>CM060924.1:702144981-703394981 GCA_030737875.1 Allium sativum | reverse complement strand
TTAAAATGAGTAATAAAATTTCAGTTCATAAGTATGAATGCATAATTAAACTCAATTATCATTAGTTAAAACAAAATATTGAATCTCATTATTATTAACTCGAATGATTTATAAATTTATAAATAACACTAATTAAAATGATAATCAACTTCAAAAATCAATTCTTTTAAAATTCAAGCTTAAGTTAAAATGGATGCTTAGTTTACTTCAATAGTAGGAACATGCATAAACAAATGAATGTGAACCGATGCTAAATCTAAATTAAAGATGAATGAAAATAACATATGAATATAAACAAAGAAATAAATAATTCATTATCAATCACATATAAATGTGTAAATTTCAAGTGTTCCACAATGATATAGTCACTACGTACACTCTGATTTTCTTTTTATTTCGTATCCTACAACAAAATGGTTACTTATGTCATCTATTCTAAAACGGTAAATCAAATCAAAACAAAACTATTCAATAACATTTCCAACAGACGTCTATCAATAATTTATAACATCATTAATATTTATATAGGTAACTTGAGTGTGAGTTAACTCACCTAAGTTCTCGTTATCGCCAAAGTGATTTGGTTTGAACTAAAAATCAAACAAGCATTTGATTTGAACTAAAATCAAATAGGTATCTGATTTAAGCATAAAATTCATCTCGCCAAGAAAATGACCAATCTAATTCCAGTGTGAAGATTACAAGATACAAGTTTAATGAAGCTGACGACGTATGAATCAAACCTCGTATGAGAGAGCTATAGCATTATTAAGATTTAAATTATTAATTACACCGATTAAATTCTTTAATTACTATGGAAAACAACTTACCCTTACTAATCCTTTTTCTTCCTTCTCAAACACCCTTCCTCACTATACATGATACACATGTCCAGATTGTGCACCAACTAAATCTAATCTCCTTCTATTCATAGTGAAATTCAAAATCATCACTTCCATCGGCCTTTTCATCGAATTCTATATCCAGCTTACACCATCCTCTCGATATCGGTCTCCCTCTCTAGATCGCAACCTGAGTGGTCCAAAACTTAGTAAAGAAAAATATCGCAACCCCTACGTCTGAGCGTATTACCCCATTTCTGTTAAAAGAAGTCTAAACCATGAGAATATAAATGTAACGAGCACCATAGCTTAACATCACTAGAAATTCTGTAAATCACCAATATAAATTATTGCCTATCCATTGACTTCGGCCTAGATCATGGCCATACACTACCAAATGCTCATAAGATGAAGAGCACATCAAGAGGATCCCAAAGAAGTTTGTTTTATAATTTTAAAGAAGAGGATTGCTACGTTACTATAAATGAAAGATGGAGAGAGAAGAGAGAATGAATGTTTCATTGTCTAAATGTTGCATATGTAGGCTTATATATATACACACACATACACATACTATAATGTAATTTTCGATATCTCGTCATACAGGATTGATTTTGTTTATGGACTCCACATGATAAAATAAAAATATCATCGCGTCCATAACAATGACTCGATATTGAATGGATAATAATATACATTAGTTATTGGATTTCGAAAAATTCCAAAAACACAACTATTTAACTATAAACATCAAATTAATTTAATTTAATTTTTCTAAGTTAAATGTTATGCACTTCTAGCGCGCACAATCACATAATAGATCTGATCATTATGAAACTTGATATCTCACAAAAAAATTACTATTTAGGATCCTATTAACTATAGAACATGTTTCATCGAAATCAAAGGCAGTTCGCCAAAATTATACTTTCTATGCTGAAATATTATTTTGTATTCCAATTCAAATACAACCTATATATTATTGAAATAAATTTATAAAAACCAAAATTAATTAACTAAAAGGACTCAAAGGGATTATTGAATCCATTTAATTAAAATTTAACTGCCAATTCTAAATTAAAATGACCATTAAATTGAAATACAAATTAATAAATTCCAAAATTCCAAGTGCTTAAGTAATTGAAATTAGTTAAATATTTATAAAACTAAAATTTTGAGTTGTTGCAATTTATATTGTAATAGCTTTGTAATTTGATTATGCGATTATTATATTTTATTCTTCCTCTATGAGATTACTGATTATATGTTTTGTCTCTTTCCCCATCTATTTTATTCGTATATTTAAATCTCTATTGGAAGTTCGCCATTTTGAACATTTTGGGTTAGACAAGCATGGATTATTATCAATCAAAATCGTTTAAAAGGATGGGTCGTTGCACCAAAAGATATTGGATAGGTTGAGCTTTGAATACTTCAATGTCGTCGCTTGGACTTCAAGATGGTTGCTTGATCCTGGAAGTTGACAGTGGTCAACCTGATGCTATACCAGCTTCGTAGATTTTAGTTATTTAGTGTGGTCTGAAGGAGTCTGATAGATGATGCTGAGATATACAGTTGTTATCTAGCTTATAGTTAGTAGGTATGGAAGAAGCTCAGAGCAGATATAGTTTTGATCTGCATCACGATCCGATCGAGTTTCTGATGTTAATTGTTTTATTTTGTGGTGCTAATATAGTTTTGTCTTATGAAGAAAATGCTTACGATAATCTATGATGTTGTTGAGATGATGCTTGTTTGCTTTGGAAGTTGGAAGTGGGCTATAATGTATAATTTTGACTAGTAGTTGTGTGGATTGATTCGACAAGGCTTTGGCAAGAACCATACAACAATGTTGGACAAATGCATGTTAATGTCATACACTATAGCTTCTAATTTTGATGAAGGAATCGAGAAAGAGCAAAAAGAGAAATTGGAAACCAAACTTGTATAGTTGCAAATTCGAAGCAAAGGTTTTTGCACTCCATTGCTCATGCTAGATTGGTTGGAGATAGGCACAGTGTTGTGCGTGCTTCTGTAATTTCTTTTAGTTCATAACAAATGTGGAATGTTATCTAGGATAATAAATATCTTGATTTGCTTGCCTACATTGTAATGGTAGTGTTAATACCCTAGGTATTGATTTTGATGAAAACAACCATATAAACATTACTACTAACGTATCTTTGAGCTATGCAGTTACATTAGATATATTATTGATACATTTATAAAGATAAACAAGATTGCAAAAGAATTGTAGAAGAAGGTTAATCAGAGAAATGGTAGAATTACAAAGGAATGGTAATTAGTGCTATTGAAGACCAAAACCGATTGAAGAAGAATGTGGAAGGACAGAGAATATTTAAGTGATGAGGGGTTGGTTGAACCTTAGAATGGATTGTTAAAAATCCCATGACAATTATACTTGAAGCTCATTTTCCATTGACGTGAACCAAATCACCAAAATCCACAAATATATGGAGATTTGAATAGCTGAAAATTAGCAACACTTATTAGTGTCGCTCATTTTGCAACGCACCCATGTCGACAAGTGGTATCCTACCATGTCGACATACTAGCCTTTTACAGAATTTTAAATTTTAAATGAAAAGACATTTCCCTCCATCTCTTTACCAAAAGACACAACTCTTCAACCACTATATAAAGGCCTATGAAAACAAATTTTGACATCAAGAATTCTATTTTTCTCCAACTTCTTCTTTTCCAAACATTAGCAATATACGTTTATTGAATACTTTCCCATTATCATTGCAAATCCGCTCTCTTTCACTCCAATTCTTCAAAGATTTCTGAACCACACAATATCATAGAGTTGTACTTGAATTCATGCGATTCCCTCTCTGATTTCATCGTGTTCCTCAAAGAATTCAAAGAAATATTGCCATTAGAGGTCTATAGGAATATTGACCAGATCTGCAAAAATCTGTATTTAAGATACGATTACTTGCCATAGTTTGTTGTTGCTGATAAGGAAAAGGTGTTCTTGTAACCTATAAAATCAAAAGGGTGTGTCTTATGGTTCGTGAAATCAAGATTGCAAAGGTGTTTGTAACGACCCGAATTTTTGGTCAATTCAAAATATGGATTTAAATAAGATTTGTGGACTTTTAAAAGCGAATTAAAAGAAAATATATTAAAATTTGATATTTTAGTATTATTTTAATAGCCTAAAAATAGACATTTTGCAAACAATCTTGAATTTTGAAGAAACCACTTTCATCGGATTCAGAAATTAAGTTATTGTTATGTTCCAAATTTCAAGTCAATCGGAGTTAGTTTGTAAACATACGTAATATAAATGCATGTTGAAAAATTAGTCAGAATTCAACTAGAAATAAGGCCATTTTTTAAATGATCTCGAAATTCAACAAAACCAAATTGTCAAATCTGGAATGTCAAATAATGGTAAGGTTTCAAATTTCATAATTTTCGGAGTTAGTATGTGAACGTACAATAAATAAACGCATATCGAGACAATTGGTCAAAATTAAGTAATAACGTAATAAACTAATAAGATCAATGGTCAAATGGACTCCAAATTCGACGAGACCTATTTCATTGGATCCATACTTACGAAATATAATAGAATTCAAAATTTCGTGTTGAATAGACTTACCGTTTGATCATATGAGTGATAAACGCGTGAACAGAATTAAATGCACTTCACTTTTAAAATAGTGCAAAAGAACAAGTATTTTAGCTTGACGTGTCATTCTTCAAGGCTACCTTCTTTTTCTTTCTCCCCTCTCCATATCTTCCAACACCTCACCAATCCTAGGCTCTCCCATTCTTTTAAAAACCATTCCATTTTTTCCTTTTTTCGCTTTGATTCCCTTCTTTTTTTCCTTAAGCCTCCTTCTTTCTCCAACCCTCCTCCACGGCCTACTCCGCCACTCAACCCTTCTGCCACCTACTCCTCTTCTCCTTTGACATGCGCAACACCTCCAACCCCTCCCCTTTACGATGTGGCCCCACCTCCTTTCCAAAACCATAAAATCACCCCCTTAAATCCCTGAATCACCACCCTTGGCTTCAGTTTCACCCAAATTCACACCCTCATACCCTACTACAGCCACCCGGGCCCCACATCTCAAGGCCGAACCTCCACAGTCCCATAACCCTGCCCCGTTTGCTCCGAAAACACAATTACTTGTCCATTTGTTCGTTTGTAATTTTAGAAAATTCACCGCATTGAAACTCTACAAGATTTATTTCCAAAACTCTCTAGTGATGTCGGGAGGATGCCAAAATCTTCTGGGAACATTCAGATATCCTCCAATTAAAGATTTACGGAGTGGAACCCTAGGTGAGGAGCTATAAACATAAAAGGGTTAGTTAAATATTAAATATAGTTAGTGAACTTCTATAATGACTTGTTGTTAATAACATCAGTTCGTGATAACGTTTAATGATGCTTAAGTTGAAAAATGATATTTAAGTGATATACTTGTAGTTACTTGGGTTTATGACACTTAAAATCAATGACGTGGATATTGGGAATTGATTGAACCATAAATGGTCATTAGAAAGTAATTGACTAATTACTAGTTAATGGATATTGATGTGATCCTTAGTTAGGTAATTGAATGATGATTGGTTGACATTGATGGTTGGCATCGATTGATATTGCGATTAATATGTTGATTGATAAACTCGTATAAGCGTTAATGGTTTAAGGCATATATGGTATATACCATATTGTGTGTATTGATGGATGTTATATTGATTGTTGATATAGTGTTATGTGATACACTGGTTAAGTATAACCAATAGATGTAATTGTTGGTTCATTGGTTAAGTCTCCATTAAATAAAATGATTTAATGAATATTTTATTAATATAATAATAGGCTAAAAATAAAGATTGAATTTGACATCTAATTTTGGATGGACACAAAGTTTATGTTATTACGATGAATATTCATAAAAAGAAATAATTTGATTTGAATTTATTTTCATATAATTATGTCCTATTCAAATTTTATTTTTAAAATAAATAGTAAATGGTAAAAGTGAAGTTCGGTTATGGTATCTAGGAAAAGTTTTTAAATGATTTTCTGTACAAAACTGTCATATATTTTTTTATAATGGATGTCAGCAAAATATGGATTCAAAATAATGAAGTTTGAAAAATAATATTATTTTAATGATTTAAATAATATTGTAGTACTTAGATATTAGAATAATTGAATTTGAAGTTGAAAATTTAAAATATAGCTTACAAAAATTATTACATATATTTTATATAATAAATTAACTATATTTGAAGCTATTCGACGTAGTTTCTAATATATGTCAAATTATGGTCAGAATATAACTCGTCGCACGGCGGTAGTTGGCGAACTTCAACCTATAACTTCAAAGTGATGTACTCGGAGATCCGACCATCGGATTTTCCCGAAACTGGAATGATTGGATCCATAATGAAAAGAGCTTTCAAATGAATCTAAGAGTTTTGAAATCAAATTTGAATAAATGCAGCGCTACGACACATAATGACCTGAAATCCAGATTTGGGAAAATGGATTACTCTTTTTAAATAAATAAAAATAGGGAAAAACCATTATGAATTATAGAAAATTGATACGTAAGCCTCCTGCTCGTCATCATTCTACGTCACAGTTCACTAAGGCCTGCTACCTATGACCTGCTACTCAATTTGCCCATCCACAACAGGATGAACAACCCAAGGTAATAAGAGGACACATAAAACCTTGAGTCAGACACCAGTTTTAATGAGCGATAAAACAACTATCTAACATCGTCAATAAAGTATATGAGAAATAAGTAGATCAATCATTTAATCTACCAACAAAGAAGAAACCTAAAACCATCTCCTCCACCCTTACAGTGATAGTCGTTACGACCAATCAGATGTAAATGAACAGACATAACAACTAGTTATCCTATGTAGACCATCCTAATCAAGATCAACAACCACAAGCACAAGCCCCGAAGGCCTAAACTAACATCAAACGAGCACCTAAGAGATGTCTCCTTCAACGTCGAATAGTCTACGCAAGGCGATACAAGCAAAACAATCAACATCCATGACTCTGGCTATGATCGCCAATCCTGCCTCGAAACCGTTGTTAATCGTATGACTGGCTACGACACGCCATTGGTCAAGAGCTAATGGTAACCCCAGTTCTAGTAAAAACTCCATAAGCCTTTCATCGATATGTATTTAGGCCTTTCATCGATACCCAGGGTACTCGACTAATCACCTAGTCTTTTAGGCGTCCCTATTATACCCTTGCTTTGAGCCCGCTAGAACCTACAACAACGATAATTCTTCGGCCTTCATTATATTTAGTCGTCATCATTGGCGACCATTCATAAGCTCAAATAATCTTGAGCAGCAATTATCCGTGAGCTCAAATCATCTTGTGTTGTCTTCACATTCGTTGCATTTCATCGATCAATAAATACCTCATAACACTTCGAACATTCCTCCTTGAATTCGCTTCTAAGCCACAACCACAATTAAGCCAAAAACATACGTCATTTGGTCAGTATTCGATTCATAGCGTTTCAGCCTGTCCACTATGAAAAACATACCACAGCGTCTAAATTCCCTTCCAGAGCATTTTATAAACGTTGTAGTATCTTCTGCCCGATCCATCATAGATGACCCTACCCAACATGTCTTGAATGACCCAACTCAAAGTTCTTTAAAAGACCCGACTCACCAGGTATTTAACGACCCATCTCAAAATGTCTCGAACAAATCAACTCATCAGGTCTTGAATGACCCGACTCAATAGGTCTTGAACAACCCAACTTATTAGGTTTTGAACGACCCAACCCAATAGGTCTCGAACGACCCAACTCATCAAGTCTTGAACGACCTGAAGCAACCAACGACCCATCGGATTGTCTCTTCACCGACCTATGTTTTGAACTTCATGACCCAACTCCAAACAACCCGACTTCATCGTTATCTCCATGACCCAGCTGGAACAATCCTAGCTAGGACAACCCGACTTCACCAAGCAAGCTAATCGACCTGATGTCTCTTGAACGGCCCATAGCTTAATGACCTGATTTCCATTAGCATTTCTTGCGCAACATGACATGACGACCCGAGCTTCATGCCGTGTTTCCAACCGATCCATCCATCCATGCTTCAACAATGAACATCCATACACGCAATTCATCCAAAATCGACAAATTTTCAACCCAAAATCAAAAGCAATCATCAACACACATTAGCACAACAATAAATCATCATATAACCATATAAATTCACCAAATCATGATAAAACAATGAATGAGTTAACAAATGGATATAAACATGCATTAACACATGAATTAACATATGAATTTACCGATTTAAGTTGCTAGACTAGATCCTATGGTGATTTGAATGAAGACATACTTACCATGATGTAGATATAGGTGAAAACAACTTTAAATGATGAAAATAAGATCAAACAATCCATATACTTGATTGAATCCGCGTGAGAGATGCATATCACTCACCAAATCCAAAAATTAGCATTAAAACGATGATCTACAAATCCGGACAGCAAAGAACAATCTCAAAATATCTTAATTTGATGCGATCTACTCGCTATTATGTAGATCTAGCATTCCATTATGTGATCTTCAATCTTATTATGTAGGTCCAAGATTTTAATGGAGAAGATGTAACAACCCGGAAATTCTGAACCAGTTTAAAAATTTTATTTTGGCAGTTTTAGTGAATTTTGAATATTTAAAATAGATTATTTTAAATAATATCGACGAGAAATTTATTTTGAATAGAATTAGAACGTATATATTTATACGCGTCGTCGTTAGAATATAAATATTTATATATAATTATAAATAGAATTGAAAATGGCGCGGTAGTTCGATAATTCGATTTCAAACTTCAATTGAATGTACCGGGTGCAAAACAATCCGGATTTTAGTGAAACCAAAAACAATAGGATCTAATTGGGAATATCTTTCCAACGAATCCGGAAAATCAAAATTTCATAGCGGGAATCAAAAGATATGTCCAGTGAAAATCTGAATAGTCGCTATGGAATTTAGGCCCTTAAAAATGGGAATTTTGCAAACGACCTAGGATTTCGACGAAACCACTTTTGTTGGGTCCGTGATGTCAAATTATTGCTAGATTTAATAATTTTTCGAATCAATATGTGAGCGTGGCAACGGAAAACGCGTTTGACCAGTTTCAGTTGATTTTAATCGACTGGAAAATGGCCATTTTTCCAACGGTTTCGGAATTCGACGAAACTAGTTTTGTTAGGGCCGTATCATCAATACGAAGCTAGAAAATATTTTTATGGAATTTTTCGAGTTAGTATGTGACCCTAGTAAATTGAAATGCGTGTTCAAATTCAATATATAGAATTATATGTTGATTTTGACGAAAACTGGTCGAAATGGTGGAATCGGCTTATGGTACATATCCCATTGTGTTCGGAATGGGGGTAAACCGCTATGAACGACAGGCGGTGGGCCTCGTTTAGAGGTCGTATGTAAAAGTCAACTTTTTGAATTTAAAATTAATAAAAAAATATAATAACCTAACCCTTCTCTCTCCTTTCCTTTACCTCTGCGCCCCCCCCCCCCCCATTCGATTTTCCAAACCATAAGGAAAAAAAATGGAGGGAGGACGAAGGCGGAGGAACTGTCATCGCGCCCCCCCAGGGCAGCGCCGCCCACCGCCATGCCCCAGGTGGTGGCGCGCCACCTCCGAACCCCCCACCCCACCCCCTGCCCTCGCGACACAGCCCCCCTGCCACCAAAATCGACCGCAACTACCACCGAACACCCCCCAATCGACCGCTGCCGACGTCCACTGGCTCACCACCACCTTCAGCGGCGGTCAGCGCCACCTCCGGCCAACGCCGACAGCGCCTCTCCCCCTTTGAACCTCCAGCGAACGAGATTTAGTTTTTTTCCTAAATCTAAGGTGAGTTTTTTTTATATACTATTTTATTTTGTTTTTATTTAATGAAATTAGTTTAAATCAGATTTGTTATATGTATAGCATGCTAAAAGTTTTGATTTTTACCAAAGAAAAAGAATGATTTTTATTCAGTTAAAAGACGATATTTTTATCATTGTAAAGACGATATTTTAGTAGTGAAAAAAAAACGATATAATTTTTATTGTAAAGGAAAGTTCATATTTTTAATATAAAGAAAATATACGATTTTTCTATAGAAGTTAATAAAGTAAATATTAGATTTTCCATATAAGAAGGTGAAGAAAAAATTAGATTTCCATTATAGAAGTAGCGATAGAAATTATATTTTTACATTATAGAAGTAGCGATAAAAATATAATTTTTACATATGGATTAGCGAAGTAAAATTATAATCCTTTCTATACAGTAGCGGTATAAAATAGAATTCTTTTCTATATAATAGAGGTATAAAAATATAATCTTAAAATTTGAAAAGGCGAAATCTTTATGGTTGAAAAGGCGAAATCTTTATATTGAATAGCAAAGTAAAAATTCGATTTCTATATATTGAATAGCAAAGTAAAAATTCGATTTTTATATATTGAATAGCGAAGTAAAAATTCGATTTTTATATATTGAATAGCGAAGTGAAAATTCGATTATTATATATTGAATAGCGAAGTGAAAATTCGATTTTTATATATTGAATAGCGAAGTAAAAATTCGATTTTTGCATATGTAGTGAATACAGGCAACGAAGGTGACAAAAAGGCGAGAACGATGAAGATTTCTATAGAAGAAGTGTCGTGGAGTTGGAATAGCTATTGGTGAGAATTTCTCACTCTTCAATTTCTTTTCTAGTTATATATATATATATATATATATATATATATACTAGGATGCAGACGGTGTTTAGTAGCACCCGACACCCGTCATCCACAGACCATGGATGGCTTGTTTGGTTGTGTAGTTGGTTAGATTATTTTGTCTGAATTGAAATGGAATGGATTTGATTGATGTGTGAATGGCGTGGGCCTTCACTAGACCGGGGATAAGCCTAGGTCTTGTCCCGTTTCTAGTATCGTGCCGTTATGCCGCCGAAATTTTCTAAAATAAGTTAGAAAAATAAAGATATCATTTTATTTAATAAATGAACCGAATAGAATATTCATAGGTTGAATAAAATAATTTGATCATTGAAAATATAATATTTAACGTGAATATGAATATAGCGAATGTGAATAAATAAATATTCATTTACAAACCGGACGGTTTGTTTATGTACACCTATTTACAGGACATTGATTGGGACGATAAATTTTACACATCGCCCAACTGCACAAATAAAATCTGTGTTTGATTGTTTGAAACCCCACACGGGTATTGGGATAAAATATGGCATACACTAATCCCAATAATTAGTTGTATGTCGATCGATGGATCGACAGGCTGTTATAAGCGTTAGATATCTATATTTGATGCTTATATAGTGTAGTGCACTTTGGATGATTGTTGATTATTTATCGTTGCTACTATATGCATGTGTTGTATGGAATCCATATAATTAACTTTATATGGTAATTGATTGGGCCTCATTCCAATTTAGAAGATAAAGAATATTATAAAACAAAGGTTCATGTGTTGACCGTACTCATCTGTTGAGATTAGTCATGTGTTGAACAAAATATTTTAACAATAAAATTTACATCTTTATCATTATAAAATAAAGGTTCATGTGTTGACCGTACTCATCCGTTGAGATTAGTCATGTGTTGAACGAAATATTTTAACAATAAAATTTACATCTTTATCATATATAAAATTAGAAACTAATTGGAAAATAGATAAGATGAGTGGTCTCCTGGATATTGATCTGATGTTGGTTTCGGCCTTCGGGGTTAATATTCAAGGAATCGTTCTCTTACTAATTTACGGTTGGAGTCTGATTTAATATCAAACGATAGATACCTTAATTTTTATAAAATATATTAAATAACAAAAATAGTCACACGTGGACTGTACTCATCCATTGAGATTAGTCATGTGTTGACAAGAATAAAGATTCATTTGTTGAATAGAATAACGGAATTATTGAAATATATAGAGCCGTGTTGATTAGAGATACGCTATTTTGACGCGAACGATATCTATATCGATCATATTCGTATCGAATTTGAATTGAATAGAAAACGAATTTGAATTGAATAGAAAACGAATTTGAATTGAATAGAAAACGAATTTGAATTGAATATATAACGAATTTGATTTCAATTGAATATATATCGAATTTGATTTCAATTGAATAGAAAATGAATTGAATAGAAAACGAAATGAATTCGAATCGAATTAAAATCGATTTGAATTGAAATCAAATAGAAATGAAAGTGAAAAGGATTTATAATAGAAAATTCAATTTTGATTTGAATTGGAAATAAAGGTTGAAATTGTTTTTGAAACTAGTTCAAAACTATTTATAAAATTTCGTTTTAAATAGTAATCGATGAAATATATATTATGTATATTATATATATATAATATAATAGCCTGAATAGAACGCGCCGCGCCGCGGCAGTTCGTGAATTTCGACCATTTATTTCAAATGGACATTACGGGAGATCCGACCGTCGGATTCTCCTAAAACCGGAACCATTGGGTTCGTATCGAAAAGAGCTTTCTAACGAATATTAGAAATATGAAATCTAACGGTTGGATTTGGAGATACGTCCAAATCAAATTTGGAAAAGGTTGCCGAAAGTGCAGTTCGATGACCGTTGACGGAAATCGACTGTATGTGCCTTGATAAAATTATTAAAAATAGAAATAATTTGTGTAGAATCATAAGAAATGATTTGGGAAAAATTGGGATGAAAAACTCCATATTTGAAAAGATAAAAATAGATTTTTATCGAAATGAACTAGTTTTGAACTAGTTTTGAACTAAATAGAATTGATTTGGGTTTATCGTGAAATGTGTTTTAAATGACATTAGTTCTTTAACCTAGTAAAAGGAGTTTTAATGAATCCGCAATTAGATTGAAATGTGAATTGATAATTTAAATTATAAAATTTAGAAAATATGCGAGAATGGAGTATCACCAGTTTTGCTCCAAGCGATAGTTAAATCTTTAATTAGAATTGAACGTGAAATGGTAATTAATTTTACCGACAGCACTGTGGTGTTAGATATGGAGTATTACCAGTTTTGCTTCATGGGATGAATAGGTTGGGATTGGGAAATAAAATAAATAATTACTTCGGTGTGGTTCGTTAATCTCGACTAGTTCAGAAAACCATAATTTGGTTTGAAACGACATCCAAAGGAAGATTAAAGGATAAATTTTAAAGAATTTATCTTGGATAAAATTAATGGGAACCTTTTCCTAAGAATTGGAATGAGGCGTATGTTGTGTTTGTGTAACATTTGTTTTTAATATACGCGGGTTGTTCGGAAAGGCCGGGTTTATACCCATTCTGAATAACCGATTCGACGATAAGTCGAAGATGAAGACGGTGGTCGAAGACCGGAAGTCTTCACATCGTTTGGATAATTACTGATGATCTTGATTGGGCTGTACACCTAAGAGGAGGGAATCAGTTGGTTGTCGTCCAGACGTACTTGGAGATGGATGGATATGCGAGGAAAGTGCCTCCGGTTTCGTACAGACCCAAAACGAACTTGTAAATGGATTGTGTGTCTGACATTGGATTTTATTCTGTGTTGATTGATTTCTATTAAATATATATCTGTTTGGTGGCGGAGAATTTATTCTCTTGCTTCACTCCCTTCTCTGAGACGTACGAGTTTAGAGATTATATATCGATAGATATCAATCGCATGGCATGAATTGCCTGTGTAACACGCTGAGATGCATGGATCAAGGCTTCTGTTGAAAAGCAAAGTCTTGTGGTTGATGATCAAAGCACGGCCTTTGTGGCATAGCTTTGTGTATAACGTGAATTTGCGAGCCTTACACCTCGGTATGAGTTAAAAACGGGATACGGACCGTTGGGAGAACACGACGTTTCTTTCTAGCTTTGGTGGTGTCAGTGACTTACCAGCCCTGACATTTATATACTTTTCACCTTTGTGGTTGTTGGAATGAGGCGCCTCGATTATAGGTCTGTAAGGACCGGGAAACGTGTGTTCAGGACTAAATAATCCTCTAACGTAAGTGAGGACCGGCCTAACCGATCCGGGGTTGCCCAGAGTGCGTAGTCCTGAGCATTTGCTAGAGTGTCTCGAAGCGGAGAGGAGCTTGCTCCTTGCCTCGACTCATGACGGAAATCCAATTTCCAATACGTGTATTTCAGCTTTATTTGTAGAGCCTAGTATGGCGACATAGTAGCATGGGATGCTATGCCGTCTATGATTTATATTTATGATTGAAATTGTTTTGACACTATACACTTACTATAGTAACAAATGATTTGTTTTAAACGTACCAAGAATGTTTGGCTATTATAAGGGAAAACCCTATCCTCCGGCTTGCGTTGCATTGTGTGATGGGACCTGGGTCTTATAATAGCTTCATTTTTCGAAAAGCATTGCGTTGTTTATTCTGTGCACTGGTATTCTTGGGAGGAAACCCGTTCCGTGTTATACGGCCTGGTCCCTTGAATTACTCTCTTTTAAAGAAAAGCTTTAAATAACTGTTTAGTTCTCACACCAGTCACATGACTGACCTGGAGTTTATTGTTTTAACCTAAACTCTGGGTGCCCTTATTTTCTGCACAGGCAGCTAGTAGTTTTGGTTTTGCAGATTTATATTCACAGGATCCTGGTTTACAGCTGGAATGATATCCGGAAAGCTCTGTGTCTGTATATCACCTTCAGTTGTGCTTTGTATATTTTTCCGCTGCTATGTAATTTATTGTAATCTCTGATATTTATCGAATGTAATTTATTCATTATACTCTGTATATTCTTGTATTCTGATGGAATTGTTGTAATAGCAATGGAATGTTCTTCCGTCTGCGTTCTGATTTGTCCTGTACTCAAAATGATCAGGGGTTTCGAACGGTCTAGATCGGTTTAACGACTGATTCAGATCGAGCGAAATTTCAAGCCGTCGCAGAAGAGAAGTATTTGATTGAGCAAGGAGGATCACGAGCTCAACCAAATGAGAAATGAAGAAACTAAACCCTTTACCTTACCTCTACCCCTCTATTTATAGCCATCCCACCAACCAACTAAGGACTAGTTAGCCCATCCTGTAATTTTGTAGCACTAAATCAGTACTACCTCCCAAATCACTGAACCAAAATTTTAATGTGACCACTTTAAGAAATTGGCAACACCATTTCTTTTCAAATGAAATTGATCTCAGCGCCTGATTTGATCCCCGCCAAAAGTTATTCCCTATACAAAACTAATAAGGGTCACAAATAAAAATGATAAAAATTATGGACATGTCTCACATCCCTATAACCAACATATCAAAATATGAAAATGATTCGACCCTCAGGGAATTAATTAAAAATATATTTTACGATCCTCCGATACATAAAATGTGGGTCGTTGCAGTCTTCCACCCTTAGGAATTTCGGCCCCGAAATTGCAAACAAACACAAGCAACCAAAACCATTCTGCATTCCTACCATCCAGTAACAACCAATTTATCTTCCAAACTAGCATCCATCAAGCCATGCATCCATAGCCTAAATCTAGCTCGCAGAATTCTAATGAATTGTACAAGTTACAATGGTGTAAGAGTGACACGACATTGATGGGTCATACCAACGAAGAGTTCTGGATGGATCATCTTCATACTCTCTTCGGATTCCTTCGTACAGTCATCGTCATCCTCACTCCATTGCACTTTGACTAGCTTAACCGTTTTCCTCCTAAGTTGTTTCGTGCCATTCCCCACAACGTGAAGCGGCTTATGAGGTTTCGTAACTATGGACATTACTTCTAGGTCTTCGTACTGTTCCGGAGATACCAGTACATTCAAATCATGAACACATTTCCTTAGAAATGACACATGGAAAACATTGTGCGCGCTCGACATCTTCTCGGGTGAATCCAATCTATATGCGAGCTTCCCAATTCAATCGATAATCAGAAATGGTCCAACAAATCTTGGGGCTAACTTTCCTTTACTTCCAAACTGAACAACACGCTTCAACGGCGAAATCTTCATGAAAACCATGTCATCAACGTCGAATTCTGAATCATTTTGACACTTATCGGCATAAATCTTCTGACGATCTTGGGCTGCTTCCATTTATTGTCGAACGATCTCGACACAATATGAGGTCTCTCTAATCATCTCTGGCCCAGGCATCAACTTATCTCTAGTTTCTAACCAACATGCCGGGGAATTACACGGTCTACCATACAACGCCTCATATGGTGCCATCCGAATGCTCGATTGGTAGCTGTTGTTATACGCAAACTTAACCAGATGTAGATGGTCTTCCCATGATCCCCCGAAGGCTAATACACACACTCTTAGGAGATCTTCCAAAACTCCGTTATCCCTTTCGGTTTGACCATTAGTCTGGTGATGATAAGCCATACTTAAACACAACTCGGTTCCCAAAATCTCTTGCAAACACTTCCAAAATCCACTTGTGAACAAGAGATCTCGATCATTAACTATGCTCTTCGGGATACCATGGAATCAAGCTATCCATTTAATATAAAGATCAACTAACTTCGATGTTGTCCTAGTCGATCTGACAAGGATAAATTTTGCGCTTTTGGTCAAACGATCCACGATGACCCAAATCCCTTCGTTTCCTGCCCTGGTTCTAGGTCCATCAATAAAATCCATCGATATTTGCTCCCATTTCCATGTAGGAACTTCCAATGGCTGAAACAATCCACCTGGCTACTTCTCTTCAGCTTTCACCAACTGACAGTTCATGCACTTGGAAATAAACTTTCCAACATCCCTCTTTATACCTACCAGTAGTAAGCTCGCTTCATGTCCTGATACATCTTATTACCACCAAGATGAATCGTCAACTTCGAGTGATGACATTCAATCAGAACCTCGTTTCTCAATTCATCGATATCGGTAACAACTAGTCGTCCTTGTTTACGAAGCCAACCCTCTTGATCAACTTCGAATTCCTTTTCCTATGGCTCCATCTTCTGGATAATTTTGACAAGCTTTGCATCCCACTTTTGGCTTTCGACAATCCTTTCAATGAGAGTAAGTATTATCGATAAGCTTGCAAACATTTCAGGTTCCAACTCACGCCTTGGTTTGAAATCAAATTCTGCCAAGTACTTGAGGTGCTTCCATTCCGAAAACAACGCTCCTAAACTTGCATGCCTTCGACTTAACGCATCCTTCACTGAGTTACTGTTACCAGGAGTATAGTCTACAACAAAATTGTATGATGCTTGAAACTCTAACCACCGTTGCTGCTAAAGATTCAATTCCTTTTGGGAGAAAAGATATTTAAACGACTTGTGATCCGTAAACAACTTGAATCGAACTCACAACAGGTAATGTCTCCACATCTTCAAAGCAAACCCGATCGCTGCCACCTCCAAATCACGAGTCGGATAATTCCTTCCATGTGTCTTCAGTTGTCGACTTGCGTAGACCACAGCTCTGTCTTTCTGCCTCGGCACTACTCCAAGCCCAGTTCCGCATGCATCGGTGTATACACTACAACATAACTGGTATTTTATAACGGCCTACAGCCGCTATGAATAAAAACTATAGCGGTTCCATAAATGCTGTATATGAACATGTTATAAAAAACTGCTAAATATTTATAACATTTTATTTGCCGCTATAAAAGGGCATGGTTTTATAGCACAAATTTGCCGTTATGTTACTTAAAGACAATAGCTCATCCTCACCGCTATTAAATATCTGAATCTCAATGAAAGTGAGAATCTTTTATAACACATAATAACCGCTACAACGTATTTATTTAATAGTGGCTATTTGACGCTATTAAATTAACATGTTATAGTATTGCTAAAACCTTTTACAGCTCATATATGCCGCTATAAAATTCGTAGAGCTATGCATATATATATATATATATTACATTTTAATAATAGCAATCGAAACAAATCTTCAAAACAATTTAAAGAGAAATGTAAGAACGAAAAAATAATAATCAACAAATATAACACATATTCATGATAACAAAATAAAGTATCAACTAACAAAAAATAATTTCAATCCATGAGTTACCAAGTTCAATACATATATTTTCCATTCCGTATTGATGTCAATTTAAGTACACAAAAGACAAGACATAGGTGATATTTAAAGTTTACAAGTACAAAATGCGTCTCTAAGAATGTCAGCTGCTCAAACTCTTTCTTTTTTAATCAAATAGTCTATGAATACTATGCAATCACCTGGTTCCAAAAAGACACGTATATAAATTCATGATAAACCCAAAGAAATAAAAATATATTAGACAAACTACAATACTAAATAAGAATCTTTCCCAACGACGAAAAAAAGAAAAGAAAAGATGAAAATTGGCTTAAAGGCTTAGTTCTGAGTTGTAGTACTCAAAACTGCCATGTTTCTAGTTCATATGAAATGGCACAAATGATTTGGAGTCATTTTTGATGTCAAATGTGGTTTATGAAGATTTGGATTATTTAGCATTAACAAGGAAACTAGTTAAAAAGTGCAATCTACATTGAAAGTTATAGATTATAAACTACCTTCATTGATTTAACATTCCTGAAGTATGTTTTCTTTAGCAATAGTTGTTTGCTTCGGAAACACTTGATTCCACTTAAAGAAGTTATATAATGATGAATCATACTGTAGAAGCAAATGAGTTAGATCCACCGTAATAAAAGAGCATACCACATACTTCAGCAGTAAGAGTTTACAAAATATAACAGTGTTACCCTCAAGGATCTAAGTGTGACATCCATGTCTGCCAGACCCTACAACAAGCTTACAACACCTCATCTGATTTCCTGCATATAGTAAAATTTTGTTCATTTAAATCCTGAATTAAAAATTGTCAACCAAGTTAAAATTGGTCAATTTAATACAAAAAAAAAAAACCTTAAAGTTATTCAAAGATTTAAGTTAAGGTCATGATGGATGTTGCTTGGTCAGATTTGATATGATACGTAATGTCGTATAACAAAATCGTACGATTACATAGCAATTAGCTTTGAGCAAAGGAAAAACCTTAACACTGCACAGCAGGATAAGCTGATGAACCCTGGTGATGCTGCTCTTTCGAAGCATGAATACAAAATTAAAGTTCAGTTGCTATCTGCGCTAGACGGTTACATAGCAATGATAAAACAAAAGATGAGGATTGAGTTGTTATTTAAAGATACAGGAATACTAAATTCTATCACACATATTTAAATGTTAAGCACTCCAAATTAGAAGCAAGTATAAATCTGATAGTATTAGAACTAGTAATGCTTTTGTAAAATTTTCCACTCAACCAAAAATGAACCTTTCTTTCCCACTGGCCTAAGGACAAGACTGAAGCTGCTGTCTTCAGGTTGAATGCCACTAGTACGGGGTCCAGGATGGTTTCAACACACATATTTTCAAGTATCTATGGCTACTCATTGCAGCGATTTCCTGATAACAATTGCGCATGAGGGTATGTTGCCTTTTAAACCGTGGTTTATTTAGAATTAATTAAAAAAATGAAGTTGTATCTCAGGCTTATGTAATCTAAAATGTGATGAAAAATACTAAAAGTACCTGTTACTGCTAATACAAATCATTCTAAACCTTGTATGTGTTATTGTTAACTTACCTACTTGTCTCTTACAGTGGTAAATTGAAAAAATGCATTTGATATGCATAGTAAAGAAACAAAAGTTATCAATGTATAACTGTATATAACTTATGGGAACAATATAGTACATTACAATTTTTACGAAATCCTATTGTCGTTTGTTTTAGTACCATAAAATAGTCATTGTTTCTAGTTCTAAGTTATCTTGACTGATTCATGAAGTTCTTTAAAGTGTTAATTTGCATTTTCTTAACACATACAATTCGCTCATTTCAAAAAAAAGTACAACATTGTTTCTTTTGAACTACTGAGCAAAACTGCACCAATTCAAGCATTGTCTCTTCTTCTATTTGGCTCTTTCGTTGATTAATATCTTAATGGCCAGTCCATTCTCAAGTATCACTTTTCTATTGAACTACATGTAAGTTAATCATTTTTCCTTGATTATGAATCTCGTAATACTTCCCTGTAATGGTCTTGTCTCTATTTCCTCGTCTAAAGGATTAAAGTTCAAATTAATCAGCCTTTTTATTGTACTTCTGTGTTCTCACTTACAGGTATTAGGATTTATATCCACAGATGATGCTTCAGTTTAGCAACAACATTCACTTTCATCCATTTTTTTCAAAGATGAATAATATATTTATATTCATATCCGTTTTTCAAATATGATAAAAAGATTAATTATATATATATATATATATTCCCTATCTACTGGAAGGCATTCAATATTATACTTTGCACGATAAAGGTTGTCTTGTTGATCAATGTTGTTAATTCGCTTAAATCAAATTCGTAGAGAGTGACATATAGTACTAGAAAAGTTAAAGAAAACAAGGACCATATCTATGCAGCCGAACCATTTGAACCGTTTAAAGAATATAATTGAAGTTGAAAAGTAGATGATAATAATAAAACAACAACTCCTTTTGACATGGAACATGTATGTATTATTGGATGTAATTTAAAAGCAGTATGCTAGTATACGATATTAGTATAGTATGTAGTTTAAGAAGAAAGAAAAATGTTGTATTCCACTTTTGCTGTCCTAGTTTTAAAAAAAAACTATTTACTGGTAAATTGAAATTATTCTTTATTTTTACATTTAATCTATGAAGAATTAACAATATGGGAATGTACCTTAGCTATCACTTTACTAAATTGGAAATAAATTGAAATCAGTTCGAAAAACTATGCCTATTACATCATCTATTAGTGATGTATATGTATATCAAGAGAAGACAAATACTATAGAAAAATGGAAGCATGTTGTGTTTCATACGCTATAGTCACCTGCATATCTACGGTATTGTTCTCTTGTAAATTCAAGTTCAAACAGTGGCATTATACCCAAGACTTAAACCTCAAAAAGTGAGACAAAAAAATTTCGAGTACCGTAGAAAAACTTTTTTAGGGATAAGTGGAGCATTCATGGTTCTGACTTCGCAATCAGCTGGTTTAATCAAATCCAAAGATGTTTCTTTAGTTGTCACCTTAGTGTTTTCTACAGCTCTCCTATTTTTAGAACAGTTATCTTGGACATTTTATATAACTATTTTTATAAGCTTATTTACCTTTTATATAACTTAATACACGAAGTTAATTTTTGTAAGCTTATTTATATTTTATACAGCTTAATATACGATGTTAATTTTTATAATCTTAATTAATTTTTATAAGCTTATTTATATTTTATATAACTTAATACAGGAAGTTAATTTTTATAATCTTAGTTAATTTTCACTTGAGATCTCATGTCCTTGCCCCATGTTCCATGTGCCCAATTTAATTTCATTGAATATAAGATTTTTAAGTGTTATATATGGTCAAATAAAATGAAAAGCAGAGATTCACCTGCAAACATGGGACAATGAATAAATTTGAGGAAAAAGAATATATAAGCTCCAAATTTTCATATTTGACACAATGGACAGTGAGTCAAACCTTGTAGAAATTGATAAAGCCATGAGTGCTTTGAATAAAACATCAAGTAATTTGTATATCGAAGTAACTGCAAACAAGGAAAATGTACCTGCTAATAGTGCATACATAGTGGAATCGGTAGATGTCAGTTGAGAAAGTAGATGACAAAAGTAAGGCTAAAACTGTAGAAAACGAATTAAATAATAATGTTACTATAACAGGCATCAAGAATATTAATGAAATATAAAATATGCTACCTGATGAGGTAAGTGAGGCATTCAATAAGAAAACTGCTGTGTACGACTATGCTGGAGAAAAAGGAACTAGGCCTAGGGAAGGGGAAAAGGAATATATAGATTAGTTTCAATGAATACATATGATCGAAGGAAAATGACATGGACAAAATGAAAGAGTTAAAGCATAAGTTGCATAATATTCATACTGTTGAAAAAAGGTTGTGTGATGGAGCTGATACCGGGAACGATAGGAACACAATGAATATTAGTGAAAGTCCCCAGCAGTAACAATAAAGGATCAAATGAATTTGGTCATTTCACCCTCTATTCAAGCATAAGACATGAAAATGCAGTGTATTAGGAACAATATGCATAGTTTAATTATACACACATAGGACTTACAGTTGATTCTTGCAATCCTTTATATGTTTTGGTCAGCCTCTTCTTAGATTGACATGCTCTATTTTATTTGGATCATCTACATATCTGCATTGATATCTGACCATATACCTGCCTCCTCTGTTGCCATACACTTCGATGCATATCTCTATCTGGTCTAGCTTAATCCTTCGACAATTACCTCCATCAAACTCAGATTTACTGTTTCATTATATTGTCAGACTGAGCTTCTCATCCATTTTTTCATTCCATCAGTGCAAAATCATCAGTTTTCAATAAATACATATCTCTCACTCCTCTTACACATTCATCTATAATGATTTGGTACTGTGCTACCCAAAGTTTGTCCACAACTACAGAAAGAAGAATCCATTTGCATCACAGTTTCCAACCTACGCAATATGATAATGAGAAACAGATAAATACGATCTTTAGCCATTAAAAGAATTTAAAAACTATATCCTATTGCTCTACAGCCCCATGCCAGTATCTTTTCTGTTACAAAAAATAAAATGTTCCTTTAATTTTCTTAAATTAATGAAATCCTGATTTGAAAAGAAGCAACTTAACACAATCTAGATAATGAGATTCCCAAAATGACCAACTAATTCCTAGATTACTGATATTGGATAAATACAATATAGAGTAGCTAAAATTACCTGCTGGATAAATACCAAACACAACATACAAATTACCAAAATCTTTTTGTTTTTAGAAGCAAACATCTACCACTAATTTTGGACTTACTAACACGACATGTTATCTTCCATTTATATGAAACAATGAAAATTGTTACTCAGGTTGTGTACTCCTTTCACAATAAACAATATTTATATAAATTGCAGAACTGAATACAAATTACTTAACTTATTTTGTATACAAAAGATATTAACAAATTAGTTTAAATGATATGTTTACAAATACGTACTTTTCAGAATATCTGATTTAAACATTCTCATAATATTTTGTTTCATAATGTTTAACCGTATACGAGAAAATATCAAATTTTACGACAAAAAATACAATATAAAATATGAAAGAATTCAAAATAAACTATCATAATTATTATACAAACACCGACAATTAATTTTCATTAAAACTAGCATAAAATATCTCCACATCTGCATTTTACGATTGCGCTTGATTAGTACTAATTTTTTGAACCTTTGATCTATGTTTTTAGCTTTAATTTTTCTTGATTGTGATTCTCCACGTTGCAGGAGAAACAATTTCTCTCTCAATCTTTTTTTTTACAAACTCATCTTCAGATCTCGGTTAAAGTAATCGGTTTTGATTTTATTATCACTGCCTTTTCTTTACTTATTTATACTTGACAATGTTGTCATTCTTGAAGTAAGTAGTCAGTAAATCACATTTGGTAATTTATTACAATTTGAATAGTATGACAAATAAATGCTATTTTTTAGTAGAAAGGTTATTAATTCTGTTTTTCTTTTAAACAAATAAAGGCTGTTTATGTTTTTTAATATGTAAATATACCGATATAATCATAGAAAATTAGATTATCATGATCTGTAAACATCCACTTATGGCTAACATCGAGTTCCAGCAAACGTGAATTAAGGTAGCATAATTAAAGAAAGCATGCTAGATAAGATGCATATTGTGCAGCTAAGGAGAACAACATGTCATGCTGGAAATATTGAGTACATAATTAAAGAGAGCAGCTAAAGAAGACGCATTATATTCTGTTTTCAAGCTAAACGACCCCTTGTATTCTGTTTTTTTTTTCAAATATCAAATATTCCTATTCCTTTCTTACCATGTATATGATGCAAACCGTTTGGGATACAATAAGGATGATGGGAAAAATTGAAAGATTTGATTAATTTGGATAACGGTTACTATTATGTGCTAAATTAATGCAACCATCAAAGTCAGTTCACCCTTAAGCTAGGATAATGGGATTTATCTTCTAATACTATAGATCACCATTTATTAAACTATAGTATGAAGTTTACATGCTTTATTTTCTAAGCTATCTATCATTTAAGATCGAAAACATGAAGAATACATTGTTGATGTGTACCATTTGTCAAGCTGGGTGAGCCCAAATTAAAGTTCTAAGAATAAGTAATATTGCTAGATTGAATTCTTTTCTCCATGCTTTCAAATGTTAAACAATTTTCAATTCATCAAAGCGAATTTTCTTTTAACAAATTTGGTTGTATATATGTGATAAAATGTAATTTTTTAGACCGTCATGACCAGATAGTGGTGTACACATTTACTTCATCTTACATTATTCAATATCAACACCCCAAATAAAAAATGATATAACCGATTGTGAATTGAGATTGTGTATAATTTATTTTTTATCCCTTTCAAATTTTAGGGAAAAATAGTCTGCATTATGGGCAACTACGTTTAAGTATATGTTTAAAGAAAGAATTGTGAATGTTAACTAAACCCATTTTTGGATCATAGCTATTTACACATGACTTTGCTCTAATTTTAGCAGCAAAAGAAATAAATTCCGCAGAACCTTACAGTGCACAAATAAACTTTGCCAAAAAAATAATACTAAATGACATATTATAAATAATTGAAGCCAACGTAAATGACATGTGGTGACATACAATTAAAAAAAATTCACAAATTCTTCTAGTTTTATCTGGATGTAAACATGTTTTTAACAAAGGAGAGTTATAATATTATACCATTGAATTGCTTTCCAATATGATAATTCAGTCAACCAAGATATAGCCGCCTGTTGCTGTTAAATAATATATAGCACCTGTCCCATTCAGTTTGCCATGAAAACAAACCTGATATCTACAAAAAAAAGAACATATGCAAAATAAGAAATTAGATTTTACCAACTTGAATCATTTCAGATTCAAATGTTCTGTACCTTCTCGCTTTATTTCTCGAACTGTATTATAGTGAATGTGTGACGGCCCGCCCCGCACCAACCGACATTTTCTCCAAAGGTGCGCTGTACACATGTCCGGTTAGCACGGAACGGGTCGTCGAAAGGAAAAAAGGAAGAAGGAAATGAACATACAAAGAACCTGTAGAATGTCTCACAGCGCATAGAACAAAATATAATAATAACATACTTGACATAAAACAGGAGAGACAGTGCATAAGCTAAAAACCAGAACTAAGCATCATAGCAGCGGAAATCCAAAATATAGCTTATTACAATTTTTCAAACTGTCTCAAAGCAAAAGTAAGATAAAGGAGGTACACTACTAATGCCCACGTAGCGACCACCAATGACACAGGGAGAATGTGTGTATATATATATCATACGTGGAAGCCTCCTGCCCGCCTCCGAATCAGCTACTCGCGCACCACCAGCTAACATGTCTCTAGTCTGCTCGTGTGAGCACCCAGAGTAATAAGAGGAGACATAAAACTTTGGGTCAGACATAAAGCCTGGTATGAGCGATAAGCATCTAAAGTGAACAATAACTGGTAGACTAAAACATACCTGAACCTGGACATGCAACCAAAGAGTTAGCACTACATATTGTACAACACTCTAAGGTGCCATATCAAACAGTGTAAAGATACGGAGGTGGGGGAGGTGTGCATGTCATAGTGATGGAAAACAATCAAATATAGCATCCATCCTCACATCTCTCACTCAGTGCGTAAAGCATACGATATTCACCACATCGATCACCCACCCTTGCTATGATCACTTTGCCCCCATGAAGCCATAAACTGGCTTCACTGCACTGATAACGTAGCCACTAATCCTTCGCTATGTCCACTTGCCCCATGGAGTTATTCACCCCATCTGCGCTGACTCATATCCTTACCAATCCCTACTATGTCCACTTGCCCCATGGAGTTATTCACCCCATCTGCGCTGGCTCATAGTCTTACCAATCCTTTACTATGTCCACTTGCCCCATGGAGTTATTCACCCCATCTGCGCTGGCTCATAGTCTTACTACGCATCACCTTGCCTCTCGAGTCGTAATGACTCTACTGCACTGATAATGTAGTCTTGCTACCATCACCTTGCCCCTCGAGTCGCAATGACTCTACTGCACTGATAAGTAGCCCATCATTCATTTTTAGTGGTGAATCGAAGTTATGAGCATCGACAACTCCTTAGCACACGTCCCGCAGCAAAGCCCAACCATGAAGTGAACTCATCGGTTCCCAACTGGATCCTAAGCTCTAACTTCGCATATTGGACTACCTTTGCATCTCGGGTTATTGGTCAATACTGGGTCGGGTCGGGTTCTTTTCAAACTATCGGTTCGGGTCGGGTCCACTGCATCGCGTCAGTTCGGGTCTTCTTCTGGTATGGGTCAGGTCGGGTGTTTCTCCTCGGGTCAGGTCGGGTGTCTCACTTCGGGTCGGGTCGGGTGCCATTTCCCCTCCAGTTCGTGCTTCCACTCCGATCCGCCTCCTCATCCTTCACGTGCTCCAATCCGATCCATCCTCCTCTATCCGCTCCGATCCCTCCTCCTTAATCCAATCTGATACCAGTTCAGTTAGCGTGGCCTTCCTTTTTGCGAATTTTCTCAAGTGTCAGGTTCCGATCCGATCGAATCCCTTGCCCAGTTCAACATGTCCGATCCGAGCCCCCATATCCGATCCGATCTGAAACCTGCACTGCTTTCTGAAATTGTTCCAGCAAGTGTTTACGCCATTCGACGATGTTTTCGACCATTCTAACTATTGAAATCAATCACAAAGCATTTCATACAGTCATAGCAACATGCATAATCAACCACAAACATCAAAACATCAATATGATAGGTTAAAATGGATCAAACATACTCCAAAACCCCATATTTCCCCTTAAGCATGTTTTGGTGAAACTAATGATAGGATTAGCAAAACTTAACCTAATTAACCCAAATTCATATCAGAGGTCTAAAACATCATTTAGGAATTTACGAACGTTTTTCCCGAATTTATTAGTGTATAAATTCGCTAATTAACACTAATTACCCTTAATTAGCCATAATTAGTGCAAAACTATGCAAATCACTCACCTTAGCCACAAATAAACTAAGATCTGAAATAAATCTCTGATTTGATGTGAATCCCAATGCCAAACAGCAGCTCCAATGTTGATTTGGTGTAGATCTTCCTTGATTAGAGGTTGTTAAGCTTAATCCTTGACCAAAAGATGATTTGGAGGTGATTTAGAGGTTGGAGGCTATTTTTAGGGTTCCTTGGTGATAAGTGGAGGCTAGAAAACTGAAATGGAATGATTCTCCATCTCATTTCAGCCTTCCCATAACCCCAATCCCGAAATGGGTTAAGCCTTCCCATAACCCCAATCCCGAAATGGGTTATGGGCCTACTCACTAATCACCCGATTTGGCCCGGTTAAGCAGTTTTTCACCCTCCAAACCTTATTTCAGCAATATCTCCCAAACGGTAAGTCCGTTTGGCTATTATGACCACTCTACGGAAAGGTAAACCATCAAACGAATCTAATGGAAGTGGTTTCATGTCAAAATTCCTTTCTGATCAAAAGTTACGGCCAAAGCAAGATCAGCTAGGGGCAAAATGGTCATTTAAAAATCGACAAAAATCATGAATATGGGAAACGACCCTAATAGATGTTTCCCAAAGTTACATGACCATACAACTTCATATGGGAAAGAAATAAATATTCTACGATCCTCCGATGTGTAGGATACGGGTCGTTACACTTTCCCCCCCTTAAGAAATTTCGCCCCCGAAATTCCCTAACCAGAACACACAAAAGGGTCCTACATGCCTATCAATCATAAAACAACAATCAAACATGCAAAAAAAGCAAAACAAGTCTACCCTAGCATGCGGAAAAACTAAATTATGAAGTAAATCTTACCATGCAAAGATTTCTGAATATGCCTTCCTAATGCTCTCCTCTGTCTCCCAAGTACAATCATTCTCGTTCTCGCCCCACTGAACCTTGACTAGCTTCACCACCTTCCTTCGAAGTTGCTTTGTATCGTGCCCCACAATACGAATCGGCTTGCGGTTCCCAACCGCCTCGGGTTCTACTTCGAAGTCCTCTAACTGATCAGGTGAAATAGTCATATTTGAGTCGTGAACGAACTTCCTTAGTTGGGAAACATGAAATACATTGTGAACTCCCTCCATCTTCTCTGGTAAGTCAACTCTATATGTCAAATTCCCGACTAATTCGAGAACAGGGAATGGGCCAACAAATCTTGGTGCCAACTTGCCTCTCCTGCCAAATCGTATCACGCTCTTCAACGGAGAAATTTTGACAAACACCAAGTCACCAACGGAGAATTTTAAGTCTCGTCTCCTCTTATCAGCATAACTCTTCTACCTATCTTGGGCAGCTTTCATTCGTTGTTGAGTGATCTTAATCTTATCTGAAGTTTCCCTCACCACCTCTGGTCCAAGCATAAACTTCTCGCCAGTCTCTATCCAACACGATGGTGAGTTGCACGGTCTTCCGTACAAAGCTTCATATGGAGCCATACCAATACTGGATTGGTAGCTATTATTATATGCAAACTATACTAGATGCAAATGGTCATCCCATGATCCACCAAAATCCAGTATACAAGCTCTCAAGAGATCTTCCAATATACGATTCACCCTCTCCGTCTGACCGTCGGTCTGAGGATGATATGCGGTACTGAGATGTAATCCTGACCCTAGAGCCTCTTGTAAGCTCTTCCAAAACCCACTAGTGAACAACGGGTCTCGGTCACTCACAATGCTTTTGGGTACTCCATGAAATCTCACTACCCACTTCATATACAATTCCGCTAACTTAGCTGCCGTTCTGGTCGATTTGACTGGTATAAATCTTGCACTTTTAGTCAATCGATCCACAATTACCCAAATGCTATCATATCCCGATCTAGTCCTTGGTAAACCATCGATGAAATCCATCGAGACTTGCTCCCATTTCCATTCGGGAATTTCTAATGGTTGCAATAACCCACTAGGCTTCTTTTGCTCGGCTTTAACTTGCTGGCAATTCATGCATTTGGATATAACCTTCCCGACGTCTCTTTTCATCCCTTCCCAGTAGTAAGTCTGCTTCATGTCTCGATACATCTTATTACCACCGGGATGTATAGTCAGTTTTAAGTGATGACATTCTCTAAGCACTTCATCCCTCAAACCATTCACGTTGGGCACAACTAGTCTTCCATTCTTCCGAAGCCATCCATCTCGATCAAGCCCATACACATTCATCTCCTCACCGTGTTCATCTCTAACTTGGAGATGATTTCCAATAGATTAGGATCGTCCCTCTGACTGGAACCAATCCGCTCTATCAAAGTGGGTCTGATCGTCAAACTAGCTAGCATGACTGGATCCAATTCGCACTTTGGTCTGAAATCAAACCCCGCGATATACTCCAGTTGCTTCCATTCGAGAAACATTGCCCCTAAACTGGCATGTCTCCTACTCAAGGCATCGGCTACCGCATTACCTTTCCCAGGTGTATATGCGATATCAAAATCATACGAAACCAAGAACTCTAACCATCTCTGCTGTCAGAGATTCAGATCCTTCTGGGAGAAGAGATACTTTAACGATTTATGATCGGTGAACAACTCAAATCTTTCTCCCAAGAGATAGTGTCTCCACATCTTCAGCGCAAATACAATCGCTGCTAATTCCAAATCATGGGTAGGATACTTCTTCTCATGCGGCTTTAGTTGTCGACTAGCATAAGCTACAACCCTACCCCCTTGCATCAATACAGCACCCAGTCCAGTACCACAAGCATCCGTGTATACCATCATCTCTTCATTCCCTTTAGGAATGACTAACACAGGCGCACGCGTCAACTTCTCTTTTAGACTCTTGAAGGCATCCTCACACACTTCGTCCCAGACGAAGGACTGATTTTTCTTAGTCAATTGAGTCAACGGTTCTGCTATCTTGGAGAAGTCCTGGATAAACTTATGATAATATCCAGCTAATCCCGAAAAACTTCTTACATCTGTTGCATTCTTGGGCGTAGGCCAATCCTGTACCGTAGCCACCTTCGCAGGGTCCACGGCAATACCACTCTCTGAAACAACATGGCCCAAGAATCTCACTTCCCTTCTCCAAAAATGACACTTAGAGAATTTCGCTTTCAGTTGGTGTTTCCTAAACACCTCCATCACTATTCTCAAGTGTCCCTTGTGTTCCTCCTCTGTCCTTGAGTAAACAAGGATATCATCCACGAACACAAGAACAAACTTATTCAACTGATCTCTGAATACTCGATTCATAAGATCCACAAAATAGGCTGGTGCATTGGTCAACCCAAATGGCATGACCAACCACTCATAAAATCCAGACGGCGTCCTAGATGTCGTTTTCGGAACACTCTCATCTGCTACTCGAAGCTGATGAAATCCTGTCGCGAGGTCCCACTGGGAGAACACTCTTGCTCCTTCCAGTTGATCAAACAAATCATCTATCCGCGGTAGAGGATACTTATTCTTCCTCGTTACCTTATTCAACTCGAGATAGTCCACGCACAAACGAAGGGAACCATCTGCCTTAGTGGAAAACACAACTGGTGCTCCCCACTCGGAGACACTCCTTCTAATAAATCCCTTCTTCAAAAGATTGCTGACTTGCACCCCGAGCTCTCGCTACTCCCTTGGTGCGATAGGAAGAAGTGGCATCACTATAGGTCTGCCATCTTTCACTAAATCAATAAGGAACTCAATCTCTCGGTGTGGTAGAAGCCCGGTCACCTCCTCGAAGACGTCCGGATACTGGCCAACCACGGGCACATCTGACAACTCATCCTGCGGGATGTCGAGGGAATTTACAAAACTAGCCATAACCCCATCACCAGGTAGACTACCAAACACTACCCTCCGCCCATCATCTGCCCTCACTGTCACCAAAAAGCCCTCACAGTCTACCACCACCCCGTATCTTTGGAGCCAATCGACTCCCAATATAATGCCATACCCAGTAAAGCCCAAAACAAAGCAATCACAAACAAACATACATCCATGACTCGATAAGACCAAGTTCCTGCAAATCATACTAAGGCTAGTCGAACCACCAATTGGGTTCGTCACAACCAATGGTCTATCGACTATCTCGGGTTCCAGTCCCAACCTATCTACCAGGTCACTAGATATGAAGGAACGGGAAGCCCCGGTATCAAACAAAACTCGAACTGGTACATCATAAATAGAAAGCATACCTTGAATAACAACATTCTTTCCTTTCTCCGCCGCAGTTGGGGCATTCGACGAAGAAGGAACAACATCAATAGCATATGCTTTTACAATCTGTTTCTCCTTAAGAGGTTGCGGACACTTATCCTTGAAATGTCCCACTTGACCACAGTTGAAACACTTCTTATCCGCTGGCTTGGCCCGACAATCTTTAGCATAATGGCCCTTCTTACCACAGCTGAAGCACTCAACATCCTTCTTGCTCTTTTTCTGACCACCTTTAGATTGGTCCTGCTTCCTCTTATTCTGAGAGTTATTCTTGCCTCCACCACCTACTTGTGGCTTTGGCCCTTCTGCAGATGCAGCCTCAGTCTTTGACTTAGGGTAAAGACTCTATGATCTCAAAGCTTTCCCCACGATCGATTCAAAAGTCTCATCGATGTGGTTGATAAGCCTTCCCCCCAAGTATCCATCCAAACCAGTAATGAACTTCTCATTCTTCTTCTCAGGAGTGTCAATGAGAGACAGTCCATACTTCGACAAAGTGTCGAACTCAGTAATATAATCAGAAACTGCCCTCCCATTCTGCTTGAGTTCCAAGAACCTCTTGAACAATACTGACTTCTGGGCAGTTGGAATAAACTTCTCGCTAAAGCGAGCCTTGAACTGAACCCAAGTAACCTGATCCTCTGGAGTAGCTGTTCTAATGGCATTCCACCAATTCATCGCTCGCCCTTGCAGCTGACGAGACGCTAGCCTTCTCTTCATCGCATCTTCAAGACCCAAGTCATCGAAGATACGATCGCAGCTATCCATCCAATCCTGAACATCTGTGGCCGACTCCGTCCCATGGAACGGCTTCCCACCAAGGTTAGTGTAATCTTTGCACAACTTGGCGAAATCGACACTAGGCGCCTGCACTACTGGGCCAACCCCAACTCTGGGATTGGGAATTGCCCCTTGCACTTCTCTAAGCATGTCTCTCATGAGGTCAGTAAACATCGCCCTCATGTCAGCAGCATTCCCCTGATTGGTCCCTCTACTAGCACCTCTGGTGTCTCTACTCATCGTTCAATCTGTAAAGAGAAAACGATTAACAACCCCATAGTGGTGCTAGTGCAGTGCGACTTCATCTTTATACTACTAATAGTATATATATATGTATATAGCTTTTGAAAACCAAAGTACTCACAAATACGCACTCTCATATACGTACTATCTCTCCCTATTGTCTTTCCCTAGGTTAACTACGCAACCTAGAGCTCTGATACCAAGTGTGACGGCCCGCCCCGCACAAACCGACATTTTCTCCAAAGGTGCGCTGTACACATGTCTGGTTAGCACGGAACGGGTCATCAGAAGGAAAAAAGGAAGAAGGAAATGAACATACAAAGAACCTGAGAATGTCTCACAGCGCATAGAACAAAATATAATAATAACATACTTGACATAAAACAGGAGAGACAGTGAATAAGCTAAAAACCAGAACTAAGCATCATAGCAGCGGAAATCCAAAATATAGCTTATTACAATTTTTCAAACTGTCTCAAAGCAAAAGTAAGATAAAGGAGGTACACTACTAATGCCAAGTAGCGACCACCAACGACACAGGGAGAATATGTATATATATATATATATATATATCATACGTGGAAGCCTCCTGCCCGCCTCCGAATCAGCTACTCGCGCACCACCAGCTAACCTGTCTCTAGTCTGCTCGTGTGAGCACCCAGAGTAATAAGAGGAGACATAAAACTCTGGGTCAGACATAAAGCCTGGTATGAGCGATAAGCATCTAAAGTGAACAATAACAGGTAGACTAAAACATACCTGAACCTGGACCTGCAACCAAAGAGTTAGCACTACATACTGTACAACACTCTAAGGTGCCATATCAAACAGTGTAAAGATACGAAGGTGGGGGAGGTGTGCATGTCATAGTGATGGCAAACAATCAAACATAGCATCCATCCTCACATCTCTCACTCAGTGCGTAAAGCATACGATATTCACCACTTCGATCGCCCACCCTTGCTACGATCACTTTGCCCCATGAAGTCATAAAATGGCTTCACTGCACTGATAACGTAGCCATTAATCCTTCGCTATGTCCACTTGCCCCATGGAGTTATTCACCCCATCTGTGCTGGCTCATAGCCTTACCAATCCTTACTATGTCCACTTGCCCCATGGAGTTATTCACCCCATTTGCGCTGACTCATAGTCTTACCAATCCTTTACTATGTCCACTTGCCCCATGGAGTTATTCACCCCATCTGCGTTGGCTCATAGTCTTACTACGCATCACCTTGCCCCTCGAGTCATAATGACTCTACTGCACTGATAACGTAGTCTTGCTACCATCACCTTGCCTCTCGAGTCGCAATGACTCTACTGCACTGATAAGTAGCCCATCATTCATTTTTAGTGGTGAATCGAAGTTATGAGCATCGACAACTCCTTAGCACACGTCCCGCAGCAAAGCCCAACCATGAAGTGAACTCATCGGTTCCCAACTGGATCCTGAGCTCTAACTTCCCATATTGGACTACCTTTGCATCTCGGGTTATTGGTCAATACTGGGTCGGGTCGGTTTCTTTTCAAACTATCGGTTTGGGTCGGGTCCACTGCATCCCGTCAGTTCGAGTCTTCTTCTGGTACTGGTCAGGTCGGGTGTTTCTCCTCGGGTCGGGTCGGGTGTCTCACTTCGGGTCGGGTCGGGTGCCATCTCCCCTCCAGTTTGTGCTTCCACTCCGATCCGCCTCCTCATCCTTCACGTGCTCCGATCCGATCCATCCTCCTCTATCCGCTCCGATCCCTCCTCCTTAATCCGATCCGATCCCAGTTCAGTTAGCGTGGCCTTCCTTTTTGCCAATTTTCTCATGTGTCAGGTTCCGATCCGATCGAATCCCTTGCCCAGTTCAACATGTCCGATCCGAGCCCCCATATCCGATCCGAAACCTGCACTGCTTTCTGAAATTGTTCCAGCAAGTGTTTACGCCATTCGACGACGTTTTCGACCATTCTAACTATTGAAATCAATCACAAAGCATTTCATACAGTCATAGCAACATGCATAATCAACCACGAACATCAAAACATCAATATGATAGGTTAAAATGGATCAAACATACCCCAAAACCCCATATTTCCCCTTAAGCATGTTTAGGTGAAACTAATGATAGGATTAGCAAAACTTAACCAAATTGACCCAAATTCATATCAGAGGTCTAAAACATCATTTAGGAATTTATGAACATTTTTCCCGAATTCATTAGTGTATAAATTCGCTAATTAACACTAATTACCCTTAATTAGCCATAATTAGCGCAAAACTATGCAAATCACTCACCTTAGCCACAAATAAACTAAGTTCTTAAATAAATCTCTGATTTGATGTGAATCCCAATGCCAAACAGCAGCTCCAATGTTGATTTGGTGTAGATCTTCCTTGATTAGAGGTTGTTAAGCTTAATCCTTGACCAAAAGATGATTTGGAGGTGATTTAGAGGTTGGAGGCTATTTTTAGGGTTCCTTGGTGATAAGTGGAGGCTAGAAAACTGAAATGGAATGATTCTCCATCTCATTTCAGCCTTCCCATAACCCCAATCCCGAAATGGGTTAAGCCTTCCCATAACCCCAATCCAGAAATGGGTTATGGGCCTACTTACTAATCACCCGATTTGGCCCGGTTAAGCAGTTTTTCACCATCCAAACCTTATTTCAGCAATATCTCCCAAACGGTAAGTCCGTTTGGCTTTTATGACCACTCTACGGAAAGGTAAACCATCAAACGAATCTAATGGAAGTGGTTTCAGGTCAAAATTCCTTTGCAATCAAAAGTTATGGCCAAAGCAAGATCAGCTAGGGGCAAAATGGTCATTTAAAAATCGACAAAAATCATGAATATGGGAAATGACCCTAATAGATGTTTCCCAAAGTTACATGACCATACAACTTCATATGGGAAAGAAATAAATATTCTACGATCCTCCGATGCGTAGGATACGGGTCGTTACTGAATGTTCCAAATCCAAAGGTACCTTCTTTCTTTTTTTCGAACTCTAGTACTTTGAGTATCATCATTAAAGTGCCAAATATTATTGGAGAAGCAAAATCATTGGAGTTTGCAGTTGAATTGCATATTTAGTGACAACATTAAAAGCATTAATGAAATCAAGAGTGATGTCATAAAAAATCAACACATATATATTTTATATGCATTTATATAAGCGTCAATTCCATTTTTACCATTCACCATTAACTTATATAATTAACTACTAATATAAACTCAAATAGAAATGTTTTCATATCGATAATAAAATAGCTTACCAGGGCACTTTTATGTTCAGATGGAAAAAAGAATCATGAAAATCAATTTGTTAACTTTTTTTTAAGAGAAAACAAATACATTATAATTAAAGTGCCTGGATACACTATTAAACCATGCCAGCCACATATATACATATACATTATAATGCTTTGCAACATACTTCATGTGACATCATGATAATGTTCATTATTCGTTATATTATTAGAACAAACAACTCTGTTTTCCATCTCCCCTAATAGAAACAGTAAATCATGTCACATAAATGATTTTGTTTTAAAAATAATAACAAATCATTATTTAAGTATAGTATAATCTGCAATATGTAATTTACAGTATAATTTGCGATATGTAATTTACAGTATATTCATTACATAAGTATTGTATAATCTGAATACTTAGTTCTCTTAAAGTAGTTTACAGTTTATTTTAAGAGAAAACAATATATATAATTGAATATGGCTGTACATACATAAGTATAGTATAATTTGCATTATGTAATTTCATATATATTAGTTTCTCCTACAATTGTATGCAAATATATAGTCTCAATATGTAAACTCATATATTTATAAAGAGATGGAATCAACAGCACTTCATAATCGAATCTACAAATCTAATATTAGATCTACAAATCCATAATCGAATTAATCCCAAAAAACAACAACCGTAAAATTGAAAAATAGCATTTTGTTTACTTTTTTGCAATTCAAAAAATAACAGTAACCCTGGAATCGAAGAAATCTACTTATTTACCTTCTCAATATGTAAGCTAATCGAATAAATCCCAAAATACAGCAACCCCAAAATCGTAAATCCGAATCTACAAATCCATAATCGTAAATCTATGATCGTAAATTCAGATCTACAACATACACAAACAAAGAATCGAGATCGTTTACCAAAATCCAAATCGAATATTAGATCCAAAACGCTTCGCCCTAGCTTCGACAGAGATTGGAGATGGAAGGAGCTTTGGAGGGAGACCGTGAACAATGGTTGAGGAGATTGGAGATGAAATAGGTTTTCGTCAATCCGTTGATGATTCGTGAGGTGTTGTTTTGGTGGAAGGGAATGGATTTGTGGGGGAGAACCGGAGAAAGAATAATTATTTGTGAAGCGGTCGTGAATAGAAGCCAGCGTTACACTCTTATTACCAAAAACAAATTCAGCTTGAAAGAAAGAATTAAGTGTAATTAATAATAGTTTGGAATAATGTGTTATTAAAAAGGGTTATAAATATCATATTTTATTGTAGTGATACCGTTGTCCCTTCATTCCCACTTGAAATCATCTAAACAGGAGCACTCATCAGTCTCTCTTTCAAAATTCCAAAAGCTTGCTCACACTTCGCATCCCATGTGAACACTTGGTTCTTCTTCGTTAATCTTGTTAATGGTGTAGCTATCTTGGAGAAATCCTTGATAAAACGACAATAATATCCCGCCAACCCAAGGAAACTCCGAAAATCTGTCGCATTCTTAGGTATATCTGGGTCCTAGATTGCTACAACCTTAGCGGAGTCAACCGCTGTCACATTTCCAGAAACAACAAAGCCTTAGAACCTCACTTCACTCTTCCAGAAGTGACACATCGAAACTTAGCCCGCAGCTAATGCTTTCGTAAGATTTCCGAAACAACTCGCAAGTGCGTCTTATACCCTTCCTCATTCCGGGAGAAAACCAGAATACCAGCCATGAACGCAAACACGAACTTGTTCAACTGGTGTCCAAACACCCTATTTATAAGATCCACGAAATACGCTGGCGCGTTAGTCAACCCAAATGGCATCATCAACCATTCAAAGAAACCGGATGGTGTCCTAAAAGCTGTCTTCGGCACACTATCCATTGCCACTCTCAACTGGTGAAATCCTATTGCCAAATCCATCTGTGAAAACACATTGGCCTAGTGAAGTTGGTCAAACGAGTCATCTATCCTCGGCAACGGATACGTGTCCCTCTTGGTCCTCTTGTTCATCTCATGATAATCCACTCACAATCTCAAAGATCCGTCATCCTTGGTTGCAAACACAACTGGTGCACCCCATTTGGACACACTTCTCCAAATGAATATTTTTCTCAAAAGATCACATACTTGCACCTCTAACTCTCATCTTTCCTTAGGCACCATCCACCTAAGAGGCATAACAATAGGTCTAGCACCTTCAACCAAATCGATCCTGAACTCAATCTCACGATGCGGCGGCAAACATTTGACTTCTTCAAAGACATCATCGAAGTCACTAGCGATCGACATAGATGACAAGTCTTCTCGTGGAATCACACGCGAATGAAAATAGCTTATGAATATACCATCTTCGTGCTTACATCGAATCATAGCTACTCACCCTTCCAAATTCTCAACTATTACCTCGAACTTCTCGCAATCCACTTTTGGCGCATGCCTCTTGAGCCATTCCATACCTAAAATGATCCCAAACTCAGCGAAGTTCAAAACAAAGCAATCACACACAAAAGAGAAACCATGACTCGACAACACGAGACCACGACAAAGCATACAAAAGGCTGGATGAACCCCTAACTAAATTAGTCATAACCAAAGGCTATCACATATCTCAGGTTCCAAACCCAAGCGGTTCACAAGATCATTGCAAATGAAAGAATGCGATGCTCCTGTACCAAACAACACTCGAGCTGAAACACCCTCAACAGAAAGCATACTTTGAACAACAACACTCTTCCCTTTATCCTCTACCATAGGAACCCTCGAAGAAGACCGAATAGCTTCCAAAGCATAAGCTTTCACAATCTGCTTTCCCTTAGCTGGTTCTGGACAATCCTTCTTGTTATGCCCAGGCTTGCCACAGTTGTAGCACCTCTTCTCAGCTTTTGGATTCTTGCAATCCTTGGAATTATGGCCCTTCTGCTGGTAGTTGTAGCAAGTCACTTCGCCTTTCTGCTTCTTCTGACCAAATTTTTCTTCCTGCTGTTGCTGCTTCCTCTTATTATTATTACCACCCTGCTGTGGTTTTTTTTTCCCTTCCTTGTTGCAACCACAGTCTCTACCTTAGGGAACAAACTCTCATGCCTTAGAGATTTCTATACGATCTTCTCATAGGTATCATCTAGATGATCAACTAGTTGATTCCCAAGATACTTTTCTATGCCCATAACAAACTTCTCGTTCTTCTGATAAGGAGTCTCAACATATGATCGTGCATACTTGGACAAGGCTTCAAAATCTGAAACATACTCCAACACTGGTCTACATTTCTGATTCAACTCAACGAACTTCTTGAACAGAATAGACTTCTGAACGGTATAAATGAACTTCGTCTCGAACTTGATTTAGAACTTATCCTACGTGATCTCATCTTCTGGGGTCTTTAGAGTAATAGAGTTCCACCAATCCATAGCTCTGCCCTATAGATGACTTGATGCAAGCTTCCTCTTAGTCGCATCGTCGACGCCCAATCCTCCCAAAAATGCAAGTATCAAACCACCCTTGAATATCTACAATCGGTTTCGTCCCTGTAAACGACTTTCCACCAAGAGCAGTGAAGTCCTTACAAAGCTTCGCGAAGTCCACAACAGTCGGTACCTAAACCTGAACCCCTACATCTACTGCGTCTGCTCCTAGAGCAGATACTCTCCCCATGATCACTACCATCGTAGCCTCGAACATGGCTGAGTAATTTGGTATAAAGCCATCATCCCTTTGGGAACAGTCTCCTCCCTGGCAGTGTGTCTCGACGATCGAGACTCATTTTAAATCGGTAATATAGGATGATTAGTCCCCATATGAGAAAAACTGCAATGGAGTTCAAGCACTATTATACTATACACTAATATATAGTATACATCCACCAGAAATCTACAAATACATCTCTCGTACGTAATTCTGTTATCGAACTTCAGCTAAATTGATTAACTAGAGCTCTGGTACCAAACATGATGACCGGCCATAACTTCTACCCTTAACAAGAGGAATAATGCGCTGAAAGACGTGCCAGGAAGCTATGGACAATTATCTGGGTAAGACATACATGCCGAACCTGTCATATTACTCACAGCGCAAGGATAAAATATAATAGAATATATACAACAGGCAATAATAGTGAAGCAGGATTGAGCAAAATCTTAAACTCTTTCATATCATCATGAGATGATTTCCATACATCCAAGGATTACAACATAAGAGTCCGTACAAAGTGCCTCACTACACATCTCTTAGAAAATACATCAAACAGCAAAAAATAGCAACTAGATATGAATAGTAGAAAATTTGTATGTAAGCCTCCCGCTCGTCATCGCTTTGCACCATCGTCCACTAAGATCTGCTATCTGTGACCTGCTACTTAGTCTGCCCATCCACAACAGGATGAACAACCCAATATCATAAGAGGAAACATAAAAATTTGAGTCAGATAACAGTTTTAATGAGAAATAAAATAGCTATTTGACATCATCAATAAAGTATATGAGAACTAGGTAGATCAATCATTTAATCTACCAACATCAACAAAGAAGAAACTCAAAACCATCTCCACCACCTCTAACCGTGATAGCCTTTACGACCAATCAGATATACACAAACAGAAATAGCAACTAATTATCCTATGTAGACCATCCTAATCAAGATCAACATCCACAAGCACAAGCCCCGAAGGCCTAAACCCACATCAGACAAGCAACCAAGAGATGTATCCTTCGACAACGAAAAATCTACGTAAGACGATATGAGCAAAACAATCAACATCCATGATTATAGCTATCATCGCCAATCTTGCCTTGAACCGTCGTTAATCGTATGACAGGGTATGGCATGCCATTTGTCAAGGGCTAAAGGTAACCCCAGTTCAAGCAAAAACTCCATTGCCCTCCATCGATATGTATCTAGGTCTTTCATCGATACTCAGGGTACTCGACTAATCATCTAGTCTTTTAGGCTCCCTACTATACCCTTATTTTGACCCCACTAGAACCTACAACAACGATAATTCCTCGGCCTTCAAAATCTCTATTCGTGGTCATCGGTGACCATTTACAAGCTCAAATCATCTTGAGCAGCCATTATCCACGAGCTCAAATCATCTTGAGTCGTCCTCGCATTCGTTGCATTACATTATCAACGAACACCTAATAGCACTTCAAACATTCCTCCTTGAATTCACTTCGAAGTCATAACCAACATCGAGCCAAAAACATACGTCATTTGGCCAATATTTGATTCATAGCGTTTCAGCCTTTTCGCTGTGAATAGCATACCACAGCGTCTAAATTCCCATCCACGGCATTTGTTAAACGTTGTAGTATCTTCTGCCTGATCCATCATAGACGACCCGACCCAACATGGCCTGAACGACCCAACTCAACAGGTATTTGAACGACCCGACTCATCAGGTCTTGAACGATCCAACTCAACAGGTCTTGAACGAACCAACTCATCAGGTCTTGAACGACCCAACTCAACAGGTCTTGAATGACCCAACTCATCAGGTATTGAATGATCCAACTCAACAGGTCTCGAACGACCCAACTCATAAGGTCTTGAACAACCCGAAGAAACCAATGATCCATCGGATTATCTCTTCATCGACCTGTGTTTTGAGCTCCACGACCCAACTCCAAACGCCCCGACTCCATCGTTATCTCCATGACCAGTTGGAACGACCCAAGCTAAGACGACCCGACTTGTTGAACCAAATATTTAATATGACCATTCTACGGAATCGGCAATACCATTTCCTTTCCAATGAAATTGCACTACAAGAAAAGGAGTTATCTACAATTGCAACTCATAGCGTTTTGGTCTCCATGCTGTAGAAATAACGCACGAGTACATTGGTTTTATCTTAAAATGCTGAGATAAATTTAAGCGGGAATGAATTTTCACTTCCCTCCAATAGTACTAAAATCGGCCGCGAATCCATAATATTTCCCCAAAATTTTAAATTCTCAGTTACAAATTTTCCATCCAATTTTCGTCGTCCGCCTGGTCTCCATCTTACTTTCGAATCTCCGGTCACTTTGCACTGTTGCTCTTGGTCTCTCGGTTGTCATAACGGAAGGCAATCGGTTCCAATGAGGAATTTCCATTCCAGTGGAGGTTGGACCCATAGACCCCGTTCAGTCTTCGTCGTCCTTAAATCAAGCGTCGCCTCGATTATTTTATCTTTTTCATTGATTAGTCAATGTTCGGTTTTTTCTAACATCTGATATGCCTGCTAAAAATGTTGAATGTGTTATTACCAGTTTATAAGTTGCTGTGTCTCATTTAGTATCACTATTTTATTTAAGTAGTTATGTTAATTTTCTTGTACTCAACAATAGACTATTACTTCAAATTTTAGAAATTTGCTTGCTTATGTAGTGGACGATGATGGATAAAAATTGGGTGAATCTACACAGGTAACTACATAATTCTCAACACAAATGTAGTTTGAAAATCATATCCTATATTTTGACGAAAGCTAAAAGATTTTTTTTTTCCGAAGAACTAGTAGTGAGTATCAGCAAGGAGCTCAGAAGTTTGTGCATACTATTATGAGAAATTATTGAAATGTAGAAAAAATTCTATGTCCTTGCTTAGATTGTCGAAATCTTAGTCATCAGTATGGGAAGGTAGTAGTTGGGCATCTGATTATAAGAGGAATGGATCGTGTATATAAGACAAGTAGGTGTATTGTCACGGTAAGCACATAAATATATGCATAGATGTTAATTTCGATGACATATATGATTTAGGCTAACTTATATTTTGCTGGAGATATAAGTGTACTTCTATGTTTTAAAGTCTCCTAAACTGCCATTATTTGCTGTGAAAAGCAATGTTATTTTCCTATAAATGGCATATGAGGTGTAGCATATTCAGGATGGCCTTAGCGCATAAGTGTTTGGATCGTATAGTTCAGCTATATATTTTATGTTTTTCCTCATGTTTTAGTAATAGGAAATGAGGCCAATAACGCGGCAACAGAAAAGGAGCCAAAAATATATTGCACAAGCCTAATAAATGGAAGAAGCATATTGAAGACAATAACGTTCAAAGCGAGGGCAATTCACAAGTAGTAATAGAAGATAATCCACAAGTAGTAGTAGATAATCGAGCACAAGCAGTAGAAAATAATCCACAAGTAGTAGAAGATAATCGAGCACAAGCATTAGAAAATAATGCATAAGGAGTAGAAGATAATCCTAGTGCATTTGAGAACCGTACAATGCAAAATGAACAACATGTGGAAGCCGATGGACCAACTGAAAATGTAAATACCAGTCGGCCAAAGAAAAGAAAGAGTAGAGGTCCTACGAAAATGAAGAGACTTCCTTCAAACTTCACAAATCGTGTTGAAGTTGAATTTAATGAGAATGCTGAACCAGTAGGTCAAGGATCAGTCCATTTATCGTCTTTTTAGGACCACTTGTACGAGAGCATGTTCCAGTCACACTTAGTAATTGGAAACGCCTTGACACTGGTCTGAAAGCCATTTTATGGGATTGCATTCAGGTATATTTTGTAATTTTTATCTATTTGTGTCTATTTAACTCATTATTTTATGCCAAATAAAAAATCCAAACGTCTGGATTTAATATCAGACGTCTGGATACCTATTCAGGCATAATATTATAGGCCCAGAAAAATATAAGATGTTTGGATAAAATACCCAGATGTCTGAGTACTTCTTCAAGCTTAATAGTTTAGGCTGAGAAAAAAATCTAGACGTCTGGATAAAATATCAGACGTTTGTATTCTTCTGCAGATATAATTCTCTAGCCCGAGAAATCTATTAGACGTCTGGCTAAACTAACCAGACGGCTGAATATTTATTCAGGCATATTACTTTAGACCCAAAAAAATCCAGATGTCTGGATAAAATCTCAAACGTCTGAATTCTTTTACAAATATTTTTTTAGACAGAGAACACTATCAGATGCCTGGATAAAATATCCAGACGTCTGAAAACATCTTCAGGCATTTTACTTTAGGCCGGAGAAAAATCCAGACATCTGGATAAATTTTCAGACATCTGATTGATATTCAGATTGCTTTCTTTTTCTACTTTTAGACATCTGAAAAAATATCTTGTGCATGTCTTCCTTGTTGTCAAGCTCTAGCCATATATAATTAAATTTTCATATCCATAATATTTCCATCCACAATATAATACCCGAATTACATAACAATAGCATACCTGAATTATGTAACAATAACATACCCAAATATCATAACGAACATAGCAACAACATGTATGAATTGCATATTGAACATAACATATCCAATCTGAAAGTTTTAACTTAATTTTTGGTTAAGAATTTACTCGGTGATTCACTTGGTGGATGCATTTTAGCGCACAGACCCAACCGGGATTTCATGCTCATTAACTTTATTCAAATGACAAATGTTGCTTCACTTAGCATAATGAAAATTGCAACTCCTTGCAGTTCAGCAATTTATTTTGAAGCAACCTTTATTATATTTGAAGCAAAACGGGCAGTGGAAGTAATACACATTTGTGTTGTTGTACATGGGAAATGTTTTCATGGGGTTATCTGTTTTTCCATTGCAACAAAAGAAAAAGAGATAACCTCAGGAGAACACTTCCCTACAGTAATACAAATGTATATTACCTACACTACACAGTTTGCTTCAAAGATAATAAAAGTTGCTTCAAAATAAATTGCTGAACTGCAAGTAGTTGCAAATTTCATTACGTTAAGTGAAGAAAAATTTGTCCCTTGAATAAAGCTATTAAAGCATGAAAGCCCGTTGGGTTCGTGCGCTAAAATGCAAAATGCATCCACCTATTGGATCACCGAGTAAATTCTTCGGCTTGGTCACGCTTCGTCTGCTTCATAGTCTGTAAACACTTAAGATACATGCATTAGTACATCACTCAATCAATAAATACATAACTAAATATGGATAACTTGAACTTTAATCACAAGTTTAGTTTTAAACATACACAAACAAGCTTTATACTACAAAGTTAGGAAAACTTACTAGTAGGAGGCGGTCGACAATAAGAAGACGTCATTGAAGTTAACTTCAAAGGAAAATTTTGAGTTTTAGCCATTGAAGTTAATTTTAGGAGACGACTGAAGTTTATACCTGAATGAGGCCTAAACCAACAATTTATATCCGTTATAAGTTCTCAGAAGAGGGCTAAATGCAAATTTTCCATTTTTTTAATTACAATCCAGATTTGTGTTAAATGAGGAATGGAAAAATGTCCCCATATTTCGGCAAATAGGGTGTATTTTTAGGTGTTCAAAATGCATGTTAGTTAATAAATTGGTCAAAGCAAAGTCCAAAGAGGAAAGACTTCAAATGAAACCGGATAATATCAAAACTATACGGAGTGGAATGATTTTATCAACTTGAAAACTAGTCCAAAGTTTAAGGTAAATTATGTATAAATGGTCATCTTCGTATATGTGAATTAACTAGTCAGTATATTTTAATTTTTTATTTCAGCAACAAAGTGAAACATTCAAAGCCATCAGACGCAGATAGATGCCATATACATGCAGCCGTAAAGGAATGGCAGCTTAGCTGCTGATTTGGCCAGAAATAATTTTAATGTTGTGATCTTGTCATGCCATTTACAGAGTTATGATAAAATTAATTTATTCCAATTTTTATTACCGTAGAAAAATGAGAGTCCAGTTCCCTCTTCTGTCGGTCAATCTGATGTTCGGATTAAATCTCACACTCGAAAAAACGGTGAGCCGACGAGCTCGGTTGTTGAAGAAACTATTGTATGTGATTTAATTTTAAATTACATATTACAAATGATTTTATAATGTGATAATGTTGAAAGTTACAATGTATTCTGTCCTTTACAGGAGAAGATTAAAAAGTTTAACGTTGAATCACAAGCTACCTCAATAACTTCTGTGAGAGAAGATGCTCTTTCAGCAGTGCTAGGAAACGATTGTCTAGGACAATTAAGATGAATGGGAAGAGGTATGACCCGCACCAAGTTTGTTTTGTCACAAGCTAATCAAAAATAAACAATGCAACTACAAAACAGAATTGCGGACTTGGAGAAGATGGTTCAAATGCTAGTATCACAAAACCAGGTATTTCTAAAATGAATGGCAATAAGTTATAAGTTGTACGTAGCAATTATTTATTTGCATTCTGTGAGTTTAAAATCGTAGTAAATCATTGAATAAACTCTTTGTTGAGTAATGACTGCATAAATAATTCATAATAAAATTTAAGTTGTTATATAAACCCAAAGATAAAATAAAGATTGAGTACATGCAGCAGTTTCATACTTCACTTTTCGCAAAACCAAAAGATGAATTCAGAGATAGAATAAATTCAAGCTGGACACTGCTGCATGTACAATCTTGACACTGCTGCATGTACGCATGGTTTCTATGTTGTGGTATGCTCAAAAGGTGAATCAATGAATCACGGCTATACGCCAAAACATAAAAAGTTGGACCCTGTTCATAAAAGATGACTCAATATGTGTATATACACGTATCTCCTCATCTAGAACTTATCAAAATGAGCTGCATGTACACGTTGTTCCTTATCAGAAATGAGCTAGCTCTTTCATCCCTATCTGAAACTTAGTAGTAAAGTTACTTCTTGTCTTCACCATACTTCAAAATATTATGATAGACCGCACTCATAGCAATTTAAAGACACAGTCCTACTGTCTTTAAGTTACTTCTTTCCTCTTACACAAGCCTTATTACCATGTCAGTCATGAAGCAGTGATGTCATGCTCACATCTATTGGGAGCAAGCCATGCCGTTTTGGTTAATTGAAGCTATGCTGCCTTGATTAACGTTAGTACTGTCATGAGGTTATTTTCAGATCCATGAAGAGGGGTATTCAGTACCTTAAAGATACTGAATACCTCATGTACGTGGTTTTGAAAATAAACTTTGTGGCAACACTGCTTAACATTTTAAAGGGCTACACTGCTATCATATATCGTTGTGTCCAATATATTGTTTGTTTCGATATTTGATCTAGTTATCCAATATTTCGTTGTATTCTAAATATATATCAATTTGTCCAATATATCGTTGTGTTCTACATGTATATCAATTTTTCCAATATATTGTTATGTTCGTTATGATATTCAATGCTTCTGCAGACATTATTTTAGGCCGAGGAAATATCCAGACGTCTGGATAAAATTTCCAGACGTCTGAATGATTCTTCATGCATAATATTTTAGGCCAAGATGTAATCCAGACATCTGATTGCTGTTTCATTTACAATTTTTTAGGCCAAGAGAAATTTCAGATGTCTGGATAAAAATTCCAGATGTCTGAATACTTCTTCAGGAGTAATATTTTAGACGGAGATGAAATCCAGACGTCTGGGTAAAATATTAGATGTTTGATTATCATTCAGATTGTTTTCTGATTCTGATATCAGACGTCTGGTAATATATCCAGACGTCTGACACATCAAAATCAGCTGTGCATGTCACAAAATCATTACATTTCGATATCCGTCCGTATCTGAAAATTAAGAGGATATGGATATCCGATATCCGAAAATTAAGCGGATTATCCGCTATCCAAAAATAGGATACGGATGTGAATATGGCACTATCATCAAGTTATCACAAGCTAACATACGTCAAAGTCACAATCAAAACACAACCATCAAAGTCACAATCAAAACACAACAGACTAACATCATCTAGTTATCACAAGCATAACACAAACCAAAGTCACAATCAAAACACAACCATGTCAAAAAAATAAAGTTTAACACTTAGATAATTTTTCATAAATTGTAAATTAAGCGTCGACATCTTGAGGTTCGACTATCGCTTATGTTGAGTTGTTATCCCCTTCTTTATCTACCCCTATGTCCACCTTGTCATCGGATTTCTTTGAATCCCCTTTTTTCTCAGGTTCAATGCTCGCTTCTTTTGGGTCGCCTTCCCCCTCTTTTTCTTCCTCTCTCTCCTCCTGGTCATCGGATATCTTTGGATCTTCTTTTTCTTTAGGTTCGATGGTCACTTCTTTTGGGTCGCCTTCCCCCTCTTTTTCTTCCTCTATCTCCTCCTTGTCATCAGATTTCTTAGTTCGATGCTCGCTACTTTTGGGTCGCCTTCCCCGTCTTTTTCTTCCACTTTCTCCTCCTTGTCACCAAATTTATTTGAATCTTCTTTTTCTTCAGAATTATGTACTGAAAAGGTTAGAGATGGTGGAGATGGAGGAGTCCGTGGTCGAGAACGTCATAAAATTTCAGTGAGCGATCATGTTGTTGCACTCATTGTATTCTCAATAAGAGACGAGAAGCTAGTGTAAGTTCCATATTCGCAATATGATTCCCCAAGGCAACATGATTTTGATACAGTATTAGTTGATTATGAATGATGACTTGACGAAATGATTCGTTTGGATGAATTTGTGCCGTAGGAGAAGTCATACCTTCAAAAGTTCGATATTTAAAAGCTTGTTGGGAGGAAGATTCCGGCATATCCTGAATATGCTCTCGAGGATGCTCTAGCAGCGGAACTTGTTTACCTTGACGTTTATCTTTCCATTCATCCAAAGTGCAAAATGTTGGTGGTTCTTCTGGGAGACACATCAAGGAAAAGAATTTTTTACCTGCTTTCTTAACCGGAATTTCCTCAAACGTTGATAAATAAGTCGGAACTCTTTTTACCATTAATAATCTCATAATAAATGGGGCATAGATAATTGTTTGTGGGGACCTACACCTTTAGTTCGTCAAAGATAAATTGAGCCCAATTAACTTGAATACCACCAAATATAGCATATAAGGCTGTATGCTCTAGATCAAGTATTTTTTCATGGCTTCCAAGCCGAGAAAACACTGTATTTATAAGAACTCGGGTAAGAAATCTCGCTTTTGGTCTTAAATATTTAGTAAAAAATTGAGGCATATCATCTTCCCAAATTTGATGAGTAATGTTATCCCGTGGCTTAAAACGCATATCGGGGATATCATTGATATTTGTCCCGGTGTTAGAACATTGCAATATATCTCCTATGTCCTTAGCTGTGAATCTAACAGTAACCCCGCTAACACTTGACCAAATCCAATCTTTTTCGACTTGAGGATTCCAAAAACATGTACTATCAAAGTTCGTATAGAATAGAAATATGGATAGCTGGTCAGTGTGAAAGTGATTTGAAGGGAATGAGACCAGTGTTACAAGACCAGCATCCTGGCATAAGCTGTGTAAATTATACATCGGAAAATCAATGAGACTATAGAATGGACCAGTATGTAGGATTTTATTCTGCATCAATCCACATCTTTCTATTGCCAAGGGTGATTTGTTCATCCATCTGTCGATTCGTGATTGCAAAACTGGTTGGGGTGTTTCTTCAGTAATTTGTGGAGGATTTGGTGATTCTCCATTTGCCCTCTTTAGTTTTGCTGAACTTTTTTTAGGACCCATGATTTGGACTTGATTTGGGCTGGATTTGGGATTTTAGGGTTACAGAAGTTCCAATTTGACCGGTGATATGGAAGAGTGAGGAATAGAAGGTTGCGGTTATTTTTATATAGAAATAACTGACATTTTGTAAATTAGACCTCCGGTTTGAAAAACAGATGTTTGATTTAGGGTTTTTATCAACCCGAGGAAGTTTTCAGACGTCTGGGAATAGTTTCAGATGTCTGTGTTGGATGATTTTTAAACCCATGTTTATTTTCAGACGTCTGCTAATTTTTTCAAGCGTCTGATTTTAGTTTTCCAATTTTTTATTTTAACCCTGTCAATTTTCAGACTTTCGTTTATTGATTCAGACATCTGGTTTTTAATTTTTTTGTGAGACGTCCCCTTAATTTGCATAATTGTTTACATAATTGCATTCCGACCACCACCAATTAATAATTACATGCATAATTGTTTATCACGTTAAAGGAAGCAGCACGGATGAGAGTCCATCTCGAGTGGCACAAATGATTTATATTGTTGTTGCCATAACAATGGAATTTATTTTGATTTAGTGTATAATATAAATAATTTTGACTAATTGTATAGTAAGTATGACCAACCGAATGTCATATGTAATTTGTTGGATTGGACTGGGTAGTACTTGAAGGAAGCATTCTTTCAATTGACCCTAAAGAGCTTTTATACAATGTTTCACTTGGACCAAATGCCAGGAAAATTTTGATAGAAATCCCAAAGAAATTGGATGCTTATTTATGGAGGTATACTCCTAGGATGATCTCACATATTGGAGAAGGTAAGGATGAGATAGTAGCATGGCCATCTGATAGAGTTGTACTCCACACTACGATAGTCTCTGAAAATGATGAAAATGCAGTATACTTAATTCTTTATGCACTCATTAGCTCTATGATTTCAGATAAGAACATGATAACGTTTTTTTTTACTAGAGTAAAACTTCATCAACAAATAAGAAATGCAAGTTGTATGAATGGGTTGGAAGCAAAGAATTAGTTGTTGAAGGGTGGCTGTACTCTACTGATCCAAATCATCTCGTGGATAATATTCCACTTGGACAGTCTGCTATGCTTGTTTTGATTGATGCACCAAATAAATCAGATGCATTCTTATGGAGAGCACGATTTGGTATGACATATGTTGGAGAAGCTATTGGGTGCAAAGTAGCTTGGCCACAAAAAAATGTCGTTCTTGCGGATATTAATGCAACGGAATCTGCTGATACGCCAAATATAGTATCACATTCAGCGGTAATGTGTAGTTTATGTATTTAATTTATAAAAACATGCATATACCTTGATATTGTTTTATTATTATGATCACTTCTGTTTTGTAGAAAACATATTTAAACTGTTTCAAATATTGCATGACAGACCACTAATTTCAAGTCAAACATGAAATACAAGTTGATTAGTATTCATAGAGAGAAAGAAGTTGTTGTTGAAGGACGCGTGTCTTCGACTGACCCAAACGCGATGGTCCATTTTGTTCATTTGGGAGAAGGTGTCGTTAAAGTTTGGGTCGATATTGTTAAAGTTCCAAATGCAACTTTATGGAGACCTACATCTAAGTTTGAGTTTATTAAAGATGCAATTGGTTCTACTACAGCTTGGCCTTTCTGCAAATGTCGCCGCAGAATAGTCTTCAAGTAAGAGTGACTTATACTTCTCTTTACTTATCGTCAGTATGAATGATGGAAATACTCCTTATTATGATTGTTTTGGCAGAATTTTGCTTCAAGTATGATTTCCCTTTTCACCTCTTAAAACTGAATTAATATTTAAATTTTGTTTAGGTAAATAAAACCGGAAAAAATAGAAGATACGGTGTCCTAGATGTGCTCAAACATTTTGATCTTATACAATCTTTCTTTCTTGCAATTTGGTCATTCTAAGCCGTACGCATATTTGTTGACATAAGAAATGTTGCGAAGTTTAGAATGCTGGTTGGAAAAAAAATATGTTGCTTATGCATGGAACTAAACCATGTCAGCGTTGTCAAGTAGTTTAAGCAATACAACCAGTCAAACAAGCCAATATTAGAAATGTTATATTTATACCGAATCCAACAACAAGATGACTTGATCATACTTGACCTCGTTTTCTTTTCACATTGCCATGTTTAGCCGTACTTTTCAATTCAGTTGTTAGCAGTTTCTCAATGTCATACATATATAACAAAAGTAGTTATGTATTTTCTTATTGCCAAATCAGGTGTTGACGTTTGATGCATGACGGAAATTCAACTCTGGAGCACACAAGCTTGGATATTGAACAGTTTATATTTTTCTTTTTTGTCAGTAAGCATCTTTTGTAAAAACAAGTTAGATGGGAACATCTATTACAAAATGTTATGTCCAACTATTGTATATTTGGCATATGTAATTATTATAACTTATGTAATATAGTTTTATAATTATAATTCTTTTGTGTTGTTTGAATTTCGTGATGATTTTGAACTGCATTATGTAAAAATGATAAATGTTGATAGATGTACCTAAACAACTCTACAGAAACGCTGTGATATATTTTGAAAAAACGTTGTGGCATGCGGGGAAGAACAACATTTGCAGATGATAAAAAATGCAGTGATATATATGGTAAAACGCTGTGATATGTAGAGAGTAACAACTTTTCTAACCAGAAATAAATGTTGTAATATATGTTGGAAAACGCTGTGCTATATGGATGGTCATAGCATTTCTGGATTTTATAAAACGTTGTTATATATGTTGAAAACGCTATAATATATGGACGATGACAATGGTTATAACCGTTTTAAAATGCTATTATATATTCATAAAAAACGCTGTGATATGAAGACGATAACAATGTTTCTAACCCATATAAAACGTTGTTATATATGTGATGAAGAAGGAATAATTTGTGTTAGCTATGCAAACACAACAACACAAAACGCTGTATAAACACAATGACAACGCCAATTAAAACGCTGTACAAACATAACAACAACACCAACTAAAACGTTGTAGTATGTCCTTTTTCTATAGCGTTTAAAAAGTATTGTGATATTCCCATGACCTATAGCAACATGTCGGTAGACAGCATTCTTCAAAACACTACAAAATTATATAACAACGTTTTTTCAACACTATCAATGAACATATTTGTTGTAATGTTGATATCAGCACCTGGTTCGATCACAGTCAAAAGTTATTCCCCATACAAAACTGACAGGGGAAAAATGGTCACAAATAAAATTGATAAAACTTATGGACATGTCTCACATCCCCATAATCAATATATCGAAATATGAGAATGATTCGACCCTCAGGGAATTAAATAAAAATATTTTACGATCCTTCGATACGTAAAATGTGTGTCCTTACATTCTTCCCCCTTATGAATTTCGCCCCCAAAATTCAAAAAAAAACACAAGCAACCAAAACTATTCTGCATTCCTACCATCCAGAAACAACCAATTTATCATCCAAACTAGCATCCACCAAGCCATGCATCAATAGATTTAACCTAGCACTTGGAATTCTAATGAATAATAAAAGTTACAATGGTGTAAGAGTGACACGACATTAATGGGTCATACCAATCAAGAGTTCTGGATGGATCGTCTTTATACTCTCTTCCGTTTCCCACGTACGTTCGTCATTATCCTCCATTGCACCTGGACTAGCTTAACTGTCTTCCCCCTAAGCTGTTTCGTTTCATTCCCCACAACGCGAAGCGAATTACGAGGTTTCATAACTACGGACTCGACTTCTAGGTCTTCGTAATGTTCCTGAGATACTACCACATTCAAATCATACACACACTGTAACACCCCGAATTTTAGTTAATACTAAAATTCACTAATTACAGGATAAATAATCTCAGATGTGGGAATTGGGGGTAACGGGCTGCGTCATTGCGTTCGTCTCGGAAAAATACGCGAAATAGAGTCCGAGTTTTCGAGAATCGGAGTCCGTATGGCCCGGTTATGGCCCAATGAAGTTTGCAGAAAAATTAAAACTTAAAATAGATTTAAAAATTTAAATTTCAGATTGTGGAATGGAACAGGCAGGGTCAGGCGGGAAGATTCCCGCCCTACCCATGTCGACAGGGCTGTCGACAGGCCTGTCGACAGAGGTGTCGACTTGCCTGTCGACAGGGGCGCGCTGTCCAGTGAACCTGGGTGCACCAGGTTGGGTTCTAGGCTGGCTTGGAGGGCTGGTTCTAGAGATTTCCTAAATCTAAGGGTCCTAATCTAACCTAGGGTTAATCTAAGGGCCTAAAACACTCTCCTAATCTATAAATACACCCTAAACCTACCCTAATCCATACTAAAAATAGAAATGATGGCCTCATGCCGCCAAATTAAATCCTAGAAGGAGCCTCCACTAATTTAAGAAGGAAGTTGCAAGCTAATCCCTCTCTAATCAATCTCTAATCATTGTCTTCTTCATATTTAGCAACTAATTCCCCTTCATAAGTTTGCTAATCTTGGTTTTGGTGAGTTTCTATCACTTTAACATCAATTGTTAAAGTAAGTAGATTGGGTGTAATGAGACTTATGGTCTTAAATGTGGATTAGTGAGTTTGAATCATTTATAATGATATGTTACTCTATGTTGTTCTATGTTTATGCATGTTTGACAAAGTTGGTTTATGCATGCTTAATAAGTTGATTTATGCATGTTTAACAAGTTGGTTTATGCATGTTTAACAAGTGGGTTTATGCATATTTAACGGGTGGAATTATGCATGTTTAACAAAGTGAGTTATGCAAGTTAAGTATATGTTTAAATGCAAGTTTAATGTGATATGCAAGTTATGCATGCTTATGCAAGTGTATGGATGCTTATGCAAGTCATATATATGTTTAAATGCAAGATTTATGTGATATGCAAGTTATGCATGCTTATGCGAGTATATGAATGCTTATGCAAGATATGTATATGCTTAAATGACATGATATGCAAGTTATGCATGTTTATGCAAGTATGTGAATGCTTATGCAAGTATGTGGATGCTTATGCAAGTATGTGAATGCTTATGCAAGTTATGTGTATGCTTAAATGCATGTTTAACATGTTATGCAAGTTATGAGAATGCCTATATGCAAGTTCAACATGTTATGCAAGATATGTGTATGATAATATGCAAGCTCATATGCAACATGTTATGCAAATCATGTGTATGATAATATGCAAGTTTGGGTTATATGTAGTTGGGTTAATATATGCTCATATATGCAAGTTGACATCCTCTTAGCCCATGACAAAGTTGTATGCTAAACCCATGATATTTGTGATGATCTTCCCCTTATTTATGTCATGAAATGAGAACGATTTACGTGGGGAACGATGGGGTTGGTAAATATGTTAATAAATGAATGATTGGGTATGATTAAGCATACCATAAAAATAAATTACCATAAGTGGGAATTTACCTATTGAGTTAGGTCTACCCCATGGGAATTTACCTATTGAGTTAGGTCTACCCATGTTATGGAAAACTTGATATTAATTAGGGATAATTAATATGGGGGTGATTAATTAGGTGTAATTAATCGACTAAGACACGAGGTTGGACTCATTTGTAGTGTAAAACTGCCCGGACCCGACCGGCTTAACCAGTTGCTACAAATGTCAGCCCAATGTGAGAGGTCTTAGCCATGAATTAAATACGTGATTAAAATAAAGACACGAGGTTAGGCTCTGTTATGACGTAAGACTGCCCGGACTCTACCGGCTTAACCAGGCGGTCATAACAGCCAGTCTAATGTGGGAGGTCTTTATGGGGGATCACGGTCTTAATTAATTAAGAAACACTTAACCATATTAGCATGTAGTGGGACATGAGGGGTTAAGTGGGTGCCTTGGGTGGCATGTGGAAATTTAATGGTTGCCTTGGGTGGCATGTGGAATCTAGTGGGTTGCCTTGGGTGGCAATAGAAAATACGATTAGAATACTTAACCAAGTGGAAACATGTAATTAAACATGATTAAAGGGTTAAGTGGGATACACTAGATATATGACAAGCTTAGGTGGGTAGCTTGTTGGGGGCCCATTTCAACCAATATCCCAAACGTATCTTTGTGGGCTCGACCCATGTCGAGTGACGGGACACGCATATTGGGCTTGATTATAAGAGGCCAAAACGGGTTAGCGGTGGCAACGCAAGTCCAACGGGTTTCATATGCGTGTGTGGGCCCGGGCTGGTAGATAAGCCGTTGTTGCATCGTGTAGATATAAAGCCGTGCACCGTTGATAGTATTGGGTAGCCACTTTAGGGGAGTGATACACCCCACTGTGGGACCAGCACGGGTATCTACGGTAGGGAGCCGATCGATGGGGAGTAGTGGGTACACCTAATGAAGATAGGGGCAGACGACACCTATGTAGGGGTACACGAAACTACTGGGTAAGAATTACTGGGTACACCTAGTGGAGATAGGGGCAGACGGCACCTATGTAGTGGGCTAGGGGTACATGAAACTACTGGGGAAATTTTCTAAGTCCTTGGAAGGGATCAACCTTTAAGTAGGAATGACTGGTGTGGTGCAGTTAGTAATTATCCTTGGGTGGGTAGATGCGTCCTTACGGTTATCTTAGTTTATCCTAAGTCTACCAAGCTGCTTAGTGTAGCCATTCATTCCCAGATATTACCGTGGTCAAGTTTATGTCTTCTCTGGTTACTTTAATGATTGTATTGTTAAAGTTATAGGGCTCACTCAGACTTATGTCTGACCCCGTTGTTTTTATCTTTTTCCCAACCCTCAGGTCCTACGGTGGATCCTAGCGGTAGTAGAGCTTGATCGGATTGCTGTTCCAGTCTTTAGGAGCTTGGGTAGATGTAAAGCTCCAGTTATCCAGTTATCTTTTCTTTTGTTCTGGCTATTGTATGAGAGAGTGGGATTATATACTTCTTTATTTTGATGGATATTGTACTTGACTTTTATCGTGGTTTTATGATGTAACCAGACATGTTTATTTCCGCTGTTATGAGATGATGTTTTAAAATTTCAAGTACTATTTATATCTGTCTTGTTGTAATTTTTCTGTTCTATATTCACTAAAATACTCCGCCGATGCTATGGCATTCTCTTAGTGAGTGACCATAGCGGGCTATGGGGTGTTACACACACTTCCTTATAAATGACACTTGGAAAACATTGTGCAGACTCGACATCTGCTTGGGTAAATCCAATATATATGCGAGCTTCCCAATCTGCTCGATTATCGGAAATGGTCCAACAAATATTGGGGCTAACTTTCCATTACTTCCAAACCCAACAACATGCTTCAATGGAGAAATCCTCACGAAAACCATGTCACCAATGTCAAATTCCATATCTTTTTCGACGCTTATCGGCATAACTCTTCTAACGATATTGGGATGCTTTCATTCGTCGTCGAACGATCTCGATACAATCTGAGGTCTCTCTGATCATCTCTGTCCCAAGCATCAACTTATCTCCAGTTTCTAACCAACATGTCGTAGAATTACACGGTCTACCATACAACGCCTCATATAGTGTCATCACAATGCTCGACTGGTAGCTTTTGTTATACGCAAACTCAACTAGATGTAGATGGTCTTCCCATGATCCACCGAAGTCTAATACACAAGCTCTTAGGAGATCTTCCAAAACTCGATTAATCCACTCGGTTTGACCATCCGTCCGGGGATGATAAGCCATACTTAAACACAACTCGGTTCCCAACGTCTCTTGCCAAAGCTTCCAAAATCCACTTGTGAACAAGGGATCTCGATCATTAACTATGCTCTTCAGTATACCATGAAATCGAATTATCCATTTAATATAAAGCTCAGCCAACTTTGATGATGTCTTAGTCAATATGACAGGGATAAATCTTTCTCTTTTAGTCAAACAATCCACGATGACCCAAATCCCTTCGTTTCTTGCTTGGTTCTAGATAGTCCATCGATAAAATCCATTGATATCTGCTCCAACTTCCATGTAGGAACTTCCGATGGCTGAAGCAATCTGTTAGGGATTGTGGAAAGGAGTTAAGGCGAACTAAACACTAGAGGGGGGTGAATAGTGTTTTTGATAATTTTAAACAAAAACTAAAACTTATGTGAATTACTATATGTATCAAACACCACAAACACAATCACAAATCAATCGCAAACACAAATATAAGAAGAAATAAAATGCAGAAAAGGAAAGAACACACCGGATTTTAAATTGGTTTAGATTGCTCCTACGTTCAGTCTCACGCAATGCTGGATTGCACAGAGTTTTATTACTATATCAAAATCCAATTACAACCCTCCTTGATTTCACGGCTACCAGGGATACCACTAATTCAAGACGAACTTGATCAAGATTTGTCCATTCTTGATCTCATGGCTACAAGGAACCACCGATTACCCATCCTTTATTTCACGGTTACAAGGGATAACACCAATTACTTTACTCAACCCAAACAATTACAAACAACCCTATAACTTTTCAATAGCAATTGATTCAGAGAGAAATGATTAGAGAGTGAGAAGAGAAGTTTGATCAAGACAGAATTTAATTCGGCAGAGTATAAGTGTAGAAATCATAAAAATGATTAAGAATAATGGTGTAATGGAAGAGAGTGAAATTAGAGAAGAAGAGATGATAAAAAATTTCGAATTCAAACCCTTTTTATAGTGTATGAAAGAATGCCACGCTTCAGAACCGTCACAATTAGTGAAAAGACACTTCCTTTCAAAATTGAAAAAATGACAGTTTGTCGACATAGTGTTTTTCTTATGTCAACATACTTATAGTATAAATTTAATTTTTTAACGTATTTCAAGTTTTTTAACATAAATGTAATTCTGGAAATTCTTGAATTAAAATATAGTGTTATAAATAAATATTATAAAGTAGGAAATCAAATTGAAACATAAATAAACCTCATAAACATATTTATAAAATTACAGAATTAAAACTATATAAATATAAAGTGTATAAAAATATAAATATATAAAACTTATAAAACTTGAGTTTGAAAACAAAAGTAAAGTAAGAAAGAAAAATAGAGAGGATAGAAAATAAAATAGAATAAAATATAGAGGATTAAAGATAGAATTTGAAAACAGAATTTGAAAATCAAAATTTGAATTTGAACCTAGAGTGCTATTTAGAGTCTTACATAATCTAGACTCTATAACATATTAGTCTTGAATTCTTGAATAGTCATAAGTCTTGAAATTTCTCTGAACTCTAAATCCCTAATATCTTTAAACTATACATTCTTCCATAATATTTCCTGTATATCGGTCATGCATATGTGTGTGTGTGTGTATTCTATGCAAAAGTTTTAGTATATATTTTATAATCAGTTAATATTGAAATAAGGTTATTGTCATCAAAACTTTATTCTCCTACAATCTCCCCCCTTTTGATGATGACAACCTTAGTTTATAAAATATCATACATGTATATGCCTGTTGATGATGATTCTTCAAATACTCCCCCTATCTATATAAATCCTATAAACTATGTCTATATTTTATAATTCCTCCCCCTTTGGCATTATCAAAAAGAAGTTCTAAAAATACTCCCCCTAAATTGTATAATTATGTAAATAAAACTTAAGTAACTAACCTAATTATGATATTTCCCTTAATCTATAACTAATTCAAAGTAAAATTATTCCCCCATAATCTATAATTCGAAACACTCACCCTTCATCTATACACACCTATAATGGTAATTCCCAACAATATGATGATTAAATACAAATCAATCCAAGTACTATAATTACATATGTTTGTTTGTTATATATAAACAAATCAAATCAAATCACACCACACCATATGTCTTAATATATATATACAAGTTTTAAGTTATAAAATTCAAAGAAAATTCAAACAAATCAACCATACCAATCAATTTAAACATTTCTTGGAAATTTAACCCATTCATCTTGTCCAGTAATTGGGTTCTTCTTAATGTCCTTCCACTCTTCTTCAGTGTTACGTAATGTTTGGTTGTTTTCATTTTTGAAATGAGAAGAGATATCCCAACGAATCGCATCAAAATGTTTTTCTTGATATTCCACCATCCTCATTTGAATTAACTCTAGTTTTCGCTGATTACATAGTACTATGGACAGAGTTATCTTGAAAGAATTCAAAGAGTCATCAAGATTTCGCTTTTGTTATGAATAGAATTTGCCATGGATTCGATGAGAAATGAATAAGGAAGAAGGAGAAATAGAATAATGAATATTTCTGGAAGAAATAGACTTAAATAGGGTCTGGAATTCGTTGGATTTCGAATGGACATGAGTAGTTATTTTAATTTTAAAATTAGAAACAATTTGAAAATCTGGCAGTTATATGTCGACATACACTTATTTTTATGTCGACATACTATAAAAATTATTTTCAAATTTTCAAATTTTGAACTCTATTATATTATAATTAGTTCTAAAGTTTTGACAAAAACATAAAGATGATCTTATCATATATAAAACTCCATTCATTACTTAATAAAAAGAAAATACATCCAACTAATCAAGACACACTTTAAATACAAGATTCGATAGAAAATACAAGGAAATTTAAACAAATACATAAACATAGGTTAAACTACTAGGCCTAGTTTTCAAATGTTGATGAGGAAGATGAAATTCCAAGCTTTCTTCCAATCTTGACCATGAATTTGTATATTTTGGAAAGTTTCTTGTTAAGCTTATTTTGATTATTGACGATTTTCACTTGATTTTGAATAATCATCTCTTTGTAAATGCGTTTAGTGTCGGTCGGATACTCAACACTTTCCATAGAAGCCTCTTCTTCTTCGACTTCCATTGGCTCTTGTTCTTGTTGCATTCAAGCTTGTTTGGCTTCGAGTGTCTCATATGGCTTGAAATTGAGAGGAATTTGCATGAGATTAATGTTTGATATGTCAAACACTTTTCTAGGAACAAATTCTTCTCCATGAAGATCAATATTAAAGTATTTGAAAATGCGAGTGAGATAAACACCATAGTAGAGAGTGTTTTCTCATGTCGATAAATCTATGGGCTTAATTTCATTTAGGATCATTTCGGCCCAGTTGATAGTATAGCCACCCATAATAGCAAAGAGAGCCTTTTGGACTTTGAGGGTTGGATTGTTGAAATTTCTGAAACGGGGAGTGATGGTATGTTGGAGGAGAAGGTTGACAATTCTTGTTTTTGGACGAAAGGAACGATTTTTGAACACCATTGGAGCACCGTCTTCAAATATATTGTGAAAGGTTTCCAGATCAGTTTCATCGTTAACAAAATCCGAAAAATCCGAGCCCGTGCTTCTATAATTTAGAATAGTGCTTAATAGTTCGGCATCGAGGACAATTTGCATGCCTTTGACGCTACTCCAAATTTGATTTTCGTTGCCTTCGTAAAATACGTGATTGAGATTCATATAGAACATCTTGACAAGTTTGGGATAACGCACTTTGTCGTTATCACGAGATTCAATTAGACTCAACACTTCGTTGTGTTGAAAGGTAGAAGTAAGATCGTAGGAGGGAAATTCGCTAAAGATGGCAAAAGAACCCGTGTTAACTTTAGCACTTGCGAAATAGTTTCCATAGGTTTTGATAGCCTTTTTGTCATTATGAAAATAGCCTTTGATGGTTTTGGTTATCTTCAATTTTTGAAATGAACCAGAGGAAGCCATTGAATTGATAGTTTTGAAGAGAATAGATATGAAGAGTACTGTTTTGTGTTGTGAATGAAAGGTAGAAAGAATCGATGTATATATAGAAATTGAATGGATATGAATTGAATAGATATGAATCGAATGGATATGAATTGAATAGGCATCACTTTTCAGATTGAAATGACACCTTTTCAGACCTTGGGAGTTGGTGAAAAGTTGGAGGGAAGTTTGAAAGTTTAAACTTTTGAAATTCAAAATTTGAATTTCAAAATTGGTTAGATATGTCGACATAGACTTATTTTTATGTCGACATACATGTCTTTTTTCAAAGAGAATTTAATTTTTGTGAATTGAAGTTTATATTATCAATTTATGTTTCAGGTTTAACGATTTCATGAAATAATTCTAATCCTAGTAAACACACAAAAAATATATTTTATTATTTTATTTGTTATTTATTATTAAATTATTATTTTGAGTTTCAAACTTTAAATTTCAAATTTGAATTTCAAAATTCAAATTTGAATTTCAAATTTCAGGATTATATTTTTAAAGTTTTAAAATCAAAGCAAACAAACAATGCAACCATTCAACCAAATAAAATTAAAAATTAATTAAGGCGTACCCGGTTTTTAGATCCTTTTCTTCGAAATTTTCTGAATTCTGAATTGTCGTAAAGCATAAATTTGCATTTCCAATTTATGGTTCTACATTACTTGACGATGAATCTGAATCATCTATTGTTGCTGTGTATGCTTTGTTTCTCTTTCTTGACGAATTGTTGTTATCTATTTATTGAGTTGATTTATCTGGATATGGAGACATTTTCCTTATATGTCCAGGTTTGTTGCAGTTATAACATCGACCATCATTACTTCTTGAACTTCCTTGGTTATAACTCTTCCTTCTATATCTCAGAAATGTTCTAAAATGACTTGTCATAAGTGTTGTTTCTTCATTATCTTCATTACTCGAGTCAGAATCATTTGTTGTTGCTTTTAATGCAATAGATTTCTTCTCAGTTGGCCTATTTTCTTTTCTCTTCTGTAATTGGACTTCATAAGACATCAGATTTCCAATTAACTCTTCATTTCATTCACATCATTGGCTTCTTCAATTGCCAAAGTTTTCTAATCCCATTCTGGAGTTAATGAATTCAATATTTTTCTAACTTGATCCACTTTAGAGTAAGTTTTTCCAAGTGTTGTTAATGAATGCACTATCTCTTGAAATCTGCAATACATATCGTAGATAGATTCATTCTCATTCATTTTGAATAATCCAAATTGATTAACTAACATTGCTATTTAGTTTTTTTTTACTTTACTAGTTCCTTCATGAGTAACTTGTAAAATTCTCCAATTTTTATAAGCCGTTTTACATACTGACACTTTATTAAATTCATTCCTATCTAATGAACAAAATAACATATTCATGGCTTTAGAATTGCTTTGTGCAGTAGCCTTTTGTTCATTTGTCCATTGTGTAAATGAAGTTGTGGGTTCAACATATTAATTTTTTGTACTATTCCATTTGTCTAAACCTACTGATTGCAAACAAATTTTCATTCTACATGCCCAGTATGAATACTTACTACCATTAAACAATGGTGGTCTAGCAATGGACTGACCCTCTATAAAAGAACTATTATTGCTACCGGTGTTGGTTGCCATTATCACTATTTTTAAAAATCAGATTATGAACATTTTGAAAGACCTTGCTCTAATACCAGTTGATAGGGATTGCAGAAAAGATCGTTAAGGCAAACTAAACACTAGAGAGAGGTGAATAGTGTTTTTGATAATTTTAAACAAAACCTAAAACTTGTGTGAATTACTATATGAATCAAACACCACAAGCACAATCACAAACACAGAGTATATCACAAACACAAATATAAACAGAAATAAAATGCAAAAAAGGAAAGAACATACCGGATTTTATACTGGTTCAGATTGCTCCTACGTTCAGTCCCACGCAACGCTGGATTGTGTAGAGTTTTATTACTATATCAAAATCCAATTACAACCCTCCTTGATTTCACGGCTATAAGGGATACGACAGATTCAACACAAACTTGATCAAGATTTGCCCGTTCTTGATTTCACGGCTACAAGGGATACCACCGATTACCCGTCCTTGATTTCACGGCTACAAGGGATACCACCGATTACTTTACTCAACCTAAACAATTACAAATAGCCCTATAACTCTTCAATAGCACTTGATTCAGAGATAAATGATTAGAGAGTGAGAAGAGAAGAAGTTTGATCAAAACGAAATTGAATTCAGTAGAGTATAAGTGTAGAAATCATAAAAATGATTAAGAATAATGGTGTAATGGAAGAGAGTGAAGTTAGAGAAGAAGAGAGGATAAAAAATTTGAATTCAAGCCCTTTTTATAGTGTATGAAAGAATGCCACGTTTCAGAACCATCACCATTAGTGAAAAGACACTTTCTTTCAAAATTGAAAAAATGACAGTTATTTGTCGACATAGTGTTATTCTTATGTCGACATACTTATAGTATAAATTTAATTTTTGAACATAATCCAAGTGTTTTAACATAAATATAATTCTGGAAATTCTTAAATTAAAATATAGTGTTATAATTAAATATTATAAAGTAAAAAATCATACTGAAACATAAATATAAACCTTATAAACATATTTAAAAAATTATAGAATTAAATATATATAAATATAAAGTGTATAAAAGTATAAATATATAGAACTTATAAAACTTGACTTTGAAAACAAAAGTAAAGTAAGAAAGAAAAATAGAGAGGATAGAAAATAAAATAGAGAGAAAATAAAATATAGAGGATTGAAGATAAAAATTTAAAACAGAATTTGAAAATCAGAATTTGAATTTGAACCCGGAGTGCTATTTAGAGTCTTACATAATCTAGACTCTATAACTATATTAGTCTTGAACTCTTGAAATATTGAATACTCATGCGTCTTGAAATTTCTATGAACCCTGAATCTCTAATATCCTTAAACTGTACAGTCTTCAATAATAATTCCTGTATTTAGATCCTGCATATGTGTGTGTGTATTCTATACAAAAGTGTTAGTATATATTTTATAATCAATTAATATAGAAATAAGTTTGTTGTCATCAAAACTCCATTCTCCAACACAATCCACTCGGCTTCTTCTGTTCAGCTTTCACCAACTAACAGTTCATGCACTTGGAAATAAACCTTCCAACATCCCTCTTTATCCCTCCCAGTAGTAAACTCGCTTCATGCCTTGATACACCTTTTTACCAGCAAGATGAATCGTCAACTTCGAGTGGTGACATTCCATCAGAACCTCGTCTCTCAATCCGTTGATATCAGGAACAACCAGTTGCCCTTTTTTCCAAACCAAACCCTCTCGATCGACTTCGAATTCCTTATCCTTTGGTTCCATCTTCTGGATAATTCTGACAAGCTTTGCATTCCGCTTTTTGCTTTTGCCAATCCTTTTGATGAGAGTAGGTCTTATCGATAAGCTTGCTAACATTTCAGGTTCCAACTTATGCCTTGGTCTGAAATTAAATTCTGCCAAGTACTCGAGGGGCTTCCATTCCAAAAAATATCGCTCCCAAACTTGTGTGTCTTCGACTTAACGCATCTGCCACTGCGTTACCTTTACCAGGAGTATAGGTTATACCGAAATCGTATGATGCAAGAAACTCTAGCCACTGTTGCTGCCGAAGATTCAAATCCTTTTGGGAGAAAAGACATTTCAACGAGTTTTGATCCGTTAACAACTCGAATCGAACTCCCAACAGGTAATGTCTCCATATCTTCAGTGCAAACACGATCGCTGCCAACTCCAAATCATGAGTCGGATAATTCCTTTCGTGTGGCTTCAATTGTCGACTCGCATAGGCCACAACTCTATCTTTCTACATCAGCACTGCTCCAAGCCAAGTACCGCGTGCATCAGTGTACACCACCATCTCTTCATTCCCACTTGGAATCATCAAAACAGGAGCACTCGTCAGTCTCTCTTTAAGGTTTCCAAAAGCTTGCTCACACTTTGCATCCCATGCGAACACTTGGTTCTTCTTCATTAATCTTTTTAAAGGTGCAGCTATCTTGGCTAAATCCTTGATAAAATGATGATAATATCCCGCTAACCCAAGGAAACTCTGAAAATCTGTAGCATTCTTAGGTATATCACTGTCCTTGATTGCTGCCACTTTAGCAAGGTCAACTGCTATCCCATTTCCGGAAACAACATGGCATAAGAACCTTAGTTCACTCTTCCAGAAGAGACACTTCGATAACTTAGCCCTCGGCTGATGTTTTCTCAAGATTTACAACACAACTCACAAGTGCATCTTATGTTCTTCCTCATTCTGGGAGTAAACCAGAATATCGTCCATGAACACAAGCACAAACTTGTTCAACTGATCTCTGGACAACCTATTCATAAGATCCATGAAATACGTTGGCGCGTTAGTCAAATAAATAGCATCATCAACCATTCGATAAAAACTGGATGGTGTCCTAAAAGCTGTCTTCGGCACACTATCCTTCGCTACTCTCAACTGGTGAAATCCTATTGCCAAATCCCTTTATGAAAACACCTTGGCCTTGTGAAGCTGGTCAAACAAGTCGTATATCCTCGGCATCAGATACGTGTTCTTCTTGGTCATCTTGTTTAGCTCATGATAATCCACACACAATCTCAAAGATCCATCAACCTTGGTTGCGAACACAACCGGTGCACCCCATTCGGAAATGCTTCTCCAAAAAAATCCTTTTCTCAAAAGATCACGTACTTGCACCTCTAACTCTCGTTGTTCCTTAGGCGCCATCCGCCTAATGATAGGTCTAGCATCTTCAACCAAATTGATCTTGAACTCAATCTCACGACGCGGTGGCAAACATTTGACTTCTTCAAAGACATCGTCGAACTCACTAGAGATCTGCACAGTTTATAACTCTTGCCATGGAATCACAACCGAATATAAATAGCTTACGAATATACCATCTTCGGGCTTACGTTGTATCACAACTACTCACCCTTCCACATTCCCAACTGTCACCTCGAGCTTCTCGCAATCCACTTTTCTTGCATACCTCTTGAGTCAGTCATACCAAAAATGATCCCAAACCCTGTGAAGTTCAAAATAAAGCAATCACACACAAAAGAGCAACCATGATTCGACAACACAAAACCACGACAAAGCGTACAAAGGCTGGACGAACCCCTAATAGAATTAGTCACAACCAAAGGTCTATCACATATATCGGGTTCCAAACCCAAGCAGTTCACAAGCTCATTGCAAATGAAAGAATGCGATGCTCCAGTATCAAACAACACTCGAACTGAAACACCCCCAACAGAAAGCGTACCTTGAGTAACAATAGTATTCCCTTTCTCATCTGCCATTGGAGCCCACGAAGAAGATGACACAACTTCCAAAGTATAAGCTTTCACAATCTGCTTTCCCTTAGTTGGTTTTGGACAATCCTTCTTGTTACTCCCAGGCTAGCCACAGTTGTAGCACCCCTTCTCAACTTTCGGATTCTTGGAATCCTTGGCATAATAGCCCTTCTGCGGACAGTTGTAGCTAGTCACTTCGCCTTTCTGCTTCTTTTGACCAAATTTTCTTTTATGTTGTTGCTGCTTCCTCTTATTATTATTACCACCTTACTGTGGTTTTTTTCTTCCTTAGCTGCAACAACAGTCTCTTCCTTAGGGAACAAACTCTCATGCCTCAGAGCTTTCTCCAGGATCTTCTCATAGGTATCATCCAGATTATCGACTAGCTGATTCCCAAGATACATTTCCAAGCCCATAACAAACTTTTCGTACTTCTGATAAGGAGTCTCAACATATGATCGTGCATACTTGGACAAGGCTTCAAAATCCGAAACTTACTCAAACATTGGTCTACCATTCTGATTCAACTCACCGAACTTCTTGAACGGAATAGACTACTGAATTGTAGAAATGAACTTTGTCTCGAACTTGACTTGGAACTAATACCACGTGATCTCATCTTCATGGATCTCTAGAGTAACAGAGTTCCACCAATCCATAGCTCTGCCCTATAACTGTCTTGATGCAAGTTTCCTCTTAATCGTCATCGATGCCCAAGACTCCAAAAATCTGAATGCAAGTATTAGGCACCCTTGAATCTCTACAATCGGTTTCGTCCCCTTAAACGGCAATCCACCAAGAGAAGTGAAGTCCTTACATAGCTTCACGAAATCCACAGCCCTTGGTACCTGCACCTGAATCCCTACATCTACTGCGGCTGCTCCTGGAGCGGGTACCCTACTCATGATCGTTGCCATCATAGCCTCGAACATAGATGGGTAATTTGGTATACTGCCATCACCCCCACCAGGAACAGTCTTCTCCCTAGCAGTGTGTCTCGACGATCGAGACTCATTCTAAATCGGTAATATAGAATGATTAGTCCCTATACGAGAAAAACTGCAATGGAGTTCAAAGCTATTATACAGTACACCAATATATAGTATAAATCCATCAAAAATCTAAAATGCGTCTCTCATATGTAATTCTGTTATCAAACTTTGGCAGAATCGATTAACCAGAACTCTAATACAAAATGTGACGACCGCCCATAACTCATGCACTTAAAAAGAGAAATAATACGCTGAAAGACGCATCAGGTAGCTATGGATGATCATTGGGTAAGATAAATACCTGGAACCTGCCTTTATAACTCACAATGCAAGGATAAAATATAATAGAACATATACAACAGGCAATAATAGTGAAGCAGGATTGAGCAAAATCTTAAACTCTTTCATATCATCATGAAATATTATCCATACATCCAAGGATTACAACATAAGAGTCTGCACAAAGTGCCTCACTACATGTCACTCAGAAAATACATCAAACAGTGGAAAATATCAACTAGATATGAATAGTAGAAAACTAATACATAAGCCTCCTGCTCGTCATCGCTCTGTAGCATCGTCCACTAAGATCTACTACCTGTGACCTGCTACGAAGTTAATTTGCCTATCCATAATAGGATGAACAACCCAAGGTAATAAGAGGAAACATAAAACCTTGAGTTAGACAACAGTCGTAGTGAGCGATAAAACAACTATCTAACATCATCAATAAAGTATATGAGAACTAGGTAGATCAATCATCTAATCTACCAACATCAACAAAGAAGAAACCCAAAACCATCTCCTCCACCTCTGACAGTGACAGCCTTTACGACCAATCAGATATACACAAACAAACATAGCAACTAGTTATCCTTCGTAGACCGTCCTAATCAAGGTCAATATCCACAAACCCCGAAGGCCTAAACCAACATTAGACAAGCACCAAAGAGATGTATCCTTCAAAGTCAAACAATCTATGCAAGACAATACAAGAAAAACAATCAACACCCATGACTCTGGATATCATCGCCAGTCCAGACTTGAAACCGTCATTAATCGTATGACTGGCTACCACAAGCCATTTGTCAAGGGATAATGGTGACCCCGGTTCTAGTAAAAACTCCATACGTCCTTCAACGATACGTATCTAGGTCCTTCATCGATACCTAGGGTACTCGACTAATCATCTAGTCTTTCAGTCGTCCCTATTATACCCTTTCTTTGTGCCCGCTAGAACCTACAACATCGATAATTCCTCGGCCTTCAATATCTTTATTCGTCATCATCGACGATCATTCATAAGCTCAAATCATCTTGAGCAGCCATTATCCACGAGCTCAAATCATCTTGATTCATCTTCACATTCGTTGCTTTTCATCGACCAACGAGCACCTCACAAAACTTCGAACATTCCTCCTTGAATTCACTTCGAAGCCACAACCACCATCAAGCCAAAAACATACGTTATTTGGTCAATATTCGATTCATAGCATTTCAGCCTTTCCACTATGAAAAATATACCATAACATCTAAATTCTCATCCACTGCGTTGGTTAAACGATGTAGTATTTTCTGCCTGATCCATCATAGGCCAACTGACCCAACACGTCTTGAATGACCCAACTCAACAGGTCTTAGAACGACCTGACTCATCTGGTCCTGAGCGACCCGACTCAACAGGTCTCGAACGAACCAACTAATCAGGTCTTGAACGACCCTACTAATTAGGTCTTGAATGACCCAACACAACATGTCTCAAACAACCCAACTCGTCAGGTCTCGAATGACCCAACTCATCAGGTCTTGAACGACCCGAAGCCACCAACGACCCATCAGATTGTCTCTTTACCAATCCTTGTTTTGAACTCCATGACCCAACTCTAAACGGCCAGACTCCATCATTATCTCCTTGACCCAGCTGAAACGACCCAAGCTAGGACGACCCGACTTCACCAACCGACCTGATGTCTCTCGAACGACTTATAGCTGAACGACCTGATTCCCATTAGCATTTCTTGCGCAACATGATATGGCAACTCGAGCTTCACGCCATGTTTCCGACTGATCCATCTATCCATGTTTCAACAATGAACATACATACACGTAACTCATCCAAAATCGACCAATTTTCAACCCAAAATCAATACCAATCATCAATACAGATTAGCGCAACTATGAGTCATCATATAACCATGTGAATTCACCAAATCATGATAAAACAATAAATGAATTAACAAATGGATCTAAACTTGCATAAACGCATGAATTAACATATGAAATTACAAATTTAAGTTGCTAGATTAGATCATATGTCGATTCGAATGAAAACATACTTACCATCATGTAGATCTAGGTGAAACCAACTTGAAATAATGAAAATAAGATCAAACAATCCATATATTCAATTGAATCCATGTGAGAACAGTTTATCACCCACCGAATCCACAAATTAGCTTTAAAACAACGATCTACAAATCCAGACAGCGAAGAACGATCTCCAAATCTCTTAATTTGATGCGATCTACTCTCTCTTGATATAGATCTTCCATCTTCTTATGTAGATCTAAGAATTTAATGAGGATAGATGTATTTGATTGAGCAAGGAGGATCACGAGCTCAACCAAATGAGAAATGAAGAAACTAAACCCTTCACCTTACCTCTACCCTCCATTTATAGCCATTCAACCAGCCCACTAATGGACCACACCAAATCATCCCAATAAGGACAAGTTAGTCTGTCTAGAAATTGTGTAGCCCAAAAACAGCAATTCCTTCCAAACCGCTAATCCAAATCTTTAATGTGACCACTCTACGTAATCGACAACACCATTTCCTTTCCAATGAAATCATTCTAAGCAACTGATTTGATCCCAATCAAAAGTTATCCCCTGTACAAAACTGACAGGGGCAAAATGCTCACAAATAAAATTGATAAAAATTATGGACATTTCTCACATCTGCATAACCAACATATCAAAATATGAGAATGATTAGACCCTTAGGAAATTAAATAAAAATATTTTACGGTCCTTTGATACGTAAAATGCTGGTTGTTACAATTATTCAAAATATCGGGTTCAACCCATTTCGAATAATTATACGATGAATTAAAAGTCGAAGACATTGATGACGGCGGAAGACTGGGAATCTACACATCGAATGGACTGCTTACTAATGCCTTGGGTAGCTCCTCTTATAAGGTTAAAGTGGAAGTAGTCTGAACGTACTTGTTGATTGTCCGGATATTCGATGGTCGCGCTCTTTAATTGGACGAGGAATAAGGTGTATTTGGTTTCATCCAAACCCAGAACGAACTTGTAAATGGATGTGTGTTTGACGTTGTACTTTACAACATAACCGATTGGTTTCTATTGATGTATATCGGTTAGTGGTGGAGAATTTATTCTCTTAGCTTAACACCCACCTCTGGGACTTATGAACTCAGAGGGTTACATATTAATGGACGCCAATTATATGTCATGAATTGACAATGTGGCATGCCGAGTGCTACTGGCAATAGATCAAAGCTTTTATTGAAAAGTATAGTTTTGCAGGACGTTGACTCTAGGGCCTCACACCCCGTAATGAGCCGAAAACAGGATGATGGACCTTAGAGAAAGGACATACGTTTCCTACTAGCTAAAAATGATGTCATGGTTTGGAGCCCAAGCAATTTACTTATGTGGATGATGGAATCGAGGCACCTCAGATGATGGTCAACAACGACTAAGATGACGGTCAGAGACGACCTAGAAGCGTTATGTTCAGGAGTAACCCGAACTCACCGGGAATTGTTGGGCCGACTCCGTTGTTCCAAGGATCGCATGTGTGTGAGTCTTGGACATCTTGCTAGAGATGATCCAAATGGATAATTAAGATCATTTGCCTTGGTTCATAATGGAATCCAAATTGTAATATGAACTTTGCGTTTTTAGTTGTAAACCTATATAGAAACATAATGGGATGAGGATTATGCTGACTGAGATTGATACATTTATTTTCGAAAATGTTTTTCCACACTTAAACACTAATGATAATATCAAATGATTTTCTTGTATCAAGCATGTTTTCCTACTACTCTATCCTCCGGTTTGCATTGCATTGTGTGATGGGACTTGAGTCTTAAAAAACTTCATTTAAAAAAAACACTACGTGGTTTTATGCACTGGCATTTATGTGGAGGAAACCTATTTCGTGTTATACAGTATGGTCCCGTGATATGCCTCACTTTTAAATAAGTTAAGAATAACTGTTAGAGTTTCTCATACAAGTCTCGTGACTAGCTTGTAGTTGTCTTTCCCTTGCAAACTCGGGTGCCCATATTTTTTACACGGGCAGCCGGATATTTTGTTTTGCAGATACTTAGATTGGGATTATGAATTGAAGCTAGAGCTGAGTCTATAGCATTTGATAGTCTTCCTATGAATGTTTCCTATTTTATCGTTGTGTATTGTATTTGTTATTTTTTTATATTTGCGATGTACTATAATGTAACATTGTAGAGATGTTAATGTAAAGTCTTTTGTTTCTGTGATAATGTGTTGTATGCCCAAAGTTAATGTCTCGAGGGTTTCCTTCCGTTTTAGGTCGAATTTGTGTAGTTTACGCTCGATTTGAAAGGCGGGAATTTTCGGGTCATTACAGTGTTCTTACCACCTGTGAAAAACAAGCGGTTGTAGTGAAATTCTGCACGCTAGAGTGCAAGACTGGATGTAGGATTGGTTAATCTGAACCAATATAAAAATCCTGGTGTTATTTACTTACTGTATTTCATTTATTGCTTATTTCTTTTTGTTTGCAATTTGAACAGATATAGTGTTAAATTCAAGTAAGTAGTCAATACACATTTCGCTACTTCTAGTGTCAAAATAGCCATAACATCCAACACTGTATTGTAGACATCCCAGTATCCAACAGGTAGTTGTTGTTCATTGTGAAGAAATTGCAGACGAGTGCCTAGATTTATTTTCATCTAATAAGGAGTGGTGCAATCTTGAAGATTCGACACAAACTAGTATAATATCATATTTTGAAAACGAGGTAGTATATGGGAATTTATGAGCTAATCGAGATGAATATGAAAGTGATTATAGCCCGACAGAATCTGGGTGCCGATGAAGTTGGTCGGGATGTTTGTTGCATTGGTGAAGTCTAAGTGGTTATGAAGTCTGATCTGAATTTCAAAACATGGAGCTAGTTTTGGCTGTTTGAAAATCCGTCATTGGCATGGTAAGTTACTTCTTTAGGCACTTGTTGAGGTGGTGAAGTTGAGTTTTGTACGTAGAGATAGAGTCGCTAATTTGTCGGAGTTTGCGGTTACAGTGAAGCGTGAATGACGTGGAAGCTATAGGCGATGCTAAAAGTAGATGAAGATGATGTATAGGACGTCGCTTATGAGGTTGCATTTGTGAAGTGCTCAAAAGAATTATTTGAAGTGTTGTAGGTAAAACATGAGCGAAGAAGATGTGGTTTCATGTTATCTAACAAGCGAATAAGGAAAAGTCGCAGCTTTACCTTGTCGTGCAAATAATAAATGCAACAATATCACAAGATGATCCAATAAGTAATGATTCGTGAGACCTCCAATAAACTACTAGTATTAGTTAATGGATGAAGAACCAATCAACATAAAACTGTTTAACATGTCCAATTAGATAACGATAAAAAATATATGATAAAATTATTCTATGCACAACAAAGAAATTGGGAATCGCGGTTTATTGTAAGTATGAATTATAATTAAATCTTTAATATATATTTAATTTAAGGGAATCACAGTGAAAATAATTATAATTTTGTACGGATTTGATTGTGAATGACAAATTTCATAAAATTTTCAGCTTAAGGACAACCCATCAAAAATTTATTCTTAAGGACAATACACTGTAAAACTGATACCATACAAATCGTAAAACTGATACCTAAAAACTGATAATTAAATTATGATACCATACACACTGTAAAACTGATACGTAAAAACTGATAGTCAAATTCTGATATCATGCACATTATAAAACTGATATCTAAAATCTAATGCTTTGTCTTTTAAAATAAAATTTCAACAGTCCGTCCTTAAGCCTATAAAAGCTTGTAATTTTGTCCTTGGCATTATTTTTCTAGTAATTTTTACTTGTCGTTACAAAATTCTAACTCTTCATCAAACCGACCGTTAAGGGGGTTTACTTACTGTCACTTGTTCCAAGTTTTTTTGGCTTCACAAAAGTTTGTTTTGGTCAAGTGACAGTAAACAAGCCTTTTTAACGATCGATTTGCTTATTTTTCTGATTTCAACTAAGACAAAAAAAAAAAAAAAAAAAAAAAAAAATGTGATAGAATGGTCGGTTCTCCGACGTTGTGCAGTTATACTAGTATATATTGATTTTAGCTAGATTTGACTTTTTTGTTTTAAATAAATCAACTACCTAAATGCTAAAATTAAATTAAACTAAAAAGAGAGAGAGAGAGCGCTGTGAGGCCAAACTGTTTATTTAGCAGGAACAGGTACAAAGATCAAGGACCTCTCCGACCCCCCATAGCAGGGCCTTCATAGTGACCAAACCGACTAATAATTAATAAATGAACTTTGCTAAGGGTCCAGGAAAATTAGGCCAAGGAAATTGCCGCATTTTTCCTCTAGTTTGCCTTAGTGTCTGCCCACGGCAATCGTTGAAGATGCTAAGCAGCGTACGAATTGATGATTGTTACCGGTAAATTAACAATTCTAAACAAAACATTGATAAATTAAACTACTACTTTTATAGTAACAAATTTACATCTTCCACCTTTTAGAAGTAGATAAACAAACAAAAAAAGCGGGAAACAACGCCTTTAGTTTGCCAGCAACAGCGCCGTTCAACACGTCAGATCTGACAAAACCGCCTCACCAGAATCGAACGCCCCGGCGTCGAATGGCTCAAAACCTCCATCCACCCCATCCAACAGCCCAAAATCAAACTCAAATTCATCACCGGACCCCCAAATCTTTCCTTCCAACGAATTTCCCTTGTTCTCGTCACCGCTGACAACGTTAGCCGCGTCGGTCTCGCCAGAGACAAAGCCACCCTCAGGTGGAGGCAAACCGAGCTCGTCGTCCGAGGCCTGGACTAAAAAACCAAGATCCAGCTGCTTTGGGTTTGAGTTCCAGTCGGAATCGGAGAAGGAAAGCGGATCCGACTCCGATATCGGAAGCTGCAGTTCATCCTCTAAGCTTTTCATGACGGAGAATAGATCCGAGGTATCGGGTTCGGAACCTTCTTCTAAAGCGTCGTAGAACAGGGCTTCCCTGATCCGCTTTGCTTCCGGCGATTCGGGCATGATTTGATAATCATCCCCTTGTTCATCAATTTCTCTGCATCTTTTGTTATTCTCGTTTGAAAATTCCGCCATTGAGCTCTTGTTAGTGGGGGAAAGAGAAGAAATGGGTGAACGGGAAGTGAAGATAGTATGGATGTGGTGGCAAGGAATGTGACTGATTTTTTTGGTTTATATAAGGTGAAGTTGGACCCGATTTTCCATTTTAGTCCCAACTACTTTACGTATTTGTATGGTTGTATTCCAACGTGAAAATTTTGCTCTGGTCAGAGCCTGAAATCTTCGTAGCTAAATCGTAATTCAACCAGGGTGCGGTTGCGGAAAATATAGGGTCTGTTAGCAATCAAATTTGAGAGTGTTAGCGTTGCGTTCGCGTCCGACACGTCGGACGTCAGCAACGACTCCAGTCGACCAAATGGAACGCTTGCTCACTATTGGGAATTGTGTTGTTGGGTCCGACGCAAGTTAATCAATTTGTCGAATCCTACTAACCAATGAAAGCATACATAGCTTATTGGTAAATGGATTGGAGAGTGACTAAAGATCAAGTCATACATTTACCCAATTTTTTAGTGTTTTGCTGTAAAATGTTTATTAATTAATGCTTAATGTCCACTGTAGAATGTTAATGCTTAATGTTATTACTGTATTTGCTTCGATTATATTATTGTTTAAAATGGTAAAAACACATTCGCTAATTAGATTTAATGGTTCAATTAAAAATCAGTATTTAATTAATTCATAATAAATAAGTTAACAAATAATACTCTGCTCAAATGTCATGTTCATAGCAAAAAAAACATTCCTCGTTTGCTGCAGTACCCCCTCAAATGTCACGCTCAAATATCCCGTTACCGTTCTTAAAAACGAACCCATAAACTGAATGTTTAAGTGAAGCATTTGAACATGCTATATTAACAAACGAGGTATGAGTTTATGGATGTGAACATGACATTTGAGCAGAGTATTTAGTTTATGATTTCTAATTTAATCGACTTATAATTTATTAGTTAATTACTTATTTTTAATAAGCAATATATGTCAATAATACGCAAAAATAAATACATAAACAAGTTAACAAATTATAAATGGTTTGGATTCTGTTAAAGCGAACACTATAGTGCAAAACATTATAATACGGTTGCAACACAATTTTTTTAACTCATGCAAACCACATTTGCAAAAGTTGTTAATTTTAGAGGAAAAGAAACTCAAATTTATTAATTAAGTTAACTAACTAGCCAAACGGGGAAGAACAACTTGTTACATTGTTCAAATGAACAAATCCATTGGTGAATCAGCTTCGTTGGGCCTTTTGATGCATCCGATGCATTAGACGCGTTCAACCCACGAGCGTACCTTTCTTCCCCAAACGGTAATTTTGAATGCTACTGCTTTTTTTCTCATTCTTTTTTCGTCTTTTTTTTCACTAAGCCTATAAAATCGATGCTACTGAAAAACTTAAAACTTGCTCGCATCTCTGTCTCAAAATATTAAACATTCATATCTATTAAAAAACATATACGAAAATAAAGACATCTAAATTCAAAAATTATCAGTTTGATTTTTATTAAGATTATAGTCTGTTTCATGTGTATTTTAATACAATGGAAAAAAATTATTATATTATTAACTTTGTACTTTATATTCTATCAGGGACAGATCTATGTATGGAGCTACCTGGGCTACAGCCCGGGTCCTCTATCTCAAAAATAAACACTCTACACGTGTCATGTCTTCATTAAAATTAAATTCCCTATATTGTGAATCGACCTAGAAAGAAAAATGGCGGCTTCAAGGCGATTTGCCTAGGATGCCAAACTGACCGACTTCCGTACCTTCCAACGACCATCTCAACCTCATACGATCTCTCCATCATCTGTGCTGCCACCCCCGACCCACTTGATGTTATTTCCTCCCAGTTTGAAGCTCGCGATATACAACCTGGAAAATCCCCAAAATCCAGCGGAGCCCTTTTCGAGCAAGGGTCTTCCAGTCCAAATGGTCGCCCCTCCTCCGACTTACCAGAGCCAAAAGCTACTATAATTCCTCCTCCACCGATGATTGATGCCGATGGCTTCCAGCTTGTTCAACCTAGGTGGTGCTACCGGACGCAGCAGCATGAAAGGAGTAATGAAGACAAAAGAGGCATTATGTTATATTTAGTATGATTTATAATTTACAATTAGCCGTTATGTTATATTTAGTATAATTTATAATTTACAATTAGCCGTTATGTTATATTTAGTATGATTTGTAATTTACATTTAGTCGTTGCAATGCTTTCCTATATATACATGTCTTTGTTTCATTACTCCTTGTACAAGAAATATATTATGTCATCAATAAAATCTTCTGCTTCCTCAATATTATTCTTGTTCTTCAATTTGTTCTTCTTGTCCTTCAATTTGGTATCAGAGCAAATTGTCGAAAGGCTTTCTATCAACCAAGAGTTGTTTTATTTTATCTGTCTCTTCAGTTTTGTTTTTATCATCATCGGAGATCTCACCGAAGAGACATCCAACTCTTGATTGTTTTGGATCATCGGTCTGAAAACTAGCCACGTCTAGATCAATAGGATGCTAGTTTATTGAACCTCTCCTAATCATAGGTATTTTTTTGTCGTGGCTACAAATATCAGTCTTGACTTGCCAAGCAAAAAGGCGGCTACAAGATCTGATACTGCGTGGCAGGCATACATTATATACCTTACTATTGCTCTTCGTCTTTTGCATTTTTTTTTTACATTGGCTGCATTTCCTGCTTTTGCCTCGCTCAATATTTTTTCTGATCAACTATGACCAACGATAATGAAGCCACGTCTACAGCTACGCTCAACGCAAGTGCTGATCCACCACCAAACACCCCCAAACTAATAAAACTCAAAAGCCAAATTGTTACCACATCTCTTGATGGAGACAACTGTAAATTATGGAAATATCAAGTTGAAGTTGCTTTAAAAGGTTATGGACTACTGGAATACATCAATGGAACCATAACAATACCGCCAGCCATGAGTTTGAATCAAGACAGTAGCACTGTTTCAAATCCATACTATGTTAGATATCAAAAGGAGGATAATCTACTATCATCATGGCTTATGTCATCTATAAGTTCAAATTTGTTATCACAGATAGTAAGATGTACTAATTCTCATGAAATATGGTCATCTATTGAGCAAATTTTTAGTTCTCAATCTACAGCAAGGGTAATGCAGTATAGAAGGGATTTACAAAGCTCAAGAAAAGAAGGCATGAGTATGAAAGAATATTTTGGAAAAATTAAAAATACTTGTGATAAATTAAATGCAGTTGGGCATAAGATAAGTGATAATGAGCAAATATTGTTTATCACTGGTGGACTTGATGAGGAATATGACTCATTGATAACTGTTATTGCTTCTCAACAAACATTACATGCTGCTCTACTTGCTCATGAAGGAAGGATTGAACAAAGAAAAACCATACAAGGTGATTTTTCTGGCAACTATGCAGTAACTAAAAATAATCAACAAGGAAACAACTACAATAATGATTCAAACAGGCAAGAAAATCAGTATTCAAGAGGTTTTCAATCACAAAGAGGAGGTTTTCAAGGAGGATTTCAATCACGAAGAGGAGGTTTTCAAGGAGGATTTCAATCACGAAGAGGAGATTTTCAAGCACAAAGAGGGGGTTTCCAACCTCAGCGAGGTCATGGAAGAGGCCGATGGAATAATAGCAATCGTGTAAAATGTCAAATTTATCAAAAAATTGGTCATATGGCAAATAAATGTTACTTTAGGTACAATTCGGATAACAGTTCTCAAAAAAGTCAAGGCAGTTTTTCTCAGAAAGGAGCACAGACAAATTTTGCTATAATAAACTCAAGCAAAGGAAGCAATGACAGTCAAAACAGTAATGATGCAGACAAGGGTGATGAAAGTAATGGTATCCAGACTCAGGTGCAACCCATCATATTACTAATAATCTTCAAAATTTGAACATTGGAAGCAAAAATTACTCAGGTATGAAAAATTTACATATGGGCAATGGTGAGACTGCAAATATAACACATATTGGCAAAGGTACTATTCTAGGTAAAATACAACTTCAACTAAATAACATGCTAAGGGTTCTTACCATAAATAAAAATCTTTTAAGTGTATCAAAATTTGCTAATGATAATTGTGTATATTTTGAGTTTCACCCAAAATTTTGCTTAGTCAAAGATATTCCAAGTCATGAAATATTACTATAGGGCAGTCTACATGATGGGCTTTACAGATTTAACAACTTGAAGACTGGAAATTCAGGTGGTGAACTCTGGTGCAACAATGTGGATGCTTGTAGTAATAAGCATTATAATAGAAATAATGTTTTAGATAATATTACTTTATGGCATATGAAACTTAGACATCCAAATTTTGAAACTGTAAGAACTTTTTTATCTATTAATAATATTGCTTTTAAAAATGCACCTATTAAAAAAACATGTACACATTATCAGCTTGGCAAGAGCCACAAGCTCCCTTTTAGTAATTTTGAAACCAGGTATAACATGCCATTGGAGTTGTAGCTGCAGATTTATGGGGGTCGGCACCTCTAAATTCATATCAGGGGCACATGTACTATCTTTTTTTTTATAGATGCCTATTCGAGATATACTTGGATATATATGCTAAAAAATAAATCTGAAACTTCTAACACATTTATACAATTTATAACTCATGTTGAAAAGCAATTAAATTGTAATGTCAAAATTTTGCAATCAGATGGTGGGGCAGAATTCAAACCTTTGGCTGATTATTTTGCTAAAAGAGGAATTAAACACAGATTACCATGTCCTCATACATCTGAGCAGAATGGTTTGGTTGAAATAAAACACAGATACATTGTAGAAACTGATTTAACATTGTTATCACAAAGCTCATTACCCATGAAGTATTGGAATGAAACCTTTTTTTACTTCAGTTTTTCTTATTAACATGTTACCCACTAAGATCCTAGATAATAAAACTCCACATGAGATGATATACAATGTTACACCAGACTATAAGTTTCTAAAATATATGGTTGTCTGTGTTTTCCATGTCTGAGAGATTATAATAAACATAAATTAAGTATGAGGTCAGGTCCATGCACATTTATTGGCTAAGCTCAAAATCAAGAAGGTTATAAATGCCTTGATAAGAATGGTAGAATTTATGTCTCAAGACATGTGATATTTGGTGAAAGTAAATTCCCTTATGCAGATCGACATAATTCCAAAGAAGACAATAGAGTGGAATCTATTAAGACTGTGGAGTTTAGACAAGTTACTCTTGAAATAATTAAAGACAATGAACATTCAGGCACACAAGCTGAGGATATAAGAGGAACAAGTATGCACATCAGCTGATCAGAAGAAAGAAATTCAGATGACACAGAAATAAGTCAAGATGATAATAACATGCACAACACTGATGATGATGGTAGTAGGCAAAGCAACAACGGTACAAGGATATCAAAACAGGAACAACAATCACAATAGGCATAACAACATCAAAGCAGGCATCACATGACTGCTAGATCAAAAAGTGGTATTTTTAAACTAAATGTCTATAATGTGGCCATCACTGAAACTGAACCACTTAATTTCACTCAAGCACTAAAGTCAAGAAATTGGAAAAAGGCCATGGATACAGAATATGAAGCTCTTATGGAAAACAAAACTTGGGAACTTGTTGTACCACCAACACACAAGAATGTAACTGGTTGTAGATGGGTATATTAGATAAAAAGAAAGGTTGATGTATCTATTGACAAATACAAAGCCAGACTGGTAGTTAAAGGTTATGCACAACAATTTGGTTTTGATTTCAATGAAACCTTTTCTCCAGTTATAAAACCCACTACTATTAGGATAATTTTAACTGTTGCCTTAAGTAAGGGGTGGAATATAAAATAACTTGATGTGAACAATGCTTTTTTGAATTGAGAATTAATTGAAGAACTCTACATGCAACAACCTGAAGGATAATTCTGATGATAAAAGGGTTTGCAGGCTTTATAAAGCAATCTATGGACTCAAGCAAGCTTCAAGGGCTTGGTATGAGAAACTCAAGATGACATTATTAAATTTAGGTTTTATTCAAGTCAAGTCTAACAACTCATTATAATGAAAAGGAGTAGGCAAGGAACTATCTTTATTTTAGTATATGTGGATGATATGTTAATCACAGGAGATAATGATCAAGAGATAAGCATAGTCATACAATTATTGGATCAACATTTTTCTATTAAAGATTTAGGAGAGTTAAATTATTTTCTTGGGATTCAAATTATCAAACACAGTGAAGGAAAATTGATTTTATCTCAGGAAAATTATATTTCTGAAATTTTGCACAGGGCCAATATGCAATATGCTAAACATCTATCAACATCAGTGATAAGTAATCTACACTTATTTAAACATAAAGGGGAAGCCATCACTAATGCAAAACAGTACATGAGTTTAATAGGAGCACTGCATTATGCAATAACTACTCGCCCAGATATTTGTTACAGTGTTAATAAGCTTAGTTAGTTTATGCAAAATCCATTATCAAAACATTGGATTGCCTTAAAAAGGGTTTTGAGATATTTGAAAGGGACAAAGCATTTAGGAATAATTATAAAATTAGAGGGAAATTTTTCCTTACAGTGCTTTAGCGATACTGATTGGACAAATGATGTTGATGATAGACGATTTGTATCAGGATACTGTGTTTATCTTGGCAACAACATAATTTCCTGGTGCACTAAGAAACAGCAGACTACATCCAGATCCAGTACAGAAGCTAAATATAGAGCTCTCGCAAGTGCAACTGTAGAAGTAGCATGGATTGAAACGTTAATGGAAGAATTAGGGTTGTATTTAGCACGAAAATCTGTTATCTGGTGCGATAATAAAAGTACGGTTTCTCTTTCCCTCAGTCCAATCCAACATTCAAGGACAAAGCATTTTGAAATCGATCTTCATTTTGTGAGAGAAAGGACGCAAAATGGAAAGCTAACTGTCTGTCATATTCCTGCTTACTATCAGCGAGCTGACGCTCTTACAAAAGAATTATCGACCAAGAATTTTGTGAGATTAAGAGAGGAGCTGAAAGTAGTTGATGGAGGCGGAAATGAAATAGGAAACCCTAGTTTGAACTGAGGGGGCATAATGAAGACAAAAGAGGCATTATGTTATATTTAGTATGATTTATAATTTACAATCAGTCGTTATGTTATATTTAGTATGATTTATAATTTACAATTAGCCGTTATGTTGTATTTAGTATGATTTGTAATTTATATTTAGCCGTTGCAATGCTTTCCTATATATACATGTCTTTGTTTCATTACTCCTTGTGCAAGAAATATATTATTTTATCAATAAAATCTTTTACATCCTCGATATTCTTCTTGTTCCTCCCTATTTGAAACTCGCGATATGCAACCTGGAAAATCCAAAATCGCCATATTCCAGTGGAGTCCTTTTCGAGCGAGGGCCTTCCAGTCCAAATGGTCGCTCCTCCTCCGACTTACCAGAGCCAAACGCTACTATAATTCCTCCTCCACCGATGATTGACGCCGATGGCTTCCATCTTGTTCAACCTAGGTGGCGCTACCGGATGCAGCAGCATGAAAGGATTCGAGCTAGGGCTGGCGTTAATAATACAGAGAAGCCGCCGGAGACAAAACCTAGCTATACTGAATGGCCGTCTCCTTCAGGTGCTCGCAGAAAAGAACACGTCACCATTATCTTTATTTATCAAGTTGTTGCCACTTCGATCCATTCACGGACTATTACAATACTTGTAATTTTTGATATTATTTCGCTCTATGCTTTTTCATCTCTTTTATTTAGTCCTCCTTTTTTTTTAGCCCAGGTCCGAGCAGAATCCTGGCTCCGTCCATGTATTCTATGCTTTAGATTCATTTTTACTGACTAAATCTTTCACTATTATATTACTTATTGATTTTACATATTTTTATAACTAGTGAGATTGAAAAATAATTAACTTAAACCAATACTTAATGTTTATATTTCTCGAAATATGGATTATTGGTTATGATAATTATCTGGTATACATCTGTATATTATGAATGCGAATGTGTAGTTTACACCTTACGTACATATCTAAAAGTATATGTTGACTAACCTACTTTCACCCACTAATATTATGTAAAATATGTAATCACCTCTGTATTTTAAGTGCTATATTTTATATTTTCTTCAACTGGGTGATTGATTAAAGAGAGTTTTCGCATCTTGTAACTTTCTAATCCTAGAATTGTCTTTTAGTCCTTAGTGATTGAATAAAATGGGTTGTTGGGTATCCGTAGGCAAAGAATTTTTATGTCTATGCTATGTTATCTTATGTGTCTCTTTTATTTGTGTGATTACATATTTGAATTAGAGTTACATTGGCATTCAAATTGGTTAAAAAAATCCAAACCCAAATTATAGTGCTTATGACATCAATTTTCCTTCGCAATTATAACACGACAGCCCTTGCTACAATACCAACTCACCTCGTCTCCGTCTCTAGCTATCTAAAGTGGTTTATAAGTGAGAAGAGGAGATTATATGCTTAAATGGGAACTTTAAAAATTATATCTTGCTTCAACCGCAATGGAAAGATAAGTCTTAAAATTAGAATAGCAGAACGAACGTTGGAGTGGATGTTCGACAAATGTAGAATATTATTTATTTGAATGTTAAACAGGCTCTACTTAAGAGGAATAATATTTCATATAGATATTTTGAGTGCATAATTTTTTACTCTCTTGTTCTATTAGTAATTTATCACTTGTATTTTCAATATATCGATGTATTATGTAGGCTTGTTATTGCGAATCACCCATCTAAATTACGATATTAGAAGATTTTTGATGAAACATATTATTTAAGTATATGAATATTTTAAGTAATAAAGTACTCCTTTTCTATTAAAAAAACTAATAACAAAATAAACTGAATATCAACAAGTTAAGAATTATGTGGAAACATGGTAAAACACATGCTATATGTGACACAGTTTACTTTGAATATGTGAGTTTACAACAAGCTTTGTGTATGTATAGTTGAATTTTGATAGTTACCATTAGCTTATTAATCAAAATCCGATGGCAATCGCCTCAACATTGATTTAAGATTATTTATAACTTGCTCAATTGGAGCTGAACTAATTGTATTAATATGCTAAAAACTATATGGCATATACTTTTAATTTTCAAAATATTTATACAAGTGTTTTTTTTTTGTGAGCATAAACCGCAACGCAATGCGAAAACTGCCCGGACCGAACCGTAAAAACAGTGCGGAAAACCGAACCAAATTCTCTTTTTAAAGCAAATATCCCAAACCGAACCAAGTCATAACGATACGATTCAGTTGCGATTTGAACTATTGACCCAACCGTTTTAAACCGGACTGAATCGCATACCTACATTGGTAATGTTAAGATAAAAATATAGCTAATTTCTGCCTAACTTTTTATTTTAATGATATATATTCTATTTTCAACGATGTTGTTTTATTAATGATAATCGTTATCATAAAGAAAATAATAATATAATTTCACTATATTAGTTTCCATGTATTTTTTTGGATAATGCCAGTTCTAACTTACTTGAGTTATGTTACTTGATATTTATGCATTGATCAACGATGATGTTTGGTTAATGTATTAAAACAAGTTCAGTTTCCGTTAATTATAAAATTGAAGTTGTTAGATCGAAATTTGGACCTAACACCCAAATTGCTATAAACTGTAGAGAATTCTAAATGAGGAGCAAGGAAAAAGAAAATAACACTCAGAATTTATAGTGGTTCGGCGTTAACGAGCCTACGTCCACTTTATATCTTATTGATTATGCTTAAAAAGCTAGTACAACAGTAATTTCTCTCAATATTTCAGTGGTTCGACAACAATGGCGGATTTAGTACTCACTATTGCCAAAAGGATCCCGAAAAATGCCAAGCTCTGGGCTATTTATAGCTGATTTTGTCAGGCGGATCGCGGACACGTGGCACGAATCCCGAGATCATCGGGTCGCATCGCCACCATTGAAGAAACAGTCAAACTAGCCGTTGTGAACAGGTGTCGTGACTTGCTTGAAAATCGGATCGTGCAGATGGGGAGAATTGGTCCAGATGACGGTTAGGAACACGTGTCGCCAGATCCGTGCGATTCGGATCGCTGAAGACCAGCTCGTGGTTGAACGGGTCAGGGGGTTCGGGTCGTACCAAGGGGTCGGATCGGATCGCTCTGGGCGACAATATGTGAGCGGGATCGGATCGCCTGGAGGTGCCGTTCGTTGACGAGATGGGAGTGATCCGTTCCTGGGCGAGTCGATAAAGCGCGATCCATTCCTGGGAGAGACGATGGCATGCGATCCACTCCTGGGCGAGACGATGGCGTGCGATCCATCCCTCCAATTTCTTGGGGGACTTGGTTTCCTGTTTTCCTCCTCTTATGAATGATCCTGGATGGCTTGGTCAAAAAGCGAGCCAACATTTTGCCCCCTCGAAGTATGTTTTATTGATGATGAAACATGCTTCGAATATTCTTATTTACCCTCTCCTGAAGGGATGTAAGCCAACAGTCGCATTGGTTCAAATCGACACATGTATGAGTCGGATCGCCATAGGACGACACAGTCCGATTTGGTCATCTGCTCGTCTCGTGCCGAGTTCCTAGGCTCTTGTGCGAAACGGGGCGTATCTTCCTTCGAGTCGTGTCGGGCTTTGAGTTTTGTGGGCCATCATTTCAAAGCGGTCCGTGGGCTTCTTTGCGATTCCATCTTTGGATCGTGGCATGTATGGTGCTTCGTGGACCGAATAAGACAAAGGAGGGGAGACAAACGGTCACCTTTTTTGCCTATATAAGCCGACGCTCCCCTCTTCATTCTCCTTCTTCTTTCTCTCTGCCGAATCGTCTCGCGTGAGTCATTGAAAAACGAATCCTTTTAAAACTTTCGAAAACCCAAGTATTCTCTCAGTTTTTAGAAAGGTAACTTTATAGAAAGCACTCTCATATTACTTTCCTGAATTTCTACAGCTGATCCGAGGGAGAAACAATATAAATCCGCGACTTTCTGAATAAATTACCAAGTCGCCATGGCCATTGAGCGTGGAGCTCAGAACTTGAGGATGGGAAGGAGAAGAGGAAGAAGAAAGATGCAGAAGGGGAAGGAAGGCCGACTCGGATCGTGATCGAGGATTGAAGACGAAGGCAAGTGGCGAGACGAAAGATTGCGGCGGCGACAAAGGGTCGTATCGTGGCAGTCGCAACGGTTCGTGAGGGAGCCTTCCCTTCGTCCGGCGATTCGATGAGGGGCGATCTCCTTGCCCTACGATCCGGAAAGGGGCGATCCCTCTGCCATGCGAGTCGAAAGGGGGTGATCCCTCTGCTGTGCGATCCGTCTCACGGCTGGTGATACGAAGAAATTTCAGACTTTAATCAACGCCTTGTCGCCACAAAACTCTGAACAGTTAGGATAGAGCCTTGATGTTGGTCTTTCTGGACTAAATGACCCCACGATTTGACTGCATATGACGACTAACGACTTCTGATAACCTTGACTGCTTTCATGCTTTATTATTGTTTTTAATAATGCGCACACACAAACACACACCAGCACTTGCACACACAGGGGACGGGTAGTGTTGATCTTATCGTTCATATTTTCTCGTCCTAGCAGCAATGTCGAACGGTCATTCTTCCTCAAGGTCTGTAGCCGAAACGGAATCTGAGACTCCTGAACAGTATAATCCTCAAATTCCTCCAATCAATCCAGGAGGTGAAGATTCTGGATCTGAATATGAAGCCACAGAATCAGATCCGACAGAAAGTACGTCATCCAGCAACAACTCCGAGTCTGACGAGCGAGCTCCGGATGAAGTCCCAGGCGCAATCGGGATAGATAAATTCTCTGATTCTTTAGCGTCCAAGCTTGATGAGATAAAACTCAAGAGAATCTGCTTAAGACACGGCATTCCTTGGGACGATGTCTTGACACCTGGAAGCGAAGACAGACCCCATCTAGCACCGGAAGGGTACATGTCGATCAGTCGAACAATGTGTCTAGTGGGAGCTATTCCTCCGTTCCCTCCAATTGCCATTGAAACTCTGAGACGACTAGGCATTGCTCCGATGCAGCTTCATCCAAACGCCTACGCCTCTCTATACTCTTTATATGTTGCTTATGCGGAGATCTTGCATGCCGAACTTAAATTCAGAGATCTGGTGTTCTTCTTTCTCTTCAAGCACCGTTCTTCTGCAACTCCAAACTTTTCCTTTTTTGAATCAGTGGCGAACAGGAAAGTTCTGTACGACGGATACAGCAACATCGGGGATCCTAAGTCCGACTGGTTTTACATAAGAAAACAGGCTGGATGCTCACGGAGATGGCTCAAATCAAGTAAACTTTGATCGCCTAGTTGAATATCTTGCTCGAAGAGTTTAAGTAATAACATTCTTCTGCTTTTTCTTTTGTCTTAAACAGATCATGTCTTCCCGAAAACAGAGGGTGCATTATACAACAACCGGTTGTCCATTCTTTTGCAAAGCAGGTCCGACTTTTTAAGGATTAAAAAATGCATTACTGATGACAACCTTCATAAGCATCGCCTCTTGGATAGGAAATTTGGACTTGGGACTGGCGGTAAACCTTATAAATATGTGCCCCCAACGGAAGGAGAGGGAACTTCACAGGCAGTGGAAACAACCAAATTTCACAAAAGTCCTTCTCCGATAGTCATCCAAGATGACGAAGACTTGAATGTATATAGAGGGGATGAGTCCCGTGGTGATGTGTCGAAGGAAATCCCTACCTCTGCTCCAATGGAAACTGTCGGTGATGACGAATTGACAGAAGAACAGTTATTCGACGAGTTGAATAAAATCCCTCTACCCGACACTGAATACACAGAAAAAGACTTCGGCGAGGAACCTTTCTTTTCTACTCCCGAAGAGGCGACTGATTCAACAAGGGGACAGGAAGCGGGTCAAATGAGCCTGTCTCCGGGCCCGGGTCTGTTAGGGGGGGGGGGAATTATATGGGATGCACATCTTACACACACCGCCTGACCGTGCACTATTATATCGTGGATATTCAAAGTTATAATATGCTCTTCTTTTCTTTTTACAGGAGCGATGTCTCGCAGGAAATCCTATTCGTACCGTTCTCTTCACGAAGGCACCCCCAGCCTTCGTCCGGGTACCGAGCGCCCTCGCGGTCCCCCTCATAGGCCAAGCTCTTCGCAACCTCGATCTCCACCCAAATCAACTTCTACCAGGCCTTCGAGTCATCCGACAATTCCGACCAGGGGGAAGACACTTCCAAAAGAGTTGACTCCTCCAAAGAGTGCGCCTTCCCACAGTCGGTCGTCCAAAAGGCGTCACGAATCCAAAGATGGGGACAGAGATTCATCCAAAGAAACTGAGCAAGAGAGAAGTAACATTGTCCCCACCAGCCAACCAGAGTTAGCTGCCTCCGGTTCACGGGATTACGTTCACGGTCCTGAAATCCAAGGTAGGCTGGAAAAGCTACGGGAACAATTTCCAGGAATGTTCTTTGATAGGATGGTCTTTGTTCCTGCCTTGGAACCGGTCCCTAAAAACTGGGATAAAGAAGTTATCGGGCATATCCGTCACGTGGCCAAGCAGTACGAGATGATGAAAAAGCACGCACTTAACCTTTCGGAAGTCATCCGAACTCTTGAAATAGAAGCTCACAGGTCTAAAGCAAAACTTGAAAATAACGAAAGGGCTAGGACAAAATTAGAGAAGGACCTGGAAGACGCTCAAGCCCAGCTCGCTTTGGCACAGAGAGACGCTGCAAACTATAAAACTGAATTAGAAAATGCCAAGCAGCGCTTTCATTCAGAACTGGATTCCAATAGCCAGGAAAAAATGGCCTTAAAAAAGGAGGTTGAAGACCTCAGAATGGCCAACATCGAATTGGTAACGGCACAAGGCCATTTTTTGACGGAGAAGGCTGCTTGGGAGGTGGAAAAAGCGAGTCTAAAAGAAAATTTGGCTCTAGCAGAGGCGGAAAAAGTGATCTTGAATGATCAGGTGGCAAACGCGGAGAGACGGGCAGCTCTTGCCGAAAAGAACGTTGATAGCGCCATTGAAATGGCCACTGCCTCCAACAACAAACTTCTTGAAAAAGAGAAAGAAATCGAGGGGTTTGAGGAGATGATTTTTGATTTCCTTGGCCAGGTTCTCAAAACTCGCAATATCTCATGGATCCCGGATTATCATGTTACTTTGGCCAACTTATGGGATGCCATCGTGGAGGGCGAAAAATACAGACTGGGTGTCGAAGAAATCAACGAGGATGAATTGATGAAGAGCATCCTAAGAGACAACGAGCCCGAGGACCTGGCAGAGGGTCGTCGCCTAATTCTGGCGGAAATGGAGAAGGAGAGAACCATGGCTAAAGGTAAAAGCAAAATTGACGAAGGTTCCAGCTCCGCCGCAAAGTCTAAAACCTCCGAAGTTGAGGAGTACCATCCTGACGATCCGCTAATCCCCTTAGGTTTAACTCCCGTGGTTGTTGGAGCATCCGGATCTACTCAAGAGGGAGTATCTGCTGAAGGTACCTCTCTCTTTTCCCCGCAATTTGCTAAAACGATTGCGAATTGTCGTCGTCTAACAGGACAACCCATTGAATTAGTAATGTGTGTCTCTCATAATGCAGGTGGCGAGCCCGTCGACAAGGGTGTTGGAAAAGAGAGAGAAATGGAGGAGGAGACCGTCCTGCCGGGTGCTGGTCCCGATGTACTCAAGGATGCCGAGACCATCGAAGCTTTAAAAGACATGGATGGTCGCCATGTGGATGACGAAGAGGATACTACCGGCACCAAAAAGGCCAACGATGATGATGATGATGAGGAACCTCTGGCCAGCCGAAAAGCCAGACAAGAGAAAGAGTTGGCTTTAAAGAAGGTGGGGGATGAGGCTTTGGACGTGGTCCCTCTTGCAGAGTTCGATCCCAAAACTGGGATGATTATGAAAATCCAGTCCAAGTCCATCAGCCGGCAACTTCACTTTGCAAACCCCGATGACTTCCCGGCTTCCCTCTCCAGCAGAAGCAAGGGAAAAGAAGGGGAAGAGGAAACCTCAGAGGAGTCAGATGCCCCCCTTATGGACAAGCGGAAAAGGAAAAAGGAGGATCCATCTGAAGCCGACAAGGAGAGGCTGGAGAGGCAGAAGCGAGAGAAGATATCAAAGCATAAATAGGATGTTTATTGATATTTTGTCTTTTAGGTTTCCCACTGGCCAGGAAGTGTAATTGTGAGACTGGTCCTCACTTTTGTTTCTAAATTGTTTTCACTTTGTTGATTTGCAGTACATAAACAAGGATTTGTTTCTTCTTACATCATTGTGTACCTGTATTCATAGAAACTTTCCACATTTAGTCGTTAGCCAACTATTAATAATTATAAGTCAGTCAATCAACAGGAAGAAGAATGTTCATGCTATGTTACACTGTTATATCAAAGTTTAGTGTTTGCATAGGAGCGCGTGATGCCCCCTAATCAATTGTTAGAGTTTTACGCTTGGCGATTCGTCCGTTCCCCGATCCTTTAGCGGGGAAGGAGCTATTTCTCAGCGCTCAATTGGAGACGCCTTTATACTCTCTCTCTCTCTGGAGAGTTAGAGTTTGAGCTCAGCGATTCATTCGCTCCCCGATCCTTCAGCGGGAAAGGAGCTCTTTCTCAGCGCTCAATCGGAGACGCTTTTATACTCTCTCTCTCTCTCTGGAGAGTTAGAGTTCGAGCCCAGCGATTCATTCGCTCCCCGATCCTTCAGCGGGAAAGGAGCTCTTTCTCAGCGCTCAATCGGAGACGCTTTTATACTCTCTCTCTCTGGAGAGTTAGAGTTCGAGCCCAGCGATTCATTCGCTCCCCGATCCTTCAGCGGGAAAGGAGCTCTTTCTCAGCGCTCAATCGGAGACGCTTTTATACTCTCTCTCTGGAGAGTTAGAGTTCGAGCTCGGCAGTCTGCAATCATGCACGCTTATCGAACTCGTCTTAGGTTTACATCTTAATCCAAGCTCCGAGGATTAAAACCAGTCGGATAGGCAGTTGGAGTATTTACCAAGGCTTTGGGTTCCTCTGATTAGTTTACGAGAGGAACTGTTGGCACCGGACTTCGGGTACCTGCATTATTCACACTGATTTTCATAGGCAAATAAATAAAGATGCAATAAAGGTAAATGACACACAGTATTTTTATAGTGGTTCGGTCGAATCATGACCTACGTCCACTTTATAATCTCTTGCTTTAAGGAATCAGACTGTTCTAGGCAAGTCATGCCCTGTACATAGTTTTTTTTTTTTTAATAAAGCAAAAGAATAAATTTGAAGCTTCTCATGTTAAATATGGCCGTAGATGTTGGGCGTTCCACACTCTGGGGATTTCCTTTCCATCTACGGTTGCCAGCTTGAAGGTTCCATTATCAAGCTTGCTGAGAATAGAGTACGGTCCTTCCCACTTCGCTCCCATATGAGTTGGGGGTGGAAAGACACGTTTCAGAACCAAGTCTCCGGGTTCCCAGGTCCGAGCTCGGACCTTTTTGTTGTAATATCGGGCGACCTGTTGTTTGCATCTCAGAGCACGCAGGTCGGCTTCATCCCTTTTTTCTTCGATCATATCCAGGGACTCAAGGAGCAATTCATTATTGGACTTTGGATCATAATAGGTCACCCGATGAGAAGGTACCTTTATCTCAATCGGGATGACTGCTTCCGTTCCAAAAGCAAGGGAGAACGGGGTATGTCCTGTCGCTGATTTATATGTCGTCCTGTAGGCCCATAGTGCCAAGGGCAATTCATCAGCCCACATGGCTCTAGCCCGCTTCATTCTTCTTTTTCAGAATGGACTTAATTACTTTATTTGCAGCTTCGACTTGCCCGTTCGATTGTGGGTGTGCCACGGAGGTGTATCGATTCTCGATGTGGTATTTTTGGCAGAAGTTTCTGAATTCAGCACTATCAAATTGAGTTCCGTTGTCTGTTATCACAATCTTTGGAATCCCGAATCGACAGATGATGTTTCTCACGATGAAGTTGATCACCCGTTTAGTTGTGATTGTAGTTAGTGGTTCTGCCTCGACCCACTTAGTGAAATAATCTACGGCCACAATGGCGAACTTTGCTCCGCCCCTCGCTATGGGGAGACTTCCTATGATATCAATTCCCCACATAGCAAAAGGCCATGGACTCATCATTGTTTTTAACTGACTTGGAGGCGCTCTAGGTATCTTTGAAAATCTCTGACACGCATCACATCGTCGTGCATATCTTACTGCATCCTTGTTTATAGTAGGCCAGAAGTAACCATGCCGCAATATCTTTTTCGCCAAAGTTTGCCCCCCAGTGTGGTCGCCACATTCGCCTTCGTGGACTTCTTGCAGCACACGTTTGATGTCATCGTGGGCTATACACCGAAGGAGGGGCATTGAATACCCTTGTCTATAAAGGATTCCGCCTTGCAGTACGTATCGGGCGGCTTTACGAATCACTTTACGCCTCTCGCTTTTCCTGGTCGGAAGCGCTCCATCCATTAGGAAATTCTTTATAGGAGTCATCCACGACTCCTTTTCTGGTTCCGTCTCTATTACTAGGTCGATTTCCATCTGATCAATGCTGGGAGACCGAAGTACTTCAACGGGGGCTTGCCCTATCACTTCAGGATCGTTAGAACTAGTCATCTTTGCCAACTTGTCTGCCTGCTGATTTTCTGACCGCGGAATATGAGATATGCTGTAGTGATCAAACTCATTCAGCAGCTCTTTCACTTTCTTTAAGTATAGAATCAATCTTGCACTTTTAGCTTGGAATCTCCCAGTAACTTGGTTCACAACTAACTTGGAATCGCAGAAGATGTTCAATTTTGTGACTTCTAGCATCTTTGCAATCTTTAATCCGGCTATCAGAGCTTCATATTCAGAATCGTTGTTAGTGGCCTGAAACTCCATTCGGATGGCATAAGTTATCAATCGTTTCTCGGGGGTTTCAAGCACTATTCCAGCGCCGGATCTTTCGTTGTTTCTAGCACCATCAGTATATAATCTCCAGACATTAGGGTCGAAAAGTAACTTTGAGGGTTCCACTTCTTCGTTTGCTATGTCTTCTTCAGGAACAGTGAACTCTGCTATGAAGTCAGCTATCACCTGCCCCCGAATTGATCGCCTAGGCTGAAAGTTCAAGTCAAATTGACTTAACTCAATATTCCATTTGAGTAACCTTCCAGATGCCTCCGGTCTCTGTAAAACTTGCTTGAGTGGGTGATCAGTATATATGGTAATAGGATGTGCTTGAAAGTAGTGCCGAAGTTTTCTGGAGGCAATCAGTAAACTATACGCCAGTTTTTCTATCCGTGGGTAATTACGCTCTGCCGCTGTTAATTTTTTGCTCACGTAATACACAGGTTTTTGGACCTTCTCCTCTTCCCTTACCAACGCTGAGCTGACTGCATGAGATGATACTGCCAAATACACGAATAAATCCTCGTGGTCTATTGGTTTAGATAGAATTGGAGGCTTCTCCAAGTGTCTGAGCAAATTCTGAAACGCTTCTACGCAGTCAGGTGTCCATTTAAAGTGGCGTTTTCCTCGCTTTATTAATTCGAAGAATGGGATGCACTTATCCGTAGCCCTGGAGATAAATCTGCTTAGTGCGGCCACTTTTCCGGCAAGGCTTTGCACATCCCTAATTTGCCTAGGTTCCTGAATGTTCCTGATTGCCGTGATCTGGTCCGGATTAATCTCGATACCGCGCGAACTGACAATGAATCCTAAGAATTTTCCAGAAGCAACACCGAATGAACATTTGGTGGGATTGAGTTTCATCCCATACTTTCGGAGAATGCCGAACATCTCTGCCAAGTCAGAAGTGTGTTGAAAGGATTGCTTGGATTTAACCAACACATCGTCGACGTATACTTCCATTGTTTTCCCGATTTGGTTATAAAACATTCTGTTGACCAGACGTTGGTACGTAGCGCCTGCATTCTTCAAACCAAAGGGCATTACTACGTAACAATATAATCCCAGATCAGTGATAAAGCTAGTATGCTCTTGGTCCGGAACATGCATCGGAATTTGGTTGTATCCTGAATAAGCATCCATGAATGAGAGAAGCTCGTGACCTGCCGTCGAGTCTACCAACTGGTCAATTCGAGGTAATGGGAAACTATCCTTTGGACAAGCTTTGTTTAGATCCGAGAAGTCGATACACGTTCGCCACTTTCCGTTGGCCTTCTTTACCAGGACTGGATTCGAAATCCAGTCTGGGTAAGTGGAATCTCTGATAAACCCATTACTCTTTAGCTTTCCAACCTCTTCTTTCAAGGCAGCGGACCTCTCTGGGCTCAGCATTCGGCTTTTTTGCTTTACTGGAGGATGTTTGGGGTTAATGCTCAAAGAATGGCTCATGATTGATGGGGATATCCCGCACATATCCGCGTGGGCCCAAGCGAATACATCTAAGTTGTTCTTTAAGAAAGTCGTCAATTCTTCGGCAAGAGTCGGACTTAACTGGGATCCAATCTTAAGGACCTTCTCCGGGTCACTGTCATCGATTGGCACATCCACAGTTGCTTCGTTGGGAGTTGCCGTTCTGCCCCCGGGTTCTTGATCCTCTCTGGGAACTATATCCTCGGGCATCACTCTAGGCAACTCTCCAACAATTATCCTCTTTGGTTGCTATAAGGTTTCCGCCCCCAAAGGGGGAGGAGTGCCTTTAGTTTCGATATCCCCGCCGTTGCGAAGCAACTTTAATTTGGCAACATAACATGCTCGCGCAGCAACCTGATCCCCTCTGACGATACCAATGCCAGCTTCTGTGGGGAACTTCAATAGTAAGCACCAGGGGGCTATACAGGCTCTGAATTTTGCGAGGGCCGGTCGGCCCAAGAAGGCATTGTATGGCGAATCGACATCCAAAACCACAAAGGGAAGGATTCTCACTCTCTGGCGTTCTCCTTCCCCAAGTGTAACTGGCAATTCTACATAACCCATAGGTGCGGTGGATGCTCCGTTGAATCCACGAATCCATCCTTGGCAGGGCTTCAAGTCTTTTATCTCAAGATTCATCTGGTCAAAGGCCTTTTTGAAAAGAATATTAACGGAACTCCCGTTGTCCACCAGAACCTTATGAACAGTGGCTGGCCCAATGGGTATCGTAATTACAAGTGGATCTTCAGTTGGAGCATGGACTCCGATGCTTTCTCGTTCTCGGAAAATAACGTCATCAGTCATCATCTTCTGCTGCTTCACTGGGATACTGTCCTCGGGGTTGCTACATTCCCCCACTTCGAGGTGTTGTTTGGCTGCGTTAACATATTGATCTAAAGCTTTGGAACTGTTCCCAGCAAGGTAAAGTCCACCGATCACGGTGTTGATTACAATATTCTTTCCCTTTTGCTGAGCAGTTGGCCTAGCAGCAAGTTGATTTTGATTCTGATTCGGGGCCTGCACTGCTTGCCCCCTGTCCCTAGGCGTTACTCTGTATTCGTCTAGCTTCCCTTCTCGAAGCAGCCTTTCGACTACGTCCCTCAGGTGACGGCATTCATTCGTCGAATGGCCGTGGATTTGATGAAAGAGGCAAAACTTCCCTGTCTCACGCTCTTTTTCTGTCGACTCTCTAGGAGGTGGCCTCTTATTCTGGAGGACTTCATACGCATCCATGAAGATATTTTCCAGAGTATCATTTATGGGTGTATAACTTTCAAAGGCCCTGGGACGAGTCCTTCTCTGGGAGTCGTTCCCTCGGCCCCTCTTCCGGCTGTTGCCGTTAGCATTGTTATTGTTGTTACCTGGTCGGCGACCACCCTGGTTCTGATTTCCGACGTTAACCTCAACTTTCCCGGAGCCGTCTCCAGTCTGTTTGATGGCGACATTGCTCTGAACTTCTTCCTTATCAGTTGTTTTAAGCTTTCGGTTTGCGTATACCTCTTCCCGGCGTAGATGTACGTTGGCTTTCTCATAGAATAACTCTCTGGTGTGGGGTGGTTTGCCTGCCAAGTACCTCCCAAATTCAGTGTCCTTGTCCACTCCATCAATTAGTGCTGCAACAATGGTCGGCTCATGAGGATCTTTAACTTCAGTGGCGGCCAAATTGAAACGATCCAGGTACATCTTTAGACTTTCGCCCGGTCGCTGTTTGACAAGGAATAGATCGATCACGCTTTTCGTCTTCTGTGCGTAGATACGGAATTGCTCTACGAACTTCTCGCTTAGTTCCCTGAAGCTAGAAATTGATCTCGCCGGCAGGCGAGTAAACCATAGCAAAGCCACGTCCTCCAGGAATATGGGAAACGCTTTACACTTAACCGCGTCAGAAGCGGCGGCAGCAGTCATCGACCAAGAGTATCTCATTAGGTGCTGAACAGGATCAGACCTTCCTGCATATCGGTTCATTTGTGGCATGTTGAAACGCCTTGGAAAAGTTGCATCCAAAATATCGTCAGTAAAAGGAGTATGACTGCGGTCAATCCCCCAATCTTCGTTCCGCTGTCCACGGCTGTCGGCCAAAATCTGGTGAACCATGGCTGCAACGTTTGCACTAGTCAAAGGAGGTTCAGGGTCAGTGCCTCTGGCCCGACGAGGTTCTCTGATCTCTCTTCGGGGAGTAGCTTCAAAGTCCGGGGCTTGGACGGGGCCTCGCTGCCCCCTGTTATCATGAGTATGCGTACGGCGACGAGGCTGAGGTGGTCTGTCATGCACAGGACTGTTCACACCTCGGGTCCTGAGGGTCGTTGCTTGACCATCCATATTACGGTTTGTGGGTCTTGCCCCTAGTTCTTCTTCTTCTTGTGAGGGCAGGGTCCCGAACCGAAGCTGTTCTATGTTTTCGGCTCTTTCATACGGTCGCCGCGGAGGTCTCGGCGATTCTTCAGATGAAGAGGAATATGCTGGGGTGAGTGGACGAACCGGCGATGCTCTTTGCCTTGCTAGCTAATCAAGTCTTCTATCCATAGCCGTCAAGTTTTGCCGTAGGATAGAACTTTCCTGCCTTTGGGCGGCCAACTCATCAAACAACCTATCCCACATTTCGACGAAGCGAGAGAGATCCCCCTCAGTAACAGGAGCGGCAGGATCATAGTGGTCATCATCACCCTCTCTTATGGGCAAAGTGCTCGGACCGGGTCGAGCAGAGGTTCCAGGACGATAGGAGTGAGTCATAGGTTCTTTTCCAGGTCGAGTTGCGTTCTGACCATCAGTTCGGGTAGCTGCAGTTCGCGGAGGGCGGTTCGCTGCGCCCCCCTGAGATCGACTCGTGGTCGTGGTGCGCGGAGGCTGCGAGGTGTTTCCCCGGGATCGAGTAACAACCCCTTCAGTAGCACGGATCGTCTCGTTCTCATCGACTCGGAACGAGGCGTCTTCATCGGATCGGATCGCCCCCTGCGCTCCACGATCCAGAGTCTCTTCGTTGCCCAGTTCGTGTACACTCTCCTCAATCGTTTCGTTGGTCTGCGAAACTTTAGATCTTTTTCCAGCCATGATATCCGAATCGCTGGAATCTTCAAGAAAACGAATGACGAAACTTTAAGACTGAGTCTCTCAGTGAAAGCACCAAAAATGTTAGATCGAAATTTGGACCTAACACCCAAATTGTTATAAACTGTAGAGAATTCTAAATGAGGAGCAAGGAAAAAGAAAATAACACTCAGAATTTATAGTGGTTCGGCGTTAACGAGCCTACGTCCACTTTATATCTTATTGATTATGCTTAAAAAGCTAGTACAACAGTAATTTCTCTCAATATTTCAGTGGTTTGACAACAATGGCGGATTTAGTACTCACTATTGCCAAAAGGATCCCGAAAAATGCCAAGCTCTGGGCTATTTATAGCTGATTTTGTCAGGCGGATCGCGGACACGTGGCACGAATCCCGAGATCATCGGGTCGCATCGCCACCATTGAAGAAACAGTCAAACTAGCCGTTGTGAACAGGTGTCGTGACTTGCTTGAAAATCGGATCGTGCAGATGGGGAGAATTGGTCCAGATGACGGTTAGGAACACGTGTCGCCAGATCCGTGCGATTCGGATCGCTGAAGACCAGCTCGTGGTTGAACGGGTCAGGGGGTTCGGGTCGTACCAAGGGGTCGGATCAGATCGCTCTGGGCAACAATATTTGAGTGGGATCGGATCGCCTGGAGGTGCCGTTCGTTGACGAGATGGGAGTGATCCGTTCCTGGGCGAGTCGATAAAGCGCGATCCGTTCCTGGGCGAGACGATGGCATGCGATCCACTCCTGGGCGAGACGATGGCGTGCGATCCATCCCTCCAATTTCTTGGGGGACTTGGTTTCCTGTTTTCCTCCTCTTATGAATGATCCTGGATGGCTTGGTCAAAAAGCGAGCCAACAGAAGTATTCATACAATTATAAGCTAATCTTTCAATTTAGGATAACATTGTATTTTTTAATATTTTGGTGGTACAGTATCATGCAATTGTAAATCGATTGTTGATGAAAGTAATTCTTTTATTTGGTTTTTAATACGAATTCAAATCAGACTGAAGCAAAATCGAACCGTACTACACCAAAACTGAACCGTTTGAACAGTTAGTATAATAGTTTGTATTTTTGATCAACCGTTTGATGTGGTGCGGAAGTGGTTTGGACTTCAAACCGGAATAGACTGAACCATGTCCAGTCCTTCTTTTTCTTAGTTGCATCTTTATCATTTTTCCTCTAACCCATCGAGCTGAAATGTTGTTGTTGTTATTATTATTTGAATTTTTTTAAACATTTTTTTGAATTTGTTCAGGAGGGAAACCGACCAGAGTCGTAAAACCCTCCCTAATGCACCTGGTCTAGTCCGCGAGCACCACATAAGTGACTGATCTTAACGTATGCACATGGTAAGCTCTTAGCATGCTATTCCGAGTTTCGAACTCACGCCACTGTTACTATGACGCAAAGTCCTTAACTGTTGGGCTATTGCTACGGACAAACTTTTGAAGAATTTTGTTAAAAATGGTATTATATTGAAGAAGTAAATGAAAGTCTTCTTCAAACCTAAGATATATGTCTACAAAATCTCCGTGCCAACTTCCTTAACTTCAATATATTTGATTCTATTCTTCTATACTCTTAACCGATATATGGCTGAATCAAGAAATTCAAATAAATCTACAAAGGTGTTGGAGTATAAATGTGGAAAATTAAAGTTCATTTGTTTGATTCGACCTTAAGTTGATGATCGAAATATTTTTTAAGTGAATGAGTTCAATGTCTAAATGCGTTTTAAGTTTTAAAGAAAGACGACAATGAAGATTTGTTTAGGATGATTTTGTAAAGAAAAAAAAAAAAGTAATCTTCAAAATAGAATTGGCGTTGGGGTGAGTTGTGTGGTCTAAGTACTCATTTGCATGTACATCACCGGTTTTCATTAAATGTGCTGCCTTACTAGTTACTAGCTATATCACAGTTTTAAATAAATTCTAATTCAACATTTATGAGGAAAGTATTAAAGCCGTGCGTGCAGCTAATACCTTTGCCTAGCGTAATGGGCATTACTTTGCCGCAACTAGCGAACCCAAGATATTAATTAATTGGTCGTGCTCAAGTTAGCTGTCACTCAAACGCAGGTTGTTTCCAGTTTCAAAAGAAAAGCACCTTATCCTTTTCTCCCTTTCTTTTTGTAAACGCACTTCCCTCATTCGATGCCGAGAACATATTCACAAAATGCAGAACTAAAAGTAGGGATGCCGGTGGATAGGTTGAAACGGATTTTCCGTCCTTCAGACCTGCATCGAGGTTTTTGAATCGTGTTCTACACTCGTCCCGTAAATTTGATGCAGATCGACAATTTTGTTCCGCACTTGAAATCTGTACGGATCATGGTAGATTCAACCAACTTCAAAATCCGATAAAATTGCGTATCAATATAATACGATTTTATTTATTTATGTGCTAAACCCTAAGATCAATGTGTGTGTTGCATTATTCTTTGATCTAGCTTTCACGTTCGTGTCGTGTCCCCTTCAACGCATACGGTAGATACCATTGATCACTTTATGGCGTGGAGAAGATATTATTAGGTCACTTATAATAATTGATTTAAGTTATCATATCCAAATGAATAACCACCACGTGGCCTCGTAGATTATTTAGCGAAGTAGGATCCGATTCGAACGAAGCAAACACCGCACCAACGGAATTAATGGATTAGCATTAGTTTCAGAATAATTGACCAACCTCCAACGGTTGATATTCATGTCATATCTCACTTTCCAAAAGTACCACTATTTTTCTCCGTGAATGAATAAAAAAAGGAATACGCACTCCGTTTACGCTTTGCTTTATTTATAATTTATGCGCATCGTTACAGTTATAAATTTATAATAGTAATAATTGGTCGCGTTTCATTGGTCGGTTCCCTGTTTGCGGTTCGGGCTGCGTATGGGATCTGGATCTGGTAAGGATTTCAGCGAACATGTGTAGGTAATAAAAGGTGGTTCGGTCTGCTTATCGCAATCACTCACCGCATACACCGCTGAGCCGTTTCCAACCTCAGAAGCAACCTGCTATTGATCGGCACGTGGGCCACGACGGCACAGATGGTGCGCTCGTGTTTTGGTTAGCGGGCCCGGATATGGATGCGATTATACGGTGAGGCTCAACGTATTCATGTAGAAAATTCTACATGAAATTTAGTGAGCGTATACCCCACTCGAAATTTTTTCGTATTGAATATGCCTTGCTGTATTCGTTTTCCTTCTAACTTGTCCAGCTCTAAAGAAGTATAATGTTACGAATCAATATAAAATTGCAACCGGACTTCGATATTCACATAGAGTAATCCCTTAGATATGATATCCAATTTTCGTCCTCTTTATCCTCAACAAATGAAATATTAGGTTGCGTCTACGTGTAACGAGCCATTTTAACGGCATTAAGTCAAACGACGTACTTATTTGCAGTTTCAATCGGTTTCCATCGACACATTTAAATAAGGCTGTTATGGTAATGGCTACCGTTACCGTTTAGCAAATACCGTTACCATACGTTTTTACTGGTAAGCCAGAAATACTTATCGTTACCGTTAGTATACTGATAATCTGGTAACTGTGACATTGGTAATGGTAATTTATCGTTTGTCCATCAAAGTTTATATTTTGACATATTGTTTGTACACAGTACATCTTTATTATACTATATGTAGTGCTAGTTTATAAAAAAACATAAATGAGAAAGAAAATAAGTGATCTAGAATTATTTCATTTGATTAATGGACTAAATATAATCATTTATTTGGTTCTACATGCATGAAATAAAGCATATCTGATGAATATACTTATGTTTTGAATTGACTGGTAAAATTACCGTTACCGTTGGTATTGAAGAAATGTTACCGTTAATTTACCGTTAAAAATGGTAAATTTACCGTTATCATACCATTTTAACTGGTATACCGATTTCAGTCAAAAATGGTTATCGACTGACTGGTAATGGTATGGTAATGGTAAATTTACCGTTACCATAACAACCCTACATTTAAACGGATTATTTCAGTTTGTGGTTTTTAGTTTAATTGTTCTATAATTAATTAGTGATTTGTTTAGCTATGTAATATGGATCAGATAATTGTAAATGAGTAGCACCGGAACAAACTTGATATTTCATTCAATCACAACAATGCATTTTTTATTCAAATACAGTGAAGAAACAAATTAGAAAAACAAACCAAACAAACCAAACAAACTAGAAAAACAATCTATATCGAACCAAACAAGTTAGAAATATACCACTACTGACTATCGTGGAATCTCGTCAACAGATAATCAAGATGCCCAAGCAATTCGTAGTCAACTAGCACCTCAACTGTATCCTAGATTGAGAGATAGATGCAAATTATCTTCATGATCTCTCACCTCTGAATGTTCAATGTTCTACTTTAAGACATAAGATAATAACATCGCGTCGCCACCTCAGTGAAACAGGCCGTCAACACCAAAAGCCATGGTCAGCCAAAACTCACATACCTACTGGGAGATATGCACCTGGGGTGGGAGAGCGGGGGTATTACTAGTCATCCAACTGTCAAACAAAGATGTATCTACACCAATGGAAGACTAGGATAGTGGAGTTATTGGTATCTGATATTAACAAATGTGCAGTGATCCAGAATTTTATGTAGAAATATTTAATCAATTTAAATATTTAAAACAATTAATTTTTAAAATTAACGGCTTGAAATTTATTCAAATGAGAACTAAACGTTAAATTAACCTAAGATTTGAATATTGAATTTAAAATCAAGTTAAAATTATATTTGAAGCAATAATAAATTCTGTTTGAATATATATACGATAATAATAATTTATTTTCGATGGATTTGATCGTTTTAAAATCGATTTACATTTTATCAATTTAATTTAACACATGAAATAGCCAATTTTCAAATGACTTCGAATTTCAACGAAACCAATTTTATAAAATCCAAAATGGTTAATTATTGTAAGATTTTAACTTTCAAGTCAATTGGAGTTGTTGTGTGATCGTGCACAACATAAACGCATATCAATTACCGATTTTCAAATCAAAAAAGTGTTGTTTTTGCAAATGTTCTCATATTTCAACGAACCCAGTTTCATCAGGCCCGAAATGTTAAACTAGAACAGGATGTCAATATTCACGGCGATCGGATATAATATGTGATCATACGAATTAAAAATGTCAAACAAAGATAACATGTGATTATTAAAACAATAAAAACCCTTCACTATACAATATTCTAACTCCTTCAACCCTCTTCATTTCTATCTTCAGTCAACGAGAAAAACAAGCCACCACTTCTAGAATCTACATTTTTTTTTATAAATTCGAATACTAAATAAAATCGAGTATCGTTCGATTCGTTCGATTCGTTAGATCGCTGCAAGCGAGAGCTTCACCCTCGTATACATTTTATAGGGTGCGGTTTCGTTTTCCGAAGCTCAAAATTTTCAAATGTGGGCTAGGGCTTCCAATATCATGGATTTTGGTCTTTGGTTTGAAAACCGAAGGTTAGATTCGTCTTGAGAGGGGTGAGTAGCAGAGTTTGTGAAATTTTTACGAGTTTCCATGCGAAATTTTTTCGCAACCTATACTGATGTGCACGACATGGTCGAGGGTCGCAACCATCTCTGTTCATGCGGACTGCAGGTCCATGACGAAGCTCGTGTAAAGGGGAGTTTGCCAAAGATGAAAGGGAGTGGTTTCGTGGAATAAGGAGTGTAACATCCCCTAAGTCCCACATCGTGGAAGCCTGTGTGAAGTGGGTACTTATATAGTAGAGCCCATCACTTACTAACGCCAAGGCCTTTTGAGGAACAAAACCCCACACCTATACGGTGGCTAAGTTGGGGACAATATCTTGCGTGAACGGAGGTGCAGACTGTTACATTGATATCAGAGCCAATACCCAATCGAAATTGTGGCTCCTGTATGGACCACAGCGCCTGAGTGAGGTGTTCGTGAGCCAACGGGGACGTTGGGCTTTATAGTAGAGGAGAATGTAACACCCCTAAGTCCCACATCGTGGAAGCCTACGTGAAGTGGGTACTTATATAGTAGAGCCCATCTCTTATTAACGCCGAGGCCTTTTGAGGAACAAAACCCCACACCTATACGGTGACTAAGTTGGGGACAATATCTTGCGTGAACGGAGGTGCGAGTTATTACAAGGAGGAGGAGGAGAGAAATGATCAGGTTTTTGGGTTCGAAATAGCAGATTGGGGTTGGGGGAATTTTTGAATAGGGAAGAAGGTTTAAAAGGCTTAATGATGATAATTAAGGAATTAAAAGTAACCAGTGAATTAAATTAATTTCAAATTAAATCTTGTAACACGTGTAATTTATTCATGCGATGTTAGATTGAGATGAAACCAGTTGCAATGGAGTCGTATTGTCAAAAACAACTCACACGAACTGTTTTGGAGTGATTTAGAGCTAATCGAAATTTTATCTAATTTTAAACGTACATGTAAAATTAGATAAAACGACGCGAAATCGTCAAATTGGAATAAAATGTGAGTTAACTCTCACTCTTTCTAGAATATTTCTGAAAACTATTGTTTTGTATGATAATATTCACTATTGTCAGTATAAATTGTGTGTTTGGATTCTTTGGATGAATTTTGTTTGTTGGATGATTGTCAATATCTATATTTCCGTCATTTTAAATGAATTAGAATAGAAATTTCTATTTCATATGCATATATAAAATAGTACTCTGAGCCGTGATGCAGGGAGAATAAGTTGGAGAGGTCCAACTTATTCCTCAAATATTTGGATGTTACTTGATTACATATTATTCATATATGAACTATTTAACCCTAGTAACATAAAAAATTGTCTGGATGTTGATTGTTGAATTAAATTCGGCATTTGATGTATTATTAATCAGTAAACGGTATTGATTAAGTGGTTAACACCAGATGGCCTAAAATTCATCTTTTTACGACATTGATGTCAGACAAATCGACGAAGTTGAAGTTAAAAAATTTATTTTTATAATCAAAGCAAGGTTTTTAATTTTATTTTATATAATTCATATAAAATAAGGTTGTATAAATAAATCAATATTTGAAATAGAACTTTATAAAAAATTATAAAATACTTTATACAACAAATTTCTGTGTTTTAAACAAGTTTTGTAAGCTAGTAAGTCAGAATTTAACCTTAACGTTGATAGTTTGGAATAATTATTTTTAAGAACAATTAAGTGGGATTATATTTAATTAATTAAGTTATTTTTTAATTTAAGAGAAGGATTAATGAAAATCAGTTAACAGGTTAACTATGTTTCAAGTTGACTAAGTCAACTATTTTAATTGAAATTGGATGTTAAATTTATATGATTTTCAAATAATCTAATGGGAATAGTTTTGACAAAGGGTGACTTAACTTAATCAAGGTTCATAAAAATTAATTAATCTTTTAATTAACTGTGTATAAAGATAATTATTGAGTTGTTTATCATTAATGAAGTTAGTTAATATTTAAATGTCTTTTAAAAAGGGATTAACTATTTTATTTTAGTTAATAACGAAGTTAACTACTTTTACTTAAGTTAATGTTGAAGTTAATTATTATTTTAATTAATATTAATTAAAGTGGTTACCTTTTTAGAATGAAACTCATTAAAGGAACTATGAATTGAGTTGTGCAACGAATGCCTGTGTTGTAAATAAGTTGAATAATTGGAAATTTTGAGTGATAAAACATAACAAATTTTATAATTAAGTTTATGCAGTTATAAAACTCTATTTAAATGAATTTATGAGCGATTTCAGTTGTATTTGAACAAGTTAATTAATAGTTTTGTTAAACTTGTAAATGACGCAGAAAGGATATAATTTTTTTAGAAATGAAATATATAGAAGTTAAATATTCATAAAAGTTTATGAATGATTTAAGTTGGTTTTGGGTTAAGTTTTAAGTGGGTTGATTTAAAAATCAAACCAGGATTCGTAAGATCTGAAAGTTCTTAATGGAAAGGAAATCAAGTATGTGAGAACAGTTAATCGAATTTTCATAAAGAATTTATAAAGGGATTTTATAATAAATCCAAGTTTTATAAACAAGGTTTATAAAAGAGACTGAAAGCTAATGTGATGATTTTAACTAAGCGTTTACTTAATAACTAAATTAAGTATACTTATTGTAATTGAAGGAGATTTTCAAAGATGCAAAGGAAGATGCTAAATGGATGGGTGTAAAGGATTTGGTAAATGGATTTTTGTAATAAATTCGAGTTGGAAATGAATTTTATTAAAGTGGTTTAAAATTAAGGGTTTGTGTTTTTAGCAAGGTTTACTAAATAATGAATTAAGTAGAAGTAGTTATAATTGAAAGGAGATTATTCAATTGCAAGAAATGGTTCATAAAACCATATTTAAATTTAATAGTAAAATGGGTCTTGTGTTATATGGTTGATATCAGGTTTAATAAGAACGTTTTGAAGTCAAGCTCTAGGAGACAATTAAAAATACTCAATGTGAATGACTTCATTTTCATCCAAGGGATGGTACTAGTTTGAAATGGTAGTGATGTGGGAAATAATTTATTATTTCCATAAGAAATATTGCAACTTTATTTTGTAAGGTTTTGAAATTTAATAAAATCGTTGGGTTTCATCGTAAATAATGTATCACTTGACATTGTTTGGTATAGGTATGAAGTGTGATTATACTTATACCATTCAATTATGCATATAGCATCATTTCCTAAGTAACGAAAATAGTATGGTTTTATGAGTACACTTATTCCAAGAAATAAGCAAATGACTATGGTTTTTCGAAGAAATGAAAAGCAAGGAGTTATATTGGTTTGAAACGGAAGTAGATATTGGAAACTTAAGTATTATTTTCACAAGCGCTATTGAAAAACTTTAATCTGTAAAGTTTGTAAGTTAAATAAAATAGTTTGGGTTTTATATAATGAACAATGTATCGCATGACATTGTTCGATCCATATAAGATTTGGTGATTTGGCTCATACCATATTGGTTAAGTATATACAACGATACTTTTGAAGTAAACGTTAAATTAACCTAAGCGCTATCGAAAATGGAGAGGGTGTTTTGTGAATACATATACAATAATGTGTAATGATCCGGAATTTTATGTAGAAATATTTAATTAATTTAAATATTTAAAACAATTAATTTTTAAAATTAACGGCTTGAAATTTATTCAAATGAGAACTAAATGTTAAATTAAACTAAGATTTGAATATCGAATTTAAAACTATAATTAAAGCAATAATAAATTCTATTTGAATATATATACGATAATAATAATTTATTTTCGATAGATTTGATCATTTTAAAATCGATTTATATTTTATCAATTTAATTTAACACATGAAATAGCCAATTTTCAAATGAATTCGGATTTTAACGAAACCAATTTTATAAAATCCAAAATGGTTAATTGTTGTAAGATTTTAACTTTCAGGTCAATCGGAGTTCTTGTGTGATCGTGCACGACATAAACGCATATCAATTACCGATTTTCAAATCAAAAAAGTGTTGTTTTTGCAAATGTTCTCAGATTTCAACGAACCCAGTTTCATCAGGCCCGAAATGTTAAACTAGAATAGGATGTCAATTTTCATGGCGATCAGATATAATATGTGATCATACGAATTAAAAACGTCAAACAAAGATAACGTGTGATTATTAAAAAAATAAAATCCCTTCACTATATAATATCCTAACTCCTTCAACCCTCTTCATTTCTATCTTCCGTCAAGGAGCAAAACAAGCCATCACTTCTAGAATCTACAATTTTTTTTATAAATTTGAATACTAAATAAAATTGAGTACCATTCGATTCGTTAGATCGCTGCAAGCGAGAGCTTCACCCTTGTAGTGCGGTTTCGTTTTCCGAAGCTCAAAAATTTCAAATGTGGGATAAGGCTTCCAATATCATGGATTTTGGTCTTTGGATTGAAAACAGAAGGTTAGATTCATCTTGAAGGGGGTGAGTAGCAGAGTTTTTGAATTTTTTAGGAGTTTCCATTCCATGCGAAAAGTTTTCGCAACCTATACTGATGTGCACGACATGGCCGAGGGTCGCAACCATCTCGGTTCATGCGGACTGCAGGTCCATGACGAAGCTCGTGGAAAGTGGAGTTTGCCAAAGCTGAAAGGGAGTGGTTTCGTGGAATAAGGAGGAGGAGGAGGAGAGAAGTGATCAGGTTTTTTGGGTTCGAAATATGTGACACCCCACGTCCATTAATGTCACTCACAAAGGGAATGCATTAACTTCCATAGAGCGTTTTAAGTGTGTATAGAACAGAAACTTAACAGCAAGACAGATATAAAACAGTACTCAAAAATTTAAAACTTCATTTTTATTGCAGCGGTAAACAAATAAGTTTGATTACATCATCAACAACCAAAGACTAGAGTCAAGTACATAATATCCATCTTGTCTAAATCAGAGTACATAGAATGAAAGACATAACCCCAACATAAAATAGACATAAATAAGATAGGCTAAACTTTTACTTCAGCGATCCAAGCAACTTCCAAAGAAAGAGATAAAGCTGTCCAAATCAAGCTCCACTAGTATTAGTCCCACCCTGAGCACCTGGGGGGGGGGGGGGAGGAAGAAAAGAGGTGGAAACAAAGGGGTCAGACATAAAGTCTGGCGAGTGCAATAACTTGAACAATATAATCATTAAGTAACTAGGACAAGGCATAAGATGGAAAATAAGGAAATGACTGTAACAAATGGGTATGATAGAGCAAACAAAGGAAATAAGATGAACAAGAATTACGTTAAAGGCGTACCTAATAACTATAGGATAATTACTACACTGCACCACACCAAACACCCTAAAAGATGATCCCGCCTACCAAACTTAATAATGATAATGGTAGTTTCGTGTACCCCTAGCTGCCTTCATAGGTGCCGCCTGCCCCTATCTCCACTAGGTGTACCCACTACCCCCATTCGATCGGCTCCCTAACTCGTAGATACCCATGCTGGCCCCACAGTGGGGTGTATCACTCCCCAAAGTGGCAACCCGATACCACCAAAATGCACGGCTTATACCTACATGATGCAACAACGTCTTACCTACCAGCCCTGGCCCACACACGCATATGACCCAGTTGGACTTGCGTTGCCACCGCTAACCCGTTTTGATCTCTTGCAATCAAATCCAGTACGCGTGTCCTGTCCTCGACTTGGATCGAGCCCACAAAGATACTTAATGGGTTACTGGTTTGAAAAGGGCCCCCATGCATGACACAAGCTTTCCACCTATGCTTGGTCCCCTCTAAGGTTTTTCCCCACTTAACCCCATTCTTATCCATGTCTTCTTACATGTTTCAATCTTGGTTAAGTGTATCTAATCGTATTTCACATGCCACCCAAGGCACCCACTTGATTTTCACATGCCACCCAAGGCACCCACCTAACCCCTAATGTCCCACCACATGTTTATCTGGTTAAGTGTTTCTTAATTCATTAGCACCGTAACCTTGTAAAGACCTCCCACATTAGACTGGCATTTGTGGCAGCTGGATTTGCCGGGCGGGTCCGGGCAGTCTTACACCACAAACGAGTCTAACCTCGTGTCTTTACAACTGTTACGCATTTAATTCATGCCTTCGACCTCTCACATTAGACTGGCATTTGTGGTTGCTGGATTTGCCGGGCGGGTCCGGGCAGTCTTACACCACAAACGAGTCTAACCTCGTGCCTTAGGCGGTTTATTATTACACATCTTTATTTAACTCCAAAGTGGATTAACATCCCTATTCAAAATTTGTAAATAAATTCCAAATATACTTATGTCTCAATTATGTCCATAAATGCCATTTTTTTTTCAATTAATGTCTTAATTTAATTATATGCCTTTTTCAAGGCCATTACGCCAATTCTCAATATGTGTATATTCAATATTACCCCCATCGTCCCCATGTTGTTCGTTCGTTTGTCATGACATATATGTGTATTAGACTAGCAATTAGTCTAACTCATAAAAGGGAAGAAACATCGCAAATTTGCATAACACACAAAATGGATCTAATCTTGCAAATAAGGTTTACAACATAACTTGCATAAACTTGTTATTGTCATGAATCTAAACATAGGCCTAAAGGTGTGAACTTGCATATTTGTAATATAGTTTTCAACCAAAACTTGCATAGGCCATAATCACAAACTTGCATAAAACTATGTACATCATAGATCTAAATCCAAAGGTGTAAACTTACATATAAATATAATATAGTTTTAGGCCATAGTCACAAACTTGCATAAAACTATGTACATCATAGATCTAAATCTAAAGGTGTAAACTTGCATATATGTGAATCCAATTTCTACCTAAACTTGCATATAGTCACTTTATTTGATTCACATGTAAACTTATGTACAATTCATATAGAAACTAGCATATAATCTACATGCATATAAAATGATATCAAACGTGAATCAAGTTGAACATAGGTGATTTGGCATATGAAAAGGGATCCACAACAAAACTATCATTATGAACAACTAGCATATATTCACAAAATATCACATTTTTCCAATGTCTTACAAACATAGCCATATAACCCAATTTATAACTTAACCCGATTAACTTATTAATTATCTTATTAAAGATATTGAACTCACAATTCAAAGAAGGTCTTGAGTTCTGGAATCTGAGTTATGAAATTGATTTAGCTCACCTTTGAAGTAGACAAATTCATTTTTGTTGTTATAAATTTGAGTTGAATTGAGTTGATTAGCTTCACTTTCCCTCTAGTTGGTGGTGGCTACTCTAGGTTGCAAGGTGATAGCATGACGACCATGGTTCTAATTTTTATTTAATTTTAGGGTTTAAGTATATATGTGTTTATATATAATTTAAGATTCATTTAGGCCATCCGATCAACCTAGAATCAAATCAAGACCATCCAGCCAAGATAGGGTGACACCTCAGCCCTAATGACTCAGCACCGAGTCATAAAATCGTCATCTTTCAGATCTGCCAGGGGGGGAAGGCAGGTCGACCCCCATGTTGACACTAAGGTCGACCTGTATAGGGGGAGGTTTCGAGGTCGACCTGGCCTTGGGCGGGAAATTTCCCGCCCTGCCCAGTTCTGAGTCTGAATTCGTTTTTGAATTTAAATTTGAATTTCTGGAAACTTCCGACAACCATAACTTCTTCATACGAAGTCCAATTTACGCAAACTCAGACTCTATCTCAACCAGAATTCCGATACGAACACAATGGCGTAACCCGTTTCCCTTGATTCTCACATTTGAAATTAAGTATTTTTTTAGTTTGTTAACTTTAATATTTAAATTTATGGGGTGTAACATTCTCCCCTCCTTAAAGGATTTCATCCCCGAAATCTCTAAGTTAAGGAGAATGCATATCCTAACATTCAATCATCCATCTACTCAACCATCAAACATAGGCATCCATTGTCCTTACAAAATTTCTAATGCTGTATGAACATATGCAAGAAGTGTGTGTATATGTTCCTTACCTAATGCAAAATCAGACGGTCTACTGATTCAGTTGACCTCCTTAATGCAAATCATGATAGTGCCATGCGTCCATTATGTATGCGAAAGAATCCTATCGATACATATTATTTCTACATGTGTGCACAACCATTCATCAAAATGCAGCATCCATATGATGACACAACCATTATACGTCCATTAATTTAAATATGCACACACATTTATATGCAACATGAAGGTGATTGAGCTGATCTAGTGCCTAAGGTGTGTGTATATGCATCCACGAGCAACCACTAGCAACCACTTGCATCAATTTGCATCCGTCAGACATAACATGTCTCAAACACATGTTTCAACCATAGGGTTCTTCCTAACTAAAGATTGAAGATGTCATCGCAAAGATAATACTAAAAGATAGGACAAGTACCAACAAAGTGGTAGGAAAAAGGAGAAATTAAAACATACTCTCAAAAAGTAAAGGGTACAACGTACGCATCTTATCTTCCGTCTCCCAAGTCGTGTCTCTTTCATCATCTCCCCATTGCACTTTGACCAACTTGACCTCTTTGTTGCGAAGCTTTTTGACCTCCAATCCGAGAATGCGTGTAGGAGCTCGTCTGATTGTGGCATTGCGCTCTACTTCCACTTCTTCGAGCGTGCTCGGCTCTACCACTTCCGCCGTATCATGCAAACACTTACGCAAATGTGAAACGTGAAACATGTCATGAACTTTGCTGAGCTTATCTGGTAACTTTACTCTGTACGCCATCTGCCCAATCCTCTCTATAATTGGAAAGGGTCCTACGAACCTTGGTGCCAACTTCCCTATTGATCCAAAGCGGACTACGTTTCTTAATGGTGACACCTTAATAAAAACCATGTCCCCAACATTGAACTTAAGATCGGTTCGTCTCTTATCCGCATATGACTTCTGTCGGTCCTGCGCCGTCTTCATTCGTCGTCGAATCAGGTCTATCTTCTCCGAAGTCTCCCTAATCATGTCGGGTCCAAGAAAAACCTTATCCGTGGATTCCCACCAACATGTAGGTGATCAGCACGGTCGTCCATAAAGAGCCTCAAATGGTGCCATGCCAATGCTAGCCTGAAAACTATTATTATAGGCGAACTCTACTAGTGGAAGGTGTTCTTCCCATGTTCCTCCAAAGTCTAAAATGCATAGCCTCAGAAGGTCTTCTAGAATCCGATTCATCCTCTCGGTCTGGCCGTCCGTCTGAGGATGATAAGCGGTACTTAAGCATAATTGTGTTCCAACCGCCTCTTGTAAGCTCTTCCAAAATTCGCTTATGAAAATAGGATCTCTATCGCTTACAATGCTGGAGGGTATGCCGTGCAAACGGACTTTCCCTCGAAGGTAAATAGATGCTAACCACGCGGCGGTCCTTTTACTTTTAACGGGAATAAAATGGGCACTTTTAGTAAGTCGGTCTACAATTACCCAAATCGCCGTATTACCCTTCCTCGATCTTGGTAACCCATCTACAAAATCCATGGAAACGCTTTCCCATTTCCAAAGCGGAATCTCTAAGGGATGGAGCAAACCTCCGGGCTTCTTTTGCTCCGCCTTGACTTGTTGGCACGCTAAGCATCTAGCAACGAGCTCGGCCACGTCCTTCTTCATTCCGGCCCAAAAGAAAACTAGCTTCATATCCCTATACATCTTATCACCACCGGGATGTATGGTCATCTTAGAGCGATGTGAGTCTTCAAGAATTGCCTTCTTCAAACTCTCGTCTTATGGTATGCAAAGTCTTCCATGTCTACGTAGCCAACCTCTCTCATCTATAGCATATCTATTCAGATGACTTGAGGACTCCCCTCCTATAAGCTTGCCTACTATCTCAACCAATTGTGGGTCATTTCGCTGTGCCTCTCCAACTCGACCCAAAAGTGTAGGTTGCACCTCTAATGATGCCAACAATCCGAGTACAAAATCGACAGAGGGTCTGAAGTCAAAGGAAGATATATACTCAAACTCTACCGCTCTACAAACGAAAGACTTAAAGTTAACTTCTTCCTACTTAGGGCATCAGCTACAATGTTACCCTTGCCAGGGGTATATGCGATCTCAAAATCGTTTGATGCCAAAAACTCCATCCATCTCCGTTGCCTCAAGTTTAGGTCCTCCTGAGAAGATAAATACTTTAGCGACTTATGGTCTGTATACAACTCAAACCTTTCGCCAAGCTAATAATGACGCCACGACTTAAGTGCAAAAACTATGGCCTCCAACTCCAAGTCATGGGTAGGGTAATTTTTCTCGGGGGTTTTCAACTGTCTTCCACTATAGCATATCACCCTTCCCTCTTGCATTAAAACTGCGCCAAGCCCTGTCCCGCAAGCATCGGTATATACAGTGAATGTCTTACTCCTGTCTGGCAAAACTAAAACTGGAGCGGACGTTAAAGCTCTCTTCAGACGTTGGAAAGCATCGTCACAGTCAACGTCCCAAGTAAAAGTTAAATTCTTCTTCATTAATCGAGTGAGAGGGGCTGATATCTTCGCGAAGTGCTTAATGAACTTCCTATAATAGCCAGCCAGCCCTAAAAAGCTTCTTACTTTGGTTGCGTTCTTTGGCGTTTTCCAATCTTGGATTGCCACTATCTTATAGCGGGATCCATAGCTATCCCTTCCATAGAGACCACGTGTCCTAAGAACCTCACTTCTTTTCTCCAAAAATGGCACTTGGAGAACTTAGCCTTTAGCTGATGTGCTCGAAGGGTCTCTAAGACTTCCCTAAGATGTAGGGCATGCTCTTCTTCATTTTTAGATAAAACCAGAATATCATCTATAAGGACTACAACAAATTTGTTCAGAAACTCCCTAAACACCCTACTCATTAAGTCAACAAAGTATGCGGGTGCATTCGTCAAACCAAAAGGCATGACGATCCACTCGAAGAAATCGTCGGGAGTTCTAAATGTAGTCTTATCGATGCTATCTTCAGCCACCCTTAGCTGATGAAACCCTGTAGCCAAATCCAGTTGCGAGAAAATCGAAGCTCCCACCAACTAATCGAATAAATTGTCTATCCTCGGTAACGGGTATCTGTTCTTCTTTGTTAGCTTATTCAGCTCTCTATAGTCCACGCACAATCTAAGCAAACCATCAACTTTTGTAGCAAAAACGACTGGAGCACCCCACTCCGAAATACTTCTTCTTATGAACCCCTTCTCAAGAAATTCTTTCACTTCCTTACTGAGTTCTCTTCTCTCTCTCGGAGCCATGTGGCGCACTGGTAATGCAACTGGCTTTGCATTGTCTACTAAGTGTATTTGAAAGTCTATCTCACGCCTCGGGGGTAAACCTCGAACTTCATCGAAGACATCCGAGTATTCACTGACCACTCTAATAGACTGTCCTCAACAGACGCGTCAAGCAATTCTAGATAACATAGCATAACAGAATTCATGGGATTACAAGAGATTTCGAGAGTGTTGCCCAAGCGAGTCATAAGCCTAACCTCTCTCTTTTTACAATCTAGGATGGCTCCATTTATGGATAGCCAATCCATGCCCAAAATTAACCCATAGTCCATGAAGCCCAAAACATAAGCATCACATCTAAACCCAACGCTAAGTATAGAAATTTCCAAATCCAAACAAATCATCGACAAATAGGATGAGCCCCCAATTGGATTTGAAACAACTAAGGGATCCTCTACTATAATGGTGTTTAGGTGTAGTGTCTCAACTAAATCAGTGGATATAAAAGAGTGTGATGCGCCAGAATCAAAGAGTGTGTGAACATGATGATCGAAAAGATAAACTAAACTTTCGACGGAAATCGCTCTACCTCGTTCTTGCAGCGGTGGAACCACGAGAGCCTGGACCTGCCCCCTTACTTGCCCTGGTGCCATGAGAGCCTGAATCTGCCCTCCAGAGGTAGGCGCTGCCCTTTATTTGGGAAGTCCTTAATCAGATGTCCTGCCTCGCCATAGTGGAAACAACCAGTCTTCTTCTTCTTCCTACAGTCTTTGCTTAGATGGCCTGGTGTCCCACAGTTAAAGCATCTTTTCTTTCCCTTACCATTGTTGTCTTTACCACCCTTCTTGCTTTGCTGTTGCAGTTTCTTTTGATCCCCTTTCTTCTCAGGTGCCTTATTAGCATTGGCGCCTTTCTCCTCTTCATGAATAAGTGCCATGTCAACTAGTCTCTCAAAGGTGGCCCCCATAGGGACGTGGGTCATAGCTAACCCATGTAGTGGTTCGTTCAAACCCTTAACAAATCTCAGGGTCTTCTTTTCGGGTGTATTCACCAAGTCCAAGCCAAATCTTGCCAACTGATTGAACTTGTTGACGTATTCTTTCACTGATAGATTCCCCTGCCTCAATGCCAAAAACCTTTCCATGTATAAATTCTCTTCAGCCCGTGAGAGGAACTTCGCCTCAAACCTACGCCTGAAATCCGACCATGTATCAACTGGACGCTCTCCATTAGTGACCCCCCACCAAAACGAGGCCTCATCCTTCATTAACCAGGCATCTAACTGGACCTTTCTTCCATCTTCTACCTCAAAGATTCCAAACAGTTCTTCCACCTCCTTTAGCCGATTTCGAGCCTCAACAAACGTTTCCGACCCGTGAAAAGGTTTCCCGCCCATTGCCCAAAAGTCCTTGCATATCTTTGCGAAAGTGTCAACACGGGGAGGAGGAGGAGGAGCATTTGCTGGGCCTGCGACATGGGCCCTAGCTTCCAGATACCTTCTAAACCATCCTGGTATCGGTATCCCCTCGGGTATCTCAGGAATTCCAGACATGCTGAAAAGAAAATGAAGAGATTCAAACAAAGAATTCGAAAGAAAGATATATGGCTCTTGGGATTATGTTTATAAACAAACTTTTCCCTTGAAAATACTTTTCTTAAAACGTATTTTTGAGAGTATTTCTTTATAAAATGCTTTTGAAAAATAGTTTTTCAAAATTCATATCTAGTCTGGTAACCTTCAGCTCTGATACCACGTGTGACACCCCACGTCCATTAATGTCACTCACAAAGGGAATGCATTAACTTCCATGGAGCATTTTAAGTGTGTATAGAATAGAAACTTAACAACAAGACAGATGTAAAACAGTACTCAATAATTTAAAACTTCATTTTTATTGCAGCGGTAAACAAATAAGTTTGATTACATCATCAAAAACCAAAGACTAGAGTCCAAGTACATAATATCCATCTTGTCTAAATCAGAGTACATAGTATGAAAGACATAACCCCAACATAAAATAACTATAAATAAGATTGGCTGAACTTTTACTTCAGCGATCCAAGCAACTTCCAAAGAAATAGATAAAGCTGTCCAAATCAAGCTCCACTAGTACTAGTCCCACCCTGAGCACCTTGAGGGGGGGGGGGAGGAAGAAAAGAGGTGGAAACAAAGGGGTCAGACATAAAGTCTGGCAAGTGCAATAACTTTAACAATATAATCATTAAGTAACTAGGACAAGGCATAAGCTGGAAAATAAGGAAATGATTGTGAACAAATGAGTATGACAAAGCAAACAAAGGAAATAAGATGAACAAGAATAATGTTAAAGGCGTACCTAATAACTATAGGATAATTACTACACTGCACCACACCAAACACCCTAAAAGATGATCCTGCCTACCAAACTTAATAATGATAATGGTAGTTTCGTGTACCCCTGGTTGCCTTCATAGGTGCCGCCTGCCCCTATCTCCACTAGGTGTACCCACTACCCCCATTCGATCGGCTCCCTAACTCGTAGATACCCGTGCAGGCCCCACAGTGGGGTGTATCACTCCCCAAAGTGGCAACCCAATACCACCAAAATGCACGACTTATACCTACATGATGCAACAACGTCTTACCTACCAGCCTGGGCCCACACACGCATATGACCCAGTTGGACTTGCGTTGCCACCGCTAACCCGTTTTGACCTCTTACAATCAAATCCAGTACGCGTGTCCTGTCCTTGACTTGGGTCGAGCCCACAAAGATACTTAATGGGTTACTGGTTTGAAAAGGGCCCCCATGCATGACACAATCTTTCCACCTATGCTTGGTCCCCTCTAAGGTTTTTCCCCACTTAACCCCATTCTTATCCATGTCTTCTTACATGTTTCAATCTTGGTTAAGTGTATCTAATCGTATTTCACATGCCACCTAAGGCACCCACTTGATTTTCACATGCCACCCAAGGCACCCACCAAACCCCTCATGTCCCACCACATGTTTATCTGGTTAAGTGTTTCTTAATTCATTAGCACCGTAACCTTGTAAAGACCTCCCACATTAGACTGGCATTTGTGGCAGCTGGATTTGCCGGGCGGGTCCGGGCAGTCTTACACCACAAACGAGTCTAACCTCATGTCTTTACAACTGTTACACATTTAATTCATGCCTTCGACCTCTCACATTAGATTGGCATTTGTGGTTGCTGGATTTTCCGGGTTGGTCCGGGCAGTCTTACACCACAAACGAGTCTAATCTCGTGTCTTAGGCGGTTTATTATTACACATCTTTATTTAACCCCAAAGTGGATTAATATCCCTATTCAAAATTTGTAAATAAATTCCAAATATACTTATGTCCATAATTCTCTCAATTATGTCCATAAATGCCATTTTTTTCTAATTAATGTCTTAATTTAATTATATGCCTTTTTCAAGGCCATTATGCCAATTCTCAATATGTGTATATTCAATATTACCCCCATCGTCCCCACGTTGTTCGTTCGTTTATCATGACATATATGTATATTAGACTAGCAATTAGTCTAACTCACAAAAGGGAAGAAACATCACAAATTTGCATAACACACAAAATGGATCTAATCTTGCAAATAAGGATTACAACATAACTTGCATAAACTTGTTATTGTCATGAATCTAAACATAGGCTTAAAGGTGTGAACTTGCATATATGTAATATAGTTTTCATCCAAAACTTGCATAGGCCATAATCACAAACTTGCATAAAACTATGTACATCATAGATCTAAATCCAAAGGTGTAAACTTGCATATAAATATAATATAGTTTTAGGTCATAGTCATAAACTTGCATAAAACTATGTACATCATAGATCTAAATCTAAAGGTGTAAACTTGCATATATGTGAATCCAATTTCTACCTAAACTTGCATATAGTCACTTTATTTGATTCACATGTAAACTTGTGTACAATTCATATAGAAACTAGCATATAATCTACACCCAAACTTGCATATAAATGATATCAAACGTGAATCAAGTTGAACATAGGTGATTTGGCATATGAAAAGGGATCCACAAAAAAACTATCATTATGAACAACTAGCATATAATCACAAAATAACACATTTTTCCAATGTCTCACAAACATAGCCATATAACCCAATTTATAACTTAACCCAATTAACTTATTAATTGGCTTATAAAAGATATTGAACTCACAACTCAAAGAAGGTATTGAGTTCTGGAATCTGAGTTCTGAAATTGATTTAGCTCGCCTTTGAAGTAGACAAATTAGTTGTTGTTGTTATAGATTTGAGTTGAATAGAGTTGATTAGCTTCACCTTCCCACTAGTTGGTGGCGGCTACTCTAGGTTGCAAGGTGATAGCATGACGGCCATGGTTCTAATTTTTATTTGGTTTTAGGGTTTGAGTCTACATGTGTTTATATAGAATTTAGGATTAATTTAGACCATCCGATCAACCTAGAATCAAATCAATACCATCCAGCCAAGATAGGGTGACACCTCATCCCTAATGACTCAGCACTGAGTCACAAAATCGTCATCTTTCAGATCTACCCGGGGGGGGGGGGGGGGGGAGGTCGACCCCCAGGTTGACACTAAGGTCGACCTGTATAGGGGGAGGTCGACACTAAGGTCGACCCCCAGGTCGACCTGGCCTTGGGCGGGAAATTTCCCGCCCTGCCCAGTTCTGAGTCTGAATTCGTTTTTGAATTTAAATTTGAATTTCTGGAAACTTCCAACAGCCATAACTTCTTCATACGAAGTCCAATTTACGCAAATTCGGACTGTATCTCAACCAAAATTCCGAGACGAACACGATGGCATAACCCATTTCCCTTGATTCTCACATTTGAAATTATGTATTCTTTAATTTGTTAGCTTTAACATTTTAAACAAGTTTTGTAAGCTAGTAAGTCAGAATTTAATCTTAGGGTTAATAGTTTGGAATAATTTTTTTTAAGAACCATTAAGTGGGATTATATTTAATTAATTAAGTTATTTATTAATTTAAGAGAAGGATTAATGAAAATCTGTTAACAGGTTAACTATGTTTCAAGTTGACTAAGTCAACTATTTTAATTAAAATTGGTTGTTAAATTTATATGATTTTCAATTAATCTAATGGGAAAAGTTTTGACAATGGGTGGTTTAACTTAATCAAGGTTCATAAAAATTAATTAATCTTTTAATTAACTATGTATAAAGATAATTATTGAGTTGTTTATCATTAATGAAGTTAGTTAGTATTTAAATGTCTTTTAAAAAGGGATTAACTATTTTATTTTAGTTAATAATGAAGTTAACTACTTTTACTTAAGTTAATGTTGAAGTTAATTATTATTTTAATTAATAATAAGTAAAGTGGTTACCTTTTTAGAATGAAATTCATTAAAGGAACTATGAATTGAGTTGTGCAACGAATGCCTGTGTTATAAATAAGTTGAATAATTGTAGATTTCAAGTTATAAAACTTAACTAAGTTTTATAATTAAGTTTATGCAGTTATAAAACTTTATTTAAATGAATTTATGAGCGATTTCAGTTGTTTTTTAACAAGTTAATTAATAGTTTGTTAAACTTGTAAATGACGCAGAAAGGATATCATTTTTTTAGAAATGAAATATATAGAAGTTAAATATTCATAAAAGTTTATGAATGATTTAAGTTGATTTTGGGTTAAGTTTTAAGTGGGTTGATTTGAAAATCAAACCAGGATTCATAAGATCTGAATGTTCTTAAAGAAAAGGAAATCAAGTATGTGAGAAGAGTTAATCGAATTTTCATAAAGAATTTATAAAGGGATTTTATAATAAATCCAAGTTTTATAAACAAGGTTTATAAAAGAGATTGAAAGCTAATGTGATGATTTTAACTAAGCGTTTACTTAATAATTAAATTAAGTAAAGTGACTGTAATTGAAGGAGATTTTCAAAGATGCAAAGGAAGATGCTAAATGGATGGGTGTAAAGGATTTGGTAAATGGATTTTTGTAATAAATTCGAGTTGGAAACGAATTTTATTAAAGTGGTTTAAAATTAAGGGTTTGTGTTTTTAGCAGGGTTTACTCAACAATGAATTAAGTAAAAGTAGTTATAATTGAAAGGAGATTATTCAATTGCAAGAAATGGTTCATAAAACCATATTTAAATTTAATAGTAAAACGGGACTTGTGTTATATTGTTGATATCAGGTTTTGAGTTACAGACTCCTGTCTACCTTTAAAAATAAGAACGTTTTGAAGTAAAGCTCTGGGAGACAAATAAAAATACTCAATGTGAATGACTTCATTTTCATCCAAGGGATGGTACTAGTTTGAAATGGTAGTGATGTGGGAAATAGTTTATTATTTCCATAAGAAATATTGCAACTTTATTTTGTAAGGTTTTGAAATTTAATAAAATCATTGGGTTTCATCATAAATAATGTATCACTTGACATTGTTTGGTATAGGTATGAAGTGTGATTATACTTATACCATTCAACTATGCATATAGCATTATTTCCTAAGTAATGAAAATAGTATGGCTTTATGAGTACACTTATTCCAAGAAATAAGCAAATGACTATGGTTTTTCGAAGAAATGAAAAACAAGGAGTTATATTGGTTTGAAACGGAAGTAGATGTTGGAAACTTAAGTATTATTTTCATAAGCGCTATTGAAAAACTTTAATCTGTAAAGTTTGTAAGTTAAATAAAATGGTTTGGGCTTTGTATAATGAACAATGTGTTGCATGATATTGTTCGATCCATATAAGATTTGGTGATTAGGCTCATACCATATTGGTTAAGTATATACAATGATACTTTCGAAGTAAACATTAAATTAACCTAAGCGCTATTGAAAATAAAGAGGGTGTTTCATGAGGCCGACCGTCCGAAGAAACAGAAAGTTCCACTAAGGAAATCTCAAAGGAAGCACAAGAGGAAGCACAAGAGGATTCGAGCGAGAAAGGCATTGTTAGGCATCGGTCGAAAGAATCTAAGGCTGGGAAAGATTTTTCTCAAGTCCATAGTTCGCAAGAGAATAAGGCACCATCCCCCTACTATGGCTTAAAGGGTTTAAAGATGCCTGATGTCATCATCTCTTCGTAGAGTTTGGACCTAAACCAATTCTTCGACAATCAGTCCGAGGAGATTTCCTCTCCGGTTGAACCCAAAGACGCTGAAGGTACTAATCGAAAAACCTGATAGGATTGACCTTATAAATTTATTGCATAACATCAGCACTGCACGTCACAGTGCCATTTTTTCTTACGCAAGTTGAATATCGATGAAATTCATTACGACTATTATTGTTTTTTCACAGGGGAAATAAACACTGAATATTATGATGATCTCTTTGCCTCTCTTTCGGCAGATGGCAGACCAATCAAGTTAACCTTGCAGCAGGTCGGGCAAGGCGACGAGGATGGGGATGATCACAGTTGGGAGAAGAAGGAAGAGGAAAAGGAGAAGAAGGAAGAGAAAAAGAAAAGAAAAACTAAGAGAAGGATAAACAAAGAGAAAGGGATCTGAAGAGGCATGAGCGGATACACAAGGAGAGAGAAGGAGGTAGGAGTATGCCAATGAAGATAAAAGTGCATAAGTCCCCCGAGCTCGGAACTTCTCACACCCAAGGAAAGACCCCCAAAGAGGTGATGAGGCCGAACATTCTCGGGCCTCTCTAAGTCGTCTCAAACTTCCAGTCGACCCTTCTCTTGACACATTTCCTGCCGATTGAACCAAAGAGCTGGAGCAAGCCTTTTCTGATCTTATTTTCACTTAAATCGAGACTGCCCCCGACTTGCAACCGCTTCCACCGAACTTCCGCCGTCGAATTTGAACCAACCTTGACCATGCCCTCTCCCAATATGACGCAATGCATGAGTGTGCCAAGAAAGTATGCAGCATGCTAAAGGGAAACCTGGTAGAGAATGCCAGTTCGAAGAGGGATGTTTATTGTGATAAGAGGACCTTCGGGTTTCTCAAGAAGAAAATAGAAGAGCCTGAGTCGTAGGTAGCGACCACTAAGGAAAAATTCAAGAAAGCCTCCGAGCATATGAATGTCCATCTTCAATCAAAGAACCAAGAGTGTGATTATTTAAAGGCAGAGGTTGAAAAATAGAAGGGCGAGAAAAGTCGACTTGACCTAGAAGTCCAAAATCTAAAAGCCCTTCTTAGTTCATCTGAGTCAGATAAAAAGCGGGCCGAGGAGAATGCGGCTGCTGCAATTGAGTTCACCAACAACCTTAGGCTTCAACATGATATAGACATTCGCACAATCAAAGTGAGCATGCTTTGGAGTTATCCAATACGAAGAAGAGACATGGAGTCCAAGCTCATACATTTTTTTGCGAGGGTCCTTCGTCATAGGGACTTGGCTTCGATAACTGGCTACCAAAAGGTGCTGACAGACACTTGAAAAGTTTTTATAAAAGAGGAGAGAGATGCAACATGAGGAAACCAGGTAAACTAGGAAGCTTTAATGACATGATTTCTTCGTGATGATGAATGAGTAGTGCTAGACGAAGGAAAGAGAAAGGAGAAGGAGATAGCAGATGCTGATCGTCACAAAGCGAAGGGGAAGTCGGTCCCCTAAAGAGAGGTTGGTTGTAGCCGAGCTAAGATGCCCTTCTGGTTTCCTTCTACAAACATGAAATTAGGTTAGACTTCTGTTCCTCCTGATCCATCCAAGGCTGTGGATAGTTAGCCGACCAAGTCCGATGTTGGAGGTAATCTTGTTCATTTCTTCCCAACTTCATGTTCATTTATTTAGTCACCGTTAATATCTTTTATCGTAGGTCATTCATTGGTGAAAGGATAGGTCGAGAGAAAAATAGCGATGGTGGAAAAGGATAGCGCTAGGGGGTCGGCTGAAGTCCTGAAGGAGAAAGAGGTGAAGAAGATCCATTATAGGTCGATGATGCTGAGATTGTAGGGGAACTTAAAAGAAGAGATCGTCCTACCATGACCAAGGTTAAAGCCAAAAGTGAGAAGGATGTTTTTTCTATGAAGCCCGAGCTATTTGAAGAACTTTTGAATATTCTGCCCTCCAAAGCTATTCCCCCGACCCTCCTTTCTTTGGTAAATATTCCCTTTTTTGTAGATTCAATCAACCCAAAATAGATAAGTGCAGCATCAGTCTTTGATTCTCTTGGTAGCAATCTTAAGGGTCGAGGCACATGTTGACCACCGAGGAAGCAGTGGAGATGGTTAAACAGAAACAGCTGGCAGATATGATCGAGAGTGGGGGAATACTACCCCGTTTTAAAGATATTTTGTTGCAAGGTTACTTTCAGGCCCTTTGGAAGTTCCATGCGAGTGCGGACCTCAGGTTTGTTGTTATTAAGACTTGTATTCTAGTTTGTGGATTTCAGTTGGTTGTACCTGCACATAACAACATTTTGTAAGCATGTTATGTTTATATTAGCTAAAGGCCGTGCTTTCCTTCTCCTTTTTTTTAATGTAATTGTTGCTCATATGTTGAAATGGGAGTGATGTCAGCATTCCCAATTTGTTTTGATCTTCGAGGGCTATTCGTTGACCCTCTTGCCCCCAGTGTAGTGGGGAGTTGGTGTAGTCATAAAGTTCTCCAGTTTTACTTAAGATTTGATCCTCTCGGCCTGGGAGCCAAATGTCCCTAAGTAGGAGTATCTTTAGTCTTTTATACTCATCCTATGGTCCGTGAGGGTCAGAGTTTTAAGGATCGAGCGGTCTTTTATCGGGGTGCACCTTTCACACTTGTCCGTCGTTTAGACTCTTTCCCAGGTCGAGGGAATTAGAGTTATTTTCAAACAATTAGTCATTATGTTTGTATTGGTGTCATCCTTACTTTTAGTCAACAAATTGGGACCCGAAATTTGATCGGTCTAAGTTTAGGATCTGTTTTTTTCTGATTTTTATTATTTTCCCAATGGAGCCGACCCGCTTCGTCTCGGGATGGCATATCTGGTCGTCAGTATTTGACTTACTGTTGGTCGAATCACCATACTTTGTCATTATAACAATGAGCCAGAGCAGAAAAGGAGCCTTTTATTCATAAACTATTGCAAGCGATAAGTTACTGGTTATTACAATACTAAAACAAAAAAAATAGTAAAGAAATTGAAAATTCTAAGAAAGATAAGGTCGTAAATGCTTTGCATTCCATGCTATCTGAAAAGGCTCGCCATCAACAGTCGATAGCCTGAATGTTCCATTATCAAGCTTTTGTTGAATAACGTAGGGTCCTTCCCACTTAGGTCCTTTATGTACGGTAGTCGGGAAAATCCACTTTAAGACAAGATCACCAATATTGAAGGTCTTGTGTCGAACCTTCTTATTGTAATATCGAGCAACCCTCCGGTGGTGGGCTTCGACGCGTAGGTTAGCCTCTTCTCTTTTTTCGTCAATCATATCCAGTGAGTCTAAGAGAAGGAATTTATTCAATAAAGGGTCATAGTATGTGGTTCCGTGGGAAGGAACTTCAAGTTCGATGGGAATGACAGCCGTAGATCCGTAGGACAAAAGGAGTGTGTCCAGTAGCAGTCTTATGGGTGGTCCGATATGCCCAAAGAGCTAGGGGAAGCTCGTCGACCCATTTGCCTCTAGCTCGTTCTAGTCGCTTTTTCAGGATGGATTTAATGATTTTATTAACCAATTCGACTTTTCCATTAGACTAGGGATGAGCAACCGCGGTGTATTTCATCTCGATGCTATACATTTCACAAAAATCTCTAAATTCTGAACTATCGAACTGAGTCCCATTGTCCATAATAATAGTCCATGGTATCTCATATCGGCATATGATATTTCTGATAACTAAGTTAATGACCTTCTTTGTTGTGATCGTGGTCATCTGTTCGGCTTCGTCCCACTTTGTAAAATAATCTACTACCACAATCGCATACCTTGCCCCCTTTCGAAATGGACAGGGTTCCAATGATATTTATCGCCCATACAGCGAATGGCTAAGGGCTGACCATTTAGTTGATTTTGGCTGGCGGGGCTCGTGGAATCTGTGCAAACCTCTGGCACTTATCGCATCGTTTGGACTATTTGGTTGCATCCTTGCTGATTGTAGGCCAGAAGTACCAGTACCGTAGTACTTCCTTGACTAGGGTTAGCCTCCCGGTGTGTGCGCCGCATTCCCCTTCATGCAATTCTCTCGATATTCTTTTAATATCGCCATGGACACGGAGAAACCCCCTCTGTAGAGCTGATCTTGTTGGACAACATACCTAGACGCCTACCATACGACAGCTCGTCTTTCATTTCTTTTCTCAGGAAGTGTGCCATGTAGGAGAAAATTCTTGATGGGAGTCATCCAAGATTCTCTTTCAGGCTTAGCTTCAGCTTGGTCTATCTCCATCTGCTCGATGCTCGGGATGTCCAGAGTCTCTATGGGAATCAACTTCGTTTCACTCGGGCTGTCTGAACTAGCGAGCTTTGCCAACTTATCCACTTTTTTATTTTCTTCCCTGGGAATGTGAGAGAGCTATATCGGTCAAAATTATGTAACAATTTCTCAACCTAGGATACCATAAATTATGAATCACAAAAAGTCTCAAGTGATGTTATTCTTAGATCCTTCGCGAGTTTGAGCCCAGCAATTAGGGCCTTGTACTCGAAGTCATTGTTGGTTGCCAAAAACTCTAATCTTAGTGCGTAATAAATGGATCGCCCCTCGTGAGATAATAACACTACGCCGGCACCGGTGATTACAGGCTCCATTCGTGTACAGTTTCTAGACGTCTGACTTTGGCTCGGTATCTTGGGGTTAGGAACTATTCTCTGAGTCTTCATCTTCCAGATTTGTAAATTCAGCTATGAAGTAGGCTAGGGCTTTCCCCTGGATGGATTTCCGCAGAACAAAAGTTAAATCAAATTGGCTTAGCTCTATGTTCAATTAAAGAAGTCTTCCGCTTGCCTCAGGTCGCTACAGTACTTGCCAAAGAGGTTGGTCGGTGAATATTTTAATGGGATGAACCTGGAAGTAGTGCCGAAGCTTTCTTGATACAATCAATAAATTATAGGCAAGCTTCTTGATCTTCAGATATTTTCGTTCTACCCCTGTCAATTTCTTGCTTATATAATAAACTGGTCATTGCACCTGGTTCTCTTCCTGGATTAGGACCAAGCTGATCGCGTGCGCAGGTACTGCTAAATATACAAATAGATCTTCGTGGTCGATCAGTTTGGATAAAATGGGGGGTTTCTCTAAACAATCGAGCAAGTTTTGGAAGGCTTCGACACAGTCAGGTGTCCAAGCGAAGTTACATTTTCATCTTTTAATCAACTCAAAGAAGGGTAAGCATTTATCGGTCGCCTTGGTAATAAATCGACCCATCGTTGCTACCTTACCTGCCAGGCTCTGAACGTCCTTGATCCTTCTAGGTTCCTGAATTCTTTTCATTGCTAAAATATGGTTGGGATTGATTTCAATCCCTCAAGAACTAACTATGAAACCTAGAAACTTGCCAGACTCTACTCCAAAAGAACACTTCAAGGGATTTAATTTCATTCCATACCTCCGGAGAATGCCAAACATTTCTAACAAGTCTTTTATGTGGTCGGATGATAGTCTTGATTTTACCAGCATGCCTTCCATGTATACCTGCATCGTCTTTCCTATCTGATCATGGGACATCCGATTGACCAAACGCCGGTATGTGGCCCCCACATTTTTCAAGCCGAACGACATGACTACGTAGTAGTATAGTCCGAGATCTGTTATGAAACTAGTATGCTTTTGGTTTGGGATGTGCATAACAATCTGGTTGTACCCCGAATAAGGATCCATAAATGAGAGCAGTTCATGACCTGTAGTTGAGTCGACCAATTGATTAATCCTGGGTAATGGAAAGCTGTCCTTAGGACATGCTTTGTTCAAGTCAGAAAAATCGATGCAAGTCCGCTACTTCCCATTAGCCTTTTTCACAAGCACCGGGTTGGCTATCCAGTCAGGATAGGTTGAGTCCAGGATAAACTCATTGGCTTGTAGCTTTCCAACTTCCTCCTTCAGGGTCGTAGACATTTAGGAGCTGAGCATTCGCCTCTTCTGCTTTATGGGGGTTTACTTCGGATTAATGCTGAGGGATTGAGTTATGACGGAGGGTGGAATTACACACATTTCAGGTTGGGTCCATGCAAACACATCAAGGTTTTCATGGAGAAATTCAGTCAATTCCTTTGTCCGGAGAGGATCAAGCTGAGACCTGGTCTTCAAAACCTTGATAGGGTTATTTCTGTCGATAGAAATCTCTACGGTAGTCTCGTTCAGAGCTGCCTTCGTGCATCACGATTCTTCGTCCTCTCTTGGGTCGATATCCTTGGCTTCACATAAAGACGAGATGTTCTCTGTAGTTGCTATGCCTCTTTCCCCTCCGTAAGGGGCAGAGGATTATTCAGACTCTTTGCTACTCTTGCTTCATAGCTCTTTCCATTCTTCCAAGTAGCAGGCTCGTCCTGTTACCTGATCTCCTCGTACTGTCCCGATTCCACCATCAGTAGGGAATTTCAAAAGTAAACACCAGGGAGCAATACATGCCCTGAACTCAACTAAAGCTGGTCATCCCAAAAATGCATTATATTGAGAGCTGATGTTCATTACAACAAATGGAAGAATTATAACTCTTCGGTGATCTCCATCTCCCAATTCTACAGGTAGTTTGACCTGGCCGACTGGTTCAGTGGACGCTCCATTGAAGTCGCGTATCTGGCCGGTACGCGGCTCCTAGTCTTTCAACTCCAGCTTCATTTGGTCATAGGCTTGTTTGAATAAAATGTTCACTGAGCTTCCATTATCGACCAGGATCTTCTGCACTGTAGCTGGGCCGATAACGGTCGTTATCACTAGTGGATCGACAGTTGGGGCCTCTATGCTGATCAACTCTCGATCACGGAAGATGATATCGTCAGTCATCGTCTTCCTTTGCTTAATGGGACATGCAGCTTTGGGGGGGGCTCGTTTTTGCAACATCCAGATGCTTTGCAAAATTTACATAACGCTCCATGGATCGGATGCTGTAACAAGTAGGATGCGGACCTCCGACAATGGCGTTAATTACAATCTCCTTTACCTTCTCCTGGGCGGTGGATTGAGCCGTTGCCTGACTTTGGTTGGGTGCTGAAGTTCCTTGTCCCCTGTCTCTTTGGGCTGCTTTATATTCATTAAATTTTCCTTCTCGAATCAACTTTTCGACGATATCTCGAAGATGCCGACATTCATTGGTCGAATACCTGTAAGTTTCATGAAATAAACAAAACTTTCCAATCGCCCACTTCGTCTCAGTAGGTTCATGTAAGGGAGGCTTCTTTTACCAGACTGTACTACAGGTATCAAGATAATTATTCTCCAGTGTGTCATTCAAGGCTGTATAAGTTACAAAAACCTAGAACCGGGGTCGTTTTCTGGAATTCCCTCTTTTTTCAGGGTTTCCGCTGGCTTCCTTCTATTCCACACCATTCCGCTTACCGCGGTTCCCAACATTCACTTCTACCTTCCCTGAGTTATCCCGAGATTGTTTGACCGCGACATTGTTCTGGATTGGTTTGATAGATACATCTTTCGGCCCGTCCTCCTCATCTAGCTACGGGTCCTCCTGCCTCAGCCGGATGTTGGAATTTTCATAGAATGTTTCAATCGATGTGGGCGGCTTCCCGATTAAATATTTTCTGAACTCTATCCGCTTATCAATGCCATCGATCATAGCCATCAGGACGGTTTCATGATTAGAATTGCTTACTTCGGTGGAAACCCGGTAGAATCGATTGAGATAGTTTCTCAGGGACTCACCTCTTCCCTTCTTGAGCGCTGAAAGAGCCATGACATGCTTCGATTTGGAGGCGTGGAGATGGAATTGACTCAAGAATTTCTCACTCAAGTCTTTAAAGCTTGGGACCGATCTTGGGGGTAGACGGGAGAACCACATGAGTGTCATTCCACTCAAGAAAATTGGGAAGGGTTTACATTTGATTATATCGGGAGCAACTGCCACTTCCATATGCCACGAGTATCTCATCAAATGTTGTTGCAGATCCGTGGTTCCAACATAATGGTTCATCTGGGGAATATTGAACCTTCTGGGGAATTCTACTCGTAAGATGTCATTTGTGAATGGCGTATGGCTTCGGTCGACTCCCATTCTTTGTTCTTTTGTCCCCTGCTATCATTCATGATCTGTTGTACCATGGTGGTCAGATTCGGAGGGATGACAATGTCCCGCTCGATTCCCTCAACCGACCGACCTCTCCTCACTCTTTCTATGGGTAACGTAGCCTGACTTATCTTCCGGGCAGTCCTTCCTACTCTCCGAGTATCTAGGTCAATCACAAGATTTCGAGGAGGGAGAACAGGGACTTGATCTATCTGTGCAGTGTTTTGATGAGCAATTGGAGGGGCTCCTTGTTTTATTAGGCTGTAGGGTCGATAACTTCTATCTCGGCCTGATCGGCTTGGTTTTGACCCCCTGCCTCCGGCTGGTCTGAACGTCCTTCTAAGTTCGATTGATGAATATTCTCGATTCTTCCAAACGGATGTCGAGGTTGATGCTAATCTCTACTTCCCCCGGATGATGATAATCTCTCTGAAATATGGTCTAACCGAGGAGGGGAAAGTTGGCGGTCCCTAAACTCCCGAGCTTGTTGATTCCTGAACTCCTCCCATTTCCTTGACATGCGATTCATATCCTGTCACATCATAGTATTCTCTTTAGCATGAACTTTTAAGGCATTCGTAGTTTCCCGGAGTTGATTTAACACAGTCATAAACTCATCTTGGGTGGCGAAAGGTGAGGACGGAGCCGGATCTACCGCGGAGGGTAATGCAGGTTGATCCGAAGTAGTTCCAGGTGCAGTCGGTCCATAGGCTGCGTCCGTAGATGTCCCAACCTGCGGTTGTGGTATTGCGAGTTGTTTTTCCAGCCATAACACAATAGTATAGGAATAAAGGTAGGATTTTGTCTCGAACTTGGTGAACCAAAAGTAGAGCAAAAATCCGTCTAAGGCTAAGAATATCAATTCTCAGTGAAAGCACCAAAGTGTTGACACTTTAAATTGGTATAACACCCAAAGAAAGGATTTTCTAGAGAATAAATGAAGATAAATAATTGTAAAACTGAAAATAGAGGAAATCACACTCGAATTTGTAGTGGTTTGGCGTTAACAAGCCTACGTCTACTTTATAATCTCTTATATACTTTAAGAACTATTACAAATAGAATAGTTACAATGGCGGTATGACCAGAGATTATAAATATTCAAGGATGAAACTAATACGTAGATCCAAAAAGTCCTTTCTTTTAAGTCCAGAAAAGGTATTTATAGGTGATATAGTACTTGAGCTGGTTGGAATACGTGCCCCATGATCCACGATAATTGGGAAGCATGAAGGAGAGTTCTCCCCTATGGAATCAGCATGATTTGAATCAACAATAACAAATGGTAGTTGATCCGATCTACTTGGACAATATAGATTAGGTGAATCCAGGAATGAGCTACTCTTCAGGTAGATATTTGGTTATGGATCAGGCTTGGCTTGACTCTGTCGTCCCGATTATGGAGGGTTCTAACTGGCTGGTGTACCAAATTTCTGTGCTAAGCTTAACAGGCTTGGATCAGACCACCCGTTGGCCAGCCCATCCTTAAGCAATGGATGTCCAACTCGTGTCTCCTTGGCGCGGATTCATAACATCAAAGAGACTTGTTGGGCTCGCCAAAAAGTCCATCAACATATGCTATAATGATTTATTAAATAAATTAGAAATTTTAAGAAAATAAAATTGGGATTTCCATTAATAAAATATACATGCTTGGTATATTAACTTGTGGTGAGTTTGGACTTGAATTTTTGAGTTGCCCAAGGTATCATGAATGATCGGTTGAATAATAACCTAAGAATGTTGAGCAAATGGTGATGCTTAACAGGTTGTTTATCATCCTTGCGCGATAACAAGTTCTATATTCTGAATAAATCTCGAGTTAAGAATTTTAGTGTTTATAAAAGCATATGATAATGATGTGTGTTGATTGATTGTGGTTGCATTTAATGTTATGTTACATATATGTTATTTGCTAAATTGCATCATATTTATTGTTGTTATTAGTGTTACGTTTGTTTATGAATATATTAGTTGTTATTATATTACCTATTTATTTGCTTAACTCTCTTTTAGGTATGTAAGTCTATACAGGTCTATGGAGACAAAAGCTAATTAGCTTGCTTATAGCTTTTGGTTTCGTAAATAAGATTTTAATTGCCCAACAAATAGGGACATGTTTATGTTATGATTTGTTTGGGTGATTTTTGTTCCAGATATGGGTAGCCGCTTGGATTTTGTTTTCATTTTGGATTGAGTGAAGCCCCGCAAGGCATTTGGGATTTTTCGGACCAAGTTGCACAACAGAGGTGCTGCCGAAATTTTCCAAAAATTAAGGATGTTAGAAAAATTTGACAAATTTTTAGTAAGAAATGTTTTGAACTGAATTAATAGGTTTATAACAATCTCTTAACTAGCGATTTCAGGGACGAAATCCATTTAACTGAGGAAGAATGTAATGAACCGGATTTTTATGTAGAAATATTTGATTAATTTAAATATTTAAAACGATTAATTTTAAGAATTATTGACCTGAAATTTATTCAAGTAAGAATTTAACATTAAATTAACTAGAGATTCGAATATCGAGTCTAAAATCTAGTTCAATTTATATTTGAAGCTGTATGAAATTCTATTTAAATATATATGTATATACGATAATAATAATTTATTTTCAATGGATTTGATCGTTTTGAAATTGATTTATATTTTATCGATTTAATGTAACACATTAAAATAACCAATTTTCAAACGACCCTGGATTTCAACAAAACCAATTTATAAAATTCGGAATGGTTAATTATTGTAGGATTCCAAGTTTCGAGTCATTCGGAGTGGTTGTGTGATCGTGCGCGACATAAACGCGTATCAATTAACGATTTTGGAATCAAAATAGTGTTGTTTTTTCAAACGATCTCAGATTTTGACGAAACCAGTTTCATTGGGTTCGGAATGATAAACTATAACAAAGTGTCAATTTTCATGGCGATCAGATATGTTATGTGATCGTACGAATTAAAAACATCAAACGAAGATAACGTGTGATTATTAAAATAATAAAATAATAAAGACCTTCACTATATAATATCCTGACTCCTTCAACACTCTTCATTTCTATCTTCAATCAATGAGCAAAATAAGTCGCCACCTCCAAAATCTTCAACAAAATTTATAAATTCGAATACTAAACAAAATCAAGTACTGTTCAATTCATTGGAAAGATTTGTGTAGATGAGGAGCATACAAATGGGGGGAGTACTATATTTCATATTCAAATACATTTACCACTTCCAAAAAATTTGTGTATGTTTGTCATCATCAAAAGGGGGAAATTGTTTAATATAACAATATGATTTTTGTTTGATGATAACATATGTATATATATATATATATAATATTTTACAAATGTGTTTGTATCAGTGCTATTCTATAAGTCATCGCATACAGAAATAAATGCTTATTTTGAATAAAATGCTAATGCACAAAATTTAATATTCAAATAATGTTTTTTATTCAAATAAATATTTTATTTCAACATTTGAAATAGTACGAATTTCTGACTCCACTATTGTGCATTTCACTGTGATATAATACATTCACTTCACATTTACATTATTTTCATTCCTCACTACAACACTCAGTTCACTCGGTCATACGTATACACTCTCTCGCATACATTCATACTCACACATTATGCCTTTACGTGCTTCAGACCCTGTCCAGTCACCTGCATACCTATCACATAAACACACACAGTAAAATGGAACAAAATCATAATTTAATATAAACAAATATAAATTTATTTTAAATTTTATTTGCCTCAAAATTTTGGATGTGTTTCTCGTTATATTTCTAGACCTGGTCTGATATGTATATATTTATTTATTTGAGTCTAGACTGCTAGTGATATTCACAGTGATTCACTTTAAATACCATAAGGTAGACTGAATACTAGTGCCCGTATATCAGCCTCAACACAGTTATAGTTATCTGCTGATCAAGACTAGCCACAACTCATATTTATGGTCTGCTGATCTTGACTAGCCATGACACAATGTACAGTGGTCTGCTGATTTATATAGAAATATTTTTTCACTTGTATATAGTTATTTTCCAGGTGAATAGACATAAAACTCAAGCATGCTCAATAGCATATAAATGGACAAGGCAGCAAGGGTGATCATATGCACATGTTAGGGCCAAACAACAAAAATCAGATCTGCCAAGGGAAGGAGATACATGCAACATGATACAAACACACACACACACACATATATATACACATATATGTGTATATATATATACACATGTATGTACATATGCCAGTTCCAAACATTGCAAATACACAAAAAGTCAGATCTGCCCAGAGAAGAAGCAAGCATGAATCAGAATACACATGTATGATATGGATACATGGATACACACACATACACATAAATATGTATATATATGTGTGTGTGAACAAGTAGCTTGGGTGAGCATTTTAATGTATGCACACAAGGTTTACCGAAGACATCAAAGTCAAGATCAGTTGTACATAGCTCACAGTGGCATAAAACTACATAGCAGTGCTACAATGTTGTACATATACAGTACAAGCAAAGTATATGACACAATGAATATGGAGATATGGCAAGAACCAATAAAGCCACATATACATGGTGCAACAAGAACATAAATAGTGTAAGCCAGGCAAGGAGCAAATAAGGCAAAGCATGGACACATCAGACAGCAACATTATGCACCAAGGGTATGACCATAGTAAATATGAGTACACAAGTGCACACAAGATGTTCAAATATGATAGTGATGACCAGTAGCAAACAACAAGGCAACAAGGGTTCAAGTGCATGGGTATGCACATGTACAAGGTCAAACTGTATAGCAAATATCAGGCCAATTGTGAGATGCAAAAGACAAGTTCAAAGACAAGTGTATACATGAACCAAGCAAATTATCCAAGTAAATAAAAGAGCACAAGTCGAGCTAGAAACAACCCAACTTAGGCTAGTGTACAAGTTCATGTACAAAAGGAAACACATCGTGTCAGATCAACAAAGTGTATACAAATACATATACATATACACACACATAATGTGTACGTATACATGAAATGAACATGCATGTAGTAAGGCAAACGGTCACATCATCATGTTCAAGAGACAAATAGAACAACATTAAAGGCTACACAACAAAAAAGATGTGCAGGATGGCATGGCACAAGGAAAAACTCAATGCAATATGCAAACATGAGCCACAAATGCATTAAGTTCAAGTGTAGTATCAGTTCCTTTTTTTTTGGCATTTGTTCTTAGCAGTAACGAATAACAATCAGGGGACATTTTGTTAAAAATCACAGCAAGGAATAATGAAGAAGAAGACAAGAGTTCAAGCTAGAAAGATATAATTTTAAAGGCTTCAATTTTTGACAAAGTTTATTCATAGCAAGGTCAAAAGAATTCAACACGCAAGAAATTTATTTTTGGCAAGCTACTGAAATCGATTAAAGAATATTTGGCAACAAAGGTTTTTGAAATATACAATCTAGCATATCTGGCAAGCTGTAAAGAATTCAAATCTGGAAAATCATGCAAGTATTTATCAATGTGATTTAAGGGCTTGTGTTTGGATGAAGAATGAATTCATGTTTCAAAATCTTTCAAGAAAATCACAAGGCATTTTGGGAAAGAATTTAAATCGAGAATTTCCAGAAATCAATCCAGAAATGGATTAGAAATTCATCCCCAAAATGCATAGTGAGCTAAACTCGGCAAAATACATCAATGGAAATCAAGCAAGTATCATGTAATATCAAGACCAAATCTATGGGTGAAATCGGAGAAATCAAAGGGTTTTAAACCATATAAATAGAACAACCATTCATCATTGGCAAGGCATTAAAATCCACAAGAAAATCAATCAAGAAAAATAAATCAGAGTACTCACAACCTTTTTTGTATTTTTGATCCTCTGCTATGAAAAATCGTTGACCAGAGAAAAACTGCCTCGAAGCATCAAAGAATCTAATCAGTCAGTATTTTAAAGTCGCGATTTGGAGTAAACGAAACCCTAATTGCCATCGGTCATAGAAGCTTTAAGGAGCAAATCGGCATGTCAAGTGACAGAGAATAAAAAGGGTCAGCTCATGTTTTAGTTCTAAAATAGGGTTTTATTTCGTGTTGCTTATTTTAAGTTGTTTTAACTCTTGTAAACCATTCTTTCGTTTTCTAGTTTTCTTCAAACTAGGAGTTTTAGCTATAAAGTTTATAGTTATGAAAAGTTCGATCTTAGGGTTCTAGACCAGTACAGGGTTTTGAGCATAGGATTAGAACAATAGCGAGGGGTCCCGAGTGTACAGGTGCTGTATGTTGGATATTTGTTTTAATACTTAGTACAAACCTTGGGGAATACAGTAGTAGGCAGGGGTTTGCCGAAGTTGGGTAAATTTTGTGTCGTTTATTTTTTGGATTTATTTATTCTATTGTGATCTGTGCTATGATAATTTTTATATTCCGCAAAACGGCAATAAACCTTACTCATCCCCCTTTTGGGTTAACTTAGATCCCACAAGTCGTATTGGAACAGGTGTTTTTAACTCTATAGTCATGAATTTCACTGACGGTGTCTTTCCTAGTTGTCAGTCTAGCTAAAGGCGGTCCAGTAATATTCCAACTATTTTCAATGGAGCAAATTTTTTATGGGAAATCAAAAATGGAATTTTATTTGAAATCTGTTAATTCTGAATATTGGAATATTATTGGAAACGTAGGTGATATGGTAGATAAGAGGAATAAAGTTATCAATGCTCAAGCTATGCATATTATTTATTCTTATCTTAGTTTTGGTTATTTAATCATATTCTCATTGTTTATCTGCACAAGATATTTAGAATATTCTCGACTCGATGTATGGTGAAAACGACAACATATCTCAGAAACCTTGAAGGTCAACTCAAGTTTAGATATATGCTTAAAAGGAGTTATAGATGAAGAAATGGATGATGATAGCAATGAAGACTCAACAAATGATGAAATAGTTGATTTTTCATATAAAGATTTAGTTTATCTTTGTAATGATTTAACTAAAGTGTTGATGTCTCAAATCGTAAAATAAAAACTTGAAATCTGAAAACCTTGAGTTGCGATGTAAAAATGATGATTTGGAATTAAGGCTTAAAAATGGAAAGAATTTTGTAAACTTCAATTACAAAAATTGTTTAGTTTTGGAAAGCAAATTGGTTCATTTGAATAAAAGTTTTCAAAAGCATGAAAAAGATTTTGCAACTTTAAAGGATAAAGAGAATAAACTAAATGGTAAAAATATATATTTTAAGTTGAGTTTGATGGAATCGAAATGGATAAGAATTCCATACTTAAGAGTTTTGAAAGTGAAAGCTTGGTTAAAACAGAATCGATTTTGAATGAACTTGAGATTGTAATTGAAAGGATAAGAAATCTCAAATGCGATAACTGTACGCTTTTTCAAAAGGAATTATTTGAAGTTAAAGAAAATTTCAAATCCTTTGAAAACAAAAACATGATTTTGAAAAGTGGAAAATTTGAGATTATTCAAATAAAACACGTGTTTGAAAAAACAATTGAAAATTTTGAAAAACTTGAAATTGAAAAGCGTTATCGATTTGAAATTGAGATTTCTGAGGCTAAAGCCAAAATTGAAAAGCTTAAAAACGAAAATTTGGTTTTGAAACAAAATGATGCCGAAAAGAGAAAGGTCAATATTAATCGTTGTTCAAATTTGATGAAAGAGAATAGTGATTTTGAATCCAAAATTCAACGACTTGAATCAACATTGGCTAAATTTTCTAACAGAGAAAATTTGTTGAATATGTTGTTGAAAATCCAATTTTCTATTGGAAATAAGAGTGGACTTGGCTTTGGCAAAATTGATCAAATTGAAAAATGAAATTTTAATGATTTCAAAATCCTTCAAATAGCTTTGGAAAAGATCAAACTAGAATTTTGGGATCTAATAATCTCAAAGGATATTTAAATCATAAACAAAATGAGAACTTGTTTAGAAACAACCCAATTAAACGAGTTTGGATCCCAAAACAAAACAAAATGAATTCGAGTAAGATTAAACGAATTTGGCTTCCTAAAGACACTTTAGTGGATGCTAATGGATTGTTGTACAAACAAGTTTGGGTACCAGAACTTGTTAATGAAGCTAAGAGTGGTTTCCTAACTTTTAAACCATTTAGATATTGGAGGTAAGCTAAGGAACAACTTTCCTAAAGAATCATTCCATACAAAAATGATGCTAACTGGCGTATGTTCCTTAGCCATGATTGGCGAGTTAGAGAATCCATGTTATTAATGGTAAGTCAGGTATGATCTCTAAACTCGTGTTTTATTTTTCTTTTATTTTAGGTTTGTTTTTGGTTCTGACATTGCCATAGTATTCTTGACACTTCTTGAGCTTCTTAACTTCAAATTGCATAATTCTTGACTTTCTGGAAATTAGATTCATTTATCTAAAACTTTTGTGTTTTGATGATTTCCAGATTTTGAACTTAAATTAGTGAGTATCTGCAATTCTTTTGAAGTTTAATTTTTTGACAATTCCTTGAATTTCTGATAGTGTTGAAGTATTTTGTATGTACCTTGAACACTGTTATATAGAATTTTTAAATTCTTGATGATCTGGAAAGCTAATGAAATTTCACACATCTTTATTGTTTTGAGTTTCTTCTAATTCATCTTGAAACATCTTGAAAATCTGCACTCAACTCAATGCACTACTTGAAAATTGCTTTTGATAAGTTGTGATAATTTTACATCTTTTGGTTTGGTTTGACTATTTTGATTTGAAAATCATTTGATTTGAGTAGTTGATAATTGATCTCAAATCATGATCTTAACTTGGATATTTTGATTCTGAAATCATTTGCGGTTGATAGTAGCTAGAATCTCATGGATTATAGTTTTTGGATTTGATTTCTGAAAATAAATTTCATTAAGTGGTTTCAAATAACTTATTTTTGATTGAATCATTGACTGTCACTTGTGCTTCTTAAATATGCTCTGAATTTTTGTTGTGGTGAATCTTGTTCTGAAATTGAATGATTGCTGCTATGATAAAAGGAATTGAATTTCTATATTAGTTTTCTTAGGCTTGGTGATTGGATAATTTGTTGAAAAATCAGTGTTTAGAATTAATTGACTTCTATGGGCATTCCAGAGCTACAAGTGGTATCTGTCTTAGAAGTATTGAATTTTTTTACATTCAACTGTTTGATTTCTGAAAATGATTTCAACTTGAATAATTCTTTCAGAATTCCTCTCGAAATTGATTTTTTCAAATTTAAAATCATGTTTGATTATTTATTCAAAAATTGAAATTATTTACTAAATTGAACTATTTTGGAACTCATCAAAATTATTATTAGATTTATCAAATTGTGATGAGATGTGTTTATAGTATATTTCATAACAAGAGGAGATATTGTTTAAATTCTTATGATGATTGGACAAATTTTATAATATCTTTGAATTGGTGCTTATTTCACGATCATCTTCTTTTTATACCATCTTTTTGTCATTCATCATGGTTTTATATAATGTAGAGAGTTTATTTTTTGGACATCATTAAAATATGTACAGTTTTTGAAAAACTTGTGATGGAAACATGACTATGCTATTTTTCAGAATCAGAGAGAGCTGAAAATTTTCAAAAATCATGGTACGGTTGAACATATTTCATAATATGATTAATTTAGAAATTTATTTCACGACTGTCTCTATCCCTACCATAATTCTATCATTCATTATGGTTTATATAATAAGGGGAATTTTATATAATAAGTGTTACTCTAACCTCATTAAAAAACCTAGATATGGTCATATATGGTCAGAGAATGCTTATAATTTAGGGATAGTTTGGCTTAGGTCCTTGTTATGCTTCAAAATACAAAAAAAACTCCCTATTTAAAAACTTTATATATTAGGTCTCTGTTTTTCGAAAATCATCAAAAATTCAACAAAAAAAAAACAATAAAATTTTCGAAAATTTAAAATTAAATTCAACACATAATCATCATCGTATTCAAGCATTAAAACTACATAAAAATGAATCAAAAAAATAATTGCACGCTCTAGTAAATTACAGCAAATAATGCAACTATTTGCAACTGTTTCTAATATTGTTGCAACTTTTCTAATTATTTACAACAACTATAAAACTGTTGCTGATATATCAGCAATTTATATTAATAATTGCAAACTTTGCTGCAATTTTTCATCCGCCTCAGTTTTACATCAATTGTAAAATAGTTGTTGATATATCAACAATTATTTGTAGCCTTCCATCAACTGTATAATGGTTACTAATATACCAACAATTATATAAAATAATTGCATATATATCAACAATTATTCAGATGCCTTTCATCATTTTTAAAACTAGTTGCTGATATATCAACAATTATTCATTCACATTTTAACTAAAATGTGGGTGAATCATTACTGAAATATCAACAATTATTCAGTAAAATTGTTGATATTTCAGTTTTTATTGTAGAATTCTTCCGTGAGCATTTGCACTTTTTTTATACAATTTTTTTTAGCAAAATAAACATATAATAAAAAACCAAAATAACGGCCAACAAGGCTTGACCACTAGCCAAAGAGGGTGCCCGCACACACACAATGCGAAACACCCAAGACATAACCAAACAATACAAAAAACATTACAACAAAACAAAAGGAAGCACGAATAAAATCAAGCACACAGAAGAAGCGCTTCCAAATATAGCCAAGGAAGACCTAGAACCACCAATAAAGCCAAGCAACAAATACATATGCATCGGGTCTCAAAATCGCAAGACAGAGGACCAAGATCAGCACAGAAGATATAACAAAGTAGTCCAAGCGCAATGCTTGCCGTAGCGGACAACAAAAAAACTAGGATAAAGGAGCGCCACCAGGATACATCAGGCCAAACTCCGAAGAAGAACAGCGATCGATACCTAAATCTCACAAGACAATGGAGATAGGTGGAGTTGAGAAGAAGCATGCGACATAAACCGAAGATGCACAACCTCAAAGACCATTAAGACACTTCGGCAAACACAGGACAAAGATGACAAAACTACATCAACTAGGAAGATCAAGCACCAGTAGCTCGTGCAGATTGAGGTGGAGCATATTCAATAGTAGCAGAACTAAAGACCAAAAAGAAGTGACAAACCAAATAACAATAATTGACATATCCAGTAAGACATGAAGAGGATATTGAGCAAACGACATAAGCAGCATGGGACTAGCTAGGAATAGAGCCGAAATCATCCAAGACTTGAATTGCATAAAACTTTGAGATAAAAAGGCAGATCCAATATCCAGAGAAGCAAAGCATAGCCAAAGATAAACTGCCTACAGCAGAACATGATCTGCAGAAAAACCATGGTAACCAACTTACACAAGCATTCACAAACTCGCCAAAAAAACATATCCAAGGTTCCACACTGAGCAACAAGTTCAAAGCATCGACTAACAATCAATCCAACGCTTAAACCCACCAAATGAAATCAACACCCAAGTAAAAAACCTGCGTTTTGGAGATAGGAGCCGCCAAAATCAAAACAGACAGGAGAAGCACAGGGCCCATGAGCATCTACAAATTATTACTCCGCGCTGAGGAAAGTAGATCTGGTAAACGACCGACCAGGATATGAAAGGGAATGGTCGAGCAAGAATCCAACCGCAACTCTGACAAAAAGAATAGATCTGAAAGAACCAGCAACGAAATCCAAACTTCTAACTAGCTGAACCAACCGACCCAAATATGGAGCTCAAGAGCATCAGAGGATAATAGAAATCAGTGGTTACCTTCAGATCTAAATAAAGAAGCATAATAGAGTTGGATTGGGGTCGAGCGAATCTCTTAGGATACAGGAGAAAGCTAGGGTCAGAAGTTGAAGCGGAAAGAAACGAGCAGAGGGAGCAGAAGAAAACGGTGGAGAAAGTTGTGAAAGGATGTAATAAGCGGATGAAGAGGGAGATGATAACCCTAGTCCCCATGGCCATAAAAAAAAAAATCGACCATTGATGGTTCCATGGTTTTTTTATACTCCAGCGCAAAAAAAACATTAAAACATGTTACACGAGAATCCGCTTCAAAACAAACTTGAAAATAAGGATGTGTGCCATGTTTCCACTCTAATTTATGTTGCTACTTACCTCATTTAAAAGTCCTTATGGTAATGCGTGGTTAGTGAGCTCTTAAAATATATTAAAAAATAAATAAAAAAAGGAAAAGAAAATAAAATGAAAGGAAAAAAATTACTCCTTGTTACGTAAAAACTGACCTATCAATTCATTTTCGGAAATGTGTTACTATTTTATGATGTATTATGATTTTTTGGTTGATAGTTTTGGGATTTGCGATAATTTGATTTTTTTTCTCTTGATTTGAATTTATAATCGTAGTCCAAATTCATCGCTATTTTGTGCTTAATTTTAAAATTTGTTTGAATTTTTTAGGAATTCATACTCGTATATTTAAAGTTTAATAACTCTCTTCATTTTATAAAATCCATTGTAAATCCATCATTTTGAAATGTGAAATTTGCTTCTGGTTTGAAGAATATTATGATTTTTGTTTGATTAAATGAGGTTTACGATATATATTCTCTCTCTTAATTTGAATTTATATTTCTAGTCTATATTCATCATTATTTCAATTTCAATTATCCTTTTGATTATTACAAAAAAGGGAGAATGGTTAAAATTTTGATCGATAAGTGAATAATTCAAGAATATTTAAATATTGGAAATTAGTTTGATTTGAAAACTCACTCATATGCACATATATGAGGGAGTTTAGCTGTGGGGGAGCATACAAATTGGGTGAGTACTATATTCATATTCAAACACATTTATCACTTTCAAAATCTTTGTGTATGTTTGTCATCATCATAAGGGGGAGATTTTGAAAACATATATACATTACTATATAAATGTGTTTATATCTGTACTATTCTATACTTCATTACATACAAAAATATATATTTATTTCGAATAAAATGCAATTGCAATTAATTTAACATTCAAATAATGTTTTTTTATTCAAATAAATATTTTATTTCAACATTTGAAATAGTACAAACTTCTGACTCCACTATTATACATTTCACTACGATATAATACATTCAATTCACATTTACATTCATTCCTCACTACAACACTCATTTCACTCATTCATACATATACACGCTCCCACATACATTCATACTCACACACTGTGCCTTCACGTGCTTCATATCCTATCCAACAACTTGTATACCTATCACAAAAACACACACGGTAAAATGGAAAAAATTGAATTTAATTTGCCAAATGTAAATTTATTTTAAATTTTATTTGCCTCAGATTTTTTGGTGTGTTTCTCATTATATTTCTAGACTTGGTTTGATATTTATATACATTAATTTGAGTCTAGACTGCTTGTGATATTCACAGTGATTCACTATAAATACCACAAGGTAGATTGAATACCAGTGCCCGCAGATTAGCCTCAGCACAACTATAGTTATCTGTCGATAAAGGCCAGCCACGACTCATATTATAGTCTGCTAATCTTGACCAGCCACGACACAATATATAGTGGTCTGCTGATTTATATAGAAATATTTTTTTCTCTTGTAAATAGTTATTTTCAAAGCGAACAGGTATAAAACTCAAGCATGCTCAATGACATATAAATGGACAAGGTAACAAGGGTGATCATATGCACATGTCAAGGCCATTCAAAAAAAAAAACAGATCTGCCAAGGGAAGGAGATACATGCAACATGATAAAATACACATATGTATAAACATAAATGTGTGTATATATATATACATGTATGTACATATACCAGTACCAAACATTGTAAATACACAAAAGTCAGATCTGCCCAGAGAAGAAGCAAGCATGAATCAAAATGCACAAGTATGACATGGATACACACACATATACACATAAATATGTATATATGTGAGTGTGAACAAGCAGCTTGGGTGAGCATTTTAATGTATGCACACAATATTTATAAAATACGTCAAAGTCAAGATCACGTGTACATGGCTCACAGTGGCATAAAACTACTCAGCAGTGCTACAATGTTGTACATATACAGTACAAGCAAAGTATATGTCACAATGAATATGCAGATGTGGAAAGCAACAATAAAGGCATACATACATGGTGCACCAAGAACATAAATAGTGCAAGCCAGATAAGGAGAAAATAAGGCAAAGCATGGACACATCAGACAATAGCAGCATGCACCAGGGGTATGACTATAGCAAATATGAGTACACAAGTGTACACAAGATGTTCAAGTATGATAGTGATGATCAGTAGCAAACAACAAGGCTACAAGGGTTCAAGTGTATGGGTATGCACATGTACAAGGTCAAACAACATAGCAAGGCTAGTAATGAGATGCAAAAGACAAGTTCAAATACAAGTGTATACATGAACCAAGCAAACCATCCAAATAAATAAAAAGCACAAGTCGAGCTAGTAACAAACCAACTCAGGCCAGTGTACAAGCTCATGTACAAAAGGAAACATATCATATTAGATCAACAAAGTGTATACAAATACACACACACACATGATGTGTATGTATACATGAAGTGAACATGCATGCAGCCAGGTAAATGGTCACAGCATGAAGTTCGAGACACAAATGGAACTATACTAAAGGGTGTACAAAAAAGATGTGCAGGATGGCATGGCAGAAGGACAAACTCAATGCAGTATGCAAACAAGAGCCACAAATGCATTAAGTTCAGGTGTAGTATCATTTTTTTTTGGCATTTGTTCTTAGCAGTAATGAATAACAATCAAGGGACATTTGGTTAAAAATAGTAGCAAGGAGAAATGAAGAAGTAGACAAGAGTTCAAGCCAAAAAATGATAACTAAAAAGGCTTTTATTTTTGACAAAGTTTATTTACAGCAAGGTCAAAAGAATCAACACGCAAGAAATTTAATTTTGGCAAGCTTTTGAAATCGATTCAAAAATATTTGGCAACAAATAGTTTTTCAAATATACAATCTAGAATATATGCCAAGGTGTAAAGAATCCAAATCTAGAAAATCATGCAAGTATTTATCAACATGATTTAAGGGCTTGTGTTTGGACAAAGATAACAACTCATATCAAAACAAATAGTTTGTCACACCCATTCATCACTCGCAAGGCATCGAAATTCACAAGAAAATCAATAAAGATAAACAAATCAGAGTACTCACACCCTTTTTTGGAGTTTTGATCATATGCTGTGACAAGTCGTCTACCAGATAACAACTGCGTTGTAGCATTAGAGAATTTAATCAATCAATCTTTTAATGTCGCGATTTGGAGTAGGAAATACAACACCCTAATTGCCATTGCCTATTGAAGCTTTAAGGAGGAAAGCGACATTTCAAGTGATAGAGGATGAAAGGGGTCCGACTTATGTTTTAGTTCTAAAATAGGGGTTTTGTTTTGTGTTGTTTATTTTAAGTTGTTTTAAATCTTGTAAGCCATTCTTTAGTTTCCTTCAAACTAGAAGTTATAGCTATAGAGTATATAGTTAGGGAAAAAAATGTAATCTTAGGGTTCTAGATCAGTAAAGTGTTTTGAGCGTAGGATTAGAACAATAACAAGGGGTCGCGAGTGCACAGGTGTTGCATGCGGAATATTGTTTTAATACTTAGTAGAAACTTTGGGGAATACAGAAGTTAGTAGGGATTTTTTGAAGCTTGGTAAATTATGTGTCGTTTATTTTCTACATCTATTTATTCTGCTATGATAATTTTTATATTTCGTAAAACTGCAATAAACCATATTCACCCCCCCTCTGGGGTTAATTTAAATCCTGCATGAATAAGCTTTATAAAGCGAGTTTAATTATTTAAATAAGTTTTATAAATTAATTTGTAAATTTATGAAACTACTTATAAATGGCGTTAGAACTTAAAGTTTAAAATGCATGAAGTTTAGATGTCTAAACGAGAACCTATAATTGGTTGAATTTGATTAGCAAGTTAAGTTTTAGATGATTTAAATTAAATCCGTGAAGTTTAAATAAGAAATGAAGTTTATTAAAGAGAAAACAAAATTTAGTTTACGATATGATTTATAAAGGATTTTATAATAAACACAAGTTTATAAACAAGTTTCAGAATAAGGAATTTAAAGCTAACAAGATGGTTTTATTAAGGACCTAATAATATTAATTAATAATTATTATATTGGAAAGAGATTTTCAGATGCAAGAAAGGGTTTTTAAACCCTTATTTAAATTGAATAATACAAACTTTTTGTGACATTTATTGAGTAACAAATTTTGCGTTAACAAACTTCTATTTATCTCAATGATATAGTCAAGATCTGAGAGGCAAATAAAATACCCCAACTTGATTTACTTCATCATTACCCAAAAGATAATATTGTTTTGAGATCGAGAGTGGTTTATTTAAAATTTGTTATTATTAAGGAGGTTTGAAATGTTGATAATCATAAAAGTAGTTAATAATTGATTTTTGATATTTATAAATAAAGTTTATAAATGATTTATTTGAAAAGGGGTTAAATAATATTAATGAGTTTTAATACGAATATAGAAGAAGGGGGTATCGAAGAGATTCATGGAAAGGAATTGAGATTTGATTCTTTCAAATCGATCTTCTTAAAAATGGTGTTATGAACATTTGTTTCACTGTTAACACCGAAATAATTGTGCTTGAGTTTATTGTTATATCCATTTCTTTTTAAAAGCTTTTTTGATCCTTTAACATGATTTGGAAATAAGAAATCTTTTTCTATATGCTTCTAAATATACTTATTCAAATTTATTAATTTATGACTATACTAATACTAATAATATAAGTTATGAATATTTATTTTCTAAGCATTGAAAATACAATTTTTAGATATACTTGGTTTGGTAAGATAAGTATAAGAATATTTTTTAAATATTATAAAATGAGATTTTATAAATGAAAGATTCATTTTATTGAAGCTTAGTAATTACCATGGGTAAATATATCTTTTTATTTGATCTGATGTTTGTTTATTTGATAATTAAATAACCGACTTTCAAATATATCCATTTTAACTCTGGAATTTTATCTGATAAATGATAAGGAAACCCGTTTTCATAAAAGGCTAGGAGATGAACTCCGTACATATGTATATGTGGTTTATTCCTAAAAAACATGAGTCCAGATTTCCCAAAACTATCGGTTTTCGATTCGAAGATACCGGGGTCGAGCCTGGTTGCTCGAAACCCACTTCGATCTGGCTGATGAATTTCGAACTGGAAATATTTGGAAGAAGACTGAAGACGGAGTCATTCGGTTTCATTCAGGCCAAGAACAGATTTATATGGATGAATGCTAGCATTTCACATCTCTTTGGAAGGCAATTTTCGAAGTTTAAGATATCCTGCTATTTATAAGCTAAACACAAACTTTAGCCTCTCGGCAAATGAATAAAGCAGGGGAAAACAGCAGAGCTGTAACGACCCAGATTTTTAACCGTTTATTTGAATATCTAAAAATGGTTTTTAATGTTGATTTGGCAATTTAATGACTTGAATTCAATTATTTAGAATATTATATTAATATAAATAATAATTTATTTTGAAATATTTGGAATTATATGGGATTTGCAGTTTTATTTGAATTGGTGATAAAAAAGGATTTAATTCAGTTTATAGTTGAATTATATTAACATATTTGTTTATTAAACGACGTTGATTGTATAATTTATAGTTTAATTCTAAAACGAGCTGCAGCGGCGCGGTAGTTCGTAATATTACGTTCTGAACTTCAATTGATTTTACATGATCAAATATAAGTCGGAATTCATTGAAACAAGAAACGTCTGAATCTATCGGATAATAATTTTCTAATGGAAGAGAAAATTCAAGATTTCATATTGTAGAATTTTTTTATGTCTAAATCAAAATTTCAAATAGTTGCTGTGAAATTCGTTATTAAAGTATAATGATTTATTATATAAAATAAAAAGGGGTTTTTAATTTATTGAATATCAATTTGGTTTGAAACTCAACCAGGAGTATTTTATTTTAATACTATATGAAATTCTACCCGAGTAAGTCTGATTGTAATATTTTATTATTGTTATATTAAGGTATTTTAAAATTGATTTATTTTAATTTTAATTTAAATTGGACCCTTAAAAAGTGCTATTATTAAAATGACCTCCGTTTCCGATGAAACCAGTTCCATCGTGTCTGGAATATTTTATTATTGTAGGATTTCAAGTTTCGAGCCAATTGGAGTTGATTTATGCGTGTACAAAATTTAAATGTGAATCAATTGACGAATTTAATATTCAAAATTTCATTATTTTTCCGAACGGAATCGGAATTCGACCAAACAAGTTTTTTTGGATCTGAAATGCAAACTATAGCGCGACGCCAATTTTTATCGTAATTGGAATTCGTATGTGGTCATATGAAATTAAAAGTCAAACGAGAATCAGTGATAGATATGAACTAATATAATTCAATGAAATATTATATCCTTCACCTATAAATTCAGGGTGTCTCACAATCCCTAATTCCCAATTAAATCCTATTTTCACCGTTCTTACCCACTGCTTCTCTCAGTAAACAAAGCCGAAATTCCTCCAACTCAAACATACAAATAAAATCCAAAACGTGATGGAATCATTCCCTTTTTGATTCATTCGTTTGTTTTTCTCAAAAGCTTCAAGACGGTGTGTAACACCCCACGCCCGCTAAGGTCACTCATGGAGGGAATGCCTTAGCTTTGGTGGAGTATTTTTAGTGAGTATAGAACAGAAAAATTACAACATGACAGATATAAGTAATACTTGAAAATTTAAAACATCATTTCATTAACAAAACATGTTTGGTTACATCACAAAACCGTAACAAGAGTCCAGTACATAATATCCATCCTGATAAAATAGAAGTACATAATCCCATTACATAGACAATAGCCATAATAGAAAAGATAAACCGAGCTTTACTTCTACGATCCAAGCCCAAAAGATAGATATAGCAATCTGATCCAAGCCCACTAGTGCTAGGCCCACTCTGATAACCTGAGGGTTGGGAAAAAGATAAAAACAACGGGGTAAGACATAAGTCTGAGTGAGTCCTATAACCCTAACAATACAACCATTAAAGTAATTAGGGTATGACATAAATAAGGTACGGTACCTCTGGGGATAATGACTACACTATGTAGCCAACTAAACACCGGATGTACTACGATAACCGAAAAGACGCATTTATCCACCCAAGGATAATTCTTACACCACCGCAGACTTATTCACCCAAGGGTAATTCCTACACTGCACCACACCAGTTCTACCCACCAAGAGTAATTCCTACTTAAAGGTTGATCCCATCTAAAGTCTTAGAAAATATAACTAGTAGTTTCTGGTACTTCTAGCTGACCACGTAGGTGCCGTCTGCCCCTACATCCATTAGGTGTATAACTGACCACGTAGGTGCCGTCTGCCCCTACATCCACTAGGTGTACCTAGTAATCTTACCCAGTAGTTTCGTGTACCCCTACACAGGTGCCGTCTGCCCCTATCTTTACTAGGTGTACCTACTACTACCCATCGATCAGCTCCCTACCGTAGATACCCGTGCTGGTCCCACGATTGGGGTGTATCATTCCCCTAAAGTGGCTACCAGATAATATCACGGTGCACGGCTTTATATCTACACGATGCAACAACGACTTACCAACCAGCCCGGGCCCACACACGCATATGAAACCCGTTGGTCCCGCGTTGCCACCGCTAACCCGTTTTGGCCTCTTATAGTCAAGCCCAATATGCGTGTCCCGTCACTCGACTTGAGTCGAGCCTACAAAGATACGTTTGGGATATTGGTTGAAATGGGCCCCCACAAGCTACTACTTAAGCTTGTCATTTAATCTAGTGCATCCCACTTAACCCTTTAACCATGTCCCCTTACATGTTATAAATCTTGGTTAAGTCCTTTAATCATATTTCGATTGCCACTTAGGGCACCCACTAGATTTCCACATGCCACCCATGGCACTTACTTAACCCCTTAATCATGTTTAATTACATGTTCCACCTTGGTTAAGTATTCTAATCGTATTTTTCTATTGCCACCCAAGGCAACCCACTAGTCTCATCATGCCACCCCAAGGCACCCACTTAACCCCTCATGTCCCACTACATGCTAATATGGTTAAGTGTTTCTTAATTAATTAAGACCGTGATCTCCCATAAAGACCTCCCACATTAGACTGGCTGTTATGACCGCCTGGTTAAGCCGGTAGAGTCCGGGCAGTCTTACGTCATAACAGAGTCTAACCTCGTGTCTTTACCTTAATCACGTATTTAATTTATGGCTAAGACCTCTCACATTGGGCTGACATTTGTAGCAACTGGTTAAGCCGGTCGGGTCCGGGCAGTTTTACACTACAAATGAGTCCAACCTCGTGTCTTAGTCGATTAATTATACCTAATTAATCACCCCCATATTAATTATCCCTAATTAATATCAAGTTTTCCATAACATGGGTAGACCTAACTCAATAGGTAAATTCCCATGGGGTAGACCTAACTCAATAGGTAAATTCCCTCCTATGGTAATTTATTTTTATGGTATGCTTAATCATACCCAATCATACTTTTATTAACATATTTATTACCCCATCGTTCCCCACGTAAATCGTTCTCATTTCACGACATAATAAAGGGAAAGATCCATCACAAATATCATGGGTTTAACATATAACTTTGTCATGGGTTAAGAGGATGTCAACTTGCATATATGAACATATATTAACCCAACTACATATAACCCAAACTTGCATATTATCATACACATGATTTGCATAACATGTTGAACTTGCATATAGGCATTCTCATAACTTGCATAACATGTTAATCATGCATTTAAGCATACACATAACTTGCATAAGCATTCATATACTTGCATAAGCATTCACATACTTGCATAAGCATTCACATACTTGCATGAGCATGCATAACTTGCATATCACATTAAACTTGCATTTAAGCATATACATAACTTGCATAACATCACGCTCATAACTTGCATAATCTCATAAACTTAACTTGCATAACATTATGCACACAACTTGCATACCCTCATACACATAACTTGCATAATATGTCGAATCTTACATATATGACTTGCATCTTAAAGGAGGGTAAATATGCATAGCATATAAGGATGCCATCTTGCATATGTATATACCATATTTTAAAAGGGTAAACTTGCATGTCATGATTTATGCATAATACCAAACACTTAGCATGCATATAACCACTTACTTATCATGCATAGAATCAAATACTTATTATGCATAAAATCAAATACTTATTATGCATAAAATCAAATACTTATTATGCATAAAACCAAATACTTATTATGCATAAAATCAAATACTTATTATGCATAAAATCAAATACTTATTATGCATAAAACCAAATACTTATTATGCATAAACCCACCACTTAACTTGCATAAGTCCAAACACTTAACATGCATAAAACCCCATACTTAGTATGCATACAATCAAATACTTATCATGCATAACGTCAAATACTTTAGCATGAATAACATCAAATACTTAACATGCATAACACCAACTACTTAGCATGCATAAAATCACATGCATAACTTGCATATCATGTTACATATAACTTGCATATATCCTCACATATAGTTTGCATAACATGTCACATATGCATAAATGTTTAACATGGTGTTTTGCATCATAAAACATGGCCTTAACTTGCATTTAACATAAAACTTGCAAATCACATATCATACAAACTTGCATAAATACATTTATCCACAAACATAGCCATGTCTTATCACATCCTACCATAATCAATTTAACAATTGATTATTAAAGCCATAGAAACTCACCAAAACCAAGATTAGCAAATTAATGAAGTAAAACTAGTTGCCAAATATGAAGAAGAAGGTGATTAGGGGTTGATTAGCTTGCAACTCTCTTCATTTGATTTGTGGAGGCCATGACCAAGTTTCATTTTGCCATAGTTTAATTATAAGATTTAATTATGAATGAATTAGGGTAGGGTTAGGGTCTTATTTATAGGATTAGGTAGTGTTTTAAGCCCTTAGATTAACCCTAGATTAAATTAGGACCCTTAGATTTAGGAAATCTCTAGAACCAGCCCACTAGGCCAGCACAAGGACCCAAACTGGTGCACCCAACCACAGGACTCTCTAGAAACTGTGCAGGTTCCTTGGCTCGGCACGGGCGCACTTCACAAGTGCGCCAGTGTATCTTTGTACTGGCGCACTTCACAAGTGCGCCAGTGCATTTCTGGTTTGTTTCTGGTTTTCTGCCTAACTTCGTTCGTCCTTATCTCTTTCATACGGTACCCGTTTTACGCAAACTCGGACTCTATTTCGCGTATTTTTCCGAGACGAACGCAATGACGCAGCCCGTTTCCCCCAATTCCCACATCTGAAATTATTTATCCTGTAATTAGTGAATTTTAGTATTAACTAAAATTCGGGGTGTTACATTCTCCCCTCCTTAAAGGATTTCGTCCCCGAAATCTCTAAGCTAAGGAGAATGCATATCCTACCATCCAAACAACCATCTACTCAATCCATCAAACACGTGCATCCATTGTCCTTAAAACAATTTCTAATGATGTATGAGCATATGCAAAAAGTGTGTGTATATGTTCCCTATCTAATGTATGAACATATGCAAACCATGATAGTGCCATGCATCCATTATGTATGCGAGGGAACCCTATCGACACATACAATATCTACATGAGTGCACAATCATTCACCAAAATGCATCATCCATATGATAACACAATCATTATACATCCATAAATATAGCTTCCTACACACAATTTTTATGCAATATGCAATATGAAGTGATTGAGCCGATCTAGTGCCTAGAGTGTGTGTATATGCATCCACGAGCAACCACTAGCATCCACTTGCATCCATCATACATAACATGTCTCAAACACATGTTTCAACCATATGACTATCCTATCTGAAGGTCAAAGGTACTAACGAGAGGACATACTAAGGATAAGATAAGTACCAGTCAAACGATAAAGGAGAAGTTAAAAGACATACTCTCAAAAAGAAATGGATACAAAGAACGCATCTTCGCTTCCGTCTCCCAAGTTGCGTTGCTCTCCTCTTCTCCCCATTACATTTTGACTAGCTGAACCTCTCGATTCCTCAATTTCCTAGTCTCTGACCCAAGGATGCGAGTAGGAGCTCGTCGAATAGTCGCATCACGCTCTGCTTCCACTTCTCTAAGCAAACTTGGCTCTACCACCTCTGCGGTCTTATGTAGGCACTTCCTCCCATGGAATACATCATGTACACTACTAAGTCTGTCGGGCAGCTCCACCAATGGAAGATGCTCCTCCCATGTTCCTCCAAAATCCAAGATACATAGCCTCAAAAGGTCTTCTAAAATATGATTCACCCTCTCGGTCTGGCTGTCCGTCTGAGGATGATATGCGGTACTCAAACGCAACTGAGTCCCTACCACCTTTTGCAAACTCCTCCAAAACTCTCTAGTGAAGATAGGATCTCGATCACTCACTATACTGGAGGGTACCCGATGCAATCGAACTATCTCTCGAAGATATACAAAAGCTAGCCATGGAGCAGTCCACTTACTCTTCACAGGTATGAAATGGGTGTTCTTAGTAAGTCTGTCTACCACCGCCCAAATTCCTGTATTACTCTTTCTCGATCTGGGTAACCTGTCAATAAAATCCAACGAGACGCTGTCCCACTTTCATTGTGGAACCTCCCATGGGCGAAGCAACCCACCTGGTTTCTTTCGCTCCGTCTTCACTCGTTGGCACACCAAGCATCGAGCGACATGCTCGGCCACATCTTTCTTCATACCGGCCCAGAAGAAATCCCTCTTCATGTCTTGGTACATCTTACCCCCACCGGGATGAATGGTCATCCTAGAACGGTGTGCGTCATCAAGAATAGCCTTCCTCAAACCCTCGTCTTGCGGTACACAAAGTCTACCGTCTCTACGCAAGCACCCTCTATCATCTAGGGTGTACCTACTCAAATGGCTGGACGACTCCCCCCTTATGAGCTTCTCTACTAACTCAACCAACTGTGGGTCGCCCCTCTGTGCTTCTCCAATCCGCCCCAAAAGAGTAGGTCTAACTTCCAAAGAAGCTAGCAAACCGGGTACAAAGTCAACGGAAGGTCTAAAGTCAAACTTAGAAATAAACTCTAAGCTCCGTCGTTCAACGAACAATGAACTCAAGGACAACCTTTTTCTACTTAAGGTGTCCGTTACCATGTTACCCTTACTCATAGGACGCTAAGGATCCCATCCACTTTTGCTGTCCTAAGACTATGCGCTCGAAGAGTCTCCAACACTTCCCTAAGATGTAGGGCAAGCTCTTCTCCACCAGGATATCATCCAAAATCATCACAACTGTCTCCCACGCAGACCACCCTAGTCGAATTCGGCATCCCCCAAATGCAAGCCCCAAAGGCCTAAACCAATATCAGACAAACACCCAAGGGATACCTCTTTCGAATTCAGACGACCTACGTGAGATGATACTAGTAAAAATGGCTAAATAATTAAGCCCTCGTCCAATTCTGGATGTTCTCGCCAGTCTTGCTCCAAAACCGTCGTTTGTCCTATACTGGCTCTGCTCAGCCTATTGAGCACATGCGAAAACTTATTTCGCTCCAGATGTCATCTACAAAGACCATCACGAACTTATTTAGGTACTCCCTGAACACCCTTCTCAACAAAGTATGCGGGGGCGTTCTTCAAACCCAATGGCATCACCAGCCACTCATAAAAGAAATCATCCGGAGTCCTAAAGACAGTCTTCTCTATACTATTCTCAGCCACTCTCAACTGATGAAGTCCCGTGGCTAAGTCCTACTACACAAAAATACTGAGGCCCCAGCCAACTGATCAAGGAGATCATTAATCCTCGGCAATGGGTATCTATTCTTCTTTGTGAGTTTCTTTAGCTCTCTTTAGCCTACACAAAGTCTGAGGGACCCATCTGCCTTCATAACAAAAACTACTGGAGCGCCCCACTCCAATATACTTCGTCTTATGAACCCCTTCTCAAGCAAATCGCCTACTTACTTATGGAGTTCCCTCCTCTCACTAGGAGCCATGTGGCACACTGGCCAAGATACTGGTTTAGCATTATCCATCAGATATATTCGGAAGTCAATCTCCCGCTTCGGAGGTAAGCCCTTCACCTCCTCAAACACATCCGGATATTCCCGGACCGCTCTAGCAGATCGCAGACTCTAGACCAACGTGTCAAGCGATTCTAGATACCTTAGCATAACAGATTCTATGGAATTACAAGAGATCTCGAGAGTGTTACCCAGGCGGCCCATAAGCCTAACAACTCTCTCTTCAAAATGAAGAACAGCACTCCTACTGGATAACCAGTCCATGCCCAAAACTAAACCATAGCCCGTGAAGCCCAACAAGCATCACATCTAAACTCAATGCTAAGTATAGAAACTTTCAAACCCAAACATATCATGGAGCCCCAATTGGGTTTGAAACAACTAAGGGATCATCTACCAACTGGTGTCTAAGTGCAGTGACTCAACTAACCATGATGAGATAAACGAACTCGATATATCAGAATCAAATAAAGCTTGGATCGGATAATAAAGAAATCCAAATTCCAACCTAAACGGTCGTATCCCCATCTGGTACCCAAGTCGTGAGGGAATACAACTACCCTCCAGAAGATTCCATACCTTGCCTTTGCTTCTTTGGACAATCCTAATAACGTGTCCTATTCCTCCCAAAAGGATAACTACCAGCCTTCTTCTTCCCTATCCTCCACTCATAACCTCCCACCAATGAGGTCTCATCTTTCATTAACCAAACAACTATTTGAGCCTTCCTCCCATCGTTTATCCAATAGATACCTACCAGTCCTCCTCCTTCTTGAACCAACTTCTAATCCGACTAACGTCTAAGTCCCTTGAAGTGGTTTTCCATCCTTATCTATCTTAGAAAGATCATCTATACGCGGAGGGGAAACTCAAAACGAGAGAAAGGAAGAGATTCAAAATGGAGAATTCGAAAGATATAGATATGGCTATTGGGGATTATGCTTTTCTTTCAAAAACTTTTCTCTTAAAAGACATGTTTTTGAAAATACTCCTTTCCAAAAATATTCTTAGAAAATAGTTTTTCTAAAAAATTTATCTGTTCCGGTAACCTTAAGCTCTGATACCACGTGTAACACCCCACGCCCGCTAAGGTCACTCACGGAGGGAATGCCTTAGCTTTGGTGGAGTATTTTTAGTGAGTATAGAACAGAAAAATTACAACAGGACAGATATAAGTAATACTTGAAAATTTAAAACATCATTTCATTAACAAAACATGTTTGGTTACATCACAAAACCGTAACAAGAGTCCAGTACATAATATCCATCCTGATAAAATAGAAGTACATAATCCCATTACATAGACAATAGCCATAATAGAAAAGATAAACCGAGCTTTACTTCTACGATCCAAGCCCAAAAGATAGATATAGCAGTCTGATCCAAGCCCACTAGTGCTAGGCCCACTCTGATAACCTGAGGGTTGGGAAAAAGATAAAAACAACGGGGTCAGACATAAGTCTGAGTGAGTCCTATAACCCTAACAATACAACCATTAAAGTAATTAGGGTATGACATAAATAAGGTACGGTACCTCTGGGGATAATGACTACACTATGTAGCCAACTAAACACCGGATGTACTACGATAACCGAAAAGACGCATTTATCCACCCAAGGATAATTCTTACACCACCGCAGACTTATTCACCCAAGGGTAATTCCTACACTGCACCACACCAGTTATACCCACCAAGAGTAATTCCTACTTAAAGGTTGATCCCATCTAAAGTCTTAGAAAATATAACTAGTAGTTTCTGGTACTTCTAGCTGACCACGTAGGTGCCGTCTGCCCCTACATCCATTAGGTGTATAACTGACCACGTAGGTGCCGTCTGCCCCTACATCCACTAGGTGTACCTAGTAATCTTACCCAGTAGTTTCGTGTACCCCTACACAGGTGCCGTCTGCCCCTATCTTTACTAGGTGTACCTACTACTACCCATCGATCGGCTCCCTACCGTAGATACCCGTGCTGGTCCCACGATTGGGGTGTATCATTCCCCTAAAGTGGCTACCAGATAATATCACGGTGCACGGCTTTATATCTACACGATGCAACAACGACTTACCAACCAGCCCGGGCCCACACACGCATATGAAACCCGTTGGTCCCGCGTTGCCACCGCTAACCCGTTTTGGCCTCTTATAGTCAAGCCCAATATGCGTGTCCCGTCACTCGACTTGAGTCGAGCCTACAAAGATACGTTTGGGATATTGGTTGAAATGGGCCCCCACAAGCTACTACTTAAGCTTGTCATTTAATCTAGTGCATCCCACTTAACCCTTTAACCATGTCCCCTTACATGTTATAAATCTTGGTTAAGTCCTTTAATCATATTTCGATTGCCACTTAGGGCACCCACTAGATTTCCACATGCCACCCATGGCACTTACTTAACCCCTTAATCATGTTTAATTACATGTTCCACCTTGGTTAAGTATTCTAATCGTATTTTTCTATTGCCACCCAAGGCAACCCACTAGTCTCATCATGCCACCCCAAGGCACCCACTTAACCCCTCATGTCCCACTACATGCTAATATGGTTAAGTGTTTCTTAATTAATTAAGACCGTGATCTCCCATAAAGACCTCCCACATTAGATTGGCTGTTATGACCGCCTGGTTAAGCCGGTAGAGTCCGGGCAGTCTTACGTCATAACAGAGTCTAACCTCGTGTCTTTACCTTAATCACGTATTTAATTTATGGCTAAGACCTCTCACATTGGGCTGACATTTGTAGCAACTGGTTAAGCCGGTCGGGTCCGGGCAGTTTTACACTACAAATGAGTCCAACCTCGTGTCTTAGTCGATTAATTATACCTAATTAATCACCCCCATATTAATTATCCCTAATTAATATCAAGTTTTCCATAACATGGGTAGACCTAACTCAATAGGTAAATTCCCATGGGGTAGACCTAACTCAATAGGTAAATTCCCTCCTATGGTAATTTATTTTTATGGTATGCTTAATCATACCCAATCATACTTTTATTAACATATTTATTACCCCATCGTTCCCCACGTAAATCGTTCTCATTTCACGACATAATAAAGGGAAAGATCCATCACAAATATCATGGGTTTAACATATAACTTTGTCATGGGTTAAGAGGATGTCAACTTGCATATATGAACATATATTAACCCAACTACATATAACCCAAACTTGCATATTATCATACACATGATTTGCATAACATGTTGAACTTGCATATAGGCATTCTCATAACTTGCATAACATGTTAATCATGCATTTAAGCATACACATAACTTGCATAAGCATTCATATACTTGCATAAGCATTCACATACTTGCATAAGCATTCACATACTTGCATGAGCATGCATAACTTGCATATCACATTAAACTTGCATTTAAGCATATACATAACTTGCATAACATCACGCTCATAACTTGCATAATCTCATAAACTTAACTTGCATAACATTATGCACACAACTTGCATACCCTCATACACATAACTTGCATAATATGTCGAATCTTACATATATGACTTGCATCTTAAAGGAGGGTAAATATGCATAGCATATAAGGATGCCATCTTGCATATGTATATACCATATTTTAAAAGGGTAAACTTGCATGTCATGATTTATGCATAATACCAAACACTTAGCATGCATATAACCACTTACTTATCATGCATAGAATCAAATACTTATTATGCATAAAATCAAATACTTATTATGCATAAAATCAAATACTTATTATGCATAAAACCAAATACTTATTATGCATAAAATCAAATACTTATTATGCATAAAATCAAATACTTATTATGCATAAAACCAAATACTTATTATGCATAAACCCACCACTTAACTTGCATAAGTCCAAACACTTAACATGCATAAAACCCCATACTTAGTATGCATACAATCAAATACTTATCATGCATAACGTCAAATACTTTAGCATGAATAACATCAAATACTTAACATGCATAACACCAACTACTTAGCATGCATAAAATCACATGCATAACTTGCATATCATGTTACATATAACTTGCATATATCCTCACATATAGTTTGCATAACATGTCACATATGCATAAATGTTTAACATGGTGTTTTGCATCATAAAACATGGCCTTAACTTGCATTTAACATAAAACTTGCAAATCACATATCATACAAACTTGCATAAATACATTTATCCACAAACATAGCCATGTCTTATCACATCCTACCATAATCAATTTAACAATTGATTATTAAAGCCATAGAAACTCACCAAAACCAAGATTAGCAAATTAATGAAGTAAAACTAGTTGCCAAATATGAAGAAGAAGGTGATTAGGGGTTGATTAGCTTGCAACTCTCTTCATTTGATTTGTGGAGGCCATGACCAAGTTTCATTTTGCCATAGTTTAATTATAAGATTTAATTATGAATGAATTAGGGTAGGGTTAGGGTCTTATTTATAGGATTAGGTAGTGTTTTAAGCCCTTAGATTAACCCTAGATTAAATTAGGACCCTTAGATTTAGGAAATCTCTAGAACCAGCCCACTAGGCCAGCACAAGGACCCAAACTGGTGCACCCAACCACAGGACTCTCTAGAAACTGTGCAGGTTCCTTGGCTCGGCACGGGCGCACTTCACAAGTGCGCCAGTGTATCTTTGTACTGGCGCACTTCACAAGTGCGCCAGTGCATTTCTGGCTTGTTTCTGGTTTTCTGCCTAACTTCGTTCGTCCTTATCTCTTTCATACGGTACCCGTTTTACGCAAACTCGGACTCTATTTCGCGTATTTTTCCGAGACGAACGCAATGACGCAGCCCGTTTCCCCCAATTCCCACATCTGAAATTATTTATCCTGTAATTAGTGAATTTTAGTATTAACTAAAATTCGGGGTGTTACACAGTGTGACTCTGATGGGGTTCGACATATTTTTCTCGTTCATTGGAAATCGGTAGCGTAGCTAGGGCACTCGATTTCTGGTATCATGATCATCTAATTGAAAATTCGAATTTATATTTGAGTTTGCTATAGGATTTTGGAACTTGTGTAATTATTTGGGGGTATTTCATGATTAGATTATTCACTGATTACCTGTAATGGTGTTGTGATGGTTTGAAACTGCAACGTAGGGGATGGATCGAAGTTTAATTAGTGGGGTTGATTACGCAAAGTTCGAGATAGAGAGGTAAACGATGAGCTTGATTTTGTAAAGTATAGGGTATGAATGGAGTTCGAGTGGAAGAAATATCGGGGATGAGCATTTCTTAGAACAAAAAAAAAGAGCCATGAGGTTATTTTTTTTAGGAAGAAGGAGGCTGACATCGGCCTTAATTATGTTATCAAAAAGGAATTAAAATGTAACTATTTACGTTAACAAGAGGAGAAAACAAAGGAAATTTTGAACTGGGTTTTTTTCTTGTGTTGATGAAGAAAGACGAGTTATTTAAGACAGAAATATTGTCCTAGTTTTGGATGAACATGTGCGTGATAATTGTTAGTGATGCATGGTGGTGAGGTGTTGTTGGGTTAGTGAAGCATGGTGGTATAAGCTGGAATGTTGTCGATAGATGGGGGAGTTGCTGTATGGAAATGGGAAAGAAGAGACGTGGCTTAAGTAGATAATGAAGTCACAATTTCTTTTACAGGGAAAGTACAATGTGGTGGTGCTACTGTGGTGAAGACAGGGAAGGCAATTTTGGGAGTCCAGTCGAATGAGGGAACAGAGAAGTGCAGGCATGGTTTCTGGTGGTACGATGGCATGAATTTTTCTCTGCTGGAGTACTCACACTAATGGGGAAGACGGGTTTGCAAGCTTAAGTGGACCGAAACCGGATTACGGGCTTAACCGTGAGTTGAAAAAGTTATTAGTTAATAATAACCAACTTAGTTTAATTAATTATTTAATTAATAAAATTAGTAGTTAATTTAAATCATATAAACTTAAATTGTGAATAACTTTTATTTATGTTATAAGAACTAAACGAAAACCGATCACATTGGAATCGTAGCAACATGATCACATGGGAGAACTGATTTCGCTGGGTACAAAGCCACTGGAATTTCGTGATAAAATCAAATGCCTGTTTGATTGTAACCGAAATAAAAGCAGATTCGTCAACTGCGAACCAAGGTGAGTAAACTCACTAACTCTGGCTCGTTTATATTTTTATATAAATGAGTTTTAAATTTATTTATAGTAATTTTATATTGTGTGATGGTTGTTTGGATGAATGGTTGATATAGTTATATCCTTGATCGATTATTAATTCAGTTTACTATGATATTTCATCTTGATCTGAAATTAATATTATTGATGTGATTAACATCTGTGGATGTAGGGAAACAGGTTGGAGGGATCCAACTGGATTGCTCAACATTTAAATTACTATTTTTATTTATTGTGCTATATGACGTGTTATATAATATGTGATTGATTACGTTGTGTTTGAATATCAATGGCCCTAAAATTTTGGTATTTTAAATACCGTAAAATATTTTTTAATGTAGAAAAAAAAATTGAGATTTAAAAGGGAAATTTAATTCCAAAATAGCAATTTAATTTCGAATGGCCTTGAAAATAAAAACTTGTTTAAATGGATTAAACAAGAAGTTAGTTATAAAAGATGTTTGTAAATTTAGTAAAATATTTCTCATTTGATAAATCGAAATATAAATTTCAAGTCTAAATTTATATAAAAAAATTGGAAATTGGTTTCGAAACCAATAAGTGAAATTGGATTTGTGGTTAGCAGTTATAAAGAAAATTATTAATGAGACTATAAACGTTTAAAACAAAAAGAGATTTTGAATGAATGATTATAAAAATAAAAATGAAGTATAAAAGGGAAACTGGATTTGTGATATTATTCACTAATTTGATTTTATAAAAGAAATGATATTCACATTAGAAGTGAATGAATATATAAAGCAAGTATTTCGAGAATGGGTATATTTATAAGGAAAATAGGAGGATTGGAAATATGAATTCAGATGGAAATTTGAATGAGAAAGGAAATGGGCAATCGTTTTCAAAGGGAAACAATGGGTTATATTCCAAAGATTGGAATATAAAATAAATTAAGGTAAATCCAAGGGGTTCATATTTAGAATTCGACAATGTCGAATCTTATTAAAATAATTTATTTTAGAAAAGATATTTAAACTCTTCCTAGTGTGAATCTATAATTTAAAAGAAAAATGATAAGAAACTAATGCTTTAGTGTTTATGGCTATTTAAATAAAATTATATGTTTTGAGATAATTTAATATTATTTTAAATTAGAATCTTTGAACAAGAAGGGAATTGTTAAAATGATATAAAGTTGATTTCAGAAGTTACGGAATGTATAGCTTATAAATGCATTTAAAAAGGAAATATGAATATAAACAGAAAGGTGTTAGTAGCAGTTTTATTAACAAAATGTATAAATATGTTGTGGTGTATAAAGTGACTCGGTTTGAATCTGCAATGATATTTACCAATAAAATCAAGTTGATTTCAGAGCAAATGTTTTGCGAGTGGGAATAATTATTAGGGAATTGGAGTTAACCTGGAAAAAATAGATTTATTCCGAAGTTTGTTATATTAATCGAATATGGATTATTCGAGGAAGAGTTATTATTGAATTCGATTATATCGAATTCAGGAAAGTGCTATTTACTTTCCGTTTAAATTAAAGGTTTAAATGTTTAGATTATTGATGTATTCACTTATTAAGTAACTTATTTATTTATCCAAAACTAATGAATCAGAGTTTTACTTAAATTAAAATATTTCGGAAGCAGGTATTATAATGTTATCATTATAATCAATGTTTTCCGTAAAAGAAGCGGATTCTTAAATTGAATCTGAGAATTGCATAAGCAATGTTTGATTGGAATTTGAAGCTGGGAGCCTTATCTATTTCAAAGTTGAGGATGATGTTCAGTTAAGGTCTGAGAGTTAATTATACACCAACTTGATTAACTTCATGATTGACTAAGAAATGGTTAAGGTTCGGTAGTGAAGATTGGTTAGAGTTACAATTAGTTAATGAATTAAGTTGTAATAACGATGTTTTATATAACATCAGTCAAACCCAAATAAATGCAATTTGGGAACGTTTTCCAAATAAAATATGAAATGTTTTCTAAGTATAGAAACTAAAATGATCTGATTAACGAGGTAAGAAATGGAATATGGAAATGTTTTCTGATATTAATAACATATATTTTCTTAAATTAGAAAATAAGGATTCATGAATATATGGAAATGTTTTCCAAACTGGATAAGAGATATTTTTTGGAATATATATAAATAAAGAGTTTATGATATTGGAAATGTTTTCCTAGAATCAGAAGAGACGAATGAATTTTGAGAAATATCTGGAAAGATATGGGAAATGATAATTTAATAAGAAATTGTTTTAAAAGGGCCCAATGTTATTCGATGGTTGGTTGGCAGAATTTCCATTTGTAAATAGGATCATTGGTTGTACGGATGTTTCCTTTGATAGTTAAATCACCGACTATCAAAGTTTGATTTTTTTATACCTTTGTTGTCAATACACAGAGTCCAGGATCAGATTTATTATCTGAAAACCACTCTGTACAGGCATAAGCGTTGCAAATCGAAATACGTTGAAGATATTCGAAGACGGATTGAAGTGCAAGGGCTGTTATGTTAATCCTACGTAGAAATTGCCCAAGATGGATTAATAGAATGGTGCCTTCGGTTTGTCCAGTCCCAGGACAACGTATATGGACGAATGTCTGACAGAGTATTTCTAGATGGTCATGAACGTTGATTTTCACAAATATACCAAGTATGGTGGCAGGGAATTTATTCTCTTAAGCTTAACACTCAGAGTATATTTGTGGGCATCAATTTGTGATTTGACGGATTTGACGATGTGGCATTCAAGGTAAATGGTGGTCAGATGTTCTGAAAGATAATCGTGACCTCAAGCCTCATCAACCAGAAAATAACAGAAATCGGGCAGGCATCATGGCCAAGTAGGTCATTCCCATCAGGGGTATTATCACCTGATCTAGAGAAATTTCATTTGCTTATTATTCTACTTGCTGCTTTATGCTTTCGGTAACGGTTGCTGATCATAACCGTTGGTGATAATATGCTCGGTACACTCAAGTTAAATGAGTGTCTAACCATGTGTGGCCGGACTGCAAGATGTTCTTGTTGAACCCCGGTGTATCCCCTCTAGAGTACGCTGAGCGTAAGGTGGTTCCATACCTTGTCATGGTCGGAATACAATCTCCAATAAGCACCCTACGGTTTTTGATTTTATATTATTATGGAGCGTGAGATGCAAGCGTTCCTCTAGATTACTGTTTATTTGATTAGACACTACTATAATATCACTGGATTTGATATAAAAAATATTTTGGTTATCGTAAGGCAAAAACCATCCATGTTTATGTGTGGATCGGTCTTACGATTATCATATCTTTCGAAAGGATTTTAAAAGATAATCAAATGGTTGGAGTTTACTCACACCAGTCCCGTAACTGACCTAGAGTTTATTTTGTTTTGTTTTACCCTAAACTCTTGGGTGCCCAAATTTAAATGGGCAGTCAAGTAGTCAGGATTTTACAGATTCACTTGGAGGAGCTTGAAGCCGGAGGCTTCATCGGTAAGCTATAGATTATCATATTTTCCGTTGTGTACTATGTTTGTATCTGGAAACAGGTATTTATAACTGTTCCAGAAATAGCTGTTGTGCTCTGATGATGGTATGTATATACAGTTTCTAATTTTTATTTCAAATTTTATGATATTTAATATATTTTATTCGTTCCGTTGCGAGATTTATGTTCTTCGTTTTCTTATATTCTAACTTCTCTTTCTTCCTATTTCTCATCCTTTACTTCTTTCTACTAATGATTCGTATTTCTGTGCAATTTGGGTTGGATGTATCGTGTAGCTAGTCAACTCAAAATTATGGAAATTCGAGTCATTACATTTGGTATCAGAGCTGAAGGTTGAGTGATAACCTTGGCTCTGTGGCGCAACTCGATAGAGACGGGTTATTAATACCCTAGATTGAGTTTGAGTATATATGCATGAGCACATATTTGTAGATTTGATATAAAATTGTTTTACATTGTGTTGGCTGGTTTGTTGAGTGGTTTATGAAGTTCGGTCGGTACAAAATGTAAAACTGTATCGATAGGTGTTTCTAAACTCTCGAACAAAGTAATTCAATACAGTATTGTTTTAAAAGGGTAAATGAATTAATTTTGCCCATAAACTATTTTTGATGTATAATTTTCTGAAATTATTGATTTGATTGGTGGTTATCATTATCAAATGGGATTAAAATATTGAAATGGTTATATAAGCTAAATTAAATTTGTATATGAATGGAATATACAAATAAGCTGAATTGCAATTAAATTCAGAGCAGAATTTGGAATTTAAATCTCGGATGTTTAGAAATATTTTCTGAAGTATTTTTAGAAGTTATATAACATTACTTTAAATGATTTTTTTAATAAGAATTGTTTTAAATGGTTTTTGAAAGTGATTATGCACTGAAATCACTTTAGTGGCGAGAAAATAATTCTGATAATGGATCGCGACATTATCAGTATTGATTTTCAAGTTTCTGAGTGATGAATTGCTACTATAATTTTTCGTTAATGGAAGATTTGTTTGAAAAGAACAAGTTGTTTTAAAGAAATTCAAATGTTTTGAGTTTGTAGATGATTATAAATATATGTATATAATTATATGTTTCCAAACTGATTTAGAAATAAAAGACGGAATTCGAATTCTGGATTTTAATTTTAACTTGTGTAAGTTAAATGGATTGAAATGGTATAAGTGAATCGAATGAATTGAAATTTAACTTAGGTTAAGTTAAATAGAATTATACTGGATTGAAAACTAAATTAAGTAGCTTACAAATTGAAAGTGAATAAATTGATTTAAAATCAATTTGGATAAATATGGATATTTATGTGTTTATTATGGACTGGAAGTGAAAATATGGATTGAAAATCATTGGAAACCAAGTGAAATAGTGTGAATTAAATAAATGAATGATTATTTAAACTTACTTGTTTGAATTGAGTAAGTATAGGTAGATGGAATTACTTGGCTTGATTGTAGCTGCATAAACAAGCATACGAATTGAGCAAGTTAGGTTAATAGTGCTTAATAAGGTACGCCTACGCAAAAATACAAAAATTGGGATTTTAATTCTGTTTTCCGATCGTCTGGGTCGGTGCATATATATTTGTTGATCTTGAGATATCGCAGAAGTCCCTCCGTACAAGGGAGACTATGCCAAAAAATTCAAAAATTTAAGGTGGTAGATAATTTTCAGAATTTTTGAAAATTTCCGTGAGCAGGAATGAATTAATATTTTAATTGAAATAAATTGGCTTATTTGAAACTGAAATTAAGGAATAAAACAAATAATTTTTAGTTTAGTTAATGGGTTTGTAGCACTCTTCCTACCTTAATTTCGGAGACGAAATTGTTTTAAGGGGGAAGGAATGTAACGACCCAGATTTTTAGCCGTTTATTTAAATATTTAAAAATTATTTTTAATGTTGATCTTAATGACTAGAATTCAATTATTTAGAATATTACATTAATATAAATTATAATTTAGTCTGAAATATTTGGAATTATATTGGATTTGTTGTTTTATATGAATTGGTGATATAAAAGGATTTAATTCAGTTTATAGTTTAATTATATTAACACATTTGTTTATTAAATGACGTTGAACATATAATTTATAGTTTAATCCTAAAACGAGCTGCAGCGGCGTGATAGTTCATAATATTACATTCTGAACTTCAATTGATTGTAAATGATCCAATATAAGTCGGAATTCTTCGAAACAAGAAACGTCCGAATCTATTGGATTATAATTTTCAAATAGTCGTTATGGAATTCGTTATTAAAATATCATGATTTATTATATAAAATAAAAAGGTATTTTTAAAAATATTGAATATTGATTTGGTTTGAAACTCAACCAGAAGTATTTTATTTTGATATTATATGAAATTCTACCCGTCCGATTGTAATATTTTATTATTATTATATTGAGGTATTTTAAAATTGATTTAATTTAATTTAAATTGGTCCCTTAAAAAGTGCTATTATTCAAACGACCTCCGTTTTTGACATAACTAGTTCCATCGTGTCTAGAATATTTATTATTATAGGATTTCAAGTTTCGAGCCAATTGGAGTTGATTTGTGAGTGTACAAAATTTAAACGTAAATCAATTGACGAATTTAATATTCAAAATTTCATTGCTTTTCCAAACGGAATCGGAATTCGACCAAGCGTGTTTTTTTGGATCCTAAATGTCAAACTATTGCGCAGTGTCAATTTTCATCGTAATTGGAATTCGTATGTGGTCATATGGAATTGAAAGTCAAACGAGAATCAGCGATAGGCACGAACTAATATAATTCAATAAAAAAATTCAATAAAATATTATATCGTTCATATATAAATTCAGGGTGTTTGGCAATCCCTAGATCCCAATTAAATCATATTTTCCCCGTTCTTACCCACTGCTTCTTTCAATAAACAAAACCAAAATTCCTCTAACTCAAATATACAAATAAAATCCAAAACGTGATGGAATCATTCCCTTTTTTATTCTTTCGCTTGTATTTCACAAAAGCTTCAAGACAGTGTGACCCAAATGGGGTTCGACATATATTTCCCATTCACCGGAAATCGACAGCGTAGCTAGCGCACTCGATTTCGGTATGATGATCATCTAACTGAAAATTAGAATTTGTATTTGAGTTCACGACAGTGTTTTGGAACTTGAGTATTTATTTGAGGGTATTTCATGATTAGACAGTTCGCTGATTAACTGTAATGGTGTTCTGCCGGTTTGAAACCGCAACACCGGGGGATGGATCGAAGTTCAATTAGTGGGGTCGAATGGGTAGAATTCGAGCTGGAGAGGTAAATGATGAGCTTGGTTTTTGTAAGGCATAGGGTATGAATGGAGTTCAAGTGGAAAAAATATCAGGGATGATCATTCCCTGGAACCAAAACAAAGAGTAGCAAGGTTACTTTTTTGGGAAGAAGGAAGCTGACATCGGCCTTAATTTATGTTATCAAAAAGGAATTAAAACGTATTTATTTACGTTAACCAAGGGAGAAATTAGAAGAAAATTTGAACCGGGTTTTTTTCTTTTTTTGATGAAGAAAGATGAGTTGTTTAGAACATAAATGTTGTCCTAGTTTTGGATGAACGTGTGCGTGATAATTGTTAGTGAAGCATGGTGGTGAGGTGTTGTTGAGTTATTGAAGCATGGTGCAATAAGCTGGAATGCTGCCGACAGATGGGGGAGTTGTTGTATGGAAATGGGAAAGAAGAGACGTGGCTTAAGTAGATAATGGAATCGCGATTTCTTTTGCGGGGAAAGTAAAATGTGGTGGTGCCAGTGTGGTGAAGATAGGGATGTCAATTTTAGGAGTCCAGTCGGATGAAGGAACAATGAAATGCAAGCATGGTTTCTGGTGGTACTGTGGCTTGAATTTTTCTCTGCTGGAGTACTCACACCAAAATGGGGAAGACATGTTTGCAAACTTAAGTGGACCGTAACCGTACTATGGGCCTAACCATGAGTTGATAACGACATTAGTTACTGATAACCAACTTAGTTTAATTAATTATTTAATTAAGAAAATTAGTAGTTAATTTAAATCATATAAACATAAATCGTGAATAACTTTTATTTATGTTATCAGAACTAAATGAAAACCAATCACGTTGGGATCTTATCAACATGGTCCACATTGTAGAACTGATTTCGCTGGGTACAAAGCCACTGGAATTTCGTGATAAATTCAAATGCCCGTTTGATTGTAACCGAGACGAAAGCAGATTTGTCAACTGCGAACCAAGGTGAGTAAGCTCACAAACTATGGCTCGTTTATATTTTTATATAAACAAGTTTTAAATTTATTTTAAGTGATTTTATACTGTGATGGTTGTTTGGATGAATGGTTGATAAAATTGGTTGATATAGTTATATCGTTGATAAATTATTAATTCTGTTTACAATGATATTTCATCTTGATCATAAATTAATATTATTGATGTGATTAACATCTACGGATGCAGGGAAATAGGTTGGAGGGATCCAATTGAATTCCTCAACATTTATATTATTGTTTTTATTTATTGTGTTGTATGATGTGTTATATAATCTGTGATTGATTATGTTGTGTTTGAATATCAGTAGCCCTAGAAATTTGGTATTTTAAATACCATAGAATATTTTTGAATGTAGAAAAAGAATTTGAGATTTAAAAGGGAGATTTAATTCCAAAATAGCAATTAAATTTTGAATGGCTTTGAAAAAAGAAAATTGTTTAAATGGATAAAACTAGAAGTAAATTATAAACGATGTTTATGAATTTAGTAAAATATTCTCATTTGATAAATCGAAATATAAATTTCAAGTTTGAATTTATATAGAAAATTGGAAATTGGTTTCGAAACCAATAAGTGAAATTGGATTTATGGTTAGCAGTTATAATATTTTTTATTAATGAGATTATAAATGTTTGAAACAAAAAGAGATTTTGAATGAATGATTATAAAAATAAAAATAAAGCATAAAAGGGAAACTGGATTTGAGATATTATCCAATAATTTGATTTTATAAAAGAAATGATATTCACGTTTGAAGTGAATAAAGATATAACGCAAGTATTTCGAAAATGGGTATATTTATAAGGAAATTAGGAGGATTTGAAATATGAACTCAGATGGAAATTTGAATGAGAAAGGAAATGGAAGATCGTTCTCAAAGGGAAATGGTGGGTTATATTCCAAAGATTGGAATATAAAATAAATTGAGATAAATCCAAGGCGTTTATATTTAGAATTCGACAATGTCGAATCTTATTAAAATAATTTATTTTAGAAAAGATATTTAAACCCTTCCTAGTGTGAATCTATAATTTAAACGAAATATGATAAGAAACTAATATTTCAATGTTTATGGCTATTTAAACAAAATTATATGCTTTATTAATAGAATTTATGGAATGTATAGCTTATAAATGCATTTAAAAAGGACATACAAATATAAACAGAAAGGTGTTAGTAGCAGTTTTATTAACGGAATGTATAAATATGCCGTGGTGTATAAAGTGACATGGTTTGAATCTACAATGATATTTACCAATAAAATCAAGTTGTTTAGATAAACGAGTCTAGATTCCTATTAAGGAATAATATCCATATTTGAAATGAATAATGATTTCAAAGCAAATGTTTTGTGAGTGGGAATAATTATATGTGAATTGGAGTTAACCTAAAAAAGATAGATTTATTCTGAAGTTCAAAATATTAATCGAATATAGATTATTCGGTCAATCGTGCAAACAAAAAAACACAACGGTCAAATAAATGGCGTCCGCCTTCTAACCTCGACTACTCTCTGCTCTCTAATTGGCGTTCCAATTGATCTCTCTCCGCTCTCTTTTTTTCTCTTCTGCTTGCTTTCGATCTCTGCTGTCCTTCTTATCCTCGTTCCTCTCGGCTCTTCAGTTTAGGGCATGGCTTCGTGCCCCTTGCTGAGGCTTATGTGGTTACTGGTTCTTGCTTACGGTCGTGCCCTAGCTTCGAGGCACTCGCGATTGCGGTTTTGAAGATAGTGAAAGGTCCTATCTCTTTAGTCTTTACTGATGATTCTTCGTTTGAGGTATGACTCTTTTCACTGTCTTCCTTCGCTGAACTGTTGCGCCATCGATTTTTGGTTGTGGACGACTCGTTTGTAGAGTTAGCACCTCTTTTCTCTGGGTTGGTAAGTGCTCCGCCTCCGAGTGGGGCTTCTGACCACTCGCAGTCAATGGCTTCGGTTTCCTTTTCTTACCCTGAAGCCTCTCGAGGAATAGGGGATTTGACCACCCCTTTTTTCCTTCATTTAAGCTTCAAAAGCTCTGGCAGTGCTCCAATCGTGGCTTTTCACGGTTTTCTTGTTGGCTCTGTGGTTTGTGGTGGAGTTTTTGGGCCAGGCTTTGGCCATGTGGCTTCCGTTGATCCGATTGGGGATGGGGACTTGATCACCCCACCTCTTTCCACTTCATCTCCGGCTGTGTGTGAGCCACAATTTGTCTATGCTAATGCGAAGGAGCCAGCTCCTCGTAGACGCAGACGACAGCATCGTGGTTCGAGACATAGGCCTAAGCAGGCTATTGCTTTTACTTCATCTTGTTGCTCTTCGTCGGCTAGTTCGCAGCCTTCCCTGGAGCTAAGCACCAGTAATGCATTCTCTGTTTTAGGAGCTGATGTTCCGTTCGCGATTGAATGTACAGTGGCAGATCAAGCTTCCGCTGGTGTTGCATCTGCTCAACCACCTTGGTTGCGCGGAGTTGTTTACAGATTTTGGCCTCGGTTTCATTCTGCTGAACTCCGTATGCATCCAGAGACCAGCTCTCCTGGAGGGGCAACGAAGTCCAGCAATTTGCTTCCTGCATTGTCTTGTGATGATGTTGAAACTTCTGTTTCTGTTGGAGCTCTTATGAACAGCTCTTCGAAGGCTGGTTATGGAATGCCTTTTGAGGTGGTTTTACAAAGTGATAGGCCTACGCCGTGCCCCTTGACGCAGGTCAGTCTTTACTGTTCAACCCCTTTTATTCGGATCGGTTATGGGGATTCTTTTGGTTTGTCTATTTGCTTGTTTGAGGAAGTTTTCTGGTTGCCAGTGCAAGGAAATGGGCCTTGTCACAGCAACTTACCTGCTCTTGATATTTGCTGCGGCTTTCCCTGTCTGCTTTCTTTGTTTGCCAACGAGTTTGCTTGCTTGTGCTCTTTTTTTGTGGGGTGTGGTTATGATTTGAGCCATGTCACTATTGATAGTGAGCTCCCTGGCACGTTTCAGCCTTCATCGGCTGTAGCGGTGTCTTGTCACGTGTGTGTTGCCTCTTATGTGTGTGTAGCTAGTGTTTTCTGCCCAGATTTCCTTTCTCTTGTAGGCGCTTTGGCTTTTACTCCTTCCGGCACCTTAAGTACTTTGGTATTGGACCAGAGCTTTCATAGCTTTATGTTCCATACCTTTTCTATGGTATGGATCATTGATGGGCCTTTGCCGAATTGTTTTGGCGCTTATCTTTTTCGTAGGGCGGGTTCAAGGGTCTTTATTGCAGGTTTTGTCTATAGCGCCCTTTCTTGTGCGGTTTTCTGGTCTGTGGGGGACCGGTCCGAGCACTTTTGCTTAGACTGTTTTTGCTGGTCTTTTGCTCTCTGGTTGGGCTCAGTGCTCTTTGCAGCGGATTTTGGTCGTGTATTAGGCGATGGTCACTACGACCTTTTTTCTATTTCGCAAGTGATTTTTCTTTTTTGGTTTGGCTCTCTGTGTTGCTTTGGTTACTTCTGGGGGCTCTTTACGGCAATGACATCAGGGGTTGGATGGCTTATCCTCTGTAGGCGTGTAGTGGACTCATATTTGGTCCCCTATACGGGTTACAAGATAGGTGGCTTCTCATGTTTGTCCTGGACCTCGGTTGCCCCTTTGAGTTCCCTAGCTAGAATTTTACCTACTTCACTGGTCTATCAATCTGATGATAGATAAGCTATGGTAAAATTCACACAGCAACAAGTGTTGTCTATGATGAGCAGCTCCACACTTATTTCTATTTTTATTGGTACTTCTTTTTCTGCATTTTATGGTTTTTCTTCTTTTGTGATTTCGTGTTCTTCCCCTCCTTCGTCCCTTTCCTCTGTGTCTTCTCCCCATGTGTCGTCTCCTCTTCTTAGCAAGGCGGAGATAGCGATCATTAATGATCGTCTATCTCGCCTTACTAAGAATTCTTACCCATCCAGGGGTTCTCTATCGGCCTCTTGCCGAAAGTCTTCGAGTCTGCTGAGCTCTTTATGCTTCGATCGTTCATGTGAGATGCCGTCACACTCGACTGCCCCCTCCTCGCGGCGGAGTCGTCGTGCGGCACCTAGCACCCAAGCACTATTCGTACACGCTCTATGGCGGCATCCGAGCAGATCGTTAGATCTACTCGACATTCTATTTACCTTATTTGAGCCTTGTGCTCTCACCCTAGGGCTTCTGCCTCTTTTGGTTTGTTATCTTGGTTCTCTTCATGACGTGCTTTCTTTTCTGGAATGTTCGGGGTATAGGGAATGATGCGTCCATAGCTCGGCTCAAACGCATTGTTCGAAAACACTCCATCTGCTTGATTGCGTTTTTGGAGCCTCTGGTGGGACAGGACGCATTAACCTCTATGGTCTTATCTCTTGGTTTTGGCAGTGCCCTAGCAAACGCTTCCGAAAAGATTTGGATCTTGTGGTCCAAAGGTGTTGTTGTCCAACTGATTTTCGATTCGGATCAGCTTTTGTCTGTGGCCTGTTCACTGCCTTCCCTTTCTTCTTCCTTTCTTTTCTCCGCGGTCTATGCCAAGTGCGATCGGATTGAGAGGCAATCCCTTTGGACTGACATTCTCTCTCTCTCTCTCCGCTTAGGGTTCTCTGTTTCTGTTCTCGGCGGCGACTTCAATGTCGTCGCCAGCCAAGCGGAAAAGCGTGGGGGAAATGCGGTGAACCGTTTGGCGGTTGAGGATTTCAACTCTTTCATCGTCTCTTCTGACCTCTCTGAGGTGTCGTTCGTTGGCTCGGTATTCACATGGTGTAACAACCAAGAAGGACCGAACCGGATCCTATCTAGGCTAGATAGAATTTTTGCATCTGAGGGCTGGTTCAGCCTGCCTTTCTCGTTCTCTATCTCCCACCTTCATCGTGCTTTCTCAGACCATGCTCCTATGATCCTTAGCTGCTCTCCCCTTTCCCTATCTGGCCCGTCCTCCTTTAGGTTCCAAAGTATGTGGCGCTCCCACCACTCATTCCTTGGGCTAGTAGAGGATTCTTGGTTATCCCCTATGAGTGGTCCCCCTTGTACTGTTTTCTCTCGCAAACTGAAGCGTCTTAAGGTTCGTCTCAAGGAGTGGAATCTGCAAGTTTTCAAGAATATTTTCGACCGTGTTAGAGCGGCTGAAAAAATTCTCGTTCTTGCAGAAGCTTACTTTGACAAAGAGCCTAACGCCGCCAACCGTGTGGCTTGGGCCTTGGCACACCTCGCATACTCATTGGAGCTTCGTATCGAACACGATCACTTGCGCCAGAAATCCAGAATCAAATGGATTGTGGAAGGTGATACGAATTCTAAATTCTTTCACCCCACCATTCGGAAGAAGAATGGGCTGCTTTCCATTCGCCAGATTCGTCGCCCAGATCTTTCTTTGGCTTCTACCCCGGAGGAAGTCAAAGAGACTATCCTATCCCACTTTCAATCCTTCCTCTCTTGGCCTTCGGTCACCGCGTCTGACCCGTCCCTTCTTGCTTACATTCCTAGACTGATCCTTCCGTCGGACATCGCTGACCTTGCCGCACTTCCTTCCTCTGATGAAATACGAGCTTGCGTATTTGCTTTAAGTAAGGATAGTGCTTGTGGGCCAGATGGTTTTAACGGAGTGTTTTATAGGAGTGTGTGGCCCATCATCCAGGCGGACTTTTGCCTAGCCATCCAATCCTTCTTCTCTGGTGGAGACCTCCCCAATGGATGGACCTCCACCAACTTAGTTCTTATCCCAAAATGTGACCTCCCTACTTCTTGTGCGGACTTTCGGCCTATCAGCTTGTGTAACTTCTCTAACAAGGTCCTTTCCAAGGTGCTAACTTCTAGATTAGCACCGTTTCTTGAGTGTCTCATTTCTTCTTCGCAGGCTGGGTTTGTCAAAGGAAGACTTATCACAGATAACGTCCTTCTAGCCCAATAGCTGATTTCTCAGATTGATAAGAAGGTTCGTGGCTCCAACGTGGTTGTTAAGCTTGATATGGCTAAGGCTTACGACTGAATGTCATGGTTCTTCGTTATCAAGGTTCTGAGGGCTTTCAGCTTTCCGGAACCCCTTATCGACGTGGTCTGGAGACTTATATCCAATTGCTGGTTTTCGGTTCTCATCAACGGATCAGCTGCAGGGTATTTCAGGTTCGGGAGTGGCCTACGTCAGGGTGATCCCCTTTCCCCTTCTCTTTTCGTCCTTGCTGCCGAGGCATTCGTTCGTGGACTGCATTCCCTAACAATAGCCAGGCAGATTCATCGTTTCAGCATCCCAAGAGGTTGCCCTCTTATCTCCTCCTCATCTTTCGCAGACGACATCATCATTTTCACGAATAGGAATCGTCGCTCCATTCGTCGCCTGCTAGATCTTATTAGGCAATATGAGAGTTGCTCAGGGCAACTCGTGAACACGGCCAAGAGCTGTTTCGTGCCAGCAAAAGACCTATCGTCGACCAGGTCCTCCTGGATTGAGTCAAGCACGGGCTTTAAGGCTGCCTCGCTTCCTCTTCCTTATCTGGGCATTGTGCTTTATCGTGGCAGGAAGCTGAACGCCATTTTTGACCCCATTACTGACAAAGTGTGGGGTAAGATTGTTAAATGGAATGCTTCTCTCATCTCTCAAGCTGGAAGACTTGTTCTCATCAAGTCTGTCCTTGATTCTATGGGATCTCACATTTTCGCAGCTATGACTCCCACTGCTTCTTTCTTCCTCTCTTTTCGGGCTCTAGCTTCGTCCTTTTTCTGGGGAAACAAGGACAACGTCTCTCGCCATCACTGGGTATCTTGGAACATCGCTTGTCATCCCAAAGGAGAGGGAGGTCTTGGCCTCCGTAACCCAGAGGACTTCTGCTTAGCCTTCGCTTGTAAGCTGGGGGCGATGTTTGGAGCCAACAACTCCCTCTGGGAGACGTTCCTCCACGCCAAGTATCATAGACTTTCTAGCACGAATTTCACTGGCAGTCCGTCTTACGCTAGTGAAACGTGGAAACGAATGCAATCCGTTAAAGCTTTAACGGATGCCCATGGGAATGGTACGATATGGGATGGCAGCCCCTTCTCCATTAAGGCTGCGTGGGAGTCCGTCCGCTTGCCAGGCCCACAGCTCCGTGTTTTCAACCTCATCTGGAATGCACACATTCCACCGAAGGTTTCTTAATTTATGTGGAAATCCTTGCACGAGGGAATTCCTATAGATGAAAACCTTCAGCGTATCGGGATCCCTCTCGTGTCCAGATGCAAATGCTGTTATTCTGGTAACAACGTGACATCTGTTCATCTGTTGATCTCTGGTTGTTGTGCTAGGGCTGTTTGGAATCACTTCGGGAATCTGCTGGGGTGCCAAGGTAATGCCACCTCTTTGGAAGGTGTACTGAGTTTCTGGTGGGCCAGAAACTCCTGAAAATCTTTCCGTTCCATTCTCCTTCGTCTAATTCCGTGTTTGATCTACTGGCACCTATGGTGCTCGAGGAACAAGGCTGTGTTTGACGAGGTGGCTATGGGTCCTCCTTCTATTATCCGGAAGGTGAGGAACGACGTGTTTCTTGCCTTCCGAGGTCTCCCTTTCCGTGGCATGCTGGGAGACCGCGCAAGGAGCCTTGCTGCTTCTTTTGACATTACTCCATTGACACCCAGTCATAGGTCCGGTATCGGATGATTTAGTGGTTTTGGTTTTTGAGCAGTGCTTTGAGCTTGGTTTTGTATTTGTTTTCTTCTTTTATCTTCCTTAACTTTCTCTTCCCCTCCCCCCCCCCCCCCCCGTACTTACGAGGTTCGCTAGTTATGCAGATGTTGGTTTTTAGGTTACTAGTTTTGGCTTGTTCGGAGCTTGTTGGGAGGTTTCTTGTCTGTCTCTTTGGAGCTCTTCTGTTGAGGTAGCTGGTTGTGGAGTTCCCTTCGTTCCCCGCTTTGCAGCGAAGAGATTACAGGCTTCCATTCTGTAGCCTTCCTACACTATTGGGGGCTAGTGCTCAACTCAGGCTACTGGACTCTCCCCCCATGTGTACTCCCCTGCACCAGCTGAGACAACACCTGATGAGATTCAGGCAGATACACCTGTCCTCGCCCTACCCTCTCCTTTGGTCATCACCTTGCTTCTTCAGAGTTTTACTCGATCACTTTTCGTGTGTTGTTTATTTTTATTTCTTTTGGAGAGTACTCTCTTTCAGTTTTTATATTTCTGCATGTTTATATTCTCTCGAAGGGACTATTGTTTGTGAAGAAGTAGATCTACCACACTATCGGGTGGTGGCCTTGCCGGAACTTGATATTGCGGTAGGATGGGCGGTGGTTTTTCCGGAGCTCATCAATCTACTTTCGAATACAAAACATTTGGTCTCCTCGGGAAAGCTGTTATATTTATGGTTACCTGCTAGGCATGTTGGCGGTTTTAGCGGACTTCTGGTTCGTTGTATATATATATCATAAACTTTTCTAAAAAAAAAGAGAAAAGAATATAGATTATTTGAGAAAGAGTTATTTATTGAATTCGATTATATCAAATTCAAGAAAGTACTATTTACTTTCCTTTTAAATTAAAGGTTTAAATATCTTGATTATTAATGTATTTACTTATAAATTTAATTATTTATTTGTCCAAAATTAATGAATCAGAGTTATAATTTAAATTAAAATATTTCGGAAGCAGGGATTATATTGCAATCCTTACAATCAATGCTTTTCCATAAAAGAAGTTGATTTTTAAAATTGAATCCGAGAATTGCATAAGCAGTGTTTGATTGGAATTTGAAGTTGTGAGCCTTGTCTATTTCGAAGTTGAGAATGTTGTTCAGTTAAGCTATGAGAGGTAATTATACCCCAACTTGATTGACTTCATGATTGACTAAGAATTAGTTAAGGTTCGGTAGTGAAGATTGGTTAGAGATACAATTAGTTAATGAATAATTAATGAATTGAGTTATAATAACGATGTTTTATTAACATCGGTTAAATCCAAATAACTGCAATTTGGGAACGTTTTCCAAATAAAATCCGAAATGTTTTCTCAGTATAGAAACTAAAATGATTTTATTAATGAGGAATTAAGAAATGGAATATGGAAATGTTTTCCGATATTAATAACGTATATTTTCTGAATATAGAAAATAAGGATTCGTGAATACATCGAAATGTTTTCCAAACTGGAAAGAGATATTTTCTAGAATATAGATAAATAAATAGTTTATAATAATGGAAATGTTTTCCAAGAATCGTAAGAGACTAACGAATTTTGAGAAATATCTGGAAATATATGGGAAATTGGGAAATGATAATTTAATAAGAATAAAAGGGCCCAATTTTGTTTGATGGTTGATCGGTAGAATTTCCATTTGGAAATAGGATCATTGGTTGTATGGATGTTTCTTTTGATAATTAAATCACCGACTATCAAAGTTTGATTTATTTTATACCTCCTTTGTCAATACACAGAGACCGGGATCAGATTTATTATCTGAAAACTACTCTGTAGAGGCATAAGCGTTGCAAATCGAAATATGTCGAGGATATTTGAAATGGAGTGAAGTGCAATAGTTGTTCTATTAATCCTACGTAGAAATTTACCAAGATGGATTAATAGAATGGTGCCTTCGGTTTGTCCAGTCCCAAGACAACGTATATGGACAAATGTCTAACAGAGTATTTCTAAATAGTCACAAACGTTAATTTTTACAAATATACCGAGTATGGTGTCGGGGAATCATTCTCTTAAGCTTAACACTCAGAGTATATTTGTGGACGTTCAGGGTAAATGGTGGCCAAGTGGGTCATTCCCATTAGGGGTATTATCATCTGATCTAGAGAAATTTCATTTGCTTCTTATTCTATTCACAGCAGTATGCTTTCGGTAACGGTTGCTGATCACAACCGTTGGTGATAATATGCTCGGTACACTCAAGTTAAATGAGTGGTCAGCCATGTGTGGCCAGGTTGCAAGATGTTCTTGTTGAACCCTAGTTTATCCCCTTTAGAGTACACTGAGCGGAAAGTGGTTCCATACCTTGTCATAGCCGGAATCCAATCTCCAATAAGTGCCCTATGATTTTGATTTTATATTATATATCGAGCGTGAGATGCAAGTGTTTCTCTAGATTGCTATTTATTTGCACTACGCCACAGATTGCATACTACAACACCAGAGAAGTGATGTAGAAAGTTCCAAAAAGTGTCGTTGTAGGCAAAAAATGATCCATGGCAACACTTCCTCGGTGTTGCATTTTGGCGTGTTGCCTTAGAGTCAAAGGCAACACCTTTCCGACCTTATGGCAACATCGATATAGGTGTTGCCAAAGATACCACTACAACAAAAAAATACTCTTTCACAACTGCCAAAATAGTTGTAATATATCTGTTACAACTGGCATGCGTACTAATTATATTTGCAATCATAATAAAGTCAACCTTTTTTACAACTGTTTCTAGCAGTTGTCAAATTTTGTTTTGCAACTGTTAAAAGTAATTATATCTCAACTGCTATTAATCAAAATTTTCATAATATTATAATAAATATTATTATAATACAGTATTCAAACATAGTATTTTACTCAAATATATATATTTTATTTCAACATTTCAAATGGTACTAATTTTTTGAACTCCACTATTGTACATTCACTGGTATATTTCATATTTACATACATTCCTCACTACAGTATCACTCGACTCACTCATATACAGACTCACACATAAAACCATAAGGAAGAAAAAATACATGAAAATGATTATATAAACTACTACCTTTATTTTTTTCCCTTCTGATGATTCGCTCGCAAAGTATGTGCAACTTTTCTGTTCGATCATTAATGGGCTCTGATATATGGGCATTCCTCAATCATTGATCGCCTTGAATTTATGATATTTAGATGTCATTAGCATGACAGTGATGACAAAAAATAATAAAAAATATAAACCAAGATTGAGGTACCTGCATTTCTTCTCGTCATATAATATTCATATGCAGCCAAGATTGCCTACCAAACATTGGAGCAAAAAAGTTAACTATAAATGCATAAAATAGCTTCATTTATTCTACACACTTAAATAGGCTGAATTCAGTAGAAATCAGTTTAATTCTTAACCTTGACCTCTTTGATAACTACATGATACTTATCACAAACTTTAATAAGGATTTAGGTATCTCACATTATTTAGTATCATGAAGTAAAAAAATGAGTTTGAACTTTGAAGGATATCAAATTACCTCTACATGCTCCATTTAAGAAATCTCCGCATCTAATATTTAATTGCATTTAAAAAAAGGAGGAAATATAATACATGACTCAGAATAACTGAAAAGTTGCTAGTAAAACTTGTCTTTATTCTAATCATGACTATGAACAAAATTTATACCTGTGTTGTATGGCCCAGTTTATCAAAGCTGCTACATACTTCATTTGATAATAAGCAAAATCTTTACCCAAACACAACCTTGGCCCTCCATTAAAAGCTGTGAATTTATATGCCGATTCACTCATTAAAATAATTCCATAAAAGGAACCTTTACATGTGCAAACCTACATAAAAGTAACTAATAGCTAGTACATGTTAAATTGCAAATTTTAATAGTAACTAATAGCTGCTTTTTAAAACAGTCTTTACCTAAACTTTGACTTTACCTACAAATGTTACTAAATTAAGCATCCAAATAATTTGACTTACAAGGTTATTCTCATGACCAATGAATTTTTCAGCATTCTTCATTGCATAATAAATTTATACAACGTGCTAACCGACTTTTTGGTCCAGTTCCCAAAAGTACATAAGACACGCTCAACTCAACGTATCACGTGGAGCTAAAGCCGAGAGGGATGTCTAGGAGTGAAGGAAACAGGTCAAAGACGGATCGCGCCAACAAAGGCCTTGCAGTGCCCCTAGCATATTTCTGAACCAAGGCTTCGAATCCCCAGGAGCCACGAACCCAAATCTCGAGTCCCCCAAGCACCCGCGCATATAATCTTCGTGCCCCTCGGGGCACAAACTTCGTATCCCTTGGGGTGCGAATTTCGCACCCCTAAGGGGTACGAAATTCGCACCCAGCAAGGTGCGAAATTCGTACCCCTTGGGGATGGAATTTCGCACCCCTAAAGGGTAGAAATTCATTCCCAAGGGGTACGAAATTAGATCCCCTTGAGGTGCGAATTTCGTACCCCCGAGGGGTACGAATTTCGTACCGAATAGGGTATGAAATTCGAACCGCTCAGGTACGAATCTCGTACCCTTGAGAGGTACGAAATTCGTACCCAATAGGGTACGAATTTCGCACCCCCGTGGGGTATAAGTTTCACACCCCCATGGGGTACGAATTTCGCAACCCATGGGGGTTCGAAATATGTGCGCTCGGGATGGGTGCGAAATTCTGGGCGTGGTCCCCTATTTCTACCTACTCCTACCTAACCCCTTTCCTATAAATACCCCTTGGCCTCACACTTCAAAGGGGTTCGAATTCTATCACTTGGGACCTCTAGAGAGCTCGAAGAACCTCTTTAATGGCATCTCCTCTTTGAGGAAGAAGAAGGACTAAATTGTCTTTTTCCTAAATACTTTGCATATAACCATTATGAGCTCATACGACTTGGAAATGAATGTAGTGATATGTCATGGGATAGTCTCAACCTTGTAATCCTTAATGATAAATAATATTCCAACAACTCTTCAAAGTGGACGTAGGCCTCTCTCGATGCTGAACCACTATAAATCTCTCAAGTTATTTTCTGCTTTTCGCTTCGGTCTATACGACCAGATTAATAATTTCTTGTAATTAGAATCTTGGGTGTTTACAACATTTTTTGCCATCAACATTTAGTGCTTTCACTTAGAAAACTCGGACTTGCGCCTTTGTCGAACCTTGTCATTTCGAATTCGACGAGCTTTAGGTTCTTTTGCGAAACATGCCACCGAGTCCACTCATGATGGCAAAGCGACCCAAGAACGCAATGGTCGGCTCTTCAGCCTCAGCCGGCGGATATCCCGACCGCTAATGAAAACGTCCCTCCTACTGTAGACTCCAAAGCGCCCGCAACACAAGATCAGATCCGCACGCTTAATGAAAAATATGAGAACACATCGGTCGAGCTCAATCAAGCATCAAGGAATATCATCGACCTAATGCGACAACTTCAAGAAAGTCAGCGCATCGTCGCTTGACTTCAACTAACTCGGAACAACGCTCGACCTCGACCGACTGTCTCGGAAGTTTCCACTTCCGAGTTGAGGCGCCCGCATCAAAGAAGGAGGTTTAGTCTCATCAACAACGTTGCCGTCCATACCAATGCCCTCGACAACGGTAACGACAATGGCTACGCCAACGGCAATGGAAATGGCAATGGTGACCGAACTACAGTCACATATAGCGAGGGGGCACAATACTGAGATCTCTCTCGCTTGATCTTCAATGACGGACCAGGTCCGACCAACCAACCCTTTCTCGGCAAAACCCGACTATCGCCAATCACAATGATGGACCTACAATAATTCCAATGGCCTGCGCTCCTCCAGAACAGGATCCACATCAACCCTCTCTGCTTCATCGTCCACACCAGGACCCGATTATAGATGTCGAGGGCATGGAAGAAGACTACCCGGACATTCATCATAGAAGACGCCTTCGCAACAGGACTCCTGAACCTCGCCAAAATCCATGGATCCTGATGGCGGATCCTCATCTGACTTATCTTCCCGACATGGTCCGAAGGATCATGAGGGAGATGTGAGGGAACGTGCACGGTTCGTTGGAGGCGCACATTAGTCGTATCCCCTTCATAAGAAGGGTAAACGAAGCTGAGTGGCCGTGGTGCTTCAGCATGCCACGCCTTCTACTTGATTCCATTAACAACTTCGTCCAGTTAGCAACCGAGTTGGTCAAGAAATTCAGGGTACATATCCCAACTCCAAAGAACACCCTCACTCTGTCCAACCTATACCAAGGGCACGCTGAGTTGCTCAAAATCTACCTCTCCCGGTTCAACATCGCCCTCGCTGAGGTCGAGGATCCGGACCCTTGCACCGTACTCTTTCAGTTAGCGAAGGTTGTCATTCTGTAACACCCCACGTCCGTTAATGTCACTCACATAGGAAATGCATTAGGTTTCGTGGAGCTTTATCAGTAAACAGAACGGAATATTACAAGACAAAATAAGTAGTACTTGAAAATTTTGTAATTTTATTGCAGCAGAAACAGAAATAAGTTTGATTACATTTCCAAATACCAAAATCAAGTACATAATATAAGTCTTGTACAAAACCTTCAGAGTACATAATTTTAAAGCCATAATCCCCAACAGAAAAATGCCATACGCAGAATCAAAGTCAAGCAATACACCTTTCAACTTCAAGCTGGAAGAAAGAGATATCTGAACTAAGCTTGAGTATTTCCTCCCTAAGAACCTGGGGAGGGAGGGGGGAACGGAAGAAAAGTGGCGAAACAAACTAGGTCAGACATAATCCTGGTGAGTCCAGTGACTTTAACAATATAATCATTAAAGTAACAGGATAAGAACACAAAATGGAAATCAAGAAATGACTTTTGAATAAACAGGCATGACAAAGAAGACAAGATGAACAAGATATAACGTTGATTGCGCTTCTAATCATTACAGGATAATTACAACACTTCACCAATGCTAGTAACACCGTATCATTACTAGTTACACTGCACCCTTACTAGTCCCATACAAAAAGTTGATCCCTCTTGCTAATCATGATAATGTTAGTTTCGTGTACTCCTTGCTGCTATCGTAGGTGCCCCTTTTTGCTCCTACCTCCGCGAGTTGTACCCACTACCTTCCTCGTTCGATCGGCTCCCTAACTCTCATGTATTTATTACTTGTATCATTTCACCTCGCTTGTATATATTCATTACTTGTGTCACTCGGCCCCGCTTGTATGTAGATACCTATGCTGGCCCCATCATGGGGTGTATCAATTCCGATGATGGAAACTCGACACGATTCAAGATGCACAGTGTATACTACTGATGCCTAGTGCCTGCTTTTTCCACTCCGGAGCATGTGCACGCCCATACTCCGTCGGAACCAACATTGTTGCACCACCCGCCGCTATTATAACCACTTATAATCAGCCTAGTAATCGTGCCCCACCCTGCCTAGCTCAGGGTACCATGATACATCTATGTGGGTTACTGCTGAAATGGGTCCCCGTTACTAGGGTTTCCGAATCAACATGTTATAATGGTTAAGTATTCTCAATTTAACTTAACCCCACCCATTTTCTTAATTAACACATTGTACTAGTTAAGTGTTGCCTATTCATATGTTACTTAACCTTCTCACTGATTCACGCATGTTTATTTAACAGTTAAGTTTGTGGGCCTATATATACAAATATTACCCACTTACCCAAGATTTACTTAACCCTTCCCCTTATCAAGTCCATATGTACTATTGGAAAAGCTTGCCTTAACCCTATCCCCTTTGTTCATGTAATATTGGTTAAGTTGTCTTCTTGTCCATGTTAACTTAACCCACCCACCTAACATGTTGTATTGGTTAAGTGTCGCATGTTCATATGTTACTTAACTTTTCCATTTTTAGCATGTTTGTTCCTTAACTTTAATTTATTCATTAAAGCACCAACCTCTCACATTAGAACTGTTGTTTGCGGTTGCTGGATGTGCCGGGCGATTCCGGGAAGACTTCTACTGCAAACTCATTCTAACCTCGGATTTTTGGGCTTAATACGCTAACCTCTCACATTAGATCTATGTTGTTGCGGTCGCTGGATTCGCCGGGCGGCTCTGGGCAGTCTTACACCGCAACTCAATCTAACTTCGGGTTAGGCGCGTTCATCTTTTAGCAAATTTACATATTTACCATTCATGTCCAAGTTTATATGTAAATTATCCATAAGTGTGGTCAATTCAAGTTACGCCACATTTTCTAGTTATGCCCAAAATTAATTATACGATTACAACACCTCTGTATGCCAATTACATAATATTCAACCTTTACCTAAACTTTTCCCCAACATTCCCCCGTCGTTCGTGCGTATAGTTCATGTGATACGTTAGGCTCACAATTAGCCCAACTCATAAAAAAAGGAAAAAGGGAAGAAACACATGACATCATAACTGGCATACACAATATAGATCTAAGACGGCATAAATCCAGTAAACATATAAAAATAGATCCAATCAACATACTGGGTGCAAAATAGCGTGGATCTAAACATAAACTCGCACGGATTTAAACATATGAACATATAATTCTAAACATATGGACTGATATGGATCTATTCATATAAACACGTAGATCTAAACATATGAACTTATAGTTCTAAACATATGGACTGATATGGATCTAATCACATAAACATGTAGATCTAAACATATGAACATATAGTTCTAAACATATGGACTGATATGGATCTAATCATATAAACAAGTAGATCTAAACATACGAACATATTGTTCTAAACATATGGACTGATATGGGTCTAATCATATAAACATGTAGATCTAAACATATGAACATATAGTTCTAAACATATAAAATATGATCGTACATGTATGAGCATGACTTGCATAGATCGAGCAAACTTGCATACATAACTTGCATACGTAATTAGGCATATGAATTAACATAGAACATAACTTGCATATAATGAATCAAATCAAGCATAAATCAAAAATAGTTTGCAAAGACATAAACTTTATATGATTTACAAACATTTTCATACAGTCCAATTCATAACTCTTCACAATTACGTTTAAACAATTATCTTGTGAAAGTAACTGCACTCACAGAAAACAGATCTTGAATTCTAGAATCTGATTTCTGAAGTTGCTAAGCTAATCCGTTGATGTAGGCGTTGATTCGTTCGTTGTTGTTCTAGAATTCCTTTTCGCAATTCCTAGGCTTTGAATCTTTATCTCTTTTCTTTTTTTCTTTAATCTAGAATTTGATTTGTTATGGTGGCGGCTAGGTTAGTTTGTAGATGAACAGCACAACGGCATCATAGTTTAGGGTTGTGAGGTTAGGGTTTAGGTTTAACTATGTATATATAGATGTTTAGGATTAATATGGGCCTTTAGATCAACTAGGAGTCATCAAAGCCATCGAAACCCAAGAGAGCCAACCAGAACATGACACATATGCCCTAACACCTCAGAAAATCGTCAATGTCCAGATCAGCTCGCTGGAGTAGACCCCTACAGGGGGGTCGACACCTCTATAGGGGGGTCGATACCCTATGGCGGGACTTTTCCCGCCCAGCCTTCTCTGCAGATTTGAATTTCGAACTCGATTTATTTAATTATTAATTTAGTTTAATTTCTGCTTAAACTTGAAAACTTCTAACCTCCATAACTTCTTCATACATAGTCCGATTCACGCAAACTCGAACTCTATCTCAAGCAGAATTCCGAAACGAACGCAATGGCATAATCCATTTCACCCAATTCTTCATTTAAAGATTAATTATTCTTTAATTATCTCTTATGTCCCTTTTTAAAATTACGGGGTGTTACATTACCCCCTATTTAAAGGATTTCATGCCCGAAATCTTCAAGTCAAGAAGAATGTGTATCCTACCATCCAACAGCCATCTACTCAACCATTTAATCATAGGCATCCATTGTCCTTAAAGAGGTTTCTAATGCTTTCATGATCATATGCATAGTGTGTGTAAATGTCCTTATCTAATGCAATATCAGGCGGTCTACTGATTCAGTTGACCTCCTTAATGCAAATTATGTTAGTGCCATGAGTCCATCATGTATGCAATTATTCCTAATCGTACTTTATAACTTCTACCTGAGTGCACAATCATTCATACAAATGCAACATCTATATGATAACACATCAAGTTTCAATCCATATACAAATACATATATGCATATGCAATATGAAAGTGACTGAGCCGATATAGTGTCTAATGTGTGTGTAAATGCATCCACGAGCAACCACTAGCAAGCACTTGCATCCACCCAACATAACATATCTCAAACACATGTTTACAACCATTGGATTTTCTACCTAAAGATCGAAGACATAATCGAGAGGACATATTAAACGATAGAATAAGTCTAAACAAAGCGATAGAAAAAGGAGAAGTTAAGAATATCCCTTAAAAAAAAAGGGTACAACGTACGCATCTTGTCTTCCGTCTCCCAAGTCACATCTCCTTAATCATCTCTCGATTGGATTTTAACCAACTTGACCTCTTCGTTGCGTAACTTCTTGATCTTCGATGCAAGGATGCATGTAGGAGCTCGTCTAATCGTGGCATCTTGCTCCACTTCCACTTCTCTAAGCATGCTCGGCTCCACTATTTCCGCGGTATCATGTAAACACTTCCTCACATGCGACACGTGAAACATGTCATGAACACCACCAAGCTTTTTCAGCAACTTCACTCTGTGGTCTGTCCAATTCTTTCTGTAATCGGGGATTGCCCTACGAACCTTGGTGCTAATTTCCCCACACTCCCCAAAGAGAACTACGTTCCTCCACGGAGACACTTTAATAAAAACCCTATCTCCAACATCGAACTCAAGGTCGGTTCATCTCTTGTCAGCGTTTGACTTTTGTCGGCCCTGTGCCGTCTTCATTCATCTTCGAATCAAGTCTATCTCCTCAGAAGTTTCCCTAACCATATCTGGCCCAAGTAAAATCTTATCCGTAGATTCCCACCAACAAGTTGGTGATCGACATGGTCGTCTATAAAAACCCTAATACTAGCTTAATAACTGTTGTTGTAAGCGAACTCCACAAATGGAAAGTGCTTTTCTCATGTCCTCCAAAATCCGGGATGCATAACCTCAAAAGATCTTCAAGGATTCTATTCACCCTTTCTGTCCGTTCATCCATCTGTGGACGATACGCGATGCTCAAACATAACTGCGTACCTACTGCCTTTTGCATATCACCTTTTCCTCTTGCATTGAAAACTGCTCCAAGCCCTGCCTCGCAAGTACCGGTATATACTGTGAACGGTTTTCTCCCATCTAGAAAAGTCAAAACTGGGGCTGATACCTTCGCAAAGCCATTAACGAACTTCCTATAGTAGCCCTCCAACCCTAGAAAAATTCTTACTTCCGTTGCTTTTCTAGGAACCTTCCAATCTTGGATTGCCACCACCTTTGTAGGATCCAATGCTATCCCTTCCTTAGAGGCCACATGTCCTAAGAACCTCACTTCTTTCCTCCAAAAATGACATTTAGAGAACTTATCTTTGAGTTGATGCGCTCTAGGGTCTCTAAGTCTTCCCTAAGATGTTGGGCATACTCTTCCTCGCTTCTAGAGAAAATAAAAATACTATCCACAAATACTACCACAAACTTGTTTAGGAACTCCCTAAACACCCTACTCATCAAGTCTACGAAATATGTGGGTGCATTCGCCAACCCAAAAAAAAGTATGACAAGCCCTTCGAAGAAACCATTAGGAGTCCTAAAAGCAGTCTTATCTATGCTATCCTCAGCTACCCTCAACTGGTGAAATCCTGTAGCTAAGTCCAATTGCGAGAAAACCGAAGCGTCGGCTAACTGATAGAACAAATCATCTATCCTCGGCAATGGGTGTCTATTCTTCTTCGTAAGCTTGTTCGGCTCCCTATAATCCACGTACAATCTAAGCGAACCATCAGTCTTTGTAGCAAAAACAATTGGAGCACCCCATTCTGAAATGATTCTTCTTATGAACCCTTTCTCAAGTAGCTCCCCTACTTGATTACTGAGTTCCCTACTCTCTCTCTCGGAGCCATGTGGCGCACTGGCAATGCAACTGGCTTTTAATTATCTACAATGTATACTCGGAGGTCTATCTTGCGCATCGGGGGTAGACCCTGAACCTTATCAAAGATGTCACCATACTCACGGACTACACAAACAGATTTCAAATCATCGATGAATGCGCCAAGAGATTCTAGGTAGCTAAGCATCACAGAACCCCTAGGGTCACAAGAAATATCAAGGGTCTTTCCACAATGAGTCAACAGTCTAAATACCCTCTTTTCACAGTCTTGGATGGCACCATGCCTGGCTAGCCAATCCATCCATAGAATCAAGCCATTGCCAGTGAAACCAGGAATGAAGCCGTTGCATTCAAACCCAACGCCCAAGATAGACACTCTCAAAACCCGACAAACCATAGATAAGTGAGCCAAACCACCAACAGGATTTGAGACTACAATGGGATCCATAACTAGACTAGTATTTAGGTGCAGTGTTTCAACTAACGAAGCAGATACAAACGATTGCGAAGCGCAAGAGTCAAACAAAGTTCGAACAGGATGACTGAAAAAGGAAAATCAAACTTTCAATAGAAATGCTTCTTCTCTCTCCTATCCGGATGCCATGAGAGCATGAACCTGTCCTCCAGAAGTAGGTCCTGTCCTCTGTCCATGCCCTTGTCCTTACCTCCTTAGGTAATCATAAATCGTATGTCCTACCTCTCCACAATGGTAACAACCATGCTTCTTCTTCTTCCTACAGTCCTTAAGTATATGGACCGTTATACCACAATAAAGACACGTTCTTTTGTTACGGGGGTTAATTATTCTTTCCACTTTCTCCTTTACCTTCTTCGTGGATTAAAGCCATATCAACAAATTCCTCATCCTTGGGTTGTGTTCCTCAACCTAAACTTCCTCATCGACCAAGCAGTTAGCTGAACTTTCCTTCCGTTGTCTATTTCCAAGATACCAAACAATCCTTCACTACCTTGAGCCAATTTATAGCCTCGACAAACGTCTCAGTCCTATGAAAAGGTTTTCCGCCCATCGCACCGAAGTCCTTCCATATCTTAGGAAAGGCATCTAAACATGGAGAAAGAGACTCAAGCAGGAAAAAGGAAGAGATTTGAAACAAATAATCGAAAGATAGATATATGGCTTTTGGGATTATGTTTTTCATAGTAAATCTTTCTCTTGAAAACTCCTTCTTTGAAACATGTTTTTGAAAATATTACTTGTGAAAACGGTTTTCAAAATCTTTTTCTGTTCTGGTAACCTTCGGCTCTGATACCACGTGTAACACCCCACGTCCGTTAATGTCACCCACAAAGGGAATGCATTAAGTTTCGTGGAGCATTATAAGTAAACAAAACGGAATATTACAAGATAGAAGAAGTAGTACTTGAAAATTTTGTAATTTTATTGTAGCGGAAACAGAAATAAGTTTCATTACATTTACATATACCAAAATCAAGTATATAATATCAGTCTTGTACAAAACCTTTAGAGTACATAATTTTAAAGCCATAATCCCAAACAGAAAAATGCCATACGCAGAATCAAAGCCAAGCAATACACCTTTCAACTTCAAGCTGGAAGAAAGAGATATCTGAACTAAGCTTGAGTATTTCCTCCCTAAGAACCTGTAGGGGGGAACAGAAGAAAAGAGGGGAAACAAACTAGATCAGACATAAGCCTGGTGAGTCCAGTGACTTTAACAATATAATCATTAAAGTAACAGAATAAGAACACGAGTTGGAAAGCAAGAAATGACTATAGAATAAATAGGCAAGACAAAGCAGACAAGATGAACAAGATATAACGTTGATTGCGCTTCTAATCACTACAGGATAATTACTACATTGCACCAATGCCAGTAACACCGTATCATTACTAGTTACAACGCACCCTTACTAGTCTCATACCTTAAGTTGATCCCTCTTACTAATCATGATAATGGTAGTCTCGTGTACTCCTAGCTGCTATCGTAGGTGCCCCTTTCTTCTCCTACCCTCACGAGTTGTACCCACTACCTTCCTCGTTCGATCGACTCCCTAACTTGCATGTATTTATTACTTGTGTCATTCGACCTCGCTTGTATGTATTCATTACTTATGTCATTCGGCCCCGCTTGTATGTAGATACCTGTGCTGACCGCATCATGGGGTGTATCAATTCCCATGATGACAATCTAACACGATTCAAGATGCACAGTGTATACTACTGATGCCCAATGCCTGATTTTTCCACTCCGGAGCACGTGCACGCCCATACTCCATCGGAACCTACACTGCTGCACCACCCGCCGCTATTTTGACCGCTTATAATCAGCCGAGTAATCGTGCCCCACCCTGCCTAGCTCAGAGTACCATGATACATCTATGTGGGTTACTGCTGAAATGGATCCCCATTACTAGGGCTTCCTAATCAACATGTTATAATGGTTAAGTATTATCAATTTAACTTAACCCCACCCATTTGCTTAATTAACATGTTGTAGTGGTTAAGTGTTGCCTATTCATATGTTACTTAACCTTCTCACTGATTCACGCATGTTTATTTAACGGTTAAGTTTGTGGGCCTACATATACTAATATTACCCACTTACCCAAGATTTACTTAACCCTTCCCCTTATCAAGTCCATATGTATTATTGGTTAAGCTTGCCTTAACCCTATCCCCTTTGTTCATGTAATATTGGTTAAGTTGTCTTCTTGTCCATGTTAACTTAACCCACCCACCTAACATGTTGTATTGGTTAAGTGTCGCATGTTCATATGTTACTTAACTTTTCCATTTTTAGCATGTTTGTTCCTTAACTTTAATTTATTCATTAAAGCACCAACCTCTCACATTAGAACTGTTGTTTGCGGTTGCTGGATGTGCCGGGCGGTTCCGGGAAGACTTTTACCACAAACTCATTCTAACCTCGGGTTTTTGGGCTTAATACGCTAACCTCTCACATTAGATCTATGTTGTTGCGGTCGCTGGATGTGCCGAGCGGCTCCGGGCTGTGATAACCCCAAACTTCCATGGAATGAAAGTAAGGAATAATCATTTGGAATACAACATAAATACAATAATACAGATCACAGATACAACATAGTAAAGGAAAACTATAGAATAACAACATCATAACTGTGGAATATGAATGTCATCAAACACAGAATCCCACTGTCACAGAGTTTAAATTATTACATCAAGTTTCAGCAAAAAGGAAATAAGTTCCAACTTCAAAATAGAACAACTGGAAATAAAATAAGTCTTGATGTTTCAGAGTTTAAAGATAAAATGCAACAAAAGATAAATGTTAGATAGTCTTCGTGGTCCAACATAAGCACCTCCAAATAAGCACTCCAAGATAAATAAGCAGCTCCAAGATAGCGACCCCAAAGTGTGGTCAATTCAAGTTATACCACATTTTCTAGTTATGCCCAAAATTAATTATATGATTACAACACATCTGTATGCCAATTACATAATATTCAACCTTTACCTAAACTTTTCCCCAACGTTCCCACGTCGTTCGTGCGTATAGTTCATGTGATACGTTAGGCTCACAATTAGCCCAACTCATAAAAAAAAAGTAAAAAGGGAAGAAACACATGACATCATAACTGGCATACACAATATAGATCTAAGACGGCATAAATCTAGTAAACATATAAAAATAGATCCAATCAACATATTGGGCGCAAACTAGCGTGGATCTAAACATAAACTCGCACAGATTTAAACATATGAACATATAATTCTAAACATATGGACTGATATGGATCTAATCATATAAACACGTAGATCTAAACATATGAACATATAGTTCTAAACATATGGACTGATATGGATCTAATCATATAAACATGTAGATCTAAACATATGAACATATAGTTCTAAACATATGGACTGATATGGATCTAATCATATAAACAAGTAGATCTAAACATATGAACATATTATTCTAAACATATGGACTGATATGGGTCTAATCATATAAACATGTAGATCTAGACATATGAACATATAGTTCTAAACATATAAAATATGGTCTTACATGTATGAACATGACTTGCATATAATCTTTCATAACTTGCATAGATCGAGCAAACTTGCGTACATAACTTGCATACGTAATTAGGCATATGAATTAGCATAGAACATAACTTGCATATAATGAATCAAATCAAGCATAAATCAAAACATAGTTTGCAAAGACATAAACTTTATATGATTTACAAACATTTTCATACAGTCCAATTCATAACTCTTAACAATTACGTTTAAACGATTATCTTGTGAAAGTAACTGCACTCACAGAAAACGGATCTTGAATTCTGGGATCTGATTTCTGAAGTTGCTAAGCTAATCCGTTGATGTAGGCGTTGGTTTGTTCGTTGTTGTTCTAGAATTCCTTTTCGCAATTCCTAGGCTTTGAATTTTTATCTCTTATCTTTTTATCTTTAATCTAGAATTTGATTTGTTATGGTGGCAGCTAGGTTAGTTTGTAGATGAACAGCATGACGACATCATAGTTTATGGTTGTGAGGTTAGGGTTTAGGTTTAGCTATGTATATATAGATGTTTAGGATTAATATGGGCCTTTAGATCAACCTAGGAGTCATCAAAGCCATCCAAATCCAAGAGAGCCAACCAGAACATGACACATATGCCCTAACACCTCAGAAAATCGTCACTGTCCAGATCAGCTCGCTGGAGTCGACCCCTACAGGGCGGAGGGGAGGGGGTCGACACCTATGTCGACACCCGTATAGGGGGGTCGACACCCTATGGCGGGACTTTTCCCGCCCAGCCTTCTCTCCAGATTTGAATTTCGAACTCGATTTATTTAATTGTTAATTTTATTTTATTTCTGCTTAAACTTGAAAACTTCTAACCACAATAACTTCTTCATACAGAGTCCGATTAACGCAACTCGGACTCTATCTCAAGCAGAATTCCGAGACGAACGTAACGGCGTAACCCATTTCACCTAATTCTTCTTTTAAAGTTTAAATTTTCTTTAATTATCCCTTATATGCCGTTTTAAAATTACGGGGTGTTACACCTTCCTACTTCCGAATTTGGAGCATGGATCAATCGGAAACAGCCAAAAATCCTCGATGCTTTCTACAAAAAGGCAAGGAAATACTTATGCCAAGAGGAAGTAAGATGGAATCGGCTCTCCGAAACCAGTTAAACGACCCAATTTCACCCTTACGGGAATGCCCGTATTGAGTTGAGAACACGACAAATCAGAACACAAACAGAAGAACATTTCATTGCTAATTATAACAATTACATCAGAGTACAAGAATATAACAGAGTATGAATAAATATTACACATTTGATAAACATCAGAGATTTAAAAATTACAATGCATCGGAAAAATAATACAAAACATAACTGAAAGAAATACACAGATACAGAGCTTTCCGAATTCAACTCCAACTAAGAACCAGGATCCTGTGAACATAATATCTGCAAAACCGAAATTACTAGCTGCCCGTGTGGAAAATAGGGGCACCCAGAGTTTAGGTTAAAACAATAAACTCCAGGTCAGTCATGTGACTAGTGTGAGAACTAAAACAGTTATTAGCTTGATTTTAAAGTCTGGTAAATCATGGGACCACGCCGTATAACTCGGAACGGGTTTATCCCCCATGAATACCAGTGCATAAAAATAACAACGTAGTGCTAAAGAGAAAAATGAAGCTATTATAAGACTCATGTCCCATCACATAATGAACACAGTCGAGGATAGAGTTTTCCCTTATAATAGCCAAATATGCTTGATACGCGAAATTTCTTTTTTTTTTTAATTATTACTATAAGTGAAGAAATCAACTTCAAATATAAATGTATCAATCACAGGTGGCGTAGGTACCATTATATTACGTCGCCATATATATATATATATATATACATATATATATATATATACATATATATATATATTTACAACTAAAGCCGAATATCATGTATTGGAGATTGGGTTTCCATCTATGAACCGAGACCAGGGACGGCTCCTCTCCGCTTCGAGACACACTAGCAAGTGCCTCAGGACTACGCACTCTGGGCAAACCTTGGATCCTCATGGCGGGTCATCTGTCGATGATTAGTTATACCATAAACTATATGTTAGCCGGTTCTATCAAACTTCCAAAATGGTCAGTATGTCGACCATCTCCTATCAGCCACGTAGTGACTGATATATCCATCGATCCTGTGGTGACTGATATATTCGAGGTACCTCGTCTCCCATCAAGTAATAATAGTATGCAACATCCACATGAGTAAGCAGTCTGGGCTCCATACCATGACATTACTCATAGCCAGAAATAACATATGTGCATTTCCATGTAGTCACTATCCCATTTTTGGTTCAATACTGGGTGCGAGGCTCGCAAATTAACGCAGCACAAAGCTATGCTATTTAAAGTCGTGCTTTGATCATCAACCACAAGGATCTTCTTTTCAACAAAAGCCTTGATCCTTTGCATCTCAGCATGCTACACCGGCAATTCATGCCATGCGACTGATATCTATCGATATATAACCTCTAAGCTCGTACGTCTTAGAGAAGGGTGTTAAGCAGGAGAATAAATTCTCCGCCGCCAAATAGATATATATTTAACAGAAATCAATCAACACAGAATAAAATCTAATGCTAGACACACATCCATTTGCAAGTCCGTTCTGGGTCTGAACGAAACCGGAGGCACCTTGTTCCTCATTCCATATGTCCAATACAGGAGAGAGGTTCTCGCATATCCGGTCGATCTCCAAGTACGTTTGGACGATCACCACTTATTACCTTGTCTTGGGTGTACAACCCAATCAAGACATCAGTAATCATCCAAACGATGTGAAGACCTCCGGTCTTCAACCACCATCTTCATCGTCGACTTATCGTCGAATCAGTTATTCAGAATGGGTATAAACCCGGCCTTTCCGAATAACCCACGTATATTATAATCAAGTGATATAAACACACAACATTCGCCTCATTCCAATTCAGAATATTCTTTTATTCAAATATTCATATCTTTCGGGAAAGGTTCCCATTAATTTTATCAAAGATAAATTATTTAATATTTATTCTTTAATCCTCCTTTGGATATCATTTCAAACCAAATTAAGGTTTATCCACACTAGTCGGGATTAGCGAACCTTACCAAAGTAATCATTTGTTTAATTTCCTAATCCCAACCTATTCATCCCATGGAGCAAAACAGGTAATACTCTGCATCTAACACCACGGTGTTATTGGTAAATTTAATTACCATTTCACGTTCAAATCTAATTAAAGATTTAACTATCGCTTGGAGCAAAACTGGTGATACTCCACTCTCGATCATTTCCCAAATTTGATGATTTAAATTATCACATTCTCATTTAAATCTAATTAAAGATTCATTAAAACTCCTCTTTGTTTTAATCTTCCCAAAAATCAATATTATTGATTATTTAATTTTGGGAATCAAACATGTCGCATCGACAATCTACATCGTACTATTGATTTCTGCCTATATATAACATCTAAGCTCGTACGTCTTAGAGAAGGGTGTTAAGCAAGAGAATAAATTCTCCACCACCAAACAGATATATATCTAGCAGAGATCAACCATACAATACGAAATACGATGTTAGACATGTAATCCTGTCTTTAACTGGGTTAAAGAGCTAATGTCGTTTAAAACACAGTTCACGATAAACCCAAAATCACATTCCATTAATTATGGAATCTTCACGGAAAATAGATCAATATATAATCGATATCAATTTCCGCATCCGACTAATAATATAAATGGAATAACGACAAAGGCTTTTAAATTCCATATATATTAACAGTCTTCCACCATAGAAGCTCAGTTCGATTATTACCAAATAGAATTCCATTCAATTCCACTTTAATATATTAAATTGGAAAACTTTACATTGGAAAATTTCAACTAAATCTTAATAAAAGATTTATAAATTCTAAATCACATTTCACTGTAAATCGGGTCAGAGAACGAATGTCGTTAAAAACACAGTTCACAATAAACCCAATTCACATCCCATTTTGTTCCAATTAAATGTTAATTATCTGAAAACTCTAATAATCACAATTAAAAGATTTATTCTTTTCACACGGGATTTAAGAATAGTTTTATTTAAGACGCCATTCGCGACAAACCCTAAATCCACATCTTTTATTCTATTCCAATTAAATATTAATTAATTGGAAAAACTTCATTAAATCTTAATTAAAGATTTATTCTTTTCTCAACTGGGTTTAAGAACAGTGTTATTGTAACACCTCGTATTTTTAATATAATTAAAAATAAAATAAAATATATAAAAATATGCTTATGATGGGTAAATAATGGTGATGCATAAGAAGAATTAATTAATACATGGAAGAGAAGAAAAATTAGTTCGATAACGATGTATGTAACGGAAAAGATAGTAAAATAAGGATAAATAATTCAAGAATCAGGAATTAGGTAAAATGGACATCACCATTGCGTTTGTCTCGGAAAAATACGCGAAATAGAGTCCAAGTTTTTGAAAATCGGATACCGTATGAACAAGATATGGACGAACGAAGTTAGGCAGAAAAACCGAAAACAGTCCAGAATACAATGGCGCACTTGTGAATTGCCCCAGTACAAAAATACACTGGCGTACCTGCCAAGTGCGCCCGGACAAATCCAGCACCGAATTCTGGAGTGTTCTGAGGTGACGTGTCTTCTTTTGAGTGGCTAGATGATGTGTATTCGAGCTGTGCGATTCTGATGACTTCTGGACTGATCTGAAGGCTCTAAATCACCCTATTCACCTATAAAATAACACCTAGACCTAGCCTAACTCACAACAAATCATTCTTACACCGTTATGCTGCTGGACTTCCTCTTGATCATGGCCGCCGTCTCTAATCTTCTTCCTAAGCTTTCAAACTCAAATCAATTCAAAGGTTAAAGCTTCTCCAAAGGATCAAATAATAAATCAGCGACGCCGCAACATTTCTACAACAAATCCAATTCTTAATTCATTAGCCATGCTATGTAAGTTCTAGTTATTTTCAGGTTTAAATATTTAATTATAATGTGGCCATGAAATAAAGTGGATTTTGATTTAAGTATGTATCGATTCAGATCTATTTCTGTTTCTTCTAGAATCTTGATCTTTGGACTTTTCTATCTTTACTCTCATGCTAAGTTCATGATCTATTCAGCCTGTTGTAAATCAATTTTCTTGATTCATGTTGATATTATTATCCATTTGTAATCTTAATATGCCTGTGATGATGTTTTTCTCTCCGATCTTGTTTTGATGCAAAATTCTACCTTTCCCCTATTTATTTTCTTTTGATGAACCTAGGTCAATTTCGGACCTAGGCCTAAACTGCGATTTGCGTGCGATTCAATACGGGGGAAATATTGGGATATTGTCTTGTTGGATATATGTGTTTGATAGAATCGAAGGCATAATATGAAAACTGGATATTTGGGTATTATCGTTATAATTAAAGTTTGCTAGCTTGGGTAAATTGGGGTAAACATGGAATACATGTAGTTTGGTATGAAACTTGACCTATGGAAAATATGGCAAGAATATTGATATGTATAACTTGGCTAAAATTTGACCTATGTAAATTGGGCATAGCTTTGTAAACATGTAAACTCTGAATCTTGACATATGTAAAAAGGCATGAAACTTGGTATATATGTAAATTGTCTAGGATTAGGCATATATAAATTGGCATATGAAATTTGGCATGGATCTTGATATACGTGTAATTTGGCTAGAACTTGATATCTGTAAATTGGCATAAACTTGGCATACATGTAAACATGCAAGAATTAGACATATATAATCCAACTAGAATTGGGTACATACATTAATGAGCATGTAATTTGGAATGTGGGCGTATGATAATTAACATGTAATTGTCGTGTTTAGCATAATCATGGTTACTGACATTTAATTTGGTATGATTTACATACCAAAAATTATAAACATGATTTAAAGGGAAGGTGGGCCATAATAGTAAATGTTGATTAATGTAAATTATGGACATAAAGATAATTGGTAATTTTTAGGAAACTTGCCATAAATTAGTCATTAATCACATAAGTGATTTATGGCATAAAATGGTATTAATTATATACCTAAATTAATGAGATTGATTGGAAAAAAATTGGGCAGTAATTTGAATTTGAATAATTTACATAATTAATGTAAATTAGAAAATACGAATATGCTTAGCACGAGGTTGGATTGAGTTGTGATGTAAACCTGCCCGGACCCGCCCGGCTGTCCAGTAATCACAACAATACCTATCCAATGTGGGAGGCTAAGCATTGAGCCCAATAAAAACCCGAAGTTAGACTGAGTTGTGGCGTATGACTGCCCTGACCCGACCGGCACACCGGCAACCACAACAATATCTGTCTAATGTGAGAGGTTGGTGCCCTAATAAGACAACTAGAGCTGAGATAGGGTTGGTAGGGTTAAGTTAACTAGAACACTTAACCAATTTCAACATGTTAACTAAATTGGTAGGTAGGGTTAGGTTAATCTGGACACTTAACCAATTTAATATGTTGACTATGGGAGTGGGTAAGGTTAAGCAAATGTTTAACCATTATAACATGATTAAACTGGACTAGAGAGTGAGGTTAAGTTAATGAGAACACTTAACCAATACAATGGGTTAATTAGACAAGTGGTTGCGGTTAAGTAGTAACACTTAACCAACATAACAGGACAAACGGGTGGGTTAAGTTAACTTGAATAAGTTGAAAACACTTAACCATTATAATATGACCAGTGGGTGGGGTTAAGTTAACAAGAAAATTCTTAACCAATGTAACCAGATAGACAAACGGGGTTAAGTTAATAAACCACACTTAACCAATCAAACATAATAAGCGAGAAAGGTTAAGTTAACTAAGGTAAACACAACCATGGTAACGTAACGAATAGAAGGGTTAGGTGGGTAATATTAGTAAATATAGGCCCACATACACTTAACCATTAAATATACATGCTTGAATCAGTAGTGGGGTTAAGTACACATCAGGGTTGGTGGGTAATATCAGAGAATATAGGCCCACAAACTTAACCATTAGAAAAACCTAGTAACGGGGACCCATTTCAGCAGTAACCCACATTAGGTATCAACGGAACCCTGAGCTAGGCAGGGTGGGGCACGATTACTGGGATGATTATAAGAGGTCAAATTGGCGGCGGTTGGTGCAGCAGTGCAGGTTCTAACGGAGTGCGGGCATGCACACACTTCGGCGCAGAAAATTTAGCCACTGGGCATCAGTAGGTATAAAGCTGTGCATCTTGATTGTGTCAAGGTTTCCACCATGGGACTTGATACACCCCATGGTGGGACCAACACAGGTATCTACAAGTAGGGGGCCGCGTGACACAAACGAGAACAAGGTCAAGTAGGGAGCCGATCGATAAGGTAGTAAGGGTGCATCGAATATATATATATGGCCATTGGGGTGATCGAGGTGGAATCCTCATAATCGATGTACACCTGAAGGCTACCTTAAATTGCGGGGATTGGGATCACGTTGTAATTATTATTTAACACGGGCTATTAGTTGGGACACTAGTAGGGGGTACGGATCCTTGTTACACAGGACACTAGTTGGGACACTAGTAGGAATACAGATCATTCAATGTAAGACACTTATGAGGATGCTAGTTAGGTGGTGCAGAGCAAATAGATATCGTTTTAATGGTAAAGCTTAGAAACCTTGCGATGTTATTCTTGATAGAAACCATGCGGTGGGATACTTGATAGGAATTATGGGATGTTATACTTGTTTCATCGTGCCCGAAGTTTATCTTATTACCTTAGTTTATCTTGTTATCATAGTTTATCTTGATATCTTAGTTTATCTTGCCTACCTTGTTATCATGCTTATGTTTACTTTCAGTTTATTCATGCCATGTTATCTTTACCTATTTTTATGCTGAAAGTCACTAGGACTTACTCAGTCTTTATGACTGACCCGTTTTGTTTCGCCTCTTTTTCTTCCGTTTCCCCCCCCCACCAGGTTCACAGGGTGGGAATACAGCTTATTTCGGATCTTACCAATCTCCAAGGCTCTTTCATGTATGGCTTGGATTTCTCTTGGCGATGGCTTGGTTTGCTTTATTGGGGAATACTGCAGTTTGTTTTTATGCTTCTTTGTTTTTGAGCAAGACAGATATTTTAACTATGAAATTGGGTATTGGAAGTTGATGGGCTTTTCTTGTAAACATTTATATTTAATAAATGGTCTGAAGTACTTCCACTTTATTTTCCGCCGTTTTATATATGTCTGTCTTGTAATATTTCTGTTCCAGTACCCATAATACTCCATTGAAGTTAAGGCATTCCCTTTGTGAGTGACCTTAACAGATGTGGGGTGTTACATTTGGTATCAGAGCAGAAGGTTACCAGACTGGGCAAAAGTTTTCAAAAAACCTTCTGAAATTATTTTCAAAACATTTACAAAGAAGCAAATTTTCAAGAAAATTTTGTTTTAATTAAAAGGCATATTCCCCAAAGCCATATGCACTATCTTTTGATTCTCTCTTGAAATCTCTTCTCTCTCTTTTCACCATAGTTTCGTAGGCATCCGACACATGTCGAAGGGCAAAGGAGTGCCCAACCTCCATCTGTAGCCGCAGCAGTTCCATCTGCGTCTAATCCTATTTCAAGTTGGGTAGAGTTGCCATGCGTTGGAGGTAGCTTCGAGAGACTTGTCAACAAACTATACGAGGACAGTAAGAACAAGAAACTAGTTGTTATAGCTTAATCCATGAAGGAGGAAAAAGGTGAGAGGAAAGAGACCAAAGTGAAAGAATAGTAAAACCCATGACAAGAGAGAGTATCTTTATTGAGAAGGGACATGTAGTTAAGTATTATAGGACAAAGGCAAGGGACAAGATCGTCGAGAGGACAATTGAATGCTCTCACTACTAGCGTACCTAAGAGAGTGGTAACGTTTCTGTTAAAGGTTTAGCTTTTCTTTTCTATCATCCCACTAGAACTTTGTTTTTTTACATCGCATCCTTTTAATTCTGCTTCGAAAGTTGAGTCTCTGCACCTTAGTACTAGCATGGTAGAGGATCCCATTTTTGTCTCAAATCCTGTTGGGGAATTGGCTCATTTATTTATGACTTGTTAGGATTTGAGAATGTCTATGCTAAGTGTTGAGTTTAGAAGGAATGCTCATGTTTTTGGTGAGCTATGGGTTGATTCTAGGGATGAAGTGGTTATCCAGTAAGGGTGACCTTCTCGGTTTTGAAAAGAGGGTAGTTAGACTCTTGACTTGCCTCGGTAATACCCTCGAAGTCGCATGTAACCTTTAGGGTTCTATCATGATTTGTTACCTAGAATCTCTTGACACATTTATTTGTAATTCGTAATCCGCTCAAGTAATGTTTGCCACTAAGGCGGATGGGTCATTTCGCTTATGCATGAGTTGTAGAGAATCACCTTAGTAAGTACATTTGGCAACATGGTTGGCATTTATTTCTAAGAGATAGTTCTTCTACGTGGAATACCTGATAGTAAGTGGACGAGATCCAAGATTCACTAGTGAATTTTGGAGAGCTTGCATGAAACCATGAGTACGCAGTTATGTTTGAGCCGAGTATACTAGGAGGAGAATAAGTGAAAGTGGAACGAGAGGCAAAAGTGAAATGGATTCCAACCCATATTTTGGAAACAAGAATTAAGAAGCTATGAAATTGTGTAATTAAAGAAGGTCAAAGCACAATGGAGTTAAGCTCAAGGAAATGCGACTTAGAAGAATGAAGACTACATTCGCGCATCATATCTCTTTTTAAGAGTATATCCATGATCTCTCTTTTCCTATAGAGCTTACTCACATGCTATATTTTGTGTATATCCTGTCGGTCCTATCCTCAATCTAATTTCTGTTGCAAACCCCATAGGGAGTATGACTCATCTATAAGTAACACATGTTGGGGCTTGAGGGTGTTCATTGGGTTGACTAAACTTTTTTTGGGTGTTATAGGATACGGGTTGGTCTTAAAAAGGGATTTCCTTATGACCTAATAGGAGTCATGCTTAGTTTTCTAGAATCATGTATATTGGTTGGGATGAGTAATTCTTTGGGTGTCAGTCTGATGTTGATTTCGGTCTTCGGGGCTGATGCTTAGAGAGTTCTTCTCCTAATCAATATATATGTGGCATAGATTTCCAGTTTTGACATTGCCTAATGGGCACAAAGTTTTTGCTTGCTTCTATCATTCGACTATACCTTTAGATAGGAACAATTGGGTGTAAACATGTGTTTGAGACATGTTATGATTGATGGTTGCAAGTGGTTGCAAGTGGTTGCTAGTGGTTGCTCGTGGATGCATTTACACACATTAGGCACTAGATCGGCTCAATCACCTTTCATATTGCATATGCACGAGTGTTTACACTTATTTGTGGATGAAATTGAATGTGTTATCATGTGGATGTTGCATATGGATGGATGTTTGTGCACACATATAGTCTTTATGTGACTAGGACTATTTGCATACATGTTGGACTCATGGCACTAAACATATTTTGCATCTAGAAGATCAATCAAGCCTGATCATTTGCATTAGACAAAGAACATATACACACACTTCTTGCATATGTTCATACAGCATTAGAAATCTCTTAAGGACAATGAATGCCTGTGATTGATGATTGAGTAGATGGATGATGGATGGTAGGACACATTCTTCTTAACTTGAAGATTTCGGGGACGAAATCCTTTAAGGAGGGGAGAATGTAACAACCCGTATTTTTAATATAATTAAAAATAAAATATATAAAAATATGCATATGATGGGTAAATAATGGTGATGCATAAGAAGAATTAATTAATACATGGAAGAGAAGAAAAATTAGTTCGATAACGACGTATGTAACGGAAAAGATAGTAAAATAAGGATAAATAATTCAAGAATCAGGAATTAGGTAAAATGGACATCACCATTGCGTTTGTCTCGGAAAAATACGCGAAATAGAGTCTGAGTTTTCGAAAATCGGATACCGTATGAAGAAGATATGGACGAACGAAGTTAGGCAGAAAAACCGAAAACAGTCCAGAATACACTGGCGCACTTGTGAAGTGCGCCAGTACAAAAATACACTGGCGCACCTGCCAAGTGCGCCCGTACAAATCCAGCACCGAATTCTGGAGTGTTCTGAGGTGACATGTCTTCTTTTGAGTAGCTAGATGATGTGTATTCGAGCTGTGCGATTCTGATGACTTCTGGACTGATCTGAAGGCTCTAAATCACCCTATTCACCTATAAAATAACACCTAGACCTAGCCTAACTCACAACAAATCATTCTTACACCGTTATGCTGCTGGACTTCCTCTTGATCATGGCCGCCGTCTCTAATCTTCTTCCTAAGCTTTCAAACTCAAATCAATTCAAAGGTTACAGCTTCAACAAAGGATCAAATAATAAATCAGCGACGCCGCAACATTTCTACAACAAATCCAATTCTTAATTCATTAGCCATGCTATGTAAGTTCTAGTTATTTTTAGGTTTAAATATTTAATTATAATGTGGCCATGAAATAAAGTGGATTTTGATTTAAGTATGTATCGATTCAGATCTATTTCTGTTTCTTCTAGAATCTTGATCTTTGGACTTTTCTATCTTTACTCTCATGCTAAGTTCATGATCTATTCAGCCTGTTGTAAATCAATTTTCTTGATTCATGTTGATATTATTATCCAGTTGTAATCTTAATATGCCTGTGATGATATTTTTCTCTCCGATCTTGTTTTGATGCAAAATTCTACCTTTCCCCTATTTATTTTCTTTTGATGAACCTAGGTCAATTTCGGACCAAGGCCCAAACTGCGATTTGTGTGCGATTGAATATGGGGGAAATATTGGGATATTGTCTTGTTGGATATATGTGTTTGATAGAATCGAAGGCATAATATGAAAACTGGATATTTGGGTATTATCGTTATAATTAAAGTTCGCTAGCTTGGGTAAATTGGGGTAAACATGGAATACATGTAGTTTGGTATGAAACTTGACCTATGGAAAATATGGCAAGAATATTGATATGTATAACTTGGCTAAAATTTGACCTATGTAAATTGGGCATAGCTTTGTAAACATGTAAACTCTGAATCTTGACATATGTAAAAAGGCATGAAACTTGGTATATATGTAAATTGTCTAGGATTAGGCATATATAAATTGGCATATGAAATTTGGCATGGATCTTGATATACGTGTAATTTGGCTAGAACTTGATATCTGTAAATTGGCATAAACTTGGCATACATGTAAACAGGCAAGAATTAGACATATATAATCCAACTAGAATTGGGTACATACATTAATGAGCATGTAATTTGGAATGTGGGCGTATGATAATTAACATGTAATTGTCGTGTTTAGCATAATCATGGTTACTGACATTTAATTTGGTATGATTTACATACCAAAAATTATAAACATGATTTAAAGGGAAGGTGGGCCATAATAGTAAATGTTGATTAATGTAAATTATGGACATAAAGATAATTGGTAATTTTTAGGAAACTTGCCATAAATTAGTCATTAATCACATAAGTGATTTATGGCATAAAATGGTATTAATTATATACCAAAATTAATGAGATTGATTGGAAACAAATTGGGCAGTAATTTGAATTTGAATAATTTACATAATTAATGTAAATTAGAAAATACGAATATGCTTAGTACGAGGTTGGATTGAGTTGTGATGTAAACCTGCCCGGACCCGCCCGGTTGTCCAGTAATCACAACAATACCTATCCAATGTGGGAGGCTAAGCATTGGGCCCAATAAAGACCCGAGGTTAGACTGAGTTGTGGCGTAAGACTGCCCGAACCCGACCGGTACACCGGCAGCCACAACAATATCTGTCTAATGTGAGAGGTTGGTGCCCTAATAAGACAACTAGAGCTGAGCTAGGGTTGGTAGGGTTAAGTTAACTAGTACACTTAACCAATTTCAACATGTTAACTAAATTGGTAGGTAGGGTTAGGTTAATCTGGACACTTAACCAATTTAATATGTTGACTACGGGAGTGGGTAAGGTTAAGCAAATGTTTAACCATTATAATATGATTAAACTGGACTAGAGAGTGAGGTTAAGTTAATGAGAACACTTAACCAATACAATGGGTTAATTAGACAAGTGGTTGCGGTTAAGTAGTAACACTTAACCAACATAACAGGACAAACGGGTGGGTTAAGTTAACTTGAATAAGTTGATAACACTTAACCATTATAATATGACCAGTGGGTGGGGTTAAGTTAACAAGAAAATTCTTAACCAATGTAACCAGATAGACAAACGGGGTTAAGTTAATAAACCACACTTAACCAATCAAACATAATAAGCGAGAAAGGTTAAGTTAACTAAGGTAAACACAACCATGGTAACGTAACGAGTAGAAGGGTTAAGTACATATCGGGTTGGTGGGTAATATTAGTAAATATAGGCCCACATACACTTAACCATTAAATATACATGCTTGAATCAGTAGCGGGGTTAAGTACACATCAGGGTTGGTGGGTAATATCAGAGAACATAGGCCCACAGACTTAACCATTAGAAAAACCTAGTAACGGGGACCCATTTCAGCAGTAACCCACATTAGGTATCAACGGAACCCTGAGCTAGGCAGGGTGGGGCACGATTACTGGGCTGATTATAAGAGGTCAAATTAGCGGCGGTTGGTGCAGCAGTGCAAGTTCTAACGGAGTGCGGGCGTGCACACACTTCGGCGCAGAAAATTTAGCCACTGGGCATCAGTAGGTATAAAGCTGTGCATCTTGATTGTGTCAGGGTTGCCACCATGGGACTTGATACACCCCATGGTGGGACCAGCACAGGTATCTACAAGTAGGGGGCCGCGTGACATAAACGAGAACTAGGTCAAGTAGGGAGCCGATCGATAAGGTAGTAAGGGTGCATCGAATATATATATGGCCATTGGGGTGATCGAGGTGGAATCCTCATAATCGATGTACACCTGAAGGCTACCTTAAATTGCGGGGATTGGGATCACATTGTAATTATTATATAACACGGGCTATTAGTTGGGACACTAGTAGGGGGTACGGATCCTTGTTACACAGGACACTAGTTGGGACACTAGTAGGAATACGGATCATTCAATGTAAGACACTTATGAGGATGCTAGTTAGGTGGTGCAGAGCAAATAGATATCGTTTTAATGGTAAAGCTTAGAAACCTTGTGATATTATTCTTGATAGAAACCATGCGGTGGGATACTTGATAGGAATTATGGGATGTTATACTTGTTTCATCGTGCCCGAAGTTTATCTTGTTACCTTAGTTTATCTTGTTATCATAGTTTATCTTGATATCTTAGTTTATCTTGCCTACCTTGTTATCATGCTTATGTTTACTTTCAGTTTATTCATGCCATGTTATCTTTACCTATTTTTATGCTGAAAGTCACTGGGACTTACTCAGTCTTTATGACTGACCCGTTTTGTTTCGCCTCTTTTTCTTCCGTTTCCCCCCCCCCCCCAGGTTCACAGGGTGGGAATACAGCTTAGTTCGGATCTTACCAAGCTCCAAGGCTCTTTCATGTATGGCTTGGATTTCTCTTGGCGATGGCTTGCTTTGCTTTATTGGGGAATACTGCAGTTTGTTTTTATGCTTCTTTGTTTTTGAGCAAGACAGATATTTTAACTATGAAATTGGGTATTGGAATTTGATGGGCTTTTCTAGTAAACATTTATATTTAATAAATGGTCTGAAGTACTTCCACTTTATTTTCCGCTGTTTTATATATGTCTGTCTTGTAATATTTCTGTTCCAGTACCCATAATACTCCATTGAAGTTAAGGCATTCCCTTTGTGAGTGACCTTAACAGATGTGGGGTGTTACAGTTATTTAAGACACCATTCACAACAAACCCAAAATCCAATTTGATATCAAATACAAGGCTCTGAATAGAAACTATATCGGCTTATATTCATATTCAAATTCTGAAACCAACGAATATCGTTTTGGGAATAACGATATATATATATATATATATATATATATATATATATATATATATCTTCCAAATTCGTAGAATAATATCTGTATAATCACGGAATCCAATAGCGAAATATTTCGAATATGGTTTCCATTCAAATTCATATATTGGAAATTCTGTTTATTTCAAAACCATTCACAAATCCAATTTATTTTATTTAAAAACTATTGGATTTCAAATGTAGTTAATAACTAGTTCATTTTGATAAAAATATATTTTTATATTTACAAACATGGATTTTTTTATCCAAATTCTTTCCAAATCATTTATTATGATTTTACACAAATTATCAATATTTTTAATAATTTTATCAAGGCCCGTACAGTCGATTTCCATAAACGGTCATCGAACTGCACTTACAACGACCTTTTCCAAATTTGATTTGGACATAATTCGAAATCCAACCATTAGATTTCAAATCACTTATATTCGTTGGAAAGATCTTTTCGATATGAACCCAACGGTTCCAGTTTTAGGAGAATCCGACGGTCGGATCTCCCGTAATGTCAATTCAAAATCAATGGTCGAAATTCGCAAACAGCAGCGGCGCGGCGCATTCTATTCAGGCCATTATATTATATATATAATATATACTTCATCGATTTCCATTTAAAACGTATTTTTCAAATTCGTTTTAAAAACGATTTTAACTTCATTTCAATTTTAAATCAAAACTGAATACTCCTTATCATTATATTATTTAAATGATAAAATTTTCAAAATATCAAATTTTGAAATAACTTCCTTTTCGATATTCATCATAAAAATGAATAAAATCGATATAAATATCGTTCATGTCCAAATGACGTTAATCTAATCAACACGACTTTATATATTTAAATATTTTCATGTCCATCCCAAATCGGACATCAAAATCATATTTTGATCCATTACTGAATATTATTTTAAAATATTAGTTATTTTGAAATATGCATTATTCGTCATTTTAAAGTATTCGTTCTTTCTGAATTGGAATCAAACACAGTCAATTAGCATGTAATCTTGTTTATATGGATTTCATACAACACATGTACGTAACAATAATGATACAGAATCAACCATCATCCAGAGTGTAATTTACCGTTGTATAAGCGTTAAAAATAAACAATTAACGATCATCACAACTTGTCAACCCATCGATTGACATGCAACTAAATATTGGGATTTGTGTACGTCCAATATCATCCCTATACCCGTGTAGGGTTTTCAAACAATAAATAATGATTATTATTTGTGCAGTTGGGCAATGTGTAAAATTTATCGTCCCAATCTATGTCAGTCAAATGGGTGTACATAAACAAATCGTCCGATTGGTAAATGAATATTTATTTTCATTTCAGGAGAGTTTTATACCATTCATATATATGTTAAAAATTATTTATTTAACGATAAAATATTTTATTCATCACATGAATATTTTATATAATTTATTCATTCAATAAAAATGATATTTTTATAGTTCAAATATTTTATTCCATAAATAAATATTTTATATAGTTCATTTATACAATAAAAATGATATTTTTATAGTTCAAATATTTTATTCCATACATGAATATTTTATATAGTTCATTCCATCAATAAAAACAACACAGTCAATTCAATCCAAACAAACAATCATGGTTTGTGCAATCAATGGTGTCGGGTACTACTAACCACCGTCTGCTTCCTAGTATATATTTTACTGGAAAATAATTAGAGTGAGAAGATGTTCTCATAGTCGATTTCCACTCCGTCAGTTTTAATTTTTGAGTTTCTGAACTGTTCGGATTTGAATTTGCCATAAATTCCAACGTGCTCCAAATTGGGTCCGGTTAGTCTTGTTGTGAAGCTCTCGTCTCCACGATTGCAACGGATCCAGTTTCGCGCGATTTGGACCTCGCATGTAAAAGATATGAATTTTTAAACATTTGAATACTTAAACAAGTCATTAATTGAAATAATTAATAAAAATAATCACCCCCTTCTTCCTGGAATTGTCAAAACCATCGTACCCAACTGTTCCAAACTAGGGCTAATATTTGCGCGAGGTACAGGCAGCTGAACGTCGATCAGAACCTTGCACGAGCGGCGCCTACGTGACCTCCTTCACCGCCGGCGAGATGGTGCAGCTCGCACCCCTGGAGGCGCCGCAATCTGGACAGCAACGACAGCGGTTGTGTCTCGAAATTCGAGCCCCACACCCTGCGAGAATCGATCATAACTGTTGATAATTACGAGCTTGTTGAGCTCTTCAATTTCTCCTTTTGAAGGCTTGGATTTCACTGAACAGATTTAAAGAATGGGAGGGGCGATTTTGGGAAGATTTAGATCGCCGGTTCTTAGAAGTTGGCGACTGTATGGAATGAGATAGGGTTTTAGAGATTTTTATATTTATATAAATAATTTAATATTATTTTAATTCAAAAATACTTGTTTATCGGTACCAACTCCAAATCAAACCCAACGACTGTCGCCCCTAGCTAAATACCCCCATTCCGGACACAATGGGATATGTATGATAAGCCAGTTCAACTGTTACAATAAGTTTTCATCAAAATTAAAATATAAATCAATTTAAATTGAATTTAAATGTACATTTTAATTTACCGGGGTCACATACTGACTCCAAAAATTCCAGAAAAATAAATATAGCTATGTTTTAACGAACGGTCCTAACAAAACTAATTTCATCGAATTTGGAGACCGTCTGAAAAATGGACATTTTCTGGTTGATCCAATTCAAATTTAAATAACCAAACACATTTTCTTTTGCCACGCTCACATATTAATTCCAAAAATTATAAAAATTGAAACCTAGCAATAATTTGACATTCCAGATCCAAATAAAGTGGTTCATCAAAAACGGAGGTCGTTTACAAAATTGCTATTTTTAAGGGCTATATATTATATTAAATTCCATAGCGACTATTCTGAATTTTCAACTGGACATGACTTTTTATTCCGAGTATGAAATCTGGATTTTTCACATTCGTTGGAAAGATATTTTCAAACAGATTAAAATATTTCTGGTTTTACTAAAATCCGATTTATTTTGAATCCTGTACATTCAATTGAAATTTGAAATGAATTTTCAAACTGTCGCGCCATTTCAGGCTCATTATATAATTAAAATAAATTCATTTGTTCTAACTTCGATTTAAATAAATTTTTAGTCATTACTATTTAAAATAAATCATTTTAAATATTTAAAATCCATTAAAATTGCCAAAATATTTTTTTAAATTGGTTTTGATTTTTCGGGTTGTTACAATCTCCTCCACTTAAAATCTTTTCGTCCTCGAAAAGGAACGGAGCTGAAAGTTGTTTAACAATTCAACTCAAATTTCATTCTGGCTTTCATTCTACAACTTTTTAGTTTATAAGAATTTTCAAATTTTTCAAAAATTTGGCTAACGCCCTAAATTTTCGAAAAATTTCGCCATAACCTCCTTTGTACGGGGAGGCATTTAAAACCACAACTAGCCACGTAGAGCCCTCATCAATCCAAAAGAAAAAGCCAATCGGCTCATAAAATCATCCAAACCCAATAAATTAGTAAGCATGTACCTATTTGTCGGGCATACAATTTTATTCCTATTCTTAGTGCCCCTGCTATAACCTGTCCAATGTATATAAATGTATATGCATTCATTTGCAATCAATTTGCAATTTAGTTCAATATTTGACTCAATTTGGCTTAATGGTTCAAAATGTTAATTAATCAAACCAACAATCAAACAACACAACCATCAATCAATTAGCTGATTAGTTTTTCATTCATATATCTTTAATATATATACTCAAAATCATGTTTTTGAAGCGAAGTCACAACAATAGACCCTATATATGTTTTGATTCTCACACCAATCAATTAGAAATATATAGATATCTCACTTTTGAAACTCGAGCATAAATACTGATGATGGGGCGCCATCATCAGAATCATGTCTGGGTGACTAGAGTGTGATTCTATATCTATCCAGTATATTAAAACTTCGAATATACGTTCATGACGTGTATATGCGAAATCTCATATACTCGATTGTCCAAAATAAATTAAAATAATATAATCAAATATGTATAATTAGATTTAATTTTCAAAACAAAATTTGTTTTCATTTTTATTTTTAAAAACACCACTCTTCACGCTCGTTCTTGGATACTACTGATCCTATCTCTAACGAGTCATTCTCATTGGATATTACTAATCCAATCTCTGATGAATTCTTTTGTTTGGTTCTAACGTGTCTTGTTCTCGAGTTCTATAAACCAAAGCTCTGATACCATAATAAAACGACCCAAACTCGCCCTTACGGGAAAGCTCGGATTGAGTTGAGAACACGACAAATCAGAACACAAACAGAAGAACATTTCATTGCTTATTACAACAATTACATCAGAGTACAAGAATATAACAGAGTATGAATAAATATTACACATTTGATAAACATTAGAGATTTACAAATTACAATGCTACGGAAAAATAATAAAAACACAACTGAAAGAAATACCCGGATACAGAGCTTTCCGAATACAACTCCAGTTGTAAACCAGGATCCTGTGAACATAGTATCTGCAAAACCAAAACTATTAGCTGCCCGTGTGGAAAATAGAGGCACCCAGAGTTTAGGTTAAAACAATAAACTCCAAATCAGTCATGTGACTGGTGTAAGAACTAAAACAGTTATTAGCTTGATTTTAAAGTCAGGTAAATCATGGGACCATGCCGTATAACACGGAACAGGTTTATCCCCCATGAATACCAGTGCATAAAAATAACAGTGCAATTCTAAAGAGAAAAATGAAGCTATTATAAGACTCAGGTCCCATCACACAATGAACGCAGTCGAGGATATTGTTTTCCCTTATAATAGCCAAATATGCTTGATACGCGATTTTTTTTATTACTATAAGTGAAGAAATCAACTATAAGTGTAGCTATTATATGGCTCATATTTGCGCGAGGTACAGGCAGCTGAACGTCGATCAGAACCTTGCATGAGCGGCGCCTATGTGACCTCCTTCACAGCCGGCGAGATGGTACTGCTCGCACCCCTGGAGGCGCCGCAATCTGGACAAGAACGGCAGCGGTCGTGGATCGAAATTCGAGCCCTACGCCCTGTGAGAATCGATCATAACAGTTGATAATGACGAGCTTGTTGAGCTCTTCAATTTCTCGAAGCCTTGGATTTTACTGAATAGATTTAAAGATTGGGAGGGGCGATTTTGGGAAGATTCGGATCGTCGGTTCTTAGAAGGCGGCGGCTGTATGGAATGAGATAGGGTTTTAGAGATTATTATATTTATATAAATAATTTAATATTATTTTAATTCAAAAATACTTGCTTATCGGTACCAACTCCGAATCAAACCCAACGACTATCTCCCCTAGCTAAATACCCCCATTCCGGACACAATGGGATAGTCCGGTAAGTCAATTCGACTGTCACAATTAGTTTTCATCAAAATTAAAATATATATCAATTTAAATTGAATTTAAACGTACATTTTAATTTACCAGGGTCACATACTGACTCCAAAAATTCCAGAAAAATAAATATAGCTATTTTTTGATGATACGGTCCTAACAAAAATAACTTTGTCGAATTTGGAGACCGTTTGAAAAATGATCATTTCTGGTCGATCCAATTAAAATTAAAATTACCAAACACATTTTCTTTTGCCACGCTCACATATTAATTTCAAAAATTATGAAAATTAGAATCTGGCAATAATTTGACATTCCGGATCCAACCAAAGTGGTTTCGTAAAAAACGGAGGTCGTTTGCCAAATTGCTATTTTTAAGGGTTATATATTATATTAAATTCCATAGCGACTATTCTGAATTTTCAACAGGACATAACTTTTTATTTGCGCTATGAAATCTGGATTTTTCACATTCATTGGAAAGATATTTCAAACAGATTCAAATGTTCCTGGTTTTACTGAAATCCGATTTATTTTGAATCATGTACGTTCAGTTGAAATTTGAAATCAAATTTTCTAACTATCGCGTCATTTCAGCCTCGTTATATTATTAAAATAAATTTATTCGTTCTTACTTCGATTTAAATAAATTTTTAGTCGTTACTATTTTAAATAAATCATTTTAAATATTCAAAATCCGTTAAAATTGCCAAAATAAAATTTTTAAATTGGTTCTGATTTTCCAATTTAAAATTGCCATTCTCTTAGTGGCGCGCTACACCGACGCCCCGGTGTAGTGGTAAGTGAGCAAGGGTCCTCGCATTTTTCTCGGCGGATGCGATGGGCAAGGAAGCTAGTCGACGATAGTAGGGTTCGGTTAGGTAGTTGGAATGTAGGGTCCTTAACAGGAAAACTAAGAGAGATTGTGGATACTATGATTAGGAGACGGGTTAACATCTTGTGCGTTCAAGAGACTAAATGGGTGGGTCAGAAGGCGAAGGAGGTGGAGAACACTGGCTTCAAATTGTGGTACACGGGAGAAGTACGTAACAAGAACGGGGTAGGCATATTGATTGACAAGAACCTTCAGAACAATGTGGTTGACGTCAGAAGACGAGGGGATAGGATCATCCTAGTTAAGCTAGTAGTTGGCGAGACAGTTTTGAATGTCATTAGCGCATATGCCCCACAAGTAGGTCTAAGTGAAGAAGCCAAAAGGAAGTTCTGGGAAGACTTGGATGTTATGGTTAGGAATGTGCATAATAGCGAGAAACTTTTTATAGGAGGATAATTCAATGGCCATGTTGGCTCATCTAGCGGGGGTTTTGAGCGAGTGCATGGTGGTTTTGGATTTGGCAGTAGGAACCAAGAGGGTGAAGATATTTTGAATTTCGCTCTCTCTTTTGATCTCATGATTGCTAATACCTTCTTTAGAAAGAGGCAATCACATCTGATCACCTTCAGTAGTGGCCAACAGGCTAGTCAGATTGACTTTGTCCTAACTAGAAGAGATAGTAAACGAGATTGTGTGGATTGCAAGGTCATACCTGGAGAATGTGTCGTCTCACAACACCAGCTGTTGGTATGCGTGTTTCGTCTTCGGGTGGTGAAGGATAAGAGAGCGAAGATTAGCAGAACGAAATGGTGGAAACTCAAAGGAGATGCTTCACGGGTGTTTAAAGATAGAGTGATGGAAGAAGGAGCTTGGAATGTGGAAGGAGAAGCAAATGTCATGTGGAATGCGATGGCAACTTGCATTCGGAGAGTCGCCACTGAGGTATTTGGGATAACAAGAGGAAGCAAGCGAGAACCCAAGGATTCGTGGTGGTGGAATGACGAGGTGCAAAAGGCTATCAAAGAGAAGAAGAAATGCTACAAATGCATGTACCGTCATAGAAGCGAAGAGAACGTGCACAGGTACAAAGTGGCAAAGAAGACTGCAAAGAGAGCAGTGAGTGAAGCAAGGGGACGAGCGTACGAAGATTTGTATCAAAGGCTAAGTACAAAGGAGGGCGAAAAAAACGTTTATAGAATAGCTAGGCTACGCGAGAGGAGGACAAGAGACTTCAATCAGGTTAAATGCATAAGGATGAAAATGATAGACTTTTGGTGAAGGAAGATGAGATAAAGAATAGGTGGAGAGAATACTTTGATAAGCTTTTCAATGAAGAAAGTGATAGCTCTTCGATCGAGTTGGAAGACGTAGCCGATAACACCAATAGACATTTTGTGCGGAGATTTCAAGAAGCTGAGGTAAAGGGGGCGTTGAAACGTATGAAATCAGGCAAGTCGGTAGGGCCTGATGATATTCCTATTGAGATGTGGAGATGCTTTGGAGATGCAGGGATAAAATGGCTAACTAAGTTGTTCAACAATATTTTCAAATCAAACAAAATGCCAGATGAGTGGAGGAGAAGCATTTTAGTTCCAATCTTCAAGAATAAAGGAGATATTCAAAGTTGCACAAACTATAGAGGAATTAAGCTTATGAGTCATACAATGAAGCTTTGGGAGAGAGTTTGCGAGCAGCGTTTGAGGAGGTTGACAAGTGTCTCTAGGAATCAATTTGGTTTTATGCCGGGAAGGTCAACCACTGAGACGATTTTCTTGGTTAGGCAACTTATGGAGAGACACAGGGAGCAAAAGAAAGATCTCCACATGGTTTTTATTGACCTGGAGAAAGCTTATGACAGAGTACCGAGGAGGGTTATGTGGTCGGCGCTAGAAAGGAAGAGAGTGCCATCAAAGTATATTACCCTTATTAAGGATATGTACAAGGGAGTTGTGACTAGTGTTAGGGCATGTGACGGTGAGACCAGAGACTTTCCAATTAACATAGGGTTACATCAAGGTTCGGCTTTGAGCCCCTATATTTTCGCATTAGTGATGGATGAAATCACAAAAGATATACAAAGGAAGATTCCCTGGTGTATGCTCTTTGCCGATGATGTTGTGCTGATTGATGAAAGTAAAATAGGGGTTAATCGACAACTGGAGTTGTGGAGGGAGACCCTGGAATCAAAGGGTTTCAGGCTTAGCAGAACTAAAACAGAGTATATGAAGTGTGAGTTTAGCAGTGTCAGGTCAGATGACGGAGATGTTACCCTGGCCGGTAGAGTAGTACCCAAGAAGGAATCGTTTCGATACTTAGGATCTATGTTGCAGTTTGATGGTGAGATTGATAAGGATGTTAGTTTTAGAATTCAAGCAGGATGGGTGAAATGGCGACTAGCATCTGGCATTCTCTGTGATCGGAAGATTCCTCAGAAGCTTAAAGGAAAGTTCTATTGGACAACAATTAGACCTGCAATGTTATATGGTGCAGAATGTTGGCCTACTAAGAGGCAACACGTCCAGAAGATAAGTATAGCAGAGATGCGAATGCTGCGTTGGAGCTGTGGGCATACCAGACGAGATCGGATTAGAAATGAGGATATTCGGGAAAAACTTGGAGTTGCACCTATTGAAGAGAAGTTAGTCCAATACCGCTTGAGATGGTTTGGACATATCCAACGTAGACCATACGATGCACCTGTACGCGCTGGAATTCTAGGTCGCGCCGAAGGCCCAAAGAGAGGTAGAGGTGGACCTAAAATGACATGGGAGGAGATAATAAAGAGAGATTTAAGTAACTGGAGTTTATCGGAAGAGCTGGTAGTTGATAGGAGTGCATGGAAATTGGCAATCCATGTACCAGAACCATAGGTTATATATATATATATATACTTTATTTCACGTTTACTTAACCTTTTTACTTTTTATTTACTATTTTAGATTTTATTGTACTTTTATTGAACATTTTTACTTATTATTATTATTTAAAAAAACTCTTTATCGGACGACTTTTTATTTGATTGGTTATTTTAAACCCTTTATATATATATTTATATATTTATATATATGTATTATCATCATTATTAATTTTATTTCATTTTGGGTTCCATATCTAGCCAACCCCAACTTGTTTGGGATATATGGCTTTGTTGTTGTTGTTGTTCTGATTTTCCGGGTTGTTACAACCAGTCACCCCAACGACCCTCAAGCGGACGCTGCAAATAACAACCTCGGAGGAAAACAAGTAGGAGAGCCCTTTGATCAAAGAAAGGGGGTGGGTCCCTAGAGGCAAAGACCAAGTAATTGCAGGCAAGGGGGCCAAAACAACGGTCAGTCCCCGACCGAGCCAAGAAAACCCGGCCCTTACCAAGCCTTCGATACCTACATCCCGCTGAATGAAGACCTAAAAACAATTTACTTGGAGATATGCAACACATTGCCATATAAGAAGCCGCGCTCCAGATAATCAACTGACCTCGAGAAAAATACGAGAAGATACTGCTGATACCACGACATGTACGGACATAACACCAATGAATGCCGCCAGCTCAAGGATGTAATCGAAAAGCTTGTCCGTGAAAAATGACTTGAGCAATACGTCCAAGGACCTTTTACTCTCGAAGCAAATTCTAAACCTCAGGTGCCAGCACCTCAGGCGCCCGCCAAGGTGGCCCCGGGTCCATCTAACCCGAGGTGAGGAATCGTGATCAACACTATATGTGGCGGACCTTATCCCACACAACAGCTTTCGGAAAACGGAAGAGTATGTGAGTTCCATAAAGCATGCTACTTATGAGGCTTGCTCCGCTTCCGATGAATCTGTCCCAGCCAAGCTCCAAAAATCCATGCGGGGCGACATTGTTTTCCGCAAAAGAGATTCTACGGGGTTGAGATCTCGACCACTAATCCACTAGTCATCACAACTTAGATCGGTGTCACTTCTGTCCGAAAAGTATTGATTGATTCGGGAAGCTCGATCAACATCATTTTCAAAGCTACTTACGACCAGATGAAATTGGAAACAAAGGCCTTTAAACCATGTCGCACCATGACCCATAGCTTCAACGGAGCTTCCAGTCTCCCAGTGGGAGTGATCAACTTGCTTGTAGAACTCGGCGAGGGGTACCAGAGCCGGGTCCGAATCTTCATTTTCGTGGTTATAGTCATCGATTCCCCTTACAACGCTTTCTTTGGACGCCCTTTCCTCATAAAGTTTCGGATCTGCATGTCCTCATGGTCTCTCCTAATGAAATTCCCAACATAAAATGGGATTGGAACAGTTAGAGGCGACCAAGCAAATGCCAGAGAATGTTACGCAATAGAATGGAAGAATGCGTGCAATAAGGACAAGGGAAAAGTCATGTCCGCACCTTCTTGCGCTAAGACGGTTTTCGCATAGTAACCAGTGGCGTTTGGGCCTTTGCTCTGGCGCCACTTCCGTCTTTTCGATGACCTCGACCCACAAAAGGATGAAGAGCCCGAATAAGAGAGGTCTACTCCGGTTGAACCTGCACTGGATACTCTAATCAGTCCATATGATCCATCAAGGGTGCTAAAGATAGGATCGCAACTCCATTCCGCAATCAAAGAAGAACTTGTAAATTTCTTGAAGGCTAACTTAGACGTGTTAGCATGGACTTACTCCAAAATGAGAGGCATCAACTCTACGGACACTTTCCATTGTCTAAGTATCGATCCCACAATGCCTCCAGTCAAGTAGAAACGTCGATTCCAGGGACCCGAGAGGTCCATAAAGAGGTGGACCGTCTACTCAACAACAACTTTATTCGCGAAGCCAACTACCCCGAATGGGTCTCCAATCCAGTCCTGGTCAAAAAAGCCAACGGTAAATGACGAACATGCGCCGACTTCTCCGACTTAAACAAGGCATGTCCCAAGGACAGCTTTCCACTCCCGAAGATCGATCGACTTGTTGATTCCACCTCCGGATAACAGCTACTATCTTCCATGGATGTCTATTTAGGCTACAATCAGATCCCAATGAATCTTCGCGACCAGGATCATACCTTGTTCATAACCAACCTTGGGCTTTACTACTATCTCGTCATGCGCTTCGACCTCAAGAATGCCGGCGCCACTTATTAGCGGATGGTTAATCGTCTCTTCAAGAACCAAATCGGGAAATCTATGGAGGTGTGCATGGAAGATATGTTGGTAAAATCTAAAGTGTCAAGCGACCACGTCCACAACCTCTTTGAAATATCGATGTCCTTGCCAATACAACATGAAACTCAACCCCCTGAAATGTTCCTTCGGCATCGCTTCAGAAAAATTCTTGGGTTTCATCGTTAACTCATGGGGCATCAAAGCCAATCCAGAAAAATTCAAGCCATTCGAGATATCCAAATCCCTCAGAACATCAAAGATGTCCAAAGTTTAAATGGAAAGGTCACCGCTTTAAGTTGGTTCATCTCTAAGGCCACCGACAAGTGCATTCCTTTCTTCAATTTACTTCGAAAGGGAAAACGCAGCTTCGAATGGACCCGAGAATGCGTTTCCACGTTCGAGGACCTTCTGAATAACTTAGAGCGACCACCTAACTTATCTAAGCCCATGGACCATGAGGACTTATATGTTTATTTAGCTGTTTCCATGCAGGCAATCAGTTCGGCACTAGAACGCATCGAGAACCGTGTCCAATGACCCTTCTACTTATTGATTTCCTCTTGGAAGCTTCGACCATACTTCCAGTCTCATCCCATAAAGGTTTATACCGACCAACCACTGCGATCGGTCCTATAGCAACTCAAGGCGTCTATACGGTTATTAAAGTGGAGTATGGAACTGCGCCAGTTTGAGATAACATCCATCCCTCGCTGAGCCATCTTCGTACAAGCTCTCGTTGATTTCATTGTAGAATTCACCGCTCTCGAGGAGACTCCGGCAGAGAACACCGAAGCTCCCAACACTCAATGGAAGTTGTTCATGGACAGGTCCTCCAGTAGCAAATGCTCTAGGGCCAGAGTCGTGCTCATCACCCTCAAAGAACGCCCGATATATTATGCATTAAAACTAAATTTCCCTGCTACCAACAACGACGCGGAGTATGATGCCTTGATAGCCGGACTTAGAATCGCAATCGAGCTCAAACTAAAGACCATCCAAATCTTCTTCGATTCGCAACTCATTGTGCGCCAGGTGCATGGAGAATATCAAGCTAATGGGGAATGACTCACCCTATATTTAACCAAGGTTCAGGAATTTCTCACCTACCTTGACCACTTTGTCATACACACATTCCTCGAGAGAAAAATGAAAAGGCAGATTCACTAGCCAAACTGGAAATCTCCGAGGATTTGCAACTCTTGGGATAAGCCCCAGTCGAAGTGCTAAATTCCCAAGTATCAAGCAAAAACAACCTGAGGCGGCCATGAACACCGAATCCGAACCTGAATCCTGGATGACACCGATCAAGAATTACCTGCAACACGGGACCCTTCCTGGACTCTACAAAGAAATATGAGCGCTCACCCGCCAATCAGCTTGCTACCTTCTTATGGATGGGGTGCTCAACAGCAGAGGTTTCTTTGTCCCATTGCTCAGATGCGTATACCATGACGATGCATCCAAGTGCTCACTAATGTACATGAGAGTGAGTGCGGCGACCATACTAGAGGACAAACCTTGGCAAGAAAAATACTTAGACATGGTTATTATTGGCCTACGCTTGATCAAGACGCTGCAGACTATGCTCGCAAGTGCGATAAGTGTCAGGGTTTCTCAAATATCCCAAGAGCCCCGCTTGTAGAGTTGACGCAAATGATCAGCCCACAGCCTTTCGCCATGTGGGGAATCGACATCATTGGTACTCTTCCAATGGCCAGAGGTGGGGCACGGTACACTGTCCTTGCAGTTGTTTATTTTACCAAATGGGCAGAGGCCGAAGCTCTCGCCACAATTACCACCAAGAATATGATCATCTTCATTGTCCGCAACATCATTACCCAATATGGGGTCTCTCAAGCTATTATTTCCGACAATGACACTTAGTTCGAGAGCGCTGAATTCAAAACCTTCTGTCAGTGACACAACATCAAAAAAATATTTTTGGCGGTGGCTCATCCCCAAGCAAATAGGCAAGTCAAGGCGGTTAACAAGGTGATCGAATCCATCATCAAGAAGCGTCTGGAAAAGGCTGGGGGAATGTGGGCAGACGAACTTCCTCTAGCCCTATGGGACTACCGAACCACGCACAAGATAGCAACTAGACACACTCCTTTCGCTCTTGCCTATGGATCCGAAGCCGTCATCCTCATTGAGCTCAAGCTTCAATCTCACCGAGTTACTTATTACATCCAAAGACAAATCAGGACTTACTTTTGGAGTCACTCAACTTGCTAGAAGAGAAGAGGAACAAAGCTGATCTCCGTGCCGCCACCCAACGACAAATAGTAGCCCGATACTTTAATTTCTAGGGTTCGCCATAAGGACCTCAACATCGAGAACCTCATCTTAAAACAGGTTTTTCTTCCACCAGCAGGCCTTTCTCCTCGTTAGGAAGGCCAGTACTCCATACAACGAAAGCTCAACGATGGAACTTTCAAACTCGCAACCGTGGACGGAGCTGAACTCCCAAGGGCATGGAATAGCGAACATCTCCGCTGCTACTTTACATAAATTAGCACAGAGTTTTTTATGCTTTCCAACGATGTTTTGTTTTCTAGCAACTCAAGGCATTGTAAAGGCTATTACCGCTAAAGTTATTAGTAGAAATGATGTTCAACTTCCTATCTCTTTTTGTTTACTCCACGCATGACGCATTTGATTAACCCTGATATCTGGCTCACACACAAACATTTGATCGCCGTGTCGGCACCCCGAGCACAGGAGCCGGTACCGCCATCCAAACCTCGAACCAAAATCGAGGCCAAACAACATTGGCAACAACTGACACCTCAATCACGGGAACAGACAACTCAACTCGAGGCGTCGGCCCGCGGCGCGACCAAGTATAAATAACCACTAACTCGAACCTCGGCCCCGTGCCGAGACCGAGGATAAATCGTTCCGCACCCAAATCCTAAGCGACTTGGGGCCACCCAACAGCCAACTAAGAGTGATGCAAATTTCTCCCCTGGCTACGGGTGTCGGTCGAACTTGACGCAACACTGAGACTGACCTTAAATCGTTTCTTCCTTGAAGCTCTCAAGGCTAAGGGGTAGCCCATGGCCACGATCGAACCCTACGGGCCGATGATCCAGGCTTCTCTTCTCGGCGAATAAACGACGCCTGCAGCTCGCAACAGCCTGGAGCCACCCACCGGACTACTCAACGTCCTACGCCTCCGCTCTACTTGGGACTAACCCCCGGGCAACCCAAAACAACAGGCGTTCAGCCTGGTTTTCGCAAACTACGGGTTTCCTGAGCTGAGGAAAACTTACTAGAACCTGTGCTTTATCTCAGCCCTCTGGAATAATTGACTCAGAGCGAGGTCCCCGATCGATTTTGTGTTAAGTGCAATGATAAGTACGCTTATGCAAGTACATGACGCTGGAAAACGTGAGAAGAACATAGGAACACTCGACATAAAAATGCGATCTTTACTAATTCATATTCCATAATCACACACACACATTAAAGAAACTACATGTCCAACATCTTTCTTTCCTGATGACAGGGTGTACATGAAAACCACACCATGTCATGAAAAACCAAAAGCGAGGGCCGCACTCGCGTAAGCTATCGGCCTACACTACCAAAATAACAGTTCTTCTACTTAAGTTGCTGACACTAATCGTGTCTTTTTTTCTTGTGCTTGTGATTTTTCTTTGAAGATTTGACACTTGACGGTTCATTCCCCAAGCCAGGCCTCATCTTTCCTGACCCGCTCCTGCCTCCTCGGCCCTTCTGAGAAGTAATCGACTCATGAGAAGCTGAGAGGCGCTTCTCATCTGCACCGTCGCCGCTCGAGATCTCCGTAACATCAGTGGGAGCGACATCCGGCATCGGGCCGAGGGCATTCCTTGGTTGCCCGCTCCCCTTTTCCTTAGCCTCCCTGGCAGCCCGTCGCTCAGCCAGCTTCCGAGACTTGTGAGGCGTAACATTGGCGACCTTGGTTTTCTCAAGGGTCTTGGTGTACCTCCGCCTGGTTTCGTCATCCTCCGTTTTCTTCTTGGCCTCGTCAGCAACCCTTATCTTTTCCGCCCCCTCATCAGCCTTCCTCTACTCGGTTGTCTCAGCGGCGCTCCATTCAGCCTCCTGTCTAGTATTCATTAGGACCTTCTGCATGGCTTGCTCATACTGCCTCTTCTTCTCCTCCACCACCTCGCACTTGGCCACAATCCGGGCCTTTAAATTCTCCACCAGGTCATGCATCAAAGGCATCCACTGGACCTCTGGCATGGGCACTTTGTCTGTCAACCACCTCTCCTTCCTCAATAAGCCTTCATATAGGCTGGGCTTTATCCTTGTATCCGAGTAAGTGTCCAACTGACCGCTGCCTCCTCCAAAGTGCATTCCCGCAAGACCTGGCTTAGATTCAGTCACTTGGGGAATCACGGGACCAGAGTCCGGTGTCATGGTCGATCCGAGAATGACTGCACAGTAAAAGCACAACCTTTTACTCTGAAAATTCGGTAATTACATCCTCCTTGGGGATACATGGTAAATGGAGTTTACCTCCGGTCAGGGATGGTGTAGAAAGGGTGAAAAGGGTACTCGTCACGGTATGTAAGGTAGATCCGGTCTCTCCTATTTCTGGATGCTCAGGGTCGTACTCCGTGGAAACCCGAGCCAAAGTTGCGGGATTGCTCACCATAGCAGCTTCAGGGGCCGGTGGCCGATAAGAGCTTCCTTCTGCAAATGTCTCTGCTACTACCACGCTCTCAGTCATGACAGACTTCCCCTTTTCAGCGGCGAGCCTCGCCAGCCTCTCTTTCTCAGCATCCTCTAACAGCAGTTTCCTCCCCTCCTCTAGCTTTTCACGCTCCTCCTCAATCGGGAAATCTATCATCAATTGGCGTTCATTCAAAGTGCTTACCTCCACTTACCACAGATAGGCTTCATATGGAACCAACCTCTCCTAGGTCCGAGCTAGTTCATGAGAATAATCGTTGACCCACGAAAGTCTGCGGAATCTCAGAACCTTAACATACATGTTTTGGATATCTTCCACCATAGACGATTCTACCTGAATCTCTGTATCCTCCAACTGCTCCCTCGGTTGTTCCACCTCCCTTAGGTGTTCGGCCTTCAGCCCATCTACCGTGCTCAATACATCCCTATTGCTGGCTTCTGCATCTTCCTTTGCCTTCCTCAACTCCTCAAGTTTCCTTTTTAAGCTATCGTTCTCTACTCTCAAAGCATTGCTGTCATGTTGGAGCTGGGTGAACGTTGCGTTGTCCCTCTCCATGTCTGCACATGCTTTCTCCACCTCATCCTTCTTCCTCTTTAGGGTCGTGTTCTCGGTGGTGAGGTCAGCTACGGTCTCAGCAAAACGAGAATGTGAATGCTTCGCCTCCCTCCTCAATATCTCGTACGCATGCTTCATCTCCGTTGCGACAATGAGACCCAAGGTTTAATGCTCAAAGGCATAGGAATGAGCAACAAGATGTCTTTGATACTAAAAGCAAGCTCACCTTTTTTGTGTTCAAATTGACGACGGTAGTCTGCTCGATATCTATGGTCAGGCTCCTATTGAGGAGCTCCAGGTTTTTCTTCCTGATCAGTTCCAAGAGTTGACGGGAGCACTTGAGAAGTTGGTCAGCCTAATGATACTCGGCCCTCACACGCATCCAGACATTCTCGGACTCCCAGACCAAGGGCGGATGGAGATTAGGTAGGAACATTATCTCATCAAAATAATGCTGAGGAAAGTTTTGCTTTAGTAATGCTTTCTTTTTGTCAATGGGGAGCTCTCGCCTCTCGAGATCCGCAAGGTCTTTCCTCCCCACTGCCGTCGCTCCAGACGGTCTCGGACGACCGAGTGCTGATTCCTTGCCCATTGCAGTTGGAGCAGGAGCTAAAGGTGTTGTATATGAAGGACCTGTCGAAGACGGTGGCCTGGAACAACCTAAGTTAAGTCGAGAGTCTCCCTCAGACACCCGAATTAGAGGAGGAGGAGGGGTCGGAGGTCGCCGAGATCGATCCCTACCGCGGTGCTCATTGCCACAACCCGGCGGGGGTGGAGTGCCATATAAATTAATTCCCCTTCTGAAGCCCACAAAGAAAGTGTTCCTAGAGCGTCGGCGGTCTCTGTATCCATAGCCTCGTCGTCCGCGCCCTTTAGCCATATCACATGTTAAAGAAACGAATCAGAGTTAGTCAAGTCGCACACTTAGATGAGCCTCTATGCTACGCAGTGTTTATGAGTGTTTGCCCTCAGCGTTCTCTTAACAAACCAGGTTGTGGTCTGCTCGAAGGAAATAAACCCTCCGCAGCAAGAGCTAGTTCTTCCATGCTAGCCGTAACCAGCCATAGGGATATTTCTAGGTCAAGTTTATTCAAGCCATCGAACTGGCACTCGTCCTCGAGTGGGGTGGCGGTTCCAGGAGAAGTCATTGGAGACGGTGGCCTGATCGACGCCCCTACCCCCGCCTCTCCTACTAGAGGCGGGACGGGAACGCTCAGCGGACCCTCATATCCATCCACGGCTTCCTCACCACGAGCCCCATCTCCCCCGATATCTCCTTGGAACTTGACAGCCTTTTTCGGCTTGGGCCCAGCAGGGGGCAACTTTATTTTCTGACCAGGAGCCATGGGGCCTTTCACCACCTTCTCTTACGGTACACTGCTCGCAACTGCAGGCCTGATATAGCCCGAACATCTGGAAGCAACCCAGCACGGCGAAAGCTCTGTCGACTTGTCACTGTATCAGTATTGCGAAACTCTGATGGAGTCGCTCGTAGAGCATTAAGGCGTTGATGGAACTCGTCGCCGGTAGGCGCCTCTGGATTTCCTACCGTGATCAAAACATGAAAAAAAATAAGGCATGGGATCCAAAAAATTATAACAAGGAACGATGTTTGAAGAGAACTTACTCCCTTCTATCCATCTCCTAGCGAATCCGGGAGGGCAGCGCACAAAAAACCACTTGTATTTGAACACTGACGGCCTGAGCCACTTCTCGACAAAAAAAATTATGGTAGATGACACTTCCAAGAACCATTGGGAGGGAGATGTGCTAACCATTCTCCTAAGATGGAAAAAGTACCGAATGTCCTCTCCAGGGTGTTCCAAATGCAAGTACTCACGGTAGAGAACATAAGTGCCTAAGTGTGAAGCATAAGCATCCATATGCAGTTTAGACGGTGCAACATGGAAATAGCGTAACATGTCCCAAATAAAGTCATTGGCCGGGGGCACGCACCCAGAAAAACAAGCTTGTCTTTTCCAAGCGATAAAACCCTCGGGTTGAACATGAGCCCTGTCACCATCTCCCAGTGCACGGACATCACCCAACGGTATGTTGAACCGCTGCTCCATTTTCCTAACTGGTGTAGCATCCATGCACGATGGCACCGAATCTATCGGATTTTCCAAGATAACAACATCAGGTAGCATATCCTGGGCGACCAGAGCCGCTGATGCATCCACACTCATAATGTCAACATTCTCGACCTCCGCATGTATGATCTGAGAATGTTGTTCCTCTATTCGTTTTCCGTGTTCAGATATTTCTGGTGAACTGGCCGTTTTAGAGGGAATGGATCCTTAAGTAGTCTCAAGCTTGCTGCCAGTCGAGCTACCACTGTTGGTAGAATCGGGTGTGTGTGACGAGGGCGAGGAATCCTCGGCTTTCTAGGTCTTTCCATTCTTTGATCTTGTCTGCATCGCTAGCTATACTTTAACACACCATTGTTAGATATCGTTATAGAATAACTTGTACCCCTCGTGTAGGTAAAAACTAACGTGGGCGTGCGGTGCTATACAAAAGCAGGATACACAGAAGAGGTTCATAATAGTCCAACAGTTCAATCAATAGTCCCAGTTTATGCTTTATCCTATGTGGAAGGTCGGATTGTATGCAATAATACAGTTACTTAGGCGACGCGAGAGAACGAAGGGCCAGAGTAGTGGGACCAATCGCGAAGACGCACCCCACTTGAGGCTCGAAGACTCGAAACCCCTCTTTGAGGTTCGAATATTCAACCCCCACGGGGTTCGAATATTCGAACACCCCAGGGTTCGAAGACTCGAACCCTATCGGGGTTCGAAGACTCGAATCTCTTAAGGGTTTGAATGCTCGAGCCCAAGGAGGCTCGAGAACTTGAACCCCATCGGGGTTTGAATGCTCGAAACCCCACGGGGTTTGAATGCTCGAAACCCCACGGGGTTCGAATGCTCAAACCCTCACAGGGTTCGAATGCTCGAACCCTCGAGGTTGGAATGCTCGAACCCCCTCAAGGTTCAAATGCTCTAACCTCGTCGGGGTTCGAACGCTCGAACCCTCGCGGGTTCGAATGCTCGAACCACCGAGATTCGAAAACTCGAACCCTACTAGGGTTCGAAGGCTCGAGCCCCAGCGAGGCTTGAGAACTCAAACCAACTGGGGTTCGAGGTTCCCCCTTTGCGCTCACCTCCCAACGCCATCCTCTCCTCTGTACGCGCCTCCAGGGACCTCGAGAACCCACGTATTTCACATTCGAATTTCGAAGTACAAGGGTGTCGAAGCTTTTTAATGATGGTCGATCTCGAAAATTAGAAGGAGAAAGTGAAATGAAGAAGGGGCTATTTATAATAAAAAGGAAAACGTCCCTTGGAATTCTCGACAATTCGATCCCCTCGGGTTTGAAATTACAAACCTCCCGGGTTCGAGATTTCGAATCTCAAGGGTTCGAAATTTCGGACCTCCAGGATTCGAAATCTCGAACCTCTTGGGTTCGAAATTTCGTACCCCACGGTGCAAAATTTAGAACCTCTAGGTGCGTAATTACGTACTCTCTGGGTACGAAATATCGTGCAAAATATATATATATATATATATATATATATAATAAAATAAATTTTCGAATTGCTACGACGATCATGTGCTCATGTACATGTATTCCATACACACGCATACCGATCACCGCAAGCGCACGGGGACGATGCACTACGAGTACTTAACGACATGAGCATGTCGCCACACTATCAACAGCTCGCTGGCAATTCCACAGCAAACAAGCCAGACAACTAACATCTGTTTTCCTTTAGCCTACAGGATGAGTCAACAACTCGACTACTATCTCAACCAATGCAAAGCACATCATGTCAAGACAAGACGTACTTTGGGGGGGGGGGGGTAAATGTTAACCCGCTTTTTGGTCCGGTTCTCAAAAGTACATAAGACACGCTCAACTCAACGCATCGCGTGGAGCTAAAGTCGAGAGGGATGCCTAGGAACGAAGGAGACAGGTCAAAGAGAGTTCGCGCCAACAAAGGCCTCGCAGCGCCCCTAACATATTTCTGAACCAAGGCTTCGAATCCTCAGGAGTCATGAACCGGAATCTCGAGCCCCCCAAGCACCCGCGCATATAGTCTTCATGCCTCTCGGGCACGAACTTGGGGTGCGAATTTCGCACCCCTAAGGTATACGAAATTCGCACCCCCAAAGGGTACGAAATTCATGCCCTAAGGGGTACGAAATTCGATCCCCTTAGGGTACGAATTTCGTACCCTCAAGAGGTACGAATTTCGTACTCGGAAGGGTACGAAATTCGAAACCCTCGGGTACGAATCTCGTACTCCTGAGTGATACGAATTTCATACCTAGCAGGTTACGAAATTCGTACTCAACGTGGTATGAATTTCGCACCCCAAGGGGGTTCGAAATATGTATGTGCGGGCCGAGTGCAAAATTCTGGGTGTGGTCCCCCTATTTCTACCTACTCCTACCTAACCCATCTCATATAAGTACCCCTTGACCTCACAGTTCCAAGGGGTTGGAATTCTATCACTTGGGACCTCTAGAGAGCTTGAAGAGCCTCTTTAATGGCATATCCTTTTTTGAGGAAGAAGAAGGACTAAATTGTTTTTTTCCTAAATACTTTGCATATAGCCATTATGAGCTCATACAACTTGGAAATGAATGTAATGAGATGTCATGAGATAGTCTCAACCTTGTAATCCTTAGTGATAAATAATATTCTAACGACTCTTCAAAGTGGACGTAGGCCTCTCTCGAGGCCGAACCACTATAAATCTCTCATGTTATTAATCGCTTTCCTCTCCTGTCTATACGACCAAATTAATAATTCCTAGTAACTGGAATCTTGGGTGTTTACGACATTTTTTGTCATCAACACAACGTTTCTCTATAAGAATGAAAGAACTAAGAATCTGGTTGCATCCATCCATAAAAAGTACATTTTAGTACCATAAAATACATAGTCAAAAGAAATTTGGGAAACAATCATAGTTTAATGTTTACTTATTTATTAATCTTATAGAAATGCAAATTACAAATATGATAAAGAGCTTCAGAATTGAGCTTATATCTATAGGCTCCATTCAGTGAATCACAGGCCCAACCAAAATCTTTGTAATAATACAAAAGGAAAACAGAAATTGGCAGGCCAAACATTATGTTTGCTATGAAAAGCAGAAAAAGAAAGAAAGAAAAAAGCCAAATCTTCATCTCCAATCATGCAACTAAGCTGAATTTCGATGAACCTAGAAGCACTTCCCATGCATAATAGATGGATTGGACTCATCGTACTCAAGATAATAAATTCTACATTTGTAAAGATCAAAACTATTATTATTCACAAAAGATCTAGGTATAGTTTATACTTGCAAGGCTTGTTATTACTTATTTGACTACCATCTTTGACACAATACCAGAATTATAGTCCTACAAATTAAGCTGATGGTTTATTTATATGGTGGATAATTATATAGTTACCTTCACCATACCATTCCCATTGTCGCATACAAGAGGTTAAATATCTTCTGCACCTGCCATCTTCTAACCTCTGCAAAAATGAATCCAGGTTTATTGTTAGAATGTGGACATTAGCATATTGAAGACCAAAAACATACATGTCATGCGATCAAACTTGTAAAATTCTCAAATTCTATCAATTTAGAGTCAATTATGTATGAAGTAAAAAAGTGACATAATGATTCTAACTGATTTCTACGAAGCAAACATAAGCACTTTATTGTATATGCTGTCAAAGATTTTCAGCACTGCATAACATCTGAAATCAGATAGGCACCACTAATCCTTGCTTCCCATGATGTTAAAGTATTATTATGTTATGTTTTCTATATTGTAGTTGATATCCAGGTATTATAAATGAAACCTCGGCTTGGGGCTTGATGGTGTTTTTGAATTTGTAAGTCCATGATGACAAGCATAAATAGGACTCCATAATACTATCTTTTTCTGTTATACCGTGCAAAATTTTCTAAAAATATGGCGTCTGCTATTTGAATATAATATATATAATAAATTATCCAAGTCGTATCTTTTTATCTTGATATCAGAAGGGAAATTGAAGAATCAAATGATATAGATAGAACGTATCATGAAATTGTGATTAAACTGTGCCTAAACGTATATTCTTCAAATACATATAGAATCATATTTACATACCAATCTAGCCTTGGTTTGAAATCATCGGAAAAGTGCGGACTGAAATGAAGTCTTATTAACTGGGTGCCTCTAGCCTTGGTTTGGAACTCATAGGCTGATAGCTTGCTGAAGACTTTGGCGGTATCGTATAAAGGAGAGATATTTCTTGAATTAGGGGTGAAGATTTTGTGGGTGGCGAAGGAAGAAACGAAGTTAGTGTCGTAGGTCAAAACGCGGTGGTCGTCGATGGCTGCAGGTTTGGAGGAGGACCCGCAATCGAGTAGATAGCTGTCGATTGGGGAGAAGTGGGAGCAGGAGAAAGAGATGAGGAGAAAGAAAGCGAGGAGGAGGAGAGATTTAGTCATGATTTGAATTTGGGTTTAATAATTTTGGGGGAAATTGTAAATTTAGTTGAGACGGAAATAAAGAATGATAATGGCGAGTGAAGATATGACAGGTGAAGAAGGAAAGCGCAAGGATTAGGGTGCTGAACAAGGGATTTGGAGCAAAGGAAAAGGCGACGAGAATAGGAAGCCAACGTAAAGATAAATTAGAGATTTGGAAATTTGGGGATGATAACAAAATGAAGAAGAAGCGGGTGAATGAAAATAAAAGAGGGAAATAGTTTTAGTTGAGGTGTGGATGGATGGCGCGGCTTAACGACTGAGATTTTGTTTTAACTAATGGTGTGGATCGCTTAGGTGTATTTTTTTAATTTTTTAATTAGAATATATCTAGAGCAACTGCAACACATGTTGATATCTATGCTAACACATTGAAGCGTGCGTTGCAATAGACAAAAAACAGCATGACTACGGAAACATTATAGCTAGCAACATCATGGATTTTCATTGCAGTAGGCCATCTATGGCGTAGTGTTGATTAGACACTACTATAATATCACTAGATTTGATATCAAAAATATTTTTGGTTATCGTAAGGCAAAAACCATATGTGTTTATGTGTGGATCGGTCTTACGGTTATCATTTCTTTCGACTGGCCTAGAGTTTATTTTGTTTTATTTTACCCTAAACTCTTGGGTGCCCAAATTTATACAAGCAGTCAAGTAGTCAGGATTTTGCAGATTCACTTGGAGGAGCTTGAAGCGGGAGACTTCATCGGTAAGCTATAGATTAACATATTTTCCGCTGTGTACTATGCTTGTATCTGGAAACAGGTATTTATAACGGTTCCAGAAATAGCTGTTGTGCTATGATGATGGTATGTGTATACAGTTTCTGATTTTTATTTCAAATGTTGTGTTATTTAATATATTTTATTTGTTCCGTTGTAAGATTTGTGTTCTTCGTTTTCTTCGTTTCTAACTTCTCTTTCTTCCTATTTCTCACCCTCTAACTTCTTTCAATTAATGATTTGTATTTCTATGCAATTTGGGTTAGACTTATGGTGTAGTTAGTCAACTCAAAGGGTATGGAAATTCGGGCCATTACAAGAGCTATGTGGGTCGCTCCCATTCGGATATGATCATTCCATATTTAGAGTCGATTTCCTTTGTATGATTCAGGGCCATTATGGTTGTTATCAACGGGAGTGATCATATTTGATGCCGCCCATTTTAGGGGTGAGGTCGATCCTGAGTAGCTGAGGTGCAAATTAATGCAACCTCCCGTATGATTTATCTTGAGGTATATGAATTTGGTGGGTAGAATCTTACCCTTTCATAGTTGAAATCCATTCTCCAATACAAATTTTAGGTCGTGTTTGTATACCTATTATGTTGGAACATGAGATAAAGGCATTCCGACTATTTTAATACATTTACTTGCGAATTGTTGACATTATTATAATATCACTGTATATTTATTATAAAAAGTGTTTTTGTTATCATAAGGGAAAAACATATGCCATGTATATGTGTGGTCGTGTCTTACAAAAGTTCCATTCTTTCAAATGATTTCTAAAATTTAGCAAGTTGTTTGTGATGAGTTTTCTCGCTCTAGTTTTCAGACTGATCCGGGCATTTTTGTTTCCCTCAAATATGCTTAGGTCAGACCAAATATATTTTCCAGATTTGCTAGGATTTTCTTGGAGCTGCAGGAGAGGAGTTGGAGTTGAGATCTGTTATCGTATTTCATATATTATCTTATTTCCTTTGTGCCATGATGTTTTGTTGTATTCCGCTGTGTGTGTTGTATTTACCAACCATTGTACAAACAATTTTATGACCATATAAGATGATCTATTTGTATATTCTGATGATGTATTCATGTATATATATATATACAATTTTCTTTTTTAAGAGTATTGGTATATTATTTTTTATTTATTCCGTTATGAGATTCCGATCTTCTATGATTTAATGTGTTTGTGTTCTTCTTTTCTACTCTGACATTTCATTCTTTCTTCTTTCTCATCCTCTAACTTATTTCTTCTAAATTCCTGGGTTTTCGGTACTTGAATCTAGATATGTGAATACAGATGTTGTATTAGTGTCGAAATTCGAGATCGAATTTCCTCGGACGGTTACAATTCCCGCTATGAGTTTTTGTACCTTAGTCGCATTGATTTCGTTTAGCATTTTAACTACATATTATATACAATACACATGCAATGAGATGGTTGAAATGCAGATTGAGTTATTCGATATACAAAATGAAAAGGTTTTGCTACACAAAAATCATGGCAATCAGCTCATTCGATTTACAGCTCATTTGATTTACAGTTCATTTATGTTATAGTTAATTAGGATTGGTACCGCGCATGATACTAGAATTTTTAATGTGGTTACAAATGGTAGGGTTAACATACAGGTTTTGACTCCTACAGACCCAAGGGGGTTAACAAAGAATTGGTTTTACCTTGATGGATTCCATTTCCCACTAATATACGACATGTATAGGATACCGAAATACCTCAAATTTTCCATTTTTCTTTTTGTTTATTTATCAAAGGTAGGGTAGTTAACCATGAGATGCATTAGTAATACGACAATTAAATTACGAAGTTGTATTTAAGGGCCATCGGTCTCTTTATCAAAGGTTGATCGATTCATAATTACATTACATAGGGTCCGCTTCAGGATTGATGTACTAAATGAATGTTAGGTCAGTCGCCACCCTATTTAAGAAGCACTAAGCGGCCAGGGTTTCCTTTTGGGAAGTGGGCGCTTATATATATATATATATATTGTGTATGTATGTATGTATACATACATACATATACATATATATACATATATATATAAACACACACACACACACATATATATATATACATATATATAATTTAGACCTTGGAGAAGGTAGTATGTATATATCGTACATGCATGTGCGATTAAACAGATTAGTGGTGAGCAGTAGACATAACACTTAAATGGATATCAATCAGTATAATTAATGTTATAGATGAAAATATGCACTTTTCAACTCATCAAAACATTGTTCTGACCCCTTTCTCATTACCAACTACATGATAAATTCATGCTCGGCCTAGAGTAGACAACCAGATATTTCAGGAATACTATTGATTTCAAGGTGGTAGCCTTAGTATGTACATATTTTCTATTATATTTTACTATCACGATGTGAGTCCATTCTCTAATTTACTTGTGTTTATTGTAGGTTATCAACGCCAACGAGCAACCTTAGCCCGTCTCATTCGCACATAAGAGCCTCACCACTCGCTTGCCTTTCCAATCCTCTTTGCTGTCCTATCTGCCTCTCCCTAGGTCGATCGAGTCTTGGCATGGCAAAGATCTAAAAAAATCAATTGGGCATCCATGCCTAAAGCGATGATGACATCATATTGTTCCCCTCAAAGAATCAACATAAATGATGCTAGTCATCTGACAAAAGTATCACTATGCAACAACCTCCTTGTTTTATTCATTGCCCACCTAAAAATGATATCACTGTTCATCAATACGATTTATTGCTCATATGACATTTCTAATTTAAACGTGTCATGGTATAACCCACTTGTTGGACATCATCCGAAGTGTTTCTCTTCATCTGACGTTTTAGCTTGCTTGCATCTAATAGCTTCGTCCGCAACTGTAACACCCCACCTCCGCTAGGGTCACTCACAAAGGGAATGCACTAGGTTTGGTGAAGCATTATCGAGGTAAACATGCACAGAAATATTACAAGACAGAACATATATAAAACAGCGGAAGTAAAACAAATTTCATTACCTTATAAAATAAGGTCTAAAACCTTTTACATCAGAATACATCAAAACCTGTCTTGCAATAGTAAAGAAGCATAAAACCTTTTTCATAAATTATTCCCCAAAATAAAGCGGTGAAGCAGCAATAGCCAAGAGAAGACCAAGCTATACATGATGACCTTCAAGCATAAGAGGTCCGAACTAAACAACATCATTTCCTCCCTGAAAACCTGGGGGGAAACGGAAGACAAAGAGGCGAAAGAAAACGGGGTTAGTCATAAAGACCGGTAAGTCCTATCTACTTCCAACATAAAAACAGGTAAAGGTAACATGACATGCATAAACTGAAAGTAAACATAAGGATGACGACAAGATAGATAAGCTAAACCAAGATAACCGGGTGAACTACTATAGCAAGATAAACTAAGGTATCAAGATAAACTACGGTGTCAAGATAAATCAAGGTATCACATCATCAGGTTTCTATCAAGTATACTACCCCAAGGTATCTATCATGTCTAACATCCCACGGTATTTATCATGTATATTTGCTCTGCACCTTCTCGTACTAGTATCCCAACCCGCGTCATGTGTTAACTATGAATGTCCCTTGCCCAATGTCATGTAATGGTCCATGTCAACCTAATATATAGCATATGTAGGTTTTCCCAACTCGTATATTTCTTTCCATGTATAAGTTCAGTCCTTTGTCGTAGGCCGTACGGGCTTTCCCATGTAAATCTATACCACCTCAACGTAGTACCATTTTATCCTTGAAGTTGTTTTGGACTGCTACCCTTGATCTGGTTATGTTTTCTTACCATTAACTATCGCGTGTTCACTTAGGATTTATGCCACCTAGGACCACTAGGTATTATGCTACCTAATGAACGTTTCCATGTCTCGGTTTGGGTTCAAGCCACCTAGGGCCACTAGGGATTATGCCACCCGTCCACCGCGCCCTTTATCCCACGTATGTATCGTGAACCGTTTACCATGTCTAGACGCACATGTACCTCAATGTGCCATCCGAGTTCCATGCTAGGGCAAATCAAGAAATACGGAACTCGGTCGGGAGCTTTAAATCATCTGCCGATGCAGATATCAAGGTCTGTTTTTGTATCCGTGACTATGGTCCCACGTGACCCCTCCCTCAACTACTGAAAGGCAATCCAAGAAAAATCATGTATGAGAACCACATCCCGGCCCCACTATAGCCCCACTTTCCTATGGGCCAACCTCACCCATGACTCGATAGCAAGAACATGGTCTGTTGGGAGTTCTCTGCCTTTCCGTTCGTACACGATTGACTAAAGATGGTAGGTAGTCGACGACGTGCTATCCAGGGCAAAAATCAAGTATCGTCGACTCCACGCTAATCCATCCCCGTCTTTAGGTTGCTCGCACAGCAACCAAGGCATACTCTTGGCTCTTCTACCGTAGACCTTAACCTCTGTGAGGCCAGGTTTCATGGACCATCTGCCACCTCACAGAGGGATACCAAGAGTACCCTCACGTCCCCCGAAGCTACCGCTTCGTCACCCAGTTCGTTGGAGCCTTTATCTAAGTCAGATAATTTGCTCCTCCTCGTGTGTTTAAGCGATGACCTACCGTATCGGGTTACTCATCTATCTGTGAACTGGTCCAAATCCCTCGACTAAGAATTATTACTTAGTTTCCCAAACTAAGGTTTACCACTTAGTCCCCTTTCCCGTTATCCTTGTTAATCCCGGTTTTCCACCTAGTCCCCTGAACTAGGGTTTTGTCTAATGGGTTAAGTATTGTCATTTAAGTTCATGACTTAACCTGCCTACGAATCATGTCAAGATTTGGCTAAGTATTCAAGTCCAAGACCTAGCCCTACAAGTTGGTTAAGTATACCAAGAAGCTCATGACTTAACCCTATTCATCCACCAAGTCAAATTGGTTAAGTATTTGTTTATCTTAACCCTATCAGATTATCGTGTTAGATTGGTTAAGCATAGATTATCTTAACCTCATCGGATTATCGAGTCGGATTGGTTAAGTATAGGTTAACTTAACCCCATCCACTAATCGTATTATAATGGTTAAGTATATTTAAATGGTCTTGTGACTTAACCCTATCAAGTTCTCATACTAGATTGGTTAAGTATGGTTGCTTAACCTCATCAAATCATCATGTATAATTGGTTAAGTATAAGTTACTTAACCTCATTGAATTACCAAGTTTAGATTGGTTAAGTGTTTAACTTAACCCCATCGAATTACCGTGTTTAGATTGGTTAAGTGTAAGTTACTTAACCTCATCTAATTACCGTGTTTAGATTAGTTAAGTGTAGGTTACATAACCCTATCTAATTACCGTGTTTAGATTAGTTAAGTATAGATTAGTTAACCCCATCTAATTACCGTGTTTAGATTAGTTAAGTATAGATTACTTAACCCTATCTAATTACCAAGTCGGATTAGTTAAGCGTAAATTACTTAACCCCATCCCCTAATTGTCTTATATGGTTAAGTGTCATTAAGAAATCAAGTCCGGTTCCACTTAACCTACCCATTCGTGTCATATCGGTTAAGTATCATTAGTCAAAATTACTTAACCTTTTCATGTAGCGTTAATTAGATTAATGCACCCCAACCTCTCACATTAGACTTTGTTGTGGTTACTAGTTAAGCCGGGCGGGTCCGGGTAGATTTACACCACAACCAAGTCTAACCTCGGGTTTTAAGTGCTATATGACCAACTACTCACATTGGGTCCTATTGTTTGTAGCCACTAGTTAAGCCGGGCGGGTCCGGGTAGATTTATGCTACAAACTCAACCCAACCTCGAGTTGGCCACTTTCATGTTTGGTCTAGTGTCATATTACACTTACAACCCATAAGTGTCTAGTTTCAAGTCCCATGTTTACCCCACATGTCACGTCCCCATTTAGGTGTATCATGAGTGTCATATTTTCATGAAATCCCATGTCAAATTATCATGTCATAATCACGCTCGTCTATCCTACCCCAAATCGTGTTTCCAACCCAAGTAAAAGCGAGTCAACATAGTAAGGATACTATGCTACATATTGGCCTCAAAACATGCACGATGCAAAAAAAAAAGATTGGCCACAATCATGCATGGTATCATAAGGGGTTTGGCCTCAAAATATGCATAGCATCATAAGGGGTTTTTGGCCACAAACATGCATAGTATCATAAGGGAATTTGGCCACAAACATGCATAGTATCATAAGGGAATTTGGCCACAAACATGCATAGTATCATAAGGGAATTTGGCCACAAACATGCATAATAACATGAGGTGTTTGGGTTCATTTACATGCATAAGCCCCAAAGTCAAGTCTTTGCCAATGTTTCACAAGTCAAATGGTTCCCAAAGGTTCATGCTAACATTCCATAGATAAAGATTCAAACTTGCAAGATAAACTAGGTGAAACATAACATGAGTGGCATGATTAAGTCGCTAAAACTTTGCCCAAAGTCATAGATCATTAAAAAGGGAAAAAATTAGGTTCACATAGGCTAGCATACTTATGTTTCATCGCATTTTATTCCATGTCATATTAGAACCACCGTTAGAATCTACAAGTAGCTAGAACTTACATAGCGTGGCAAGAGGGCTAGGAGCATGAATCGTCTTGACGAAGAAAGGTGGATCCTTTGTTAAAGAATCGTCATGAAATTTGCGTAGCAACGTTGATCTACCCTCGATTTGATGTAAAAAGCTTGCACCTTTTGATTTGAACCCGATTTGAATGCATAAGCCCTTAGAGTTGGAGATGGAGGCCATGATCAAGATTGATTTTGGCGGCACTTCGTGGCATGAGTGATTTGTGAGGGTTTATGGTAGGCTTAGGGGCCTTTTTATAGAGATTAGGAGTAGTTTAGGCCATAGGATAAACCCTAGGATAGATCTGAGCCCTCAAAATCTGTCACAAACCTCCAAACATGTCTTGAGGAACAAGTCAGGTGCACCCAGGCCAAACTAGCCGACCACCCAAGTCGACAGGGGTGTCGACTGGGCAGTCGACACCACCTGGGGTGTGTCGACTCCCAAGTCGACTCCACAGTCGACTTGGGGGTGGCGGGAATTTTCCCGCCTGTTCTGCTTGGCTGAATTTGAATTCTGAATTCAAATTTGAACTGTTTTTGAACTTGAAATTTTCTGAAAACTTTGACGGGCCATAACTTGGTCATACGGACTCCGATTTTCGAAAACTCGGACTCTATTTCGCGTATTTTTCCAAGACGAACGCAAAGGCATGGCCCATTTCCCTTGATTCAGGTTTTATAATTAAATTCTGCCTTGATTCTTGTCTTAGCATGTTGTAAAAATCCGGGTTGCCACATTCTCCCCAACTTAAAGGATTTCGTCCCCGAAATCTCCAAGTTAGGAAGAACGTATCCTACCATCCATCATCCATCTACTCAAAACATCATCCACAGGCAACCATGGTCCTTAAAAGACTCCTAATGCTTTATGAACACATGTAGAACGTGTGTGATGCTCCTTAGCTAATGCTAATGATCAGGCCTGAATGATCTTTCTAATGCAAAATATGTTTAGTGCCATGTGTCCAACATGTATGCAAATAGTCCTAGTCATATAAACACTATATGTGTGCACAAACATTCATTAATATGCAACATCCGCATGACGACACATTCAATTTCATCCATAAACAAGTATAAATACTCGTGCATATGCAACATGAAGCGTGACTGCGTCAATCTAGTATCTAATGTGTATTCGCGCATCCACGAGCAACCACTTGCAACCATTTGCAACCATATCAATCATAACATGTTTCAAATACATGTTTACATCCATAGAGATCTAAGGTTCCCAAGATAAGATCTAGGAGATAAACAAGACAAACTCCTTACGGGGTTTGTAACAGAAACATGACCGAGAGGATATCCACCAAGCGATAGCATGCAAGTAAGCTCTACAGGTTAACCAGGGATCAACGATATACTCTTAAAAGGAGACATGATGTCCGCGTCTAAGCCGTATCTCCGTGAACTTAATTCCATTGTGCCTTGACCGCCTTTGACTTCATGATTTTCATAGCTCCTTGATTCCTATTTCCAAGGTATGAGTCGGAACTCATTTCCCTGTCGCCTCTCGTTTCACTTCCACTTATTCTTTCCCTAGTATGCTCGGCCCAAACATATCTGCGTACTCATGCAAGCTCTCCAAAATTCACTAGTGAATTCTGGATCTCGTTTACCGATGCCAATCCATATTACCACGTGCACTTACTAGGGTGATTCATATAACCCATGCTTAAGTGGAATGTACCATCCGCCTTGTTGGCGAACGTTACTTGATCGGATCAGAGATTTCCGATAAATACATCAAGTGATTCTAGGTAACTAACCATGACAAAGCCCAAAAGGTTACACGAGGCTTTGAGGGTATTACCAAAGCAAGCCAAGAGTCTGACTACCCTCTTTTCAAAACCGAGAATGGTATCCCTTACTGGATAACCACTTTACCCCTAGAATCCATCCATAGCCCAACAAGTCTTGAATAAATGGACCGATCTTCCAACAAGATTTGGGACAAAAAATGGGATCCTCTACCATGCTATTACTAAGGTGCAGATACTTAACTATCGAGGCAGACTTAAATGATGCGATGATCAAAACAAAGTCTAGACGGGACGATAGAAGAGAATGGCTAAGCCTTTAACAGGAACGGTACCATTTCCCTTAGGTACGGTAGAAATGAGAGCATACAATTGCCCTCTCGCTGATCTTGTCCTTATCTTCCTTTGTGGATCAAGCCATACCAACAAGTTGCTTATTCTTAAGCTCGTGTCCTTTATCCTTGCTCTTGTTATCCCTTCTTATAACTTCGGTAACAGGTCTCTCGAGAACTTCCTCCATCGCACGGGAAAACACTTACATAGCTAGACAAGGGTTAGTCGCAGTTAAAACTACTGTGACTACAGATGGAGGAAAGAAAGGAAAAGAGGTTCAATCAAGGAAACAAAGGATAGTGCTAATGGCTTTTGGGGAATAGCCTTTAAAAACTTTTCTTAAAAAATGCTTCTTTGTAAACGGTTTCTCAAATAGTTTTCAGAATGTTTTAAAAACTTTTTCCCAGTCTGGTAACCGTCTGCTCTGATACCAAATGTAACACCCCACCTCCGCTAGGGTCAATCACAAAGGGAATGAACTAGGTTTGGTGAAGCAATATCGAGGTAAACATGCACAGAAATATTACAAGACAGAACATGTATAAAACAGCGGAAGTAAAACAAATTTCATTACCTTATAAAATAAGGTCTACAGCCTTTTACATCAGAATACATCAAAACCTGTCTTGCAATAGTAAAGAAGCATAAAACCTTTTTCATAAATTATTCCCCAAAATAAAGCGGTGAAGCAGCCATAGCCAAGAGAAGACCAAGCTATACATGATGACCTTCAAGCATAAGAGGTCCGAACTAAACAACATCATTTCCTCCCTGAAAACCTGGGGGGAAACGGAAGACAAAGAGGCGAAAGAAAACAGGGTCAGTCATAAAGACTGGTAAGTCCTATCTACTTCCAGCATAAAAACAGGTAAAGGTAACATGACATGCATAAACTGAAAATAAACATAAGGATGACGACAAGATAGATAAGCTAAACCAAGATAACCGGGTGAACTACTGTAGCAAGATAAACTAAGGTATCATGATAAACTACGGAGTCACGATAAATCAAGGTATCACATCGTCAGGTTTCTATCAAGTATACTACCCCAAGGTATCTATCATGTCTATCATCCCACGGTATTTATCATGTATATTTGCTCTACACCTTCTCGTACTAGTATCCCAACCCGCGTCATGTGTTAACTATGAATGTCCCTTGCCCAATGTCATGTAATGGTCCATGTCAACCTAATATATAGCATATGTAGGTTTTCCCAACTCGTATATTTCTTTCCATGTATAATTTCAATCCTTTTCCGTAGGCCGTACGGGCTTTCCCATGTAAATCTATACCACCTCAACGTAGTACCATTTTATCCTTGAAGTTGTTTTGGACTGCTACCCTTGATCTGGTTATGTTTTCTTACCATGAACTATCGCGTGTTCACTTAGGATTTATGCCACCTAGGACCACTAGGGATTATGCTACCTAATGAACGTTTCCGTGTCTCGGTTTGGGTTCAAGCCACCTAGGGCCACTAGGGATTATGCCACCCGTCAACCGCGCCCTTTATCGCACGTATGTATCGTGAACCGTTTACCATGTCTTGACGCACATGTACCTCAATGTGCCATCCGAGTTCCGTGCCAGGGCAAATCAAGAAATACGGAACTCGGTCGGGAGCTTTAAGTCATCTGCCGATGCAGATATCAAGGTCTGTTTTTGTATCCGTGGCTATGGTACCACGTGACCCCTCCCTCAACTACTGAAAGGCAATCCAAGAAAAATCATGTTTGAGAACCACATCCCGGCCCCACTATAGCCCCACTTTCCTATGGGCCAACCTCACCCATGACTCGATAGCAAGAACATGGTCTGTTGGGAGTTCTCTGCCTTTCCGTTCGTACACGATTGACTAAAGATGGTAGGTAGTCGACGACGTGTTATCCAGGGAAAAAATCAAGTATCGTCGACTCCACGCTAATCCATCCCCGTCTTTAGGTTGCTCGCACAGCAACCAAGGCATACTCTTGGCTCTTATACCGCAGACCTTAACCTCTGTGAGGCCAGGTTTCATGGACCATCTGCCACCTCACAGAGGGATACCAAGAGTACCCTCACGTCCCCCGAAGCTACCGCTTCGTCACCCAGTTCGTTGGAGCCTTTATCTAAGTCAGATAATTTGCTCCTCCTCGTGTGTTTAAGCGATGACCTACTGTATCGGGTTACTCATCTATCTGTGAACTGGTCCAAATCCCTCGACTAAGAATTATTACTTAGTTTCCCAAACTAAGGTTTACCACTTAGTCCCCTTTCCCGTTATCCTTGTTAATCCCGGTTTTCCACCTAGTCCCCTGAACTAGGGTTTTGTCCAATGGGTTAAGTATTTTCATTTAAGTTCTTGATATAACCTGCCTACGAATCATGTCAAGATTTGGCTAAGTATTCAAGTCCAAGACCTAGCCCTACAAGTTGGTTAAGTATACCAAGAAGCTCATGACTTAACCCTATTCATCCATCAAGTCAAATTGGTTAAGTATTTGTTTATCTTAACACTATCAGATTATCGTGTTAGATTGGTTAAGCACAGATTATCTTAACCTCATCGGATTATCGAGTCGGATTGGTTAAGTATAGGTTAACTTAACCCCATCCACTAATCGTATTATAATGGTTAAGTATATTTAAACGGTCTTGTGACTTAACCCTATCAAGTTCTCATACTAGATTGGTTAAGTATGGTTGCTTAACCTCATCAAATCATCATGTATAATTGGTTAAGTATAAGTTACTTAACCTCATTGAATTACCAACTTTAGATTGGTTAAGTGTTTAACTTAACCCCATCGAATTACCGTGTTTAGATTGGTTAAGTGTAAGTTACTTAACCTCATCTAATTACCGTGTTTAGATTAGTTAAGTGTAGGTTACTTAACCCCATCTAATTACCGTGTTTAGATTAGTTAAGTATAGATTAGTTAACCCCATCTAATTACCGTGTTTAAATTAGTTAAGTATAGATTACTTAACCCTATCTAATTACCAAGTCGGATTAGTTAAGCGTAAATTACTTAACCCCATCCCCTAATTGTCTTATATGGTTAAGTGTCATTAAGAAATCAAGTCCGGTTCCACTTAACCTACCCATTCGTGTCATATCGGTTAAGTGTCATTAGTCAAAATTATTTAACCTTTTCGTGTGGCATTAATTAGATTAATGCACCCCAACCTCTCACATAAGACTTTGTTGTGGTTACTAGTTAAGCCGGGCGGGTCCGGGTAGATTTACACCACAACCTAGTCTAACCTCGGGTTTTAAGTGCTATATGACCAACTACTCACATTGGGTCCTATTGTTTGTATCCACTAGTTAAGCCGGGCGGGTCCGGGTAGATTTATGCTACAAACTCAACCCAACCTCGAGTTGGCCACTTTCATGTTTGATCTAGTGTCATATTACACTTACAACCCATACGTGTCTAGTTTCAAGTCCCATGTTTACCCCACATGTCACGTCCCCATTTAGGTGTATCATGAGTGTCATATTTTCATGAAATCCCATGTCAAATTATCATGTCATAATCACGCTCGTCTATCCTACCCCAAATCGTGTTTCCAACCCAAGTAAAAGCGAGTCAACATAGTAAGGATACTATGCTACATATTGGCCTCAAAACATGCACGATGCAAAAAAAAAAAAAAAGATTGGCCACAATCATGCATGGTATCATAAGGGGTTTGGCCTCAAAATATGCATAGCATCATAAGGGGTTTTTGGCCACAAACATGCATAGTATCATAAGGGAATTTGGCCACAAACATGCATAGTATCATAAGGGAATTTGGCCACAAACATGCATAATAACATGAGGGGTTTGGGTTCATTTACATGCATAAGCCCCAAAGTCAAGTCTTTGCCGATGTTTCACAAGTCAAATGGTTCCCAAAGGTTCATGCTAACATTCCATAGATAAAGATTCAAACTTGCAAGATAAACTAGGTGAAACATAACATGAGTGGCATGATTAAGTCGCTAAAACTTAGCCCAAAGTCATAGATCATTAAAAAGGGGCAAAATTAGGTTCACATAGTCTAGCATACTTATGTTTCATCGCATTTTATTCCATGTCATATTAGAACCACCGTTAGAATCTACAAGTAGCTAGAACTTACATAGCATGGCAAGAGGGCTAGGAGCATGAATCGTCTTGACGAAGAAAGGTGGCTCCTTTATTGAAGAATCGTCATGAAATTTGCGTAGCAACGTTGATCTACCCTCGATTTGATGTAGAAAGCTTGCACCTTTTGATTTGAACCTGATTTGAATGCATAAGCCCTTAGAGTTGGAGATGGAGGCCATGATCAAGATTGATTTTGGCGGCACTTCGTGGCATGAGTGATTTGTGAGGGTTTAGGGTAGGCTTAGGGGTCTTTTTATAGAGATTAGGAGTAGTTTAGGCCATAGGATAAACCCTAGGATAGATCTGAGCCCTCAAAATCCGTCACAAACCTCCAAACATGTCTTGAGGAACAAGTCAGGTGCACCCAGGCCAAACTAGCCGACCACCCAAGTCGACAGGGGTGTCGACTGGGCAGTCGACACCACCTGGGGTGTGTCAACTCCCAAGTCGACTCCCCAGTCGACTTGGGGGTGGCGGGAATTTTCCTGCCTGTTCTGCTTGGCTGAATTTGAATTCTGAATTCAAATTTGAACTGTTTTTGAACTTGAAATTTTCTGAAAACTTTGACGGGCCATAACTTGGTCATACGGACTCCGATTTTTGAAAACTCGGACTCTATTTCGTGTATTTTTCCGAGACGAACGCAATGGCATAGCCCGTTTCCCTTGATTCATATTTTATAATTAAATTCTGCCTTGATTCTTGTCTTAGCATGTTGTAAAAATCCGGGTTGCCACAGCAACCATGAAAATTTCAAGAGCTCGACGATTCAATCTGAGTGTTCAATCAACCATTATAAATACAACTTTGCATTAACATGTTAAAGGATCAAATTTTCATTTCTCTTCCATAATATTTTCTTTTGTAATCAAGCTATTGTAACAAAATATATGAAATTAAATCATTAGCTATAGTAGACATATGTCTTCATTATGATTGAACGACTCTAGTTTATCTTGCATTGCAACTCCCAATTTCATCACTTTTCATTTCTTAAATCATGAGTGCTTTTTAATTAAATTATAAAGAAATAAAATAAAATTGGATGGATATAGGTGTATGACATATTCATTTGGGAGACATGAGTGAGAGAATTGTTTCAGTAGGCATATGTAGTATCTCCTTTTTCATATCTAATCTACGTTTTCTTCCTAGTTTATTTAAAATATACTTTCGCTTTATATGTTTAATGATGTGAATCTATATAAATTTAAAATTGCGGAAATAATACCTACCCCTTATTTTCAAGCTTCATATGCAAAAAAGCTCTTCTCAAACACGTGTTTTAAATCACATTTTTATTTTTAGAAAAATAACATATTTTTTGGCTTTTACTTCGAAAATTGAATCTATACCTAATCGAACATTTTTATGAACAAAAATTATATATTTAAATTTATTTAGAAAATTACAAATATATACAGTTTGTTCTACAAATATTTGGATTCGTGGCTAAAATTAAGAATGTGGATTTTTTTTTTAAAACACATTTTGAGACAAAGTGGCTGAATATTTTGAAACTTTAAAGATGACATTTTATGATTTTTCCCTTTTGAATATAAAGAAATTTGCACATACATTAATTCTTTGGGGGGCGAGCCTTAGTTCGCTTTGTGTATTACTCATAGATTACATCCTTATTTATAAAAAAAGATGATATTTAATGCGATGTTTGAACAACTTTACTATTACTTACTTTTAGATAGTAACCATGTAACACCCCATATTTTTCTATGAATATTAATAGACGAACTAAAAGAATACCTAATTTTAAAACTGAGAATTAAGTAAAACAGACTATACCACTGCGTTCGTCTCAAAATTTTGGTCAAGATGGACCCAAAAGTTTGCATTAAACGGATAATGTATGAGAAAGTTATGGACCTTGGAAGTTTGTGCACATATAAGGGAAATATATGTATAAATATAAATTAACAAAATAAAAATCAACCTAAAATTCAAAACAGCGGAAGCGGGAAGGCAAAACGCTAAACCGACCTATTTTATGGGTCGACTGGAGACCCGCCGGGTCGATCTCAAGGTCAACTCAGGGTGTTTGGAATCGACCCCGTCGACCTAGAATGGTCTGTGATGAAATTTTGTGTTTTAGGGCTTATGTGTCGCACTGTGGTTGGCTGGGTGACATGTCTCATTGGTTTAGATGGCTCTGATGACTCCTATGTTAGTCTAAAGGCCATGGTTTGCCTAACACACCTATAAATACATATCCAAACCTAAACCCTAATTCTATTATTCACTCTCATGGTGCCTCCATGCCGCCAAACTCTCATCTAAACCTAGCCGCCACTAAAACCTAAATCAAATCAAAAAGTTCTTCATCAACCTAGAGGATTAATCAATATCAAGTTAGAGTTCTTCAACAACAACAAGCGATTTTCAATTATCTTTTCTAATCCAAATGTTGTAAGTTCAGTTATTTTTAGATTTGAACACCTAAATCTAGTCTTGACATGTAATAAGATGAAATTGAGACTATGCCTGATTCTAAGTCGTTCTCTTGCTTGTATATTCTCATGATGCTATTATCATCAGTTTATCTTGTTGTACATTAGTTTTTCATGTTCACGATGATGTTCTTATCAAGTCTTAGCCTTCATGCCTATGATGATATTTTCATGCCTACTTTCTCTCTGTTCTTATTTTATGCAACTTCTATCTCTCCTTATTTATTTTCTTTTATTGAACCTGGGTTAACTTCGAACCTAGGCTGAAATCGCGAAATACGAACGTTTGGAATACGGGAATATTGGGTATTGCCTATTTGGGCGAATTTATGGGCATAACATGTTTGGTGGAATTATTGGGCATAATTTATGATAGATATGGGGTATTATTATTATTATTGCAATATTTGGGCATATGTAAAGTGGCATGTAAATCAATATTTGGGCATATGTAAATTGGCATGTAATTCAATATTTGGGCATATGTAAATTGGCATGTAAATCAATAATTGGGTATATGTAAATTGGCATGTAAATCAATAATTTGGCATATGATAATTGGCATGTTAAAATTGGAATTTGGACATAATTGGCAAGTATATAATTTAAATAAGTCTAATGGCCGCCTAAGACACGATGTTAGATTTGAGTTGTGGTGTAAGGCTGCCCGAAACCGCCCAGCACATCCAGCAACAGCAACGACAACAATCTAATGTGAGAGGTCAAAGGAGAAGATTAGATGGGTAATAATGCCTGACACGAGGTTAGAATGAGTTTGTGGTGTAAGACTGCCCGGAACCGCCCGACACATCCAACAACCGCAAACAACAAGTCTAATGTGAGAGGTTAGCGCATTGAACGCTTGAACCCGAGGTTGGAATGAGTTTGCGATGTAAGACTGCCCGGAACTGCCTAGCACAATCCAGCTACTGCAGATAAGTCCAATGTGAGAGGTTGATGCATTAATAAATAATTAATGCTAAACAAACATGTTAAGTATGGTAAGGTTAAGTCAACATGCAACACTTAACCAATATGACATGACAAGTGGGTGGGTTAAGTAACTCGACTGGATTAATGACACTTAACCAATATAACATGATGAATGGGTGGGTTAAGTAAACTTGAATTGATTGATTGATGACACTTAACCAATATGGGGGTATACGAATAGACCCTAGGAAAACCCTAGTAGCGGGACCCTTTTCAGCAGTAACCCACATTAGGTATCAACGGGACCCTGAGCTAGGCAGGGTGGGGCACGATTACTGGGCTGATTATAAGCGGTCAAAATAGCGACAGGTGGTACGGTAGTGCAGGTTCCGACGGATTACAGGCGTGCACATAATTCCGGCATGGGAAAATTCAGACACTGAGTACCAAGTAGGTATAAAGCTGTGCACTCTAGAACTGTATCAGGTTGCCACCCTAGGAAATTATACACCCTATTGTGGGACCAGCACAGGTATCTACAAGTAGGGGCCGGGTTGATACAAATACATGCGGAACGTTATGAGTAGGAGCCGATCAATTAATATTGGTACGGTGGGGACAGGTAAACTGTCAATATGAGGTGGGACCCTCATCATGAGATATGTACCTATAAAACTATCATGTGGGAAATGAGAATCACTTATCTTGTTTTGTAACAAATGGCATTAGTTGAACACTAGTTAGGTGGTGTAGAGAAATTAGTAATCAGTACGATCCCTTATCATTTTCTAGTCTTATCTTATGCTTATCTCGTTATCTTGCGATGCTTATTATCATGGTTATGTCTTGTATCCAGTTTATTCATATCATGATACCTTTACCTGTTTACATGCTGAAAGTCACTGGACTTACCAGGCTTTTTGTCTGACTCTGTTTTTGTTTCGCCTTCTTTCTTTCGTCCCCCTCCCCAGGTCCACAGGGAGGGAATACCATCGCTTAGTTCAGATTCTTTTCAAGCTCGAAGATTGTGATGTATTGCTTTGGACTCTTTGTTTTACTGCTATGGCTGGCTACTGCTTAATTGGGGAATTATGTTATGTTATTTTGTATTATGCTTCTTTTGAGAAACAAGACAGATATTTGATGTTTTGGTGTTGATGTTTGAAACAACTCTTATGAAAGTTTATTCTATTATGCTACTATGGAATAAAAGTTCTAATTGTTTTCCGCTGCTTAAATTTGTCTGTTTTGTAATTTTATCTGTTCTATACTCTTATGACCCCCACTAAAGTAATGCATTCCCTTTGTGAGTGACCTTAATGGAGGTGGGGTGTTACACGTGGTATCAGAGCTGAAGGTTATCAGAACGGATAAAAGATTTTGAAAACTATTTTCAAATGCATATTTTAAAGAAAATATTTTCAAAACCATGATTTAAAGAAGCATTTTCAAGGAAAATTATTGTTATTTTAAAAAGGCATATTCCCCAAAGCCATATGCACTATCCTTCTTTTCTTTGTTTTGAATCCTTTCCTTTTTCTTTTTAGTATGTCTGGGGAACCCGAGATACCTGATGGTGTTCCGATACCCGCTTGGTTCAGACGATACCTAGAGGTTAGGGCCACTGCCGCGGGCCCAGCCAACGTTCCTCCTCCCGCAGCTGTTGTCGCTCATCACGTAGATGCTTTTGCTAAGATTTATAAGGATTTCCGTGCTATGGGCGGTAAGATCTTTAAAGGGACTGAGACGTTTGTTGAAGCACGGAACTGGCTCAAGGAAACAGAAGAGTTGTTTGCTATCTTTGAAGTGGATGATAGGAGGAAGATACAATTGGCCGCTTGGCTAATGAAGGAAGAAGCCTCTTACTGGTGGGAAGTTACTAGTGCTGAGCAACCAGTTGAGACTTGGGTGGACTTTAGGCGGGGGTTTGAGATGAAGTTCCTTTCGCCAGCTGAACAAAGCCTAAAGATGGAGAAGTTTCTAGCACTCAAACAAAGGAGTATGTCAGTCAAGGAATACGTCAACAAATTCAATTTGCTTGCAAGATTTGGGTTGGAGTTGGTAGATACACCTCACAAGAAAGCTTTACAATTTGCTAGAGGCTTGAATGAACCATTGCATGGTCTAGCTATGTCCCATATTCCAATAGGCGCAACTTTTGAGAGATTGGTCGACATGACGCTATTACATGAAGAAGACAAGGGTGGAAAGAAAGAAGTGAAGAAGGATGAACCTCAAAACAAGAAGGTGGACAATAAGAAGGGTGGAAAGAACAACAAGCCACGTGACAAGAGGAAGTATAACTATTGTGGTATCATTGGCCACATCGCTAAAGCCTGTAGAAAGAAGAAGAGGAAGACGGGTGGTTGTTTCCATTGTGGCGAGACAGGACATGTGGTTAAGGATTGCCCAAAGAAGCAAAGGCAAAGGGCATGACCTTCTGGAGGGCAAGTTCATGCTCTCATGGCACCCACTCAAGAGAGAGGTAAAAATATTTCCATTGAAAATTTAGTTTTTCTTGCTGATCATCCTGTACGCACTCTTTTTGACTCTGGTCGACCCACTTCTAAATTTGATACTGGAAAAATGAAAAAGAAATTCAAAAAATAGACATAATAGGGCTTCTAGGAGGGAGGGATGTAGATGTCATATGTGTGTGTGACAACCGTTCTGAAATATCCTTGTTTTACAATAGTCCTTCAGCACCAAAAAATGAAGCACTAAAAAACAAACGTATTTCAACAAGAAGTTTCTATATATAGTAGTTTAAGCCAAAGAGAAAATAAGTGGATGGAGAAAGAAACATAATTTGCAGTTAAAATCAAAAGGCAAGGGAATGCTCCTCACGTGCGCACGCAAATCGTATAAATTTTATACGCAAACAGCATTAGAAAACATATTATGTTAACATTGTATCAACCTGATATAATAAGCTAGAAAATTCAGACCATCCACTCATCGTTAAAGGAAACAAAAGCAAGCTTAACAAGCACCAATAGTGTTGCCTGTTGCAGACAACAAGGGTGAAAAATGCCAAAACTCTGCTAGAAATAAAAACAAGGATATTTCTAATTATGTTGGCCCAAGATACCTACCTGCTAGAAATAAAAACAATTTTCAAAATATGTTGGCCCAAGATATTTGACTGCCGACCTAAAAACCAAATGTGAATCGTGGAAGCCACAAAAATATAGATTCTAACACGTAACAATCAAACAAAATGTTTATCTTCTTTTTTTCCTGCCTTTTCCTGTTTTCGAAGAGCCAGCAGCCACAGAAGCAGGAGCAGTTATCGTCTCCTGTTTTTTTGTTCTTCCTGGATGTTTCGGAATCAATTCTGCTATGCGAATCATCAATTGGTTTTCTGAGTAACATATATACAACGCTAGCGTTAGCATTTCAGTCAAACAACAATATACTGCCTACGTAGAATGATGCATCTTGCAAACTATAATTAGATAATAGGTACATTCTTAGAACGAAAGCAGCGCTTCCTCAATGACAAAATCACGTATGATAATTCTATTTAGTAGACACGTAATATTGCTTAGTCCGTTACTCAAAATAAAAATCTATAATAAAATTGATATTTTGTCGTTCATCCATCTTTTATTTCCTAATTCTCTTATCGAATAAACCTTAATAATCAAATTTTATTTAAAATTTTCAATCTTGTATTTGAAGAGATGGATTGTGATGGTGATACTATAAAACTAATGAAATCAAATGAGATAAAACTTAAATTTTATGTTGTTTGAATTTTTTCTTTTTTCTATTTTTTTAAAAACATGAAAATACATAATTTCGCACAAGAGATGAAACTCGAATTTAAGTTGTTTTGTGATTTTGCTGAAGTAGTTTTTCGATGGTAAAATATTTTTGCTAAAGTGATCTATTTTGTATCGAAATTCTTGTACGAGCTGATTTTTACTAGAGAATGGTACCAGCAGTGTGAAAGACAAAGTTGAGTGAAATAGATCACGATATTGACGATTGTAATTGTGAACTCACGCTGTAACAGAGTGACTCCAAATACGAAGAAGGAACAAAAATGGGAAATGTCACCATTTACGATTAAAGAGTGAGATCCTTTTATGAAAAACATTTATAGGCTAAACGGTTTTCATAAAAATGTTTTAAAAAACAAAATGTTTTAATAAAACAGTTTAAGTTTTTATTTTACAATTAACACTAAATGGTTTTTAGAAAACCGTCTAAGATGTTTTCAATTTTGAATTTTAAAAAGGTCAATTTGTCTTCCACCGACTGTTAGAATGGATGAGAGTAATTCACATTTTTAAATTACTTACTCCTCTCAGGTATTAACACGTTGCTAGGAATGCCACTTACTAAATTCCAACACCTCTAAATTAGTAAACAATTTACGCACAACTCACTTTAGTGTGACATTATATATCCATGTGATTTATCCAACAAACGTGTCAGAGCCATGATGGATACTACTTTCCAAAGGGGGGGGGAGGCGGAATCACCCCATTTTGGGATGATTTACACTTTGGCCCCCTGAATTACACTCGAATTTCAGAGAGCAAAGTGCAAAATCCCCAAAATCAGAGGTTTTTATTGGCTCGGTGCATGGGAACAGGGGAGAATGGGTCCAGAGGATCCCAACCCTTTCCAAAGTTTACAAGCAATGATTTGGTTCTATGCGTCTTAGAGAGAGAGAGAGAGAGAAATGGGATGTATGCCTACAAAGAAATCTAAATCACGCAACTACTGGGCAATCGATGTAGATGCAGAACGAATATTTATCACCATTGACTCATTCCCCATCAGACCTAATATCTTGCGTTTCCTCCACCAGTTAATATTATAGATAAGTTTCTCAGTTGCAAACTAAATTTGTACTACGAAGAAACTAGCAAACCTGACATACTATTTAGAACACATGTTAAAACGATATAGAAGTATACCATGTGCGGAGGTCATAATAGTCAACATCACTAAAACTATGTGACCAGCCCTGGTTTAACAAATATCAAAAGAGAGCATTACAGAAAGAAATAGAAATATATAATCCACTGAAAGAATGCCTATATAAATATGAAAATGGGTAAAATGGGTGAAGGTGAAATTTGAAATGACACCGCCGATAAGTTCCAGTTCCAGCTACATATCTATTTTTCTTTTTCATCGTGCAGACAAAATAGGAACTAAAGCAAAACATCCTAATTTCTAGCGAAGCAGGCAAATCAAGCACCTCGAATCAGAAAATAATTGTAGCAGGTTCTATCCAGATATAATTCATAGAAACTAAAAAAGTGATCACCATGATGCCTTCATCTGAATTTTGAACATGTTTTGTTGCAGAAAAAATCAACTATAAACTTGTTTTTTAATCAAGTATTTGAATTGATTAAGCATATGTCCTGACTAGTACAAACAGGGGACCAATCATGTATACTAACACTCACTTTTTTTATTTCTCAAGACAACAGGTGTTTGAGAAGGCACTATCCCCCACCGAGACAACAGACACTCTACGGATCCTTCATGACCTGAGCATTCAACACCACTTCCCTGTGAATTGAGGGCCGTTTGCCTGGCCAAAATGGCCAATGGATAAAATTCTATCCGTTGGGTCTACACTGCTAGAACCACAGTGTATTCCAACGGCTTCCAACGACTCGTTAAATTTTAAACTAGTCATTTGAAGCCGTTGGAAACCGATAGAATAAAGACCGTTTGCGGCTGTTGGAAATTTCCTGCATATTTTCCAAAAACCGCGACCTGAAGTTCATTTGTTTCTTCACCATCCCCAATTTCGTCCCCCCCCCCCCCCAACCAATTCCACCATTTCCCAACCTCCACTTTCGCTGCCACCACCCTAACCACCTCCGATGCCATTTACAAGCAGCTCCAACCCCTCTCCACCCTCCTAGCTATCTAAATCGGTAATTTTCCTAAACCTAATTTTTATTTTTTGACTTAGATTTCAATTTAAATTTTGATTGATTTTTAGTTGTTAGTGTATGTATATTACATCATGTTATTCTCTATATGTATATTATATCTTGTTATCCTCTAATTGCTGTTATTATCACCATAATGATCAAATTATTACCGGTTGAATTTTTTCTAACTTAGTATATGTTGCGTTTATGTTGATTTGATTAGTATTGAACGTATGTGTGTGATAGAGTCTGCAAATAGTATAATTTATGCAAACAAGAAGTTTATATTATGTTAGGAGTGATTTTTGTTTTGGATAATTTATGCGAACACGAGTTTCGAGCTTATAGCGCTAACACACGAATTTATTTGGTGTATAAATGATTTTGATAGGAATCGTCGTAGTTAGAAGTAAATAAATTGTAAAAATATATAATTAGTACATATGTAATAAAACAGTAAAATATAAACAAATATTTAAAGAAATTATATATTATTTAAATTTAATATAAAAAGTTATTTAAACACTTAGATATTATTTGACAAGTGTTGTATATGATCGTTATATGATATTCATTTTTTCTACAAAACGGACATCTCTATTCATCTTATACATCATTTGTCGGATTTTTCCCTATATTGGACAAGTTACAAATAATTATACTTTGTAACTCATATCACTTTAAACGGTTCACAAAATTTCGATGGCATTTCCTTGTGTACACGCATTTGTGTACGATACAAGGAACACGAAGGAAATGCTGTCGAAATTTTATGAAATCGTTTAAAATGCTATGATTTACGAAATGTAATTATTATTGTGTTTGTAGAATGTCCAACCATAAAAGAAGACACATAAGTGTCAATGAACCAATAGTTGTTTATTTAAAATAAATCTTGTAAAATAATATAAAACTTATAAATAAAATTTAAATAAAATATAAATTTTACTATTAATTTTTTTTACTACTTCATCATAGGTTTTAAAGTAGGAAAAATGATCAATTAATTTATTGATCGGAGCTGGATGTATCAAAAAAGAGAAATTAATGGTGAAATAAGTGAACATTTTAAAAATAAGGTATAAGTGTTCATCAATTTTGCTTTATGTAATATGGGAAACGATAAAGAAATTCATTGTTCATGTAGTAGATGCAAATTATTGAACTATTTAATATCAAATATGGTAAAAATTTATTTGCATCAATACGGTTTCGTACCCAATTATTTGCTGTGGGATCGTCATAGAGAAATTGTAGCCCCTAATAATCAAGACCAGTTGGTAAAGGTCAATAGCCATGAAGTTAGTATGAATCTCATAACAAATATGGTCGAAGATGTTGCACGATCAATGTTTCATACCGTTTAAATTGATAAAGACGATGTTAACGTCGAAACGGGACCAAATGTTGAAGCAAAAAATATATGATTTATTGGATCATGCTAAAAAAAAAAACCTTTGGAATGGATGTAAAAGCGACACTCAATTATCGGTAACTGCAGAATACATTGCAATGAAACCAAAATACAACATTACAGAAGTTGGATTTACGGCTATTGTTTAAGTTGCTAAATGCCATATGTCATTTGATAATTTAATATGCAAAAATTATTATGAAATGAAAATCTTATGTCATTTCGGCTTGCCGTATCAAAAAATAAATACACGTCTAAATGATTGCATGTTGTATTGGAAAGAAGACGTCAATCTTAGAAATTGCAAAATATATAATCAAGAAAGATACAAACCAAGGAAAAAGAAGGGAAAAGAAGTTTCGTACAAGCGTATGCATATTTATCCATCACCCCCAAACTTCAACGGTTATATGCATCATTTGTAACAGTGCATCATATGAGACGGCACAGTGTGAGAACACCTCAAAAAGATACGTTGACACACCCATCCGATGGAGAAGCATGAAAATATTTTGACAAGAAATATCCCGATTTCGCAGCGTAGAGTCGCAACGTTAGACTAGGTTTATGTATAGATGGTTTCTAGCTGTTTTCTCAGTTTGAATCTAAATATTCATCTTGACCTATAATAATCACACCATACAATCTACCTCCGTGAATGTTTATGAAAATTCCATATATGTTTCTCACTATTGTCGTCCCTGACCCTGATGATCCGATATAGGGCATTGATGTTTACTTACAACCGTTAATTGAAGAGTTGAAAAAATTATGGTATGAAGGAGTTGAAACATACGACGTAACAAAAAAGGATTTTTTTTTCGAATGTTCGCTTATTTTTTATGGACTATTAGCGATTTTTCTGCATATGCAGTGCTTTCGGATTGGAGTACGGCCAGTTGTTTTGCTTGTCCTTATTGCATGGAAGAAACACGAACATTTTTGTTACCGCATGAAAAAAAAAATTCATGGTTTGATTGTCATCGTTGTTTTTTTTTCATATTAATCATCCTTTTAGAAAAAACAAAAAAACTTCACGACTAACAAACAAGAGACTCTACGACCGCCAACGGTTTGGTCAAGCGAGGATATATATGAACTTGTAAAAGATTATCCAAAGATACACGAAATCGGAAAACAAACTGAAATTCAAGTTAAATCGACGATTTATAATTGATGCAAACAGAGTATATTTTGGGAATTGCCTTATTAGAAAAATCTCTTAATCCGTCATAACATTGACGTGATGCATAACGAGAAAAACATATTTGATAATGTGTTTAATACAATTTTGAAAGTGAAGGACATGACTAAGGACGACCTGAAATCTAGACGTGACATAGAGGAAATATGCAATCGTACTGAGCTTCATATGAAGCCCAATGACAGTAAAAAAAAACCTCAAAGCATGCCATGAACTAGACAACAACCAAATTAACGTACTATTATAATGGGTGAAAGTATTACAATTTTTCAATGGAATTTTCTCTAATCTTCGTAGATGTGTCAACCATAAAAACGGAAGGCTGAGTCGAATGAAAAGTCATGATTGTCATGTAATGATGAAAAATTTGTTATCCGTCTCTTTCAAAGAATTGTTACCCATAAAAGTTTGGAAGGTAATAACATAACTTAGTTTATTTTACAACGAGCTTTGTTCAACTACGTTAAAAGTTGACCATCTATTTAAACTTGAAGAAAAAATCTCTATACTGCTCAGCAAACTGAAGAAAATATTTCTTTCGGGTTTCTTTAATGTAATGGAGTATTTACCTGTTCATCTTCCATATGAAACACGTCTTCGAGATCCTGTGCAATATGGATGGATGCATCCATTCGAAAGGTATGTTACTATACTAAGTATTTAAATGTTAATTTAATTATAAATAGAAGTTAATATTAAACCGAAATATTTTTTATTAGGTACTTAAATCATTTAAAGAAAAAGTGGGACAAAAAGCTTGAGTTGAAGGTTCTAGTTGCAAATCATATATCGAAGAAGAAGCTTCTTTCTTTTTCTCTCATTATTTTAATGATCATGTGAACTTATCATTTGAAAGCGTTACGCGTAATGATAAGGCCGTTGAACAAGATTCTTCTTCTGAAGCAACACTATCTATTTTTAAACAACATGACCGACATGCTGAAAATGTGTGGAAATATGGCTAGATGATAAAGATGACCATGTAGCACACACATATATTCTTCTTAATTGTCCGGAAGTTGCATCATTTGTTAGGTAATGTTTTTTTTACAAGTTTTTTTAAATTTAAGTTACACATGTAAATAAATAATAACGTAACATATTATGTTTGTATTTGCAGTATTTATGAATCACAAAACCCAAGCGGCGATTTAAGCAAAGATTTCAGTAGTTGGTTTAGGAACTACGTTTCTAATCCCACAAATCATGTGCTCGACGAAGGACTGAAACATTTGGCGTTTGGATCGAAAAGAAAAGTTAAAACGTATCCAATATTTTTTGTTAATGGATATAAATTCAACACCAAAGAATAAGTTGTTGAAAAATTAACAAACAATATTGGTGTATTTGTTAAAGTGAATGTCCTAATAATCATATAAATGATTTTTATGGTGTGTTAACTCAAATTTTGCAATTGGCATATTTTACAAGGCCCGTAGAGTATGTTTATTTGTTTACATGCAACTGGGTCAGCAATATTCCAGATTCGGGTATTAACGTGCATCCATATTATAATCTTATAGAAATTAAATATACATCGCGTTATCAAAAGTACGCCCCTTTTGTACTAGTAAAACAAGCCCTACAAGCTTATTATGCTCCTTATCCATCTCTAAAAAGGGATAAAGCAGATTGGTCTGCGGTTTTTAAAACCAAGGCAAGATTTGTGTTCGATGGAAAGAATATTCCTAACAACAAGCCTATCAAGCAGATCTAGAGGAAAATGTTGAAATAACAATTACGGACGATCAAACTGATTTTCGACCTTTAAATGATGAGACAAATGTATTAGTCGAAGCATTTGAGAGTGTAGAGGAAAACGACATAGAACATGAAATCGAGTCTGAATCATAAAACAACGAAGACTGAGTAATATCTGGTAGTTTTCACAATTACTCATAATTTCACATTACATTTACCTATGTTTAATATTGCATTTATCCAAGTTATACAATTTTAACGACAACAAGTGTATAATCACACACACAACACATACATAACATGACACATGTGTAACATGTATTACTTTTTTTAACAGTTTATCATATCATAATTATTATGAATTGTATATGTATCTATATGGCAGATATATATTATGTCTGGCTCTAGCTCTCGACAACGTAACTCTTCCCAGCAGGCCGGTGAGAGTAGTGGCAAGCCACTGGCTCGTCCAGTTGTTTACTTGAAGCCTAAGGCTAACCATACATAAGTATCAAAATTAGCAGCATAGCAATTTAATTTTTTGTACATAATATATCTATAATTGCCTACAGTTCTAATTTATATTTAACGCAGGGGGTTTGAGTTGGATTCGTCTCAAATGGTGCTGAATATTTCTAAAGATGCATATATGGTTAGAACGAGCGATTTGTGGCCTAAGTGGAGTAGGATCTCCAACACCGTGAGAGAGACCATCTGACAAAATTTTCTAGTAAGTTTATATCGTTTTACAAAATGAATAAATACAACTAAATAATTAATAATATTCTTATTGTATAGGGGACAGTAGATTTGCAGGAGGCTGACATCAGCCTAGTTCAGCGACACTGGAACTCAAAGGTCGATAAGAATTACAGGGGAAAACGAATGAGATTAAAAAAATTGGGGAAGAAATCAAGGTGGATGAGTGATGAATTATTTAATAAGATGGTTGAGTGGTGGGACACGAATGAGTTCATTGTAAATTTATAATGAATCTCATTTATTTTTTTGTCGATTATTAAATAATTAGTCAATGTACATTTGCAGGTGGAGTCAGCAAGGAACTCCTCGAACATGAGCAAAAATCAGTAACCCATAGTGGAGGATCCAAGTATTTCCAGCATCACCGCGAGAACTTGTTAAATTTATCAATTATTACATTTGTATATTGATCAGTTCAGTAATTAACTATGCGGAATTGAATTATCCAAATTATTAATTGCAGGAACGAGCTCGTGGACATGTCGTGTCCTACGTGGACATATTTTCTCACACTCACACATTCAGGCTAGTAGACGAGTTTGGCAATGCCACATATCAATGAGGTGATCAAGATAGGGCGATAGCTGCATACGTATGCGTATTTTAAATTCTATTACTAGCATTGATAAGTTTATCAATTACTAGCTAATAAAAAGTAAAAACAACATTATTATTTTTCAACTGAAATTGTTTTTTGCATTATAGGCAAGGTTTCAGGAGGCACGAGCTCATGCTCTTGAGGAGTCTAGTCGTGATGAGTTGACACCGAAGGAGGAAGACAACATATTTGATGCTGTTATGGATCCGTCGCAGCGGAACAGACAATATGCCTTCGGTAACCTAACGGTAATCAATCCTTTTGTATGCACACAACAAATTAGCGTTTAAATATATAGTGTTATAATATTTTATATGCTGACATAACATTTTTTCTATTCATTCTATTTGCAGGCTCGACAAGCTCAGAAGGCCCAAAACAAAGAAAAATTAAGGAGCTTAGAACCATGATTGAGCAGCTTCTTTAGTAGAATCTTCTGCAGGCTATACAGATGGAGCAGCTAAATCAGAAGCTTGCGGAGTATGTGCACAATCATGGTACTTTTCCTTCGTTGTCCGGTGCTTCCGAAAACGAAGATGACGCTTGAGGTATGTGTTTTTTTATGTTTGTCATTGCACGATGTATATATTGACTTGGAGATGGTGAGGATTTTGTTTTAATGTTGTATATGTTGGTACGGATTAGGTGAGGATGATACTTTGGATATATTTTGATGGTTTGTATTTAGTTTGTAGACATATAACGTTCATGTGTTGGTTTTAGAAATGTTTGGATGGTTTGTTTTGTTTATATTGATGCATACTTGATTTATGTTGGTTATTTATATTGTTATTGATATATGTGTTATATATGTGTGGAATTGAGTTGGAAATGGGGTAGCTGGAAGATAATAGGCTTGTTGTTATAAAAAAAATAACTCAGTTTTTCCAAAAGCTACAAACGGTTTGCAACGACTTATAGGTCATTGAAACGGTTTCCAACGGCTCCTCACCGTTTGTAGCCGTTGGAATAGTTGTTGAAAATGGTACGTTAGGTCCGTTGGACGTCGTTAACACTATTTCAACGGCTTCAAACGGCCGCAAACGACTCTGTGCCGTTGAAATTGCCGTATAATCTAGTAGTGCTATAATAATCCCCCTCTCTTACTCCTCCATAAACCCGAAACACCATTACTCAGCCCGCTCTTCTTGATTTTTCCGACTTCGATAATGCAATTTTTATAGTAAATTTCTTTGTTATGTTTATTTTTTAGTTCTCTACAACATATATTTTTACCAATTTTTTAGATAGTTCTGAAATTTTGTTTTTTCAGTGGTATGACTCACTCATCCAGCTCTGTTTCTACTGCTTCTTTGTCCACACCTATCGGCTATCATGCACTGGACGAATGAATGCACAGCAACATTCATTGATATATGCGTCAGCATCCTGGGACTGAAGGAAAACAACCGGTCATTTTAGCAGCTGTAGCATTGGAATTTAATGATAGATTCAACGATAGCTAGAAAGAGACGCAGATGAAAAATAAGTGGGACAATCTAAAGCATCTTTGGAGGGCGTGGGAAAACTTGTTACAACTTGCAGAAGGTGAGTGGAATGTCGAACTTGATTACTTAACGAATTTGATGACTGGTGGAACAATGCTGCACGGAAGTACTGGAGGTTCCGAGGTTTAGACGAAATGCTCCTCTTAAACTCATGGAGTTTGATAAGATTTTTGGTGGATGCATAGAAAAGGACACTTGCTAGTATCAGATACCTACAGATTTATCTCCCCATGCCCAGCCTCCGCCTTTCACTATTGCTGACACATCTCTGTACAGCAATTAGATGTACGCCTCACGGGTCCAGTCTAGACGATCCTCCTCCAGCAAGGTTGTGACTCTGACATGACATAATTTCCAGTTCTAACAAGTCATTTCACTCAAACAGTGGCCATATGGTATTCAATTTTGTCTATCGTCACCGACGCTCAGAGATGGGAACTTATAGATATTTCGCAACGACCCCGTGATCTTGGATGTGGTACAACGGTTTCTGATTTTTCTAATTGGATATCTCAGTTATCTATTGAAGAGGTTCCACAGTACTTAGTAATAGTATATCTGTAGTTTGTTTTCTTTGTTGTAAATTGTTTGTTCAACTGGTTTTGTAGTTCATTTGATTCGTGGGTATTTGAGTAAAAAAATGTGTTGTTGTGATTGAATGAAACATCAAGTCTACTATGTTGGATTTTATTTGCAATTATTAAATGCATATTACACTATTAAACAAATTATTAATTGACTATACAACAATTAAATCAAAAATCACAAACTAAAATACTCCGCTTAAATCTCACATTTGAATGTCTCACTTGAAGACACAAACGCATACCCTGTTTAACTTTCAGCTCCGTTCAAATGTCTCATACAAATAGCTAGCTAAGATGTCCCGTTATCATTACGTGCAAATACAACCATTTCTGGGAACAACATACCCCTGGAGGAAGGCCGACATGCCCATTCTTTTATGAGAGTTAGTCGAAAGGCCTCTGTTTCCATTCTTGGTTTGGTTTGGGACCCTCTTGGGGTCTTCAAGTGCATGGCACCTCTTGATCTTTTTCATATAAGGAGAGGGGGAAGGAGCCTAAATCGATAGACACTGATGAACCATCATTAATGGACGTTGCACATAACACTATCATGTTGACTTGATGATGCTCGTACTAATAGAAGTAGCGTACTCTCCATCTAGTGAAAGGGAAAGAACGAGACCAAAGCATGATGTGAGTAAAGTGGGGGAGAGCAGCCTCCTATGTAGGCCCCTTGTTTGTTGTCACCTTGCATCGTTAAAATATCAGCTCGAAGATCAACAACAGAGCCTCTAACAAAATCAAAGTCCTTCCCTTGTTCCTACATTCCTCTATTTGGCCTGCCTCATAGAAAATGAGAGTGCTTTTGATTCGAAGTAACTATGAAATGTTCGATCAATAGCATAGCACTTTCTTTCTCCGGTCTCCTGGCCCTTGCATTCCTGGTCCCTTAGGGGTTTTAATAGACCATAGTTATGACAAATAAGATTATACTATGTTTCAGAGTTAGTGTGAATTGCAACTTTATGCTAAATATGAATATGTGTTTAGGTTAGTGGGGTAGGAACCAGTGGGGCTGGGCCGGTTAGCTGTTCCTAAATATAAGTAAAGGAATTGTTTATTCGTTTCATTTCTCTCTAAGTCTCCTTGAGGCGTTAAAGTGACATGCATGTTTGTCGGGCATGCAATAATGCGCACATACATGCAATGACAGACCTGAGTAGGCCTAGTGGAAGCTGCCACCCCCACTTGGTGTTTTTATTAATTTATACAAAAAATTACACACTGTTTTAATAAATAAAATTATATGTTTTTTTTTCCTAAAATTTGTTTTATTGGTCTAAAGTTTTAAAGTTGATTATCTGAATTCCAATTATTTGTACAAAAGTTATGTTATTATAGAGCCAGCATTCTTATTTCACAAAATCATAACACATCTATATGTTTTTGGGTTAACAAAATATGAACTTTATTACATAATCGATTACAAGGCAAAATGTTGAATTCCTTTTATTTGGTTTCCAAAACATTTTTCTCAAAGAAGCATGGTAAGGGAGATAAAAGTTCTGACAAAGGTTCAAGCCCAGCTCTCCACGCATTCTCCCAATAAAAAAGGTATATAGGATTATAGATGCCATAAGTTGAAGTGGACATGCACAATTGAATTTCTTTCAGGAGTTTAGCGATCCATTGGGTTCTCCTAGAGACAAGGGCGGATCCAGGAATTAACAGAGGGATGGGTTGATTTATAGTTTGCCTAATTTACAGTTTGACAAAAATGCATTTAAAATTTTGGCATTGGGTAAATAACATTGTTGGATAATGATGTCTATTTAAATTCAACATGACAACAATTAATATCATATTTTTGCTACAATGTCATTTAAATTTTCTTTACAATATCCATTGCATTTCAAATTTATTTAGCATCGCAGTGAACAGGGAGAAGTCGACCTAACCAGAGCACAGGCTGCTTAAAGACATTTTGTTGAATACCATGCCTGCATGTTTCATTAGTGCAAACCTCCACTAAGGGCAACTCTAACAAAGCATAGGATATCCAAAATTTTGAAATGCGTACTCAAATGTTAACTTCCTTCTTTTCTTCACTCTTCCAGCTTTCTTCTTTTCTTCACGTATTTGTCCATCTAGGTAATTTGAGCAATTTCGATTTGGATGAAGCGACTTCTCCATTATTTAATTTAAGCAATCTGCTGTCAGCTTTCTTCTTTACTTCACGCTTGCTTTACCAGTCAACAGCAGCGACTTCTCCTTAGATCTACTCAGAAATGAAAAGTTCGCAACATTATCTTGAGAAGAGAGAAGCGAATTTTGCATAGAAGAGAAAGAGAGGGGAGAAGAGGAGGTCAAAGCAAAAAAGAAGAAGAGTTCCTGACCCTGGGCTGCAGCCCAGGCCCGCCCAGGGCTGGATCCGCCGTTGCCTAGAGAGGGGGAAAAACTATCAATGGATATACTTCTGAATGCTGATAGTATTAAATCTACATTCGAAATATTTTCAGATATCGGATATCCGTATCTGCAGATAAAGACAGATATCAAATAATTGTCTTATCCGCTAACGATGGATAAATCAAGAAAAATAAGTATAAAATTCTTAGTTAGCATCAATATGTTTTCAAATCCATTAATCATAAATGAATACAGAATCTACAAATATAATGAAAATAAATATCTTCGAGTAGTTATAATGCATTAAACACGCACAGTTTAAATTATTAAATCAAAACATAAATACATATATTGTAGTATACTATCATACACATTACATAAACTATAATCTTAGAAAAAGACCGGATGGGATGCAGATTTTTTTGTATCTGTATCCATATTGTCGGATGTCATGTATTTATCTGTTTTCTGAATATGGATGCGAATGTACTTTTTATTTTTCAGATATTCATTGATATGCTTAGGCAATGTAACCAAAAGTAACGTCCATCATTATTCTGGAAAAAAACTTAAAAATCTAGATGTCTTACCACTTGAACTAATGGTCCTTGATGTTATATGATGATTTAATATATGCTTTTATACATGTGTCTGCATGCACGAGCATGTTAAAAATCAAACATGATATTCCGCCCCAACTGTGCCAAATTTCTGCTTGTGTCCCTGCATGTGCGTGTGCACTCTACTTGATCATACTACATATCAAACATATGTAAAATATACATACTTGTATGAAGCCTTCAGATAATTAGGCATATTGTTTCTATTGTAAGACATGATTTTACAAGGCTGATAAACCGATTTTAAAGCATTTTACAGCTTGAATCAAGGGTACCCAGCGTAATCCAAATGATTCACAACTATACTAACATTCTAACAGCGCTAGCATACTGGCAATACAGATTAAACAAAATGCAATAGCAAAATAATCAATATAAAATTGTTGACATCTTACTTGTGATGATATCGGGATTAGAAGGAGAACCATCAGCCTTTTTAAGCATAACCCTTACCCTCCCTATCTGCATAAAATCCCGTGGGTATGCCTTGTCCTCCTGCATCGACGTGACAACAATTCAGTGCACATGCTTGAAAATAATTTTAGAACAAAGGCATTGCTATAACACAATCATTTCACCATCAAAATATAGAGTTTTTGAACATATGTATACCCCATATAAATTGTAGTGTATACATGAAACACACTTTTAGTAAATACTAAATGCAATAAAACATAAAAACATATGCTAAATTGATTAAGATTACATATAGTGCTGCCAATGGATGCTTCCGGACGCGGATAATGGCATATCTGCATCTGCATCCGAAATTATTTTGGATATCGGATATCCGCATCTGTGAACACCGACGGATATCGGATAATTATCCAACTAGTCAACGACTCAACGATCTATATGTCAAAAAAGATAGATGAAATCTTTTAGTTTAACATGAAGTTTCTTTTAATCCAATTGATTTTTAAAGTGCTAAAAATAAACAAATATTATAATAATAAATAGCTTTGAGCAATTAACATGTGTTTAGCATGTATGATATTAACTTTCAACTTAATAAAATAATAAACTAGTATATTTTATTATACACAAATATACGTAATTTAAACTGCTATCATGAAAAAAACGGACAAATAAGTTTTGGAAGCGGATGTGTCTATATCCGCATTTGCATCCGTTCTTTCGAATATCGGATATTTATCGGTTTTTCGGATACAAATGCGGATGGATTTTAGATTTTTCAGATATTCATTGACAGACCTATTAACAACTCACCATCCACCACTTCTTCCTAGATCCTTTACTAAGAGAAATTGCACCAACAAGTCAACTACAAAAGAAACAGCCAGTTTGGTACCATTGCTAATTTATTGCTTGAGTAATCACCATCGAACACATAACTAGAATGTGAGATACTAACAACTCATCTTGATTATCAGTTATTCACAACTGATCAATAAACAAGTGTATTTCACAGCAATTGATTAAAAATAAAATTTTGAAATTACAATATTGAGAACTCTATTGCGCAAATCAAGCAATGGATGGAGCCAATAGTTGCAATGTTGGATATCAAGGTCTTATGTATCTAAAACTTGATCAAACATATCAATAAGCGTATTGTCATTTGTGAAAACGTTATTAAAAATGAATTAGAAATCGAAAATTGGCAATTGCTTCTGGCAAACGGTTGGATTTGCTCTCATATTGCAATTTCTGGACATACTATATGGGTATGCTGCATTTAATTGGCAAACACGCAAACAGAGTTTTCTGAGCCGCAAATCCTAACTAATCGAAATTAATAAAAAGAGCTCAAGTACCTCAATTATGCAATCAATCTTAAGATAATTACAACAATCCTTGATTTCATTACATGTCGGATTCTCGCAAGCTTTTCCCAATCCGATGCGCCGACCATCGGCCACCGTTTTCTTAGAATTTATGTAAACTGGATAAATGATGTTGCCTTTTTTCCACTCTAGCGCAGACCCATCCATCATTTCACTGTCCCGATCAAAAGCTCCGAAAAGATTGTACGGGGAATTTGAAATAGACAAAAAATTTTGTTACCGAAAAATCTGCTCGGGATCCAAATCAATACAGGGTTTTTATGCAGAGCTGTCAAAAATTATTAAAGAAAATTGTCCATGTCCCTTTTTCAAAAAAAAAAAACGTGGATAAGGCAAGAATCACATTCAAATAAAAATCCATATGGCAAAGTATGTATATCTTAGTGTAATGATATTTATTAATTGTTTATAAAGTTATAAGTTTATATCAAACGCATATTAACCATTCAAGGCTATTTTTTATCGTCACATTGGTTTACTTCTAACGTTCTAATAATCAGTGGTATTGAAAAATGTTTATATTAGATTTAGAAATTTTCATATGTGTTTTTAACATATAGATCATAAGTGAATATAATAATTATTCAATATGTATATGTTTCCGTGCGTGTGAATATCCATATTAAAAATTGATTCGGATGCAGATACGAGTGCGGTACTATCTGCATCTGTAAATATTCGTTGACAGTCTTATATTTATGAGAAACAGAATGTCATTAGTTTACAACATGGTTGCAAGGCCAATATAAAAATTGTTTATTAAGTTAAGTAGTGTGAAAATGTCGTACATTTCATGCATAATAAATTCAGCTAACCATGTAAAAGTTAATGTATATTTTTAATGTTAAAATTAGAACTTTGTTAGGTAACGAACAACGGATTCAGTTGAATAAACGAACGATAAATTGAAATTATTATTACTATATACATATAATTATGCTACTTAGTTTATATATCTTTAAATCTGATTGAAATAATAATTTTTTGTTTGTTTATATGGATATGATATACATAACGAAATTGATATACGTTAACGATTTGTTAAATGTGCAACAAATATTATTTACAGGAAAATGATCACAAGGACAAAATTCAAGGCTTTTTCAACCATAAGGACAACCTATTAAAATTTTAATCCTAAGGACAAATTTGTTAATAATTTAATCAGAAGGACATTACACTGTTTTTTTTAATACCCTGAATCACGCTCTCTGTTTCTTCTTCGTCATTTTGATCTTGTGCACGATGTCGTCGTTATCTCCAACGCAATTTTATTTCTGTATATTTTGATCTTCAAACATCCATATTGCTCACGCATTTCAGATTTCAAAATCGATCTCGCACATATTGAGGGGCTCGCTCATTTTAGATTGCATTTCAGATCTCGTCATAAAATTTTGCAATCGATTTTGCAATTTGAAATGCAAATGATTTAATTTTTGTTTATTGTTATCTGTTTGCATCAATTTAATTTTTGTTTAGTGTTATAATCGTTTTAATTCAGTGTTATACTCATTTTAATGTTCGGCTATACAACAGTTTTTAGGTATCAATTTTATATTTTTTTAGGTATCAGTTTTTTACATCAGTTTTTTTTTTTAAAAAAAACAATACAGCAGTTTTTAAGTATCATTATAAATTTTTATAGGTAGCAGTTTTACTGCATTTACTGTGTTATGTTTTTTTGTTAATATGTATTTACTGAATTTTTTAATACCAATATTAATTCTAACTGATACCCAGTGATAAAAATAATAATACCAATCAACTCAATTCAGTTTTCACAAAAATGATTTTTATTTTCAATAATACCCACGTATATTAATTCATCACTTGTATAGAAAGTTGCTATAATTTAACCACTTATATCATATGATACTTACATTAATGTGTTGTTGGTATGATATGATACGATGTTGTTATGATCACTTATATGAGATTTGCATGTTGAGCATCAGTTTTAACCTCTTGTATGTATGTATAAATTTAATGTGTTATTATTTTTGTTTCAGTTACTGGGTATCAGTTATATGTCTCTGTAGGTATCAGTTTTGTGTTATTTTCATGCTTGTAGTTTTTAGGTATCAGTTTCACGTCTCGGTAGGTATCTGTTTTAGTGTTATTATTGTTTTCAGGTTATGCGTATCAGTTTTGCGCTACTGTAGGTATCGGGTTCGTTTTTATTTACTTCAGTGGCTGGATGGATATCAGTTTTGTATCATTGTAGGTATCAGTTTTTTTTTTTTTTTTTTTTTTTTTTTTTTTTTTTTTTACAATTTGTAGATATTAGTTTTATAGCACAGTAATTATCAGTTTTTATTATTTTCTTTCTTCACTGTACTTGGGTATCATTTTTTTTGGTAAAATTCAGTTGCAAGACTGATACTTTTTGGTGTAACTTCAACGTATTTGGTGTAACTTGAATATAATATTTGGTGTAATACAAGTGATGAATTAATATAAGTGGGTATTATTGAGAATAAATATAATTTTTGTGAGATTTGAATTGAGTTGATTGATATTATTTTTCTAATCAGTTGGTATCAGTTAGAATTAATGTTGTGTAACAAAAAATTATTTACCAAAGCAAACAACTCAAAATTGCAACCCCTTGACACAGTTCTTATACACAAAGTCAAAAAACTAATACCTAAAAAAAAAAAAACTGCTACCTAAAAACTGCTGTAATGTTTTACAGAAAAACAAATGCCAAAAATATTTACATCGATTAAAATGAAATAAGTTCGACTGAGTTACAAAGTTGATGCAACAGTACAACTACAAAATTAACACAGCAAAAAACAGACATGAAAAAAATACATAACACAGTTAATACTGAAAAACCGATACCTAAAAAAATAACAAACTGATACCTAAAAACTGCTATGATATTTTAAAGAAAAATTAACACAAAAAATGTTTACATCACAGTTTGATTGATTAAAATGACATAATTTCGATTGAGTTGCAAAGTTAATGCACCAGTACAAGTTCAAAACTAATATAGCACCAAAATTATAAACACTAAAGCATAACACTTTTAATACAGGAAAACTGATACCTTAGAAAATAGCAAACTAATACCTAAAAATTGCTGCTAAATTCACCATCAAAAAAATATATTTTCAACCTTCAGATCCAGTAATATTTCTAAATTAAGATTCGTTGAAGATGATGAATTGTTGAAAGTTGATTTCATGATTTCATGTGATTTGATTTCGCGAATATCGCTGGAGGAATCGGAGATAGCTGACGCTGGAGGAATCAGAGATGGCCGACGTTGGGGGAATCGGAGATGGCCGACGTTGGGGGAATCGGAGATGGCCGACACTGAATATCGTTGGAGGAATCGGAGAAGAAGATTTCGTGTGATTTGATTTCGCGATTTCGTGTGATTTGATCGCTGAATATCGCTGGAGGAAATTGAACGAGAATAAGTTCTGTCCTTTTGAATAAAATATTAGGCGGCCGCTGTCATTCTGAATAAAATATTAGACGGTTGTCCTTATGGTTAAATTTTTAAGGCTAATTGTCCTTGTAAATTAATTGCCCCAATATTTAATTGAATTTATTTTGAATATGTTAAATTTAAGTTTACGTAGTTAATTTAAAAATATGCACTTAAAGGTAAAAAGTATGAATAAATTGTAACGCCCTTAATCTTGGTTCAATATTGTTCAAGAGATTTAATTTGACAGACTAAATTGAATAGTTTAGTGATATATGAGATCATATTTGATAATTAATGAATAAATTTCCATAAAAGTAAACTCCAAAAAAAAAAAAAACAAGTTTATGCCTCATTTAAAACTAATCGCAGAACCCGATTTTCACACACACACACACACACACACACACATATATATATATATATAACAATCAAAGGCGCAAGATATGTATATTGCGCATTTCTGAAATGTGCACATATGTTTTTGGCATGGGAAAAAACAGTCAGCACATTTCTCCCAACTTAATTCTGTATTTGATCTCCAAACTGAAAATTTCATAATTTTAAGTTTAACGCTGGCAACCCACACCCCTTGACACATCTCTTTCGAGTTATGTCAAAGAACGTGGACCGTCCGAGGGTGGCTAAAGCATGCAGAGACTAGGATAACATGTTATAAAAAGTGAAAAATAAATTATACCGGGCACAAAATAACTTAATTAAATTTTTTCGAAAAGGTGTTATTTCATTAAGCATAACTAAATAAAATGTCAATACATCCAAGTCCCAAGATTACTATAATATCACAATACAAAATATATATCAAAGCATCTCTCTCTCAAATCCATATACATTAAATAGAACGAACTAGATGAAAATGGAAACGCATAAGAATGGAGCGTTCAAGCAATCACTACACCAAAAATGTGCAAGCTTGACAAAAACTAAACCATGTTATATGCATGGCATGTATGTTGTTTTAAATTAATGCAGCGACTTCTGAGGCAATGATGTAAACAAAGAAGAAGAAAGTTTCTTTTATTTCTTAATAAATTTATTACGAAATGAAGTCAGAGAATGTAATGATTTGTACTGTATATACTTGTAAGGACTCGGCAGAATTCGACGTTCGATTTTCGACAATAATGCATAAACCCATATTACTTGCCAAACTTCAAGTATCGAAAACACCAGATAGTTAATAGAAAGAAATTAGAGGGTGAGATAAGAAAGAAAGAAAGTTTAGAATAGAAGAAAAGAAGAACCAATACAACACAGAGTCTCACATCGCACCAGAACAAAATAAAATATAGAAATAGATCTTTGTTGAGAGCTTGAAAATATACTAACAATCGTCATAGTACAGCAGACAATCTGGACAGTTATAACAACATGTCCTCATATACAATCGCATAGCGGAAAAATAACTGTATAATTTTATACGTCTGAACTCTTCCAGCTCGTTTCTCCATAGCATTCGATAACCTGAACCTGTAAAACTCGGTCTGACTCGAGCATTGCAAACGCCAGGATCAGTTTGATGAACTAGCGTGAGAAAACTCACTAAGTTTATAGGCATCATCCAACTTGATTTTAAAGTTAAACGTCCTTTCAAAAGAAAAGGACAATCATAAAACTAATTCACACATAAACACAGATGGTTTTTACCTTACGATAACCCAAAACATTTACGAAATCATATCTATTCTGATATTATAATAATGTCTAAATCAAATAAATAACCATCTAGCAGTACGCTTGCATCTCACGCACTACACCGCGGGCTCTTATTGGAGAATGGATTTCCAACTATGGCAAGGTATGGGACCATCTTCCGACAGTGTACCCTCTAGAGAAAATACACTAGGATTCAACCAGAACATCTTGCAACCCTGCCTAAACATGATTGGCCATTCATTTCGCTTGAATGTCCCGAATATATTGTCACCTATGGTTGGATCCAACTTAACTATTCCCCGGAGATACAGAAGCGATTGAAGAACAAAATGAAATTTCTCTAGATGGTGACAATACACCCTAATGGGTTGCCCACATAGCCATGCGAAATACCCGATTTTAAACAATTTCCCAGTTGAAGAGGCTTGAGGTTATAATTACGTTATTAGAACATCTGGCCACCATTCACTTTGAATGCCACATCGTTAGATCTGCCAAAAAATCACTAACTGATATCCATAAAAATACACTTGGTGTTAAGCTAAGAGAAGGTGTCTTCTTCGTCACAAAATAGAAATACGTTTGAGGAAATCCATGTATATGACTCCTTTGGAAATACTATGTCAGATACTCATCCATACAAGTTGTCCTGGGACTGGACAAACCGAAGGCACTCTCCTATCACATCCTTATATAAGAATTACCCCAAGTATCAGTAGCGAGTAGTCCTTGCAATTCGAAGATTCCAATCACGATAGAATTACTATCGATATATCTTCGGGAGCTAACTAGAGAAATTCAACAAGTAGCCCTTCTGCTTATGAAGATCAACGGTCTTCAACTTCTCCATCTTCAATTAGCATCTTCCATGTATTCGCTAGTTCAGAATGGTTTTTGAATATAAATTTGATCCTGGTCTTTCCGTACCAACAATCGTATTGGCCAGATTTTGATACTCAGTTATTTAACTATCAAAATAAAAAATCATGAAAACAAAATAGATCCAATGGTTTAGTACACAACGTCACTTGGTCTTTTTAGTCTACCAATTATTAATTAAAACTTTTAAAATCTTCTACTATTTGGAACACAACTTTTTTTATTTTTAAAATAAGAATATTCTCAACTATATAATTTAACTTATAAACTTGAAATTTAATGATATTATCGATTATTAATGGAAATAATAGTTTCGTTACCCTCATCTACCCTCATTACCTAAACTAGTATTATCCTTTGGATAATCATGAAATCACTCAAGTTGGGGTATTTTATTTACCTCTCAGACCTTGATTGACAACATTCCTACCTTCAGAATAAATAAATGTTTGTCAATAAAAACCCAACCTTCAATATGTATCACGAAAATTCCAAATTCTATTTGACTTAAAAATATGGTTCTTAAATTCTTACTCTTTCCTTTGAAAACCCTATTTCAAATCTCAACATCTTTACTCAATTTAAAACCATAACTAATATCTTTAAAACATTCTTCAATATTATTTACAAGCCTTGATTCTATTATAAATAGAATTCTTCATAACATTTCCTATAAGTTCATTTCAACTTATTTTGATTCTATCTACATATAACTTCCTTTCTATTCAAATTATTCGAATTTACATCAAATTATTAACTTAACTTGCATCTCCGATTTTAATCCATTTAAGTTCTTATTTCGACTTCAACTTACACCCTTCCGTGTTTAGGCTTTTTAAATTCCATTTAGTCTTCCTTAAATTTATAAACCCAATTATAAAATCGTTTCACTCTTGAAATAGTTTACAACATTAATCCATTTTCAAACTTGGCTTTATACTTTGCTTAATTCGGATTTAAAAAAATCAAATTCAATAGAATTTTAATTAGAATCCATTTTAATCCTGACTTATTTTGTTATTAATAAAAATTTGCATAAAACTGCCTTTAATTATAAATAGGGTCTTAAGACTCCATGAATTCGAATAATTTAATCATAACATCATTACTACTACTATTATTAAATAATAACCAATTTTAATATCATAAAATAGTTCACTTAGCATTAATTATAATTTATCTTCCTTAAAAGTAAGTATTATAATAATTGACTTCACTAAATAATTTATAATTCAATGATTGTCTTTTGTAAACATATAATTTAAAGGGCATCAAATCTTTCAAGAAACTGTTTGTCACAATTATTGTTTATCAATTTAATTGACAACGAATTTATTTAGTAATCAATTCCAATTTAAATAGTTGACTCGATCAACTAGATACTATTGTTAACTTGTTAACCAGTCCCAATTAATCTTTCCATTTAAATTAATTACAATTAATTAATTTAAATAATTTCCCTTAATAATTTCTTGAAACAATTTATCCTAACTATTACCCTCAGGTTAATCCCGAACTTATTTGCTTCTAAAAGTTGTTTAACACAAGAAATTTCCTTATAAATTTAATTTATGATTACTTAAAATAATAAATATTGACTTTCCTTTTAATAAAAATTTTATTCAAAATAGCTTATATAAATTAGATTTCAAATTATTTTCAGTAATAATATAAATTTATAACTTTATTTCTATCAATTTACTTGACGGTAAATCAATGTTTATAAAACGGTGGATTTTTAGGTCATCTACTGCTAATTACTCAACAATACTCCCTATTGGTTAATAACATATCAAATGTGGAATTTTAATTCAACTATCAACAATAACCACAATCATCAAATCAGATTGGTTAAAGAGTTCATATAACTATAATATGAAAATAAATAATAAATTTGAGAAATCCAATTGGATCCCTCCAACCTGTTTTTCCGTGCATCTAAATAGGTTACCTCAAATAAATTCATCCATTTAATATGGAAACATATTTTCATTACGATAGACTGAAATAACCAGTTTAACTAATAAATTCCAACTATCAACTAATAATAGCAATACAAGCATCCATCTTTAAATTTAACACGTTTATATTATTATAAACATGACGAACAAGGTATGTTACTTCAATTGGTTACAATCGTTAAATATAATGATCAATTTTAATTAAATTAAACGAACGTTTAATTTAATTGGTTCAGTCAATATAAACAATATCATTCAGTAATCATCCAAAAATAAACAACCATAGCATACAAATATTAAACTCGACTTATATAAAATATAAGTGGGACAATTGAGTGAGTTTTACTTACCTTGATTTCCATTTGACGTTAAAACAGTTTGTTGACACCAAAAAATGGTACAACACCCAAGAAAATGAATTTGTAGAGTGTAAATGAAGACAAATAAATGAAAAATGAAGAGAAGAGAAATCACACACAAGTTTATAGTTGTTCGGCGTTAACGAGCCTACATCCACTTTATAATCTCTCTTATATGAAATGAACTATTACAGGTGAAAAAATCACAATGTCTGTATAATCAGAGATTCACCAAAAAGATCCTTCTTCTCAATCGAGAAGGTATATTTATAGATGCTACAACATTTAAATTTTCTCAAGCGTGTGCAATCCGATCCAGGATTTTAGGAGATCCTAAAGAGGTGTTCTCCTCATAAAGGGTGGTGTGATTTGAATCAATAGTGACAGGTGGCATCTGATCCGATCATTAATGATGACTAGGAGCGATCAAATAAAAGTAAAACCAAATCTTTAGGAGGATATCTTGTATGGAGTTAAGCTGGGCCTGACTTAGTCGGTCCGAAGATCACGGGCTCCAACAGGCTTGCATATCAGACTCTTGTGTTCGTCTTAAGTCTCAGGTTTGGATCGATTCATTTGTTGGCCGATCGGTTCCTTAGTCCTGATTACTTGGTCCTTCTCGTTACCTGGGCCGAAGTCTATGACGTTAATGACTCTTGATGGCCTTACATAAGGCTGGTTAACACTCTGCTCCCAAAGCATGTTGTGTTAAAAATAGAGCATGCTTTGTATGTTTTATTCTGGATCATCTCTTACCGTAAGGAAATCGGGAGAATATGTTTGTTCGAGCTTAAAGGTTCCTCCATAAATCATGTGAGCTAAGAGTCGGCCGAATGCCTTGGGAATTGACACTAGCCCGAGAAATGATGAAGCCCTGCAGTCATGTGTCTATTCAATCAGGCTTGGCTCATTAACAGATTGACACGTTAGCCCCAGCGGCAGATTCAGTAGTCGGGTCAACAGAAAACAAAGAGTCCTTTCGTCCCATTATAAAAGGTTAGCCCACCTTCTTTATTTATTTTTTCTTTTTATTGCAACCGAACTTATTACTTTTCAAAATAATTGGAAAAACCTCCTTTGTCGAAGATCAAGACCATCTTCTCCGATTCCTCCGTAGGTATTAACTTTTTTTTCCTTATTTTCTAAACATCACGATTTCGCACATAAATCTTCCCCATTCCTTTTTTCCCATTTCACTTGGCATTCCATATAATCCACAGTCCGAGTTTCCGACGTCGAGTTCGCTGAAATTGTGACTCGGTGGTAAGCCGACGATCACAGGTGTTTTTGGTAGCATAGCGATGATAATAGGTAGTAAAAGCAGAGTTGTCCTTGTGAAGTGGTATGGGGGTAAAGAGGTATCTCGTTCTTCAAAATGGTTAAAATTTTGAGGTGCCATCAATTCTGAGGACACGTGGTAGTGGGAGAAAGGAAGTGATTGTATAGGCGTGTTCAGATAATGATGGAGGATCTTGGTATGATCAAGTAGAAGGAGACAAAAGATAATTTTAAAACCGATGCTTGTGGGCTTGGCGTTGTAGAATAAGTGATTGTCTTTATAATACCCAAAAAATAATACCTAATCTGGGATCGATAAGATTACCGGTCGATTCATTTGAGGTCGACAAACATCTGAGAAGTGTTCGACCTACGCTTTCCCAAGATCGTCGGCTCAATGCTCAAGACCACTCAAGAATTTGAGTGGAGTGACTGATTTCACTCGCTCTTCTTAGTTGGTGCTGAAAGTCATAATGTGGAGCATGCCTTGGACCGTTGCTTTTAACTTAAGCTGTCACTTCATCTTTCATACACACGTGAATGCATATATTGAGGGGTTATGATCTCATCAATGTGACTGATGGTTTTTTTTACACAGCATAGCTCATGATGATCGAATGGAGAAACACTTGTAGCCTTGAAGTAGATAAGATTAAGATCCTATCCACCCCTATAAACTTGGAAATATTTCATCTTTTTAATCTTAGACCGATTCTGAACACGACCCTAATATCGATACACAAGGTCGATCAATAAATCCGCCTCTTATCATGGATATAGAAGAATCAAGCGAGGTGGGAGCTACACCCGATATTCTCCCTGGGGCTACCTTTCTGATGGGTCCTCCAGATACTTAGCCCGGTACGATGAGTGAAAGACAACATAGAAATTTAAATGTGAAACATAGGATTTCGTGGGTCGATATGCGTGCTCCCAAAGAGGGGGATGTTCCTCATAATCCGCCCAGTGGCTATATGGCTATTTCCCGCCCGATGTGCACTGCGCCCCACTTTTTCTCCGTTTGAAATCGACTTTTTAAGGTAAATGAATCTGGCCCCAATGCAGCTTCACCCGATTGCTTATGCCAACCTGTTGGCCTTATATGTTATGTACATGAAGTATTTATATCGACCCCCAACACTCGACGACAAGCGTTTTTCTTTAACTTTAGAGGTCGAAAGAAAGACTTCCCTCTTTTATTTTATTTGAGGTCGTCCGTAGCCGAAAAGTCATTGATGGGATCCCTAGCAAAATAGGAGATACTAAGCATGATTGATTTTATATTAAATAGCGACCAGGATGTGCCCGCTGCTGGCTTCAATGCAGTTAGTCTTTTATTTTTGTTGATTCAATCATAAGGCTTCTCGTATGAAATGTTTCCTTAGAGGAAATGAGCCAAGAAGACCCACAAGCAGAGAGTTTCAAGAGCGTTTGAATACCTTGGCAACTCTAGATGTGAAAAGTCGCACTAGAAGCTTTTGATTGATGTCAAACTACATCGTTATCATTTCCTGGATGAGGGGAGCACATAAGGACCCTCAGATGATTAAGCTTCTCCTTCGCGCCAACGATCAAGATGATGTGCTTCCATCTCAAAAGACATCGGCCGTTGTCAAGGTCGTACCCCTAGTCGAGGGGTCATTCGTCCAACCCTCATCCGAAACGTTCGTCCCACGGTGAGGAGGAAAGGCCTGCTTTGAAGAGACTGGTTCGGGAGTCCAACCGACTAAGAATGAATAAGAACTTGGATGGAGGTGCTACGGGGAAGGTCCAAGAGGAAACAGTTGAGGAGGTGCTTGTCGACCATCGACCAAAAGATTCTGGTGCTATAAGAGATTCTTCTTCTGTTCATGGCCTACAAGAGGAGGAAGTGACCTCTCCCTTTCATTACTTACAAAATCTGGAAATGTCCGACCAAATCATCTCTTCTCAGAATTTGGATCCGGATGCGTTTTTTCATACTAAGCCCGGGGAAGATTTCATACCGGTCGATCCAAAAGACACAGAGATGCGTACCAAGTTTCAAGCTTGGATTGGTTTAGGAGAACCATTTTAGAGAATACATAGCACTGTACATCACAACACTATTTTCTCTAGTGTACATTAAATATTGATTGAAGTTTCTTTGTTATAATGTAAGGGTTATGGATACCAAGTATAACCACGACAATTTTGATTCTCTTTTGAAGGAAGGTGGGCCTGCCGGGTCGGCCTCGCAAAAAGTCGGGCAAGGCGGTGGACACGTGGATGACAGTCGTAGAGAGAAAAAGCTAAAAGATAGATAAAAGAAAGAGGAAGAAGAAAAAGCTCGGAAGAGAAAAAGGAAGAATAAGGGAGATCGGGAACATAAGGAGAAGGAAGTGAAGGGGAGCAAATCCCATGAAAAAGTGGAGGTGCCCGAGACTTCCAGACATCAATCATCATCCCGGCCTCAGGACAAAACCCTAAGGACGGTGACAAAGCTGCTAACGAACATTCTCAAGCTGCTCCAGGCCATCCCAAACTCCGAGTCAACCCTTCTCCCATGGCGCGGTCAGCAGGACCTCACGATCATGATTCTACTCCTCCTTTCGGCCATCCTAGAAAAAGTCCCCAGGTATCGACCCCTTCGGATTGAGAGAGAGAGAGTATCTACCGATCAAGTCAAGGAATTGGAGGAGCTCTTCCCGGGTCTCTATTTTGCTTGAATTGAACCTGCCCTCATGCTACAGCCATTTCCACTGAACCTTCATGATTAAATCAGATCTAATGTTGACTTTGCCATAACCCAATATGATGTGATGTATGCATACGCGAGACAAGTATGTGAAGTGGTTAGGAGTAAGACGACAGAGAATGAATGCTTGCGGAAGGATAGAGATTCTGACAGGAAGGGGTTTGAGTTGCTCAAGGAGAAAACGGAGGAGTGTGAGGCACAAGTGGACACTCTCAAAGAAAAGTGCAGAGAAATTTTGAGAAGCTTAGAGGCTCAATTTCATTTGGTGAGTCAGAAGTGTGCGTCCTTGAGAACTAAAAAGGAGACTTCAAAGGATGACAAAGGTCGATTGGATCGGGAGGTACAATACGTCAAAGTCTGTCTTGATTCGTTCGAGTTAGCTAGAAAGTAGGTCGAGGATAATGCTGTCACTGCGATCGAAAATGATAACAACGCGTATCTCCAACATGATATTGATGTCTGTTCGATCAAAGCCAAACACGTCGCTGAGAAAATATAAATAAGCAAGAGATTTGGTATGAACGTTTTGCTGTTTTTTGCCTGTGTCCTTTGCCATATGAACCTATCTTAGATGGGAAATTATTAGCATGTGTTAACTGATGCATGAGACGTGTTTATAAGAGAAGAAGTCGAGGCTACGAAGAGTAACCCGGTGGATGAAGAAGCTTTAATGCCCCAATATTTGCATGGAGAAGAGAAAGAGGTGTTAGCTGAAGGGAAGAGAAGGCTAAAGGAATTAAGAGATGCCGAATGATACATGGATAAAGGGAAATTGGTCCCGGAGGGGGAGACTAGCGCAAGAAAGACAAAAGCATCTCTCCCTTTCCATTCTACAAAAGTTATGGCCAGTTCGTCCTCGATTCCTCCTCCTCCAAAGCAGTCCTCTGGAGTAGAGGAGGAATACAGTCTGGACGATCCTTTTCTTCCTCTGTCTAGAAAAAGTTAAGCTACTTCTGCTTCTGAAATAAAGACTTCGAGACGACCGACATAGTCTACAACCGGAGGTAATTCACTCCTTCCTTGTTAATCCCGTTGATCACTTGTTCCTTCGACCATAACTCTTGCCCTTCCTGTCATAGGTAGACCATTGGCTATAGAAGTCACTGGGGCGGAGATTTAAGTGCCAGAGAAGGGTCCCACTACCGTCCTTAGCAAAGATGAGAAAATGACCGATGCTTCGAAGAAGCCCAAGACTAGCAAGGTTCCATTGGAGGATGATGATGTGGTATTTATGTGTGAATCCAAGAAGTCCGACCTTCCATCTATTGTGGAAATGAAGGCTAGGGACGAGGAAGGAGTCTCTTCCCTTAAGGCTGAACTAACTGATGAACCCTCCGACATTTCTGCTCTCTAATACATTCCGCCGACTTTAATTTTTTCTGTTAAAGTGGCTCCTTTTCCAGCCTCGACTAATCCGAGTTAGAGAAAGCATGACAAAACAACATTTAGTTGCTCTGTTTCTTTTGGTGGCATGCCCAAAAAACCAAAGTATGGTCTGACTACCGAGGAAATGCAGGAGCTGATCAGGAAGAGAAAAAGGGAAAAAATCAAGAAGTTTGGTGATAAGCCTCCCCAAGCTTAGAAGTCCTTTGTTACATGTCTGATTTAGGCCCTTTGAGAGTTGTTTGTGAGTGTAGCCCTCGCGTTTTTGTCTTCGTCAAGTCTTGTATTTTGTGGACGAAGTTTGATGTACCTATAAACAATGTTATTTAGTAAGCAAAGCTTGTGTTTATGTTTAACAATGTGTAATTGTTTTCAAATACTCGTATTATTAATGGGCCTAAGTATTTGTGAAAGTCCTAGGGGAGAAATATTAATGTCCCCGATTTATTCCAAACTTTGAGGATCGTTTAAGTGAAACTCGTGTTCGGATCACTTGTTTATCCTCATACCCACAGTGTCGTAAGGGATCGGTTCGGACATCGAGTCTCCCTATCAATTCCAATATCAATTCGACCAGTCCGGGGGCCGAATGATCATGGTTAGGTTTACATAAGTCTTTTTATACTCTCCCTCTGGTCGTCAAGGGTTAGAGTTCCAAGGATTGAGCGGTCTTTTGTTGGGTTTCACACTCGTTTGTGATTTTATAATCCTTCTTAAGTCATGAGAATCAGAGTTGTTTTAAATAGGAAGCCATGCTGTTTACATCGGTGTCATCCACACTTTTGGTCTACAAAGTGTGGTCCGAAGGTTCGAGCATCATTATCAAACTTGAAGTTATCCGTCCCATATTTCCTTTCGGTTCTTGAATGAGGTCGACTCATTGTGACATGGACCGGCAGGTTGGGGAGTAAGCCTTTGACCTAATGTAGGTCGAATCACAACATACAGTCATTACAATGATGAGATAGAGCAAGAAATGAGCTTTTATTCATACACTACCATGGGTTATAAGACACACCTTATTACAATACTAAAATAGATAAAATAATAATAAAATAAGAGTCCTAAGAAAGATAATGTCGTAAATGCTCAGCATTCCATGCTCTCTGAAAAGATTCGCCATCAACAGTTGCTAGCCTAAAGGTTCCATTATCAAGCTTCTGTTGGATAATGTAGGACCCTTCCCAATTAGGGCCCATATGTATGGGAGTCGGGAAGATCCATTTTAGAATAAGATCGCCAACATCAAAGGTCTTTGATCGGACCCTCTTACTGTAATATCGAGCGACCCTACGCCGACGAGCTTTGGCACGGAGCTTTGCTTCTTCGCATTTTTCATCAATCATGTCTAATGATTCTAAGTGAAGGGCTTTGTTTGATAGTGGGTCATAGCATATAGTCCTATGGGAAGGAACTTCAAGTTCTGTAGGAATGACTGCATTCGAGCTGTAGGATAAAGCAAAAGGAGTATGACCTGTAGCAATCTTATGAGTGGTTCGATAGGCCCATAAGGCTAAGGGAAATTCATTGACCCACTTTCCTTTGGCCCATTCCAGGCGCTTCTTCAGGATGGACTTGATAATTTTGTTAACGGCTTCAACTTGTCCGTTGGATTGTGGATGCGTGACCATCGTGTACTTTTTCTCGATGTGATACCTTACACAAAACTCTTTGAATTTCGAGATGTCGAACTAAGTCCAATTATCGGTTATGATAGTCCGAGGCAGACCAAACCGACATATGATATTCCTGAAAATAAAGTTGACTACTCCCTTTGTTGTGATCGTGGTTAGTTGTTCGGCTTTCGCCCACTTTGTAAAGTAGTCTACAACCACGATCGCATATTTTGCACCCCCTTTTGATATTGGAAAACTTCCGATAATATCTATCCCCGAACAGCGAATGACCGAGGGCTGACCATCTGAGTGATCTTTGTTGGTGGGGCTCGTGGAATATGAGCAAACCTCTGACATTTATCATGCCATTTGGAATAATTGGTTGCATCCTTGCTAACGGTCGGCCAGAAGTACCCATATCGCAACACTTTCTTAACCAAGGTTTGTCCTTCGGTATGAGCACCACACTCTCCTTCGTGCACATCTTTCAATATTCTCTTGATATCATCGTTAGCCACACATCGAAGCATTAGAATGGAGAATCCCCTCCTATAAAGTTGGTCTTGCTGGATGATGTATCTAGAAGCTTATAGTACAAGGGCTCGTCTTTCATTCCTCCTTTCGGGGAGAGTTCCGTGTAGGATAAAATTCTTGATGGGAGTCATCCAGGATTCTTTTTCAAATTCGGCTTCTGACTGATCGACCTCCATCTGATATATGCTTGGAATGTTAAAAGTTTCTATAAGGACTAGTTCTACTTCACTCGGGTTATCGAAATCAACGAGTTTTGCCAATCTGTCCGTCTTTTGGTTTTCCTCTCTGGGAATGTGGGAAATGTTATACTGATCAAAGCCATTCAGCAATTCTTCGACTTGCTTGAGATAGGCAACAAGTCGAACTCCTTTTGTAATAACCCGGAAAATGTGAACCAAATTTTTTTTTTTTAAAATTGGTTATTGTCAAAGAATTTAAACAATTGAAATAGCATATTTCAATAAAATAATAAATTGGGAATAGTAAGGCAGTTTGAAAATTTGAATACAAACTTTGTCTGACTGTACCGGGTGGAAAATATAACGGATTTTAGCGAAACTGAAAATATTTAATTCTGTTTATGAATACCTTTCTAACGAATCTGAAAAATCGAAGTTTCATAACGGGAATCAAAAGTTATGGCCAAATGAATTTTCAGAAAGGTCGCTATATAGCATATATAGCCCTTGAAAATAGATATTTTGCATACGATCTCGGAATTCGACGAAACCACTTTTGTTGGGTCCGGGATGTCAAATTATTTCTAGGTGTCAAATTTCATAATTTTTGAAGCTAGTATGTGAGCGGGGCAAAAAAAAATGTGATTGGTCAATTTCTGTTAAAATGGATTGACCTGAAAATGGATATTTTGCATATGAGCTCAGAATTCGACGAAACTGGTTTTGTTGGGACCGTATCGTCAAAACAAAGCTAGATTTATTTTTCTGGAATTTTTCGATTCAGTTTATGGCCCTGGAAAATTGAAATGTACGTTCAAATTGAATATAAAATGTTTTACACTTTAATTTGAAAAATAACTGACTGTAACAGTCGAATTGGCCAACGAAACATATCCCATTGTGTCCGGAATGGGGGTATTTAGCTAGGGCCGACAGTCGTTGGGTTAAATTGGTGTACGTTGGCTAGAAGGGGTATTAAAGGAATTTAAAAATATTATATATTAGAAAATATATTTCATTTTCTCTCTCTTCTGAAAAACCCGATCGACCCCCTGAACGAACGACGAAAATTGTTCGAGACCTTCCCACCCCGATCGCCGTCACCACAGCCAATATCGCCGCCGCCTCCAGTTAGCAATTCCGACCGCCTTCCTCCCCTCTTCAAATCAAAACAAGCCTCGCCAGAAACCATCGCAGATCGACGTCGAATTTCATCGAGGAAGTTCGCCCCTTTCTGCCGCCGCCGTGCCTCGCTGGAGCCGCCGAGTTCGCCGCCACCACCGTCGATAGGGAGCTGGTTCGTAGCCCTTCGACGCCGTATACTCTGATCGGGACAACGAGGTACGGTTTTGATTTAAAATCAAAACCTAGTTTTGAAGCTTTGCAAACCCTTCTGCTTTAAATTTCTGAATTGAAAATAACACTTTTAAGTGTTGCAAAACTTTGAAAAATCATATCTTTTTAGTGTGTTAACGAAATTCGATGAAACAGGAAACATCGGGACCGTAGGGAGGCTCTCTACCATCTAGCAGAAGCCGCGGATTTTTCTGATCTTCCTACGATTTTTAGCACTACAAAAACCAATGTGAGGAATCTAAACTAAATTGTGTGAATGGAATCGTGTTGTATAAATTATATAAGCGAAGTGTAAATTATATATACGCATTGTATACCTCATGTACATGTGTTGTATAAGTTATATTAGCGATGTATAAATTATGTAAGCGTTGAATGAAACATATATGCTTTGAATTCTGATGAAATGCAAGTGAATTATAGAAATAATATATATATATACTCCCCTCGTCCACAAACCATGGACGATATTTATTGCTTGTGATTGACGTGATATTATACGGTATGACGAATGGTTGGAAATAATTGTTTGTGGTTGATATTGTGGTTGAAAAATACCTTTGTGGTTGAAAAATACCTTTGTGGTTGAAAAATACCCTCTTGTGGTTGAAACAAATTAGAATAGGATTGTGGAATTGAAAATAAAACATGCCGCCTACGTGCGAACTAGATGCATGATCCCCATTGTCAAAAACCGCGAGGTTTTAAGGTAGACCGAGGAGTCGTACTAGGGACGGTCCCGGTTTTAACTACCCTGCCGTTATGCTGCCGAAATTTTCTGAAATCTTCATGTGTTAGAATAATTTTCATTTGTTGAAATTAATTACATATGTTGAAACCAATATTCATGTGTTGAATTGAAATTCATTCGTTGAGTTGAAATTCATGTGTTGAATATTATTCGAATTTTAAACAAATAGATTTAACGATAAAAATCACATTTTTTATATATATACAAACTATGGAGAATATTCATGGGTTGAATTGAAATTCATTCGTTGAGTTGAAATTCATGTGTTGAATATTATTCGAATTTTAAACATATAGATTTAACGATAAAAATCACATTTTTTATATATATACAAACTATAGAGAATATTCATGTGTTGAATTGAAATTTATTCGTTGAGTTGAAATTCATGTGTTGAATATTATTCGAATTTTAAACAAATAGATTTAACGATAAAAATCACATTTTTTATATATATACAAACTATAGAGAATATTCATGGGTTGAATTGAAATTCATTCGTTGAGTTGAAATTCATGTGTTGAATATTATTCGAATTTTAAACAAATAGATTTAACGATAAAAATCACATTTTTTATATATATACAAACTATAGAGAATATCCATGTGTTGAATTGAAATTCATTCGTTGAGTTGAAATTCATGTGTTGAATATTATTCGAATTTTAAACAAATAGATTTAACGATAAAAATCACATTATATATATATACACAAACTATAGAGAATATTCATGTGTTGAATTGAGATTCGTTCGTCGAGTTGAAATTCATGTGTTGAATGTTATCGCATTTTAAAATAAAATGAATAGACAATAAAAACTACATTTTTATTGTGAATATGAAGTGTTAAAAACATTCACGTGGAGGATAAATATTTTTGATGATAAAAATATTTCTTCTATCATGTGTACGCTTTGATAAAAATACACACGTGTTGAAATAAATAATAGTTTACTAGAAATATTATTATTAGTTTTGTCCTGCATATATACACATGTGTTGAACAGGGAAAATGGATTAGCTGTAGAGTAAAGAAATTATTTGCATGCCCGACAAATAGGTAAGCCTTGATGAGTTGGCTGCGTAATTTTATTTTTATATCAACTCCTGTGAATGTCATTGGATGCGGAGTGCTGGTTATTCTGTGTGAAATAATCAACATCGCCATAGGATAGTAACAATTAATTTTGAACTACACTACATGGCATACTTCTTGACGATAGGCATACTTCATCATATTCCACATAAGCATTTGGAGCTTGTGTGACGAGGTGGAAGATTTACCATACGAGCGAGAGGCTTGTATGGCGATGATTTTATACTACAGGTTGAACTGATGACTGATATGGACTATATAAAATATAACGATAAATTGCCAGATTAATAAAAACCCCACACGGGTCTGGAGTTGATAATAATCACGTCTCTCTAGTCATTAGATACGGCACATGGACTATTTATTTCCACACGGAACGGGGTGACGAGAATTTATTCTCTGGAGTTATTATCTATACACGCTCCCCCGTAAACACCAGAATATATCACTATAAATATGTGGATGCTTTATAGGATTTATTGGGTACCTAACACGCTCCAATAAATTTCCAAACCCCTTCCCGTACAAAGGAGGTTATGGCGAAATTTTTCGAAATATTAAGGCGTTAGTGAAATATTTGAAGTGAAAACGAAGTTGAAATTAATGAATGAACTATATTTGAAATAAAAGAATGAGCTATATTTATACATATAAATATAAATAAAATAGAAAGGAATCGAAGCCGTGCAGTTCGTGTTTTGGAATCGTAATTTGAAACGATTAGTACGAGAAATCCGACCATCGGATTTTCCCGAAACCGCAACCGCTAGGTTCGCCTTGGAAATATCTTTCCAACGGCACCAACCTTGTAAAAATCCAATGGTTGGATTGTCTGGAATGTTTAATTCAAATCTGAAGAAAAACAGCACCAGAATCGATTATATTTATATATAAATATAATTAAATTAAATCGAATAACGATGCTGCAGTTCGAATTTCGAAACCGTAACTTCAAACGACTATTGTGGAAGATCCAACCGTCGGATTTTCACGAAACTGGAACCGTTAGGTTCGCTTTGGGAATATCTTCCCACTGATATAGACTTTGTAGAAATCCAATGGTTAGATTTTCTGATATGTGTAAAACAAATTAGGGGAAAAACAGCGCCAGTGCCACGGCACGACCTGAAACGTCGTTTTATTGTATATGGCCATTTTTAAATAAATAAAAATGGCGAAAAATCGTTATAAAATATTATAAGCAACATAGATTGGAAATAAACCAATTTGGTTTGATTTGCTCGATATTTGATGGTTGTATGTGTTTGACACGAAAATTATACTAAAGAACCGAAATGTGATTGCCGAATAATATAACCATGGAAAGAATTGATTTAAATTCTAATTACGTGAATTATTTGAAAAGGCCGAGCTAACCCTCATTTCAAATAATTGATCGAGCGATTCAAATTGGAAAATACAAAGACGATTCAAGACCGATGATCTTCGTATCGGTTGAATGGGCGTTGCTGAGGTTCCTGACTGGAGTAGCTACCGTGAAGGAACGGAAGTAGTAGCCGTCTAAACGTATGTGTTGATTGTACGGATATACGAGGAATTTGACGCCTCCAGTTTCGTTCAGACCTAGAACGGACTTGTAAATGGACTGTGTGTCTGGCATTGGATTTTGTTCTATACTGATTGATCTCTGTTAAATATATATCTGTTTGGCGGCGGAGAATTTATTCTTTTGCTTAACACCCTTCTCCGAGACGTACGAGCTCAGAGGTTATATATCGATAGAAATCAGTCGTATGGAGTGGATTGCCTATATGGCATGCCAAGATGCTGTGATCAAGGCTTCTGTTGCAAAGCAAAGTCTTGTGTTTGATGATCAAAGCATGACCTACGTAGGCGGGCTTTGTGTATAACGTGGATTCACGAGCCTCACACCTCGGTATGAGTTAAAAACGGGATACGGACCGCTAGGAGGACACGACGTTTCTTTCTAGCTATGGTGGTGTCAGTGACCTACCAGCCCTGACATTTATATCTACTTTTCACCTTTGTGGTTGTTGGAATGCGAGGCGCCTCGATTATAGGTCTGTAAGGACCGGGAAACGTGTGTTATGGAATAACTAATCCTCAAACGTAAGAGAGGACCGGCCCAGCCGATCCAGGGGTTACCCAGAGTGTGTAGTCCTGAGGCATTTGCTAGAATGTCTCGAAGCGGAGAGGAGCTTGCCCCTTGCCTCGACTCATGACGGAAATCCAATTTCCAATACGAAATAACGGATTCGATTGTAGAACTAGTATGGCGACATAGTATATGGTAGCTATGCCATCTATGATTGATATTTATGATGCTATTCGTTTTGTAACATATATTCACTAGTAATAATATCAAATGATTTTGCTTTACACGTATTAAGCGTATTTGGCCATTATAAGGTAAAACTCTATCCTTCGGCTTGCGTTGCGTTGTATGATGGGACTTGAGTCTTATAATGGCTTCATTCTTTTTAAAAGCATTGCGTTGTTTTAAAGAATTTACTTTGTTTTAAATGCACCAGCAATCACTGGAGTAAACCTGTTCCGCGAAAGTGGCGTGGTCCTATGATTTGCTTATCACTGTTGTTTAAACTGTTAAATAGATTTCTCATACCAGTCCCCATGACTGACTCGTTGTTTGTTTCACTTTGCAAACGCGGGTGCCCTTATTTTCACACGGGCAGCCTAGTTCACAGGTAACAGGTTGTTTTTGGCTCTGCACTGTTGCATAGAGTGCATTTTGGCTCATGGCGAGGCTGACTTCACAGAGATGACTTTGACATTTTCCGCCATTATTGTACTTATATTATGATTCAGCCACAGGCGATGCAGACTGCTTTACTTTCAGTACTTATTATCGTTTGTATATGTACCGCCTTCGGCGATGTAGACTGATACCCTTATTATGTCTCACTGCATGTATATATTCCGCCTCTGGCGATGGTGATTGATCATTTCCCTTTTATTTACTAAGTTATATCCTACGCTGTGCTATTCTGATGTTGTTACATGTTGTGATTCCGCTGTCATATCCATGTAAAATTATTCTCTTTATTGTTTTTGCTATTATCCATACTCTGCTATGATGATTGATGTGTTATATTCCAATGATTATCCTTAATACCGTCACACGGATTTTTGGCATCGTCACACCTTTAGTCTGATATTCTTTCTGAACCTGAAATACTATGAGTTGTGAATCACAGAAAATATTAAGCGATGCTATTCTTAAGTCCCTCGCGAGTTTGAACCCGATAATCAAGGCTTCATACTCGAAGCCATTGTTGGTAGGCAAGAAATTCAGTCACAGGGCATAATAGATCGACCTCCCTTTAGGAAATAATAATACCATGCCGGCACGGAACGTCGATCGCTACAGGATCCATCTGTATACAATTTCCAGGTATCTGATCTCAATTCGATATCCAGAGGCTTGGTACTATCCTCTAAGATGTCGTCTTCCGGAGTGGCGAACTCGACTATGAAATCAACCAGTGCTTGTCCCCGGATGGACTTCCGTGGGACAAAGGTCAGGTCAAATTGACTCAGCTCGATATTCCATTTGAGCAATCTCCCGTTTGCCTCAGGTTGTTGCAAGACTTGTTTTAGAGTTTGGTTGGTGAACATCTTAATAGGGTTAGCTTGGAAGTAATGTCAGAGCTTTCATGATGCAATCAGTATACTATAAGCGAGCTTTTCAATCTTTGGATAGTTGCATTCAGCCCCTCTTAGTTTCATGATCCTTCTTGGTTCCTGGATTCCCTTGATTGCTACGATCTGGTTGGGATTGATTTCGATCCCACGAGAGCTAACTATGAAATCCAAGAACTTTCCCGAAGCTACTCCAAAAGAACACTTCAAGGGATTAAGCTTCATTCCATATCTTCGGAAGATGTTGAACATCTCTGACAAGTCTCTAACGTGATCGTATGATTGCCTCGACTTCACCAACATATTGTCTACATAAACCTCCATCGTTCTTCTTATCTGGTCATGAAACATTCGGTTGACCAAATGCTTATATGTTGCCCTAGCATTCTTCAGTCCGAAGGGAATGACCACGCAACAATATAGCCTAAGGTCGGTTATGAAGTTGGTATGTTCTTGATCCGGAACATGCATCGCAATCTGGTTATACCCTAAGTAGGCGTCCATGAATGAGAGGAGTTCGTGCCCCACGGTCGAATCAACTAGTTGATCTGTAATAACCCGGAAAATCTGAGCCAGTTTAAAATTTTTATTTTGGCGAATTTAGCGAATTTTGAATATTTAAAATAGATATTTTAAATAAAAGTCGACGATAAATTTATTTTGAATATAATTCGAACGTATATATTATACGCGTCGTCGTTAGAATATAAATATTTATATATAATTATAAATAGAATTGAAAATGGCGCGGTAGTTCGATAATTCGATTTCAAACTTCAATTGAATGTACCGGGTGCAAAACAATCCGGATTTTAGTGAAACCAAAAACATTAGGATCTAATTGATAATATCTTTCCAACGAATCCGAAAAATCAAGATTTCATAGCGGGAATCAAAAGATATGTCCAGTTGAAAATTCTGAATAGTCGCTATGGAATTCAGGCCCTTAAAAATAGATATTTTGCAAATGACCTCGGATTTCGACGAAACCACTTTTGTTGGGTCCGTGACGTCAAATTATTTCTAGATTCCAAATTTCATAATTTTTCGAATCAATATGTGAGCGTGGAAAAAGAAAACGCGTTTGACCAGTTTTAGTTGATTTTAATCGACTGGAAAATGGCCATTTTTCCAACGGTCTCAGAATTCGGCGAAACTAGTTTTGTTAGGATCGTATCGTCAATACGAAGCTAGAAAATATTTTTCTGGAATTTTTCTAGTTAGTATGTGACCCCGGTAATTTGAAATGTACGTTTAAAATTCAATATAGTGATTTAAATGTAAATTCAACGGAAACTGATTGTAACGATCAAATCAGCTTGCGATACATATTCCATTGTGTTCGGAATGGGGGTATTACGCTAGGGACGACAGTCGTTGGATGTGATTCAGGGTTCGAACGAAAAGTCAACACTTAGAATGAATAAAAAAATAAAATAATATATATAATATTCCTTCTATTTCTCCTATAATCCCCCCCTCTGGTCAAAATTAAAAACGATCAGCCCTCTTTTCTTCAAAGTCGATTCTCGTCGCCTCCTCACCCAAGCTCGCCGCCGCTTCCCCTCAGTTGACCACCGACGCCGCGCCTCCTCCCATCCTCGTTTTCGTCCATCCCCTCCACCCTCAGCTCGCGCAAGTCCTCCGTTCGAACCCCAGAAGTGCGAAACCGCCCCCTTGACCACCGCAGTCACCTCCGTCCAAACCTAGCCGCGACGAGCCACCCACCGCCGTTCGACCGAAGGCAGCAGCACCCCTCCCCGTTTGCTCCTCTGAACCCCCCCCCCCGATTCCGAACCCTAGGCGATATCGAGATCCCAGGCTACCGAACCCCCAATCCGCCCCTCTAGAACTTCGGCGCCTCCTCCTGCGTGATTTGGAAACTCCACCACCCCTAAAACTCCGAATGTAAGCATATTATTTATTATTTATACTGATTTATATATTTCGGTTTATTAAAGTGGTTAGTTAGTGAAAAAAATCAGTTTATAATATGTTTTTACAGCAGTTTTTATTATGTACATGTTTTTCTTTTTATCAGTTTTTAAATATAGCGAGGAAAGACCGCATTTTTATATAGAAGAAAAATCGGATTTTTATAAATAATAAAAGTTTAGATTTTTAATAGATAAAAGATAGAATTTTTATAATGATAAAAGACGAGATTTCTTTTAATTAATAGAAAGAATAAAAATATAATTTTTACATGATAGAAATATTAAAAATATCATCTTTATATGTGTAGAAATATAAAAATGAGATTTTTATAAAGATGAAATCTTTAAATTTGAAAAGGCGAAAACTATATTTTAGAAAGGCGAAATCTTTATATGGAAAATAGCGTGATAAAAATATAATTTTTATCTATATAACATAGTAGTAAAAATTCGATTTTTATATATTGAATAACGGAATAAAAATTCGATTTTTAAAAGTATGAAGCAATTATAAAGATATGATTTTTAAATTGAAAGTGAATAAATAAAAATGTGATTTTTATTTTAAAGACATCAAAATATAAAAATGTGTGATTTTTATATATGTAGTGGCTACGGGCAAAGAAGATGACGAAGATGCGATAGCAATGAAGATTTCTATCAGTGGAGAGCCGTGAAGTTAGGATAGCTTTCGGTGAGAATTTCTCACTCTTCAATTTCTTTTCTAGTTATATATATACTAGGATGCAGACGGTGCTTAGTAGCACCCGACACAATCGTCCACAGACCATGGACTTGTTTGTTTGGTTGCATAGATTAGTTAGATAGTTTTGATTTGAATTGAATTGTTTGGTGAAATGAATGGATTTGATTGATGTGTGAATGGCGTGGGCCTTCACTAGACCGGGGATAAGGCTAGGCCTCGTCCCGTTTCTAGTATCGTGCCGTTATGCCGCCGAAATTTTCTAAAATAAGTTAGAAAAATAAAAATATCATTTTATTTAAAGAATGAAATGAATAGAAGTTCATATGTTGGAATAAAATGTTTTATCGTTAAAAATATAATTTTTAACGTGAATGTGAATAAATAAATATTCATTTACAAACCGGACGGTTTGTTTATGTACACCTATTTGAAGGACATTGATTGGGTCGATAAATTTTACACATCGCCCAACTGCACAAATAGAATCCGTGTTTGATTGTTTTGAAACCCCACACGGGTGTTGGGATGAAATTTGAAGCTCACTCATCCTGATTGATTAAATATGTCGATCGATTGATTGACAGGCTGTTATAAGCGTTAGATATCTATATTTGATGCTTATACAGTGTAGTGCACTTTGGTTGATGGTTGATTATTTTTCAATGCTATTATATACATGTGTCGTATGAAATCCATATAATTAATTTTATATGGTGATTGATTAGGCCACATTCCAATCTAGAAGATAAAGAATAATATAATATAAAGGTTCATGTGTTGACTGTACTCATCCGTTGCGATTAGTCATGTGTTGAACGAAATATTTTTATAATAAAATTTACATCTTTATCAATATAATATAAAGGTTCATGTGTTGACTGTACTCATCCGTTGAGATTAGTCATGTGTTGAACGAAATATTTTTATAATAAAATTTACATCTTTATCAATATAAAATAAAGGTTCATGTGTTGACTGTACTCATCCGTTGAGATTAGTCATGTGTTGAACGAAATATTTTTATAATAAAATTTACATCTTTATCAATATAATATAAAGGTTCATGTGTTGACTGTACTCATCCGTTGAGATTAGTCATGTGTTGAACGAAATATTTTTATAATAAAATTGACATCTTTATCAATATAAAATAAAGGTTCATGTGTTGACTGTACCCATTCATTGAGATTAGTCATGTGTTGAACGAAATATTTTTATAATAAAATTGACATCTTTATCAATATAAAATAAAGGTTCATGTGTTGACTGTACTCGTCCGTTGAGATTAGTCATGTGTTGAACGAAATATTTTTATAATAAAATTTACATCTTTATCAATATAATATAAAGGTTCATGTGTTGACTGTACTCATCCGTTGAGATTAGTCATGTGTTGAACGAAATAATTTAACAAAAGTAGTCACACGTGGACGGTACTCATTCATTGAGATTAGCCGTGTGTTGACAAAAAGAAATATTTTGAAATAGAAATATTTGAAAAAGGAATATTTGCAATAGAATATTTGAAAATAGAAATATATGAAGCCGTGTTGATTAGATTGACGCCATTTTGACGTGAACGATATTTATATCAATTTTATTCATTTTGAATTGAATATATAACGATTTCGAAATGAATTGAATATATAACGATTTCGAAATGAATTGAATATATAACGATTTCGAAATGAATTGAATATATAACGATTTCGAAATGAATTGAATATATAACGATTTCGAAATGAATTGAATATATAACGATTTCGAAATGAATTGAATATATAACGATTTCGAAATGAATTGAATATATAACGATTTCGAAATGAATTGAATATATAACGATTTCGAAATGAATTGAATATATAACGATTTCGAAATGAATTGAATATATAACGATTTCGAAATGAATTGATTATATAACGATTTCGAAATGAATTGAATATATAACGATTTCGAAATGAATTGAATATATAACGATTTCAAAATGAATTGAATATATAACGATTTCGAAATGAATTGAATATATAACGATTTCGAAATGAATTGAATATATAACGATTTCGAAATGAATTGAATATATAACGATTTCGAAATGAATTGAATATATAACGATTTCGAAATGAATTGAATATATAACGATTTCGAAATGAATTGAATATATAACGATTTCGAAATGAATTGAATATATAACGATTTCGAAATGAATTGAATATATAACGATTTCGAAATGAATTGAATATATAACGATTTCGAAATGGATTGAATAGAAAACTAATTTGAATTGAATCGATTAGAAAACTAATTTGAATTGAATCGATTAGAAAACCAATTTGAATGGAATCGAATAGAAAACGAATTTGAATTGAATTGAATTGAAAACGAATTCAAATTGAATTGAAAGCGAATTGAAATGAATTCAAATTGAATTGGAATTTGAATTGAATAAACCTGAATTTTAAAACGAATTCATAAGGAGAAATTCAATTTTGATTTGAATTTGAAATGAAGGTTGAAATTGTTTTTGAAACGAATTCAAACCTATTTATATAATTCGTTTTAAATAGAAATCGACGAAATATATATTATATATATAATATAATGGCCTGAATAGAACGCGCCGCGCCGCGGCAGTTCGTGAATTTCGACCATTTATTTCAAACAGACATTACGGGAGATCCGACCGTCGGATTCTCCTAAAACCGGAACCGTTGGGTTCGTATCGAAAAGAGCTTTCTAACGATTATTAGAAATTCAAAATCTAACGGTTGGATTTGGAGATACGTCCAAATCAAATTCGAAAAAGGTCGTTGTAAGTGCAGTTCGATGGCCGTTGTTGGAAATCGACTGTACGGGCCTTGATAAAATTATTAAAAATAGTAATAATTTATGTAAAATCATAAGAAATGATTTGGGAAGAATTGGGATGAAAAACTCCATATTTGAAAAGATAAAAATGGATTTTTATCGAAATGAACTAGTTTTGAACTAAATTTAAAACCCGATTATTTTTAAATAAATAAATTAGATTTAAAAAGGGGTTTTAAATAATCAGAATTTCTAATATATTTAAATGGATTTGAAATGGGTTTATCGTGAACTGTGTTTTAAACAACACTAGTTCTTTAACCCGACAATAAATAGAATGTGATTTGGGTTTGTCGTGAACTGTGTTTTAAATAACACCTAGTCCTTTAACCCAATAGAAGGAGTTTTAACGAATCTGTAATTAGATTGAAATGTGAATTTACAATCTAAATTATCAAATTCAGAAAATGAGCGGGAATGGAGTATTACCAGTTTTGCTCCAAAGCGATAGTTAAATCTTTAATTAGATTTGAACGTGAAATGGTAATTAATTTTACTGATAACACCACAGTGTTAGATATGGAGTATTACCAGTTTTGCTCCAAAGCGATAGTTAAATCTTTAATTAGATTTGAACTTGAAATGGTAATTAATTTTACTGATAACACCACGGTGTTAGATATGGAGTATTACCAGTTTTGCTTCATGGGATGAATAGGTTGGGATTGGGAAATAAAATAAATAATTACTTCGTTACGGTTCGCTAATCTCGACTAGTTGGAAAAACCATAATTTGGTTTTAAATGACATCCAAAGAAAAAATTACAGGATAAATTTTAAAGAATTTATCTTGGATAAAATTAATGGGAACTTTTCCCTAAGAATGTGGAATTTAGAAACTAGCTGTAGGTTGGCTAAGAAGAATGGTTTCCTGGGTATTGATCTGATGTTGGTTTCGGCCTTCGGGGTTAATGCTTGGGAAATTGTTCTCTTGCTAATTTGCTGTTGGTGACTAATGAATTGGAATGAGGCGTATGTCGTGTTTGTGTAACATTTGTTTTCAATTTACGCGGGTTGTTCGGAAAGACCGGGTTTACACCCATTCTGAATAACCGATTCGACGATATGTCGAAGATGAAGACGGTGATCGAAGACCGGAAGTCTTCACATTGTTTGGATTATTACCGACGATCCTGATTGGGCTGTACACCCAAGAGGATGGAAATAGTTGGTGGTCGTCCAGTCGTACCTGGAGATGGATGGATATGCGAGGAAAGTGCCTCCGGTTTCGTTCAGACCCAGAACGGACTTGAAAATGGATTGTGTGTCTGACATTGGATTTTATTCTGTGTTGATTGATTTCTATTAAATATACATCTGTTTGGCGGCGGAGAATTTATTCTTTTGCTTAACGCCCTTCTCTGAGACGTACGTGCTCAGAGGTTGTATATCGATGGACATCAGTCGCATGGCATGAATTGCCTGTGTGGCACGCTAAGATGCAATGATCAAGGCTTCTGTTGAAAAGCAAAGTCTTGTGGTTGACGATCAAAGCACGCCTACGTGGCAGCTTTGTGTATAACGTGAATTCGCGAGCCTCACACCTCGGTATGAGTTAAAAACGGGATACGGACTGTAGGGAGAGCACGACGTTTCTTTCTAGCTTTGGTGGTGTCAGTGACTTACCAGCCCTGACATTATATACTTTTCACCTTTGTGGTTGTTGGATGAGGCGCCTCGATTATAGGTCTGTAAGGACCGAGAAACGTGTGTTCAGGAATAACTAATCCTCTAACGTAAGTGAGGACCGGCCCTGAAGCATCCAGGGGTTGCCCAGAGTGCGTAGCCCTGAGATATTTGCTAGAGTGTCTCGAACGCGGAGAGGAGCTTGCCCCTTGCCTCGACTCATGACGGAAATCCAATTTCCAATACGTGTATTGCGGTTTTAATTGTAGAACTAGTATGGCGACATGATAGATGGTACCCATGCCGTCTATGATTTATATTTATGATTGAAATTGTTTTGACACTATACACTTATTATAGTATCAAATGATTTGTTTTAAACGTACTAAGCATGTTTGGCTGTTATAAGGGAAAACCCTATCCTCCGGCTTGCGTTGCATTGTGTGATGGGACCTGGGTCTTATAACAGCTTCATTTTTCGAAAAAGCATTGCGTTGTTTATTCTATGCACTGGTATTCTTGGGAGGAAACCCGTTCCGTGTTATACGGCGTGGTCCCTCGAATTACTCTCTTTTAAAGAAAAGTTTTAAATAACTGTTTTAGTTCTCACACCAGTCACATGACTGACCTGGAGTTTATTGTTTTAACCTAAACTCTGGGTGCCCCTATTTTCCGCACGGGCAGCTAGTAGTTTTGGTTTTGCAGATTTATATTCACAGGATCCTGATTTACAGCTGGAATGATATCCGAAAAGCTCTGTATCCGTATATCACCTTCAGTTGTGCTTTATATTATTTTTCCGCTGCTATGTAATTTATTGTAATCTTTGATATTTATCGAATGTAATTTATCCATTTATACTCTGTATATTCTTGTATCTGATGGAATTGTTGTAATAACAATGAAATGTTCTTCTGTGTGTGTTCTGATTTGTCCTGTTCTCAACGTTCAGGGGTTTCGAACGGTCTAGATCGGTTTAACGACTGATTCGGATCGAGCGAAATTCCCGGCCGTCACATTTGGTATCAGAGCTTTGGTTTACAGAGCTCGAGAACAAGACCCATTAGAACCATACGAAAGAATTCATCAGATATTGGATTAGTAATATCCAATTAGAATGACTCGTTAGAGATAGGATCAGTTCTGTCCTAGAACGAGTGTGAAGAGTATATTTTTCAAATGAAAACTATTTTGTTTTGAAATTTAAATCGTTTTAAACGTATTTGATTATTTATTTATTATGAATATGGACAATCGAGTATATAAAGATTTTGCATATACGCGTCATGAACGTATATTCGAAGTTTTAATATATTGGATAGATATAGAATCATACTCTAGTGGCCCGAAGATGATTCTGATGATTGACTAGTCGTCATTATTATTCATGTTCGAGTAACGAAGGTGTGATATCGATATATTTCCATTAGACTGGTGTGAGAACCAAAACTTATATAGTTAGAACACTTTGTTGTGAATTGGCATCAAAAACATGATTTTCAGTATATATATATCAAATTATCAATTTGAAACGTTAATTCACTAATTGATTGATGTTTGTGTTGTTTGCCTATTTGTTTGCTAATTTTTGAACCATTATGCCTAATATAACCAAATATTGATTTGTATTGAAAATTGGTCGCATTTGCATGCATATACATATACTTACATTGAACAGGTCATAGCAAGGAGGCTAGAGCAGAGAATAAAATTTGTTTGCCCGACAAATAGGTACATGTTTACTACATAATTTACTGTTTTGTTTGGGTGATGATGATTTTGTGAGCCTATTGGCTAGCCGCTTGGCTTTTTCTTTTTCTTTTTGAGATCTGAAGGACCGGGGAAGCTATTTGAAATTCCCCGATGCTCCCATTGCAGGGGAGGTTATGGCGAAATTTTTCGAAAATTTAGGGTGTTAGCCAAATTTTTGGAATTTTGGAAATTCTCAGAAACTGAAAAGTTGGAGAATGGAAGCCAGATCGAACGTAGAGTTGATTAATAAAACCACTTTCGACTTTGTTCCTTTTCGGGGACGAAAAGTTTTAAGTGGGGGAGATTGTAATAACCCGGAAAATCTGAGCCAGTTTAAAATTTTTATTTTGGCGAATTTAGCGAATTTTGAATATTTAAAATAGATATTTTAAATAAAAGTCGACGATAAATTTATTTTGAATATAATTCGAACGTATATATTATACGCGTCGTCGTTAGAATATAAATATTTATATATAATTATAAATAGAATTGAAAATGGCGCGGTAGTTCGATAATTCGATTTCAAACTTCAATTGAATGTACCGGGTGCAAAACAATCCGTATTTTAGTGAAACCAAAAACATTAGGATCTAATTGATAATATCTTTCCAACGAATCCGACAAATCAAGATTTCATAGCGGGAATCAAAAGATATGTCCAGTTGAAAATTCTGAATAGTCGCTATGGAATTCAGGCCCTTAAAAATAGATATTTTGCAAATGACCTCGGATTTCGATGAAACCACTTTTGTTGGGTCCGTGACGTCAAATTATTGCTAGATTCCAAATTTCATAATTTTTCGAATCAATATGTGAGCGTGGCAAAAGAAAACGCGTTTGACCAGTTTTAGTTGATTTTAATCGACTGGAAAATGGCCATTTTTCCAACGGTCTCAGAATTCGGTGAAACTAGTTTTGTTAGGATCGTATCGTCAATACGAAGCTAGAAAATATTTTTCTGGAATTTTTCTAGTTAGTATGTGACCTCGGTAATTTGAAATGTACGTTTAAAATTCAATATAGTGATTTAAATGTAAATTCAACGGAAACTGATTGTAACGATCAAATCAGCTTGCGATACATATCCCATTGTGTTCGGAATGGGGGTATTACGCTAGGGACGACAGTCGTTGGATGTGATTCAGGGTTCGAACGAAAAGTCAACACTTAGAATGAATAAAAAAATAAAATAATATATATAATATTCCTTCTATTTCTCCTATAATCCCCCCCCTCTGGTCAAAATTAAAAACGATCAGCCCTCTTTTCTTCAAAGTCGATTCTCGTCGCCTCCTCACCCAAGCTCGCCGCCGCTTCCCCTCAGGTGACCACCGACGCCGCGCCTCCTCCCATCCTCATTTCCGTCCATCCCCTCCACCCTCAGCTCGCGCAAGTCCTCCGTTCGAACCCCAGAAGTGCGAAACCGCCCCCTTGACCACCGCAGTCACCTCCGTCCAAACCTAGCCGCGACGAGCCACCCACCGCCGTTCGACCGAAGGCAGCAGCACCCCTCCCCGTTTGCTCCTCTGAACCCCCCCCCCCCGATTCCGAACCCTAGGCGATATCGAGATCCCAGGCTACCGAACCCCCAATCCGCCCCTCTAGAACTTCGGCGCCTCCTCCTGCGTGATTTGGAAACTCCACCACCCCTAAAACTCCGAATGTAAGCATATTATTTATTATTTATACTGATTTATATATTTCGGTTTATTAAAGTGGTTAGTTAGTGAAAAAAATCAGTTTATAATATGTTTTTACAGCAGTTTTTATTATGTACATGTTTTTCTTTTTATCAGTTTTTAAATATAGCGAGGAAAGACCGCATTTTTATATAGAAGAAAAATCGGATTTTTATAAATAATAAAAGTTTAGATTTTTAATAGATAAAAGATAGAATTTTTATAATGATAAAAGACGAGATTTCTTTTAATTAATAGAAAGAATAAAAATATAATTTTTACATGATAGAAATATTAAAAATATCATCTTTATATGTGTAGAAATATAAAAATGAGATTTTTATAAAGATGAAATCTTTAAAATTGAAAAGGCGAAAACTATATTTTAGAAAGGCGAAATCTTTATATGGAAAATAGCGTGATAAAAATATAATTTGTATCTATATAACATAGTAGTAAAAATTCGATTTTTATATATTGAATAACGGAATAAAAATTCGATTTTTAAAAGTATGAAGCAATTATAAGGATATGATTTTTAAATTGAAAGTGAATAAATAAAAATGTGATTTTTATTTTAAAGACATCAAAATATAAAAATGTGTGATTTTTATATATGTAGTGGCTACGGGCAAAGAAGATGACGAAGATGCGATAGCAATGAAGATTTCTATCAGTGGAGAGCCGTGAAGTTAGGATAGCTTTCGGTGAGAATTTCTCACTCTTCAATTTCTTTTCTAGTTATATATATACTAGGATGCAGACGGTGCTTAGTAGCACCCGACACAATCGTCCACAGACCATGGACTTGTTTGTTTGGTTGCATAGATTAGTTAGATAGTTTTGATTTGAATTGAATTGTTTGGTGAAATGAATGGATTTGATTGATGTGTGAATGGCGTGGGCCTTCACTAGACCTGGGATAAGGCTAGGCCTCGTCCCGTTTCTAGTATCGTGCCGTTATGCCGCCGAAATTTTCTAAAATAAGTTAGAAAAATAAAAATATCATTTTATTTAAAGAATGAAATGAATAGAAGTTCATATGTTGGAATAAAATGTTTTATCGTTAAAAATATAATTTTTAACGTAAATGTGAATAAATAAATATTCATTTACAAACCGGACGGTTTGTTTATGTACACCTATTTGAAGGACATTGATTGGGTCGATAAATTTTACACATCGCCCAACTGCACAAATAGAATCCGTGTTTGATTGTTTTGAAACCCCACACGGGTGTTGGGATGAAATTTGAAGCTCACTCATCCTGATTGATTAAATATGTCGATCGATTGATTGACAGGCTGTTATAAGCGTTAGATATCTATATTTGATGCTTATACAGTGTAGTGCACTTTGGTTGATGGTTGATTATTTTTCAATGCTATTATATACATGTGTCGTATGAAATCCATATAATTAATTTTATATGGTGATTGATTGGGCCTCATTCCAATCTAGAAGATAAAGAATAATATAATATAAAGGTTCATGTGTTGACTGTACTCATCCGTTGAGATTAGTCATGTGTTGAACGAAATATTTTTATAATAAAATTTACATCTTTATCAATATAATATAAAGGTTCATGTGTTGACTGTACTCATCCGTTGAGATTAGTCATGTGTTGAACGAAATATTTTTATAATAAAATTTACATCTTTATCAATATAATATAAAGGTTCATGTGTTGACTGTACTCATCCGTTGAGATTAGTCATGTGTTGAACGAAATATTTTTATAATAAAATTTACATCTTTATCAATATAATATAAAGGTTCATGTGTTGACTGTACTCATCCGTTGAGATTAGTCATGTGTTGAACGAAATATTTTTATAATAAAATTGACATCTTTATCAATATAAAATAAAGGTTCATTTGTTGACTGTACTCATTCATTGAGATTAGTCATGTGTTGAACGAAATATTTTTATAATAAAATTGACATCTTTATCAATATAAAATAAAGGTTCATGTGTTGACTGTACTCATCCGTTGAGATTAGTCATGTGTTGAACGAAATAATTTAACAAAAGTAGTCACACGTGGACGGTACTCATTCATTGAGATTAGCCGTGTGTTGACAAAAAGAAATATTTTGAAATAGAAATATTTGAAAAAGGAATATTTGCAATAGAATATTTGAAAATAGAAATATATGAAGCCGTGTTGATTAGATTGACGCCATTTTGACGTGAACGATATTTATATCAATTTTATTCATTTTGAATTGAATATATAACGATTTCGAAATGAATTGAATATATAACGATTTCGAAATGAATTGAATATATAACGATTTCGAAATGAATTGAATATATAACGATTTCGAAATGAATTGAATATATAACGATTTCGAAATGAATTGAATATATAACGATTTCGAAATGAATTGAATATATAACGATTTCGAAATGAATTGAATATATAACGATTTCGAAATGAATTGAATATATAACGATTTCGAAATGAATTGAATATATAACGATTTCGAAATGAATTGAATATATAACGATTTCGAAATGAATTGATTATATAACGATTTCGAAATGAATTGAATATATAACGATTTCGAAATGAATTGAATATATAACGATTTCAAAATGAATTGAATATATAACGATTTCGAAATGAATTGAATATATAACGATTTCGAAATGAATTGAATATATAACGATTTCGAACTGAATTGAATATATAACGATTTCGAAATGAATTGAATATATAACGATTTCGAAATGAATTGAATATATAACGATTTCGAAATGAATTGAATATATAACGATTTCGAAATGAATTGAATATATAACGATTTCAAAATGGATTGAATAGAAAACTAATTTGAATTGAATCAATTAGAAAACTAATTTGAATTGAATCGATTAGAAAACCAATTTGAATGGAATCGAATAGAAAACGAATTTGAATTGAATTGAAAACGAATTCAAATTGAATTGAAAGCGAATTGAAATGAATTCAAATTGAATTGGAATTTGAATTGAATAAACCTGAATTTTAAAACGAATTCATAAGGAGAAATTCAATTTTGATTTGAATTTGAAATGAAGGTTGAAATTGTTTTTGAAACGAATTCAAAACTATTTATATAATTCGTTTTAAATAGAAATCGACGAAATATATATTATATATATAATATAATGGCCTGAATAGAACGCGCCGCCCCGCGGCAGTTCGTGAATTTCGACCATTTATTTCAAACAGACATTACGGGAGATCCGACCGTCGGATTCTCCTAAAACCGGAACCGTTGGGTTCGTATCAAAAAGAGCTTTCTAACGAATATTATAAATTCAAAATCTAACGGTTGGATTTGGAGATACGTCCAAATCAAATTCGAAAAAGGTCGCTGTAAGTGCAGTTCGATGGCCGTTGTTGGAAATCGACTGTACGGGCCTTGATAAAATTATTAAAAATAGTAATAATTTATGTAAAATCATAAGAAATGATTTGGGAAGAATTGGGATGAAAAACTCCATATTTGAAAAGATAAAAATGGATTTTTATCGAAATGAACTAGTTTTGAACTAAATTTAAAACCCGATTATTTTTAAATAAATAAATTAGATTTAAAAAGGGGTTTTAAATAATCAGAATTTCTAATATATTTAAATGGATTTGAAATGGGTTTATCGTGAATTGTGTTTTAAACAACACTAGTTCTTTAACCCGACAATAAATAGAATGTGATTTGGATTTGTCGTGAACTGTGTTTTAAATAACACCTAGTCCTTTAACCCAATAAAAGGAGTTTTAACGAATCTGCAATTAGATTGAAATGTGAATTTACAATCTAAATTATCAAATTCAGAAAATGAGCGGGAATGGAGTATTACCAGTTTTGCTCCAAAGCGATAGTTAAATCTTTAATTAGATTTGAACGTGAAATGGTAATTAATTTTACTGATAACACCACGGTGTTAGATATGGAGTATTACCAGTTTTGCTCCAAAGCGATAGTTAAATCTTTAATTAGATTTGAACGTGAAATGGTAATTAATTTTACTGATAACACCACGATGTTAGATATGGAGTATTACCAGTTTTGCTTCATGGGATGAATAGGTTGGGATTGGGAAATAAAATAAATAATTACTTCGTTACGGTTCGCTAATCTCGACTAGTTGGAAAAACCATAATTTGGTTTTAAATGACATCCAAAGAAAAAATTACAGGATAAATTTTAAAGAATTTATCTTGGATAAAATTAATGGGAACTTTTCCCTAAGAATGTGGAATTTAGAAACTAGCTGTAGGTTGGCTAAGAAGAATGGTTTCCTGGGTATTGATCTGATGTTGGTTTCGGCCTTCGGGGTTAATGCTTGGGAAATTGTTCTCTTGCTAATTTGCTGTTGGTGACTAATGAATTGGAATGAGGCGTATGTCGTGTTTGTGTAACATTTGTTTTCAATTTACGCGGGTTGTTCGGAAAGACCGAGTTTACACCTATTCTGAATAACCGATTCGACGATATGTCGAAGATGAAGACGGTGATCGAAGACCGGAAGTCTTCACATCGTTTGGATTATTACCGACGATCCTGATTGGGCTGTACACCCAAGAGGATGGAAATAGTTGGTGGTCGTCCAGTCGTACCTGGAGATGGATGGATATGCGAGGAAAGTGCCTCCGGTTTCGTTCAGACCCAGAACGGACTTGAAAATGGATTGTGTGTCTGACATTGGATTTTATTCTGTGTTGATTGATTTCTATTAAATATACATCTGTTTGGCGGTGGAGAATTTATTCTTTTGCTTAACGCCCTTCTCTGAGACGTACGTGCTCAGAGGTTGTATATCGATGGACATCAGTCGCATGGCATGAATTGCCTGTGTGGCACACTAAGATGCAATGATCAAGGCTTCTGTTGAAAAGCAAAGTCTTGTGGTTGACGATCAAAGCACGCCTACGTGGCAGCTTTGTGTATAACGTGAATTCGCGAGCCTCACACCTCGGTATGAGTTAAAAACGGGATACGGACTGCAGGGAGAGCACGACGTTTCTTTCTAGCTTTGGTGGTGTCAGTGACTTACCAGCCCTGACATTATATACTTTTCACCTTTGTGGTTGTTGGATGAGGCGCCTCAATTATAGGTCTGTAAGGACCGGGAAACGTGTGTTCAGGAATAACTAATCCTCTAACGTAAGTGAGGACCGACCCTGAAGCATCCAGGGGTTGCCCAGAGTGCACAGCCCTGAGATATTTGCTTGAGTGTCTCGAACGCGGAGAGGAGCTTGCCCCTTGCCTCGACTCATGACGGAAATCCAATTTCCAATACGTGTATTGCGGTTTTAATTGTAGAACTAGTATGGCGACATGATAAATGGTACCCATGCCGTCTATGATTTATATTTATGATTGAAATTGTTTTGACACTATACACTTATTATAGTATCAAATGATTTGTTTTAAACGTACTAAGCATGTTTAGCTGTTATAAGGGAAAACCCTATCCTCCGGCTTGCGTTGCATTGTGTGATGGGACCTGGGTCTTATAACAGCTTCATTTTTCGAAAAAGCATTGCGTTGTTTATTCTATGCACTGGTATTCTTGGGAGGAAACCCGTTCCGTGTTATACGACGTGGTCCCTTGAATTACTCTCTTTTAAAGAAAAGTTTTAAATAACTGTTTTAGTTCTCACACCAGTCACATGACTGACCTGGAGTTTATTGTTTTAACCTAAACTCTGGGTGCCCCTATTTTCCGCACGGGCAGCTAGTAGTTTTGGTTTTGCAGATTTATATTCACAGGATCCTGGTTTACAGCTGGAATGATATCCGAAAAGCTCTGTATCCGTATATCACCTTCAGTTGTGCTTTATATTATTTTTCCGCTGCTATGTAATTTATTGTAATCTCTGATATTTATCGAATGTAATTTATTCATTTATACTCTGTATATTCTTGTATCTGATGGAATTGTTGTAATAACAATGAAATGTTCTTCTGTGTGTGTTCTGATTTGTCCTGTTCTCAACGTTCAGGGGTTTCGAACGGTCTAGATCGGTTTAACGACTGATTCGGATCGAGCGAAATTCCCGGCCGTCACATGATCGATCCTGGGTAATAGGAAGATGTCTTTGGGGCATGCTTTATTCAAATCAGAGAAGTTGATATAAGTTTTCCACTTCCCATTGGCCTTCTTCACAAGCATGGGGTTTGCTATCCACTTGGGATAAGTCTCGTCCCGAATAAACCTATTGGCTTGAAGCTTTCCAATTTCTTCCTTCAAAGCAGCGGATCTCTCTGGGCTAAGCATCCGCCTCTTCTAATTTACAGGGGTAAACTTTTGGTCGATGCTAAGAGAATGAGTCATAATGGAGGGTGAAATCCCATACATGTCAGCATGGGTCCACGCGAACACATCAAGGTTAACGCGGAGGAATTCAGTCAACTCCATTATCCGAAGGGGGACAAGGTGGGATCCAATCTTCAAGACCCTCGTCGGGTTATCGATCGAGATATCCACAGTAGTTCATTCGGGGATGCCTTCCTACATCCCGGTTCTTCGTCCTCTCTTGGATCGATGTCCTCGAGTTGGAAGATGGACGGTGTTTATCCGTTAAAAGACCGAGCCCAGGTTAGAACTGCAAAACAAGCACTTGCAACATTTTAGGAGACCATGTCTTCAACCAAAGCCAGATGCAAGCCGTGGTTCGGGTGCGGAAGCAAAGGTCGGTCGTTCGCATCAGAACGAAGCTGGTCGAATGCCAAAACAAGACAAGTCGTCCATCTAACATAAGCATGGGCAATCATATAGCACAGCCAAAATAAAAATGGCACGGTATAAAGACAATGAAGGTCGGGCGACCTTGAGCCAAGGAGATCAGTCATGCAAAATACAAAGAAGAATTGATTCCAGTCCCATGCTTCGCTCTTATGAAATCGCTCGACCATAAGTATGACCTTGGTCTCCCGCTTACTTCACAATCAAAAGAATTAAATAACTATTCACTAAGTGCCAGATATAGCCACGTCCGAAGGGCATTAACTAAAGTCGCTCACTCGACTACTCAGAACGATCGCTCCTATAAAGTGCTCACACATGATAGCTGGATACAACTACAGACAGCTGGCAACAACCAGGCAGTGGCATTTTGGTAATTACCAGCTGAAACGGTTCGTCGCTTGCATATGTGAACTTCAGCTCATTTCTCCGAAGAGTGTCACCTATAAATAGGCCATGGCCGCTAACACAAAGGGGATCGAATATTTCGAACCACAAAGTGCTACTAAATTCTATCTTCAATCATTCCTTAAAGATTTGGTCATCTTCTTCATGAAAAGGTTCATCACCGACTTGGCCATGGCGTCCAGCACATCCTTGTAATCGAAAAATCAAAGACATCCTCCTTCTCAATCATTCATCCGTCCTTCTCCTCCTCTAACTCTACCTTTTTCTCATAAAATCTCAGGAGTGATATGTATAAATGAGAGTATGTTGAGCGAATATAGAGATGCATGAAAAAAGAGAGTTGATGTATTTTGTAATCTCCATTTTAAGAATACAAGTAATCTTCATAGTGGATGTAGGCCTGGCACAAGGCTGAATCACTCTAAATCTCGTCTCTATTTTTCCTTATTTGCATTTTTGTTGTCAATTGTTATTAAGTACGACTCCATTTATTTTCTTACTGTATCGGTGAAGTACAATTCTAGTACCTTTGGTGTTTGAACCATTTTTTGGTGAAAACATTTTGGTGCCCACCGTGGGGCGGTGTTTCCATCTCTCCCCATTAAGGTCCGACGAGATTCTCTAAGAAAAATTATGCTAGAAATCATGAACACGCCAAAGGAAGCTGCCGACGAATTTGATAGCGTCTTCGACGTCATCACATCGCCTAGCATCCATTCTGAAGCAGAGAAATCATTAACGGTTGAAGCAGCCGTAACCAAGAGAGAATTGGAAGAAGCAATGATAGGACTAGCGAGTCAAATAACTATTGTAAATGACGCAGTGATAAAGAAGATTGAGTCGATGCTCGTCATTCAAGCCACTACCGTAAAAGGCGCGCTAAGTGCCACTGACCTTCCATTCGCTCAAGCGGATCATGCGAATGAGACAGAGTTTTCTACTGAATGAGAGAATTCTACTCAAAAAACTACATATCATGTTAACTTGGTCCATGGAAAAACTAGAATACCTGTGTGTGATCATTCCAATAACACAACCCCACAACAGGTAAATGATCCTATCGAAGGGGCGTTTTTCTCGGAAGAAGACTTAGATACCTCATTTCCAAATCATGATTATGTGTCCGAGCGGAGATCTAGCAGGGAAAAAGGCGCTTGTACCAAGGATAGGAGTGAAAAGAGAAAATATATCTTAGGAATGGAAGGCGAAATGTCGAGAAGAAGCAATGAAGGAAGAACTAACCAACCTAAAAAGAAGTCATGCTTTTTTAAGAGTTCTGAACTTACCCCCCTCAACAACACCGTAGGGAATATCTTCATGGCCACTAAGAGCAATGAAAAGTATCCAGTTCCAGAGCGAATGAAAGTCAGAAATGCCACTATAAAATCAGGAAGGTTTTGTCAATTCCACAACCAATCAAGACACGATACCGATGAGTATAGACATTTAAAGTCATTAATTGAAGATCTGGTCAGGGAGATTCATTTGCAACAATATGTTCAAGACTATGAATGTCGTTCCAATTCTGTGTGAACAAGGGGCATCGAGCTTTGAGGAAATCGCCCAAATCACTCCGAGGCCAATGACTACTTGAGGATCAGTAACCAGAGCTCTGAACAAGCGACCTCTGTTATCTTGTTCCTCTTTGTTACTTCATGTTGCTTTATTACCCAAGAACTGGTTGTTATTTTGCTCTGTTATATTACTTAATATACTCTTGTAAGCAGTAGACAACGATTCACCTGCTTTTTGTTAAATGAATGTTTGCAAGTTAAAGTTTAGGTGCTTACGTAATATGACATACTTATGAGTTCATACTAAAAGCCAATTTCTTAAATGTAGGCATGATAGAAGCAACTGATTATATATAGCTAAACTGGGACGGGAAGAATCTCAAAGCACGTCTTAAGCAAAGCGGGTTGAAAACCACAAATATCAGACAAAATCAAAAAGGATGAACAGGAACATTGCCTCAAGAGAATAAGTTGTTCTAAGACAAACAACGAGTCAGAGGACTGCACTTCTCATTGCGAAATATGTCGAACTCTTAGCAAACATCCATTCAAGGGATCAACATCAGTCTTCTATAGAGATGTAAGAATATTACCAAATCTGTCCTACGGATAAAAATTACTAGTCCCGAAGAGGCGCCTTGTTAGGTGCAGGACACGAACTCCTTAAAATCGAAATCAAATTCGGTAACAAGGATTAATGTCTGCCTCCTAGGGGCAATGCAATAAAAAAAACTAGGCTGGAAACCCCAGTCCTAATGTCGGAAGGCCCAACAAACATGCTGGAAAGACCGCACAAAGCAGAAATCCTACTCGAAAGGGGGTATCCAATTTTGTTCTTTGTTGTTAACCAAGTCAAACAAAGCCAAGATTGGATTACAACATTGAAACCTAAGACCTACCCTGGGGGCACCCCAAAAAAAACACATAATGACCTTGCGTGTCTTTACCAAAAAACCTAATCCCCGAAAAAAAAAACTTGTACAACCAAGTTAGTAGGAGATGTGGTTGAACATTAATTCAAAAGTCATGAACTGATCAATTGAAATCATGACTAAAATTAAGAAAATCTATGAAATTATAAAGAGCTTTGGTATGGGGACATCACCATTGTGTAAAAATCAACAATTCCCATTCAAGACATACCACAGACTCGTTATAACGTTACCTCGAAAAGTAAACGAACGACGAGTTCGCGCGGCTGACGAAAATAATTCCTCATGATGTGTTGTCACTCATAAAAGCAAAATGGTAAAACTATTATAATACCAAATGATACAAACGTGAGTGTGCGAACGTAAAGCGAGGGCCGACACTCGCATATACAACCTGTCTAAATGCGTAACAAATAAAGGGAATAGATTAAGATCAGAGTACAAAAGTCATAAATGTTGCTACTAGCAGAGAAGCAAACGATGGGTCGACTGCTTGACATTCATCTCTTACTAATCTGATTACATAGAGAACTATCGGAAAAGGACAGGTTAATGATTCTGGACTACTTGCAAATTGGTTTCCTTTTGCGTACCAAAGTAGACACAGCCTTGTTATTCCAAATCCCATCCTCGTCTTCTGGATCTGACACATCAATTAATAATGGTGAAGGTGTGATGTGAGGGTTAATGCTAGTGGATATTAAGACAAAATCAACAACGACAGTTTGAATAGTATTACCACAAGCAGGCAAAGGAGGTGGTGAGAGCACACCTGGTGCAAGTGAATAACAAGCATGAAACTCAGCAAACCCAAGTGAACAAGTAAGGAAATCCAAATCCAGGGCAGACTGATAGATATCAATTTTACCTGGGGTTACTGGGTATGCAAGGTCGACCTCGTAATCGTTCACATTTAAAGAAGCATTGTCATGACTCACACACTGTTTTAACAACATTTTCCTGAACTGAATGCTCAGTAGCGGGGTGAATTCCGACAACATCTAGGGCAGAGTGGCCTACAGAAGGGACATGAGAACTCGAAACTTCAATCCCAATGGAACTGGATGGGTCACAAGTAATGATAACACCTGGATCTTTTCCCCTAGAAGATTGAGCTCGCTCATTCACCAAAATCTTCCTACCCTCAACCAAAGCCCTACGATCTATATCTTCCAAAAGCCCCTCTTGAAGGTATTCATCATTAGCATTATTGGAATATAGAAGCACCTGTTCCCAGACTAGGGCCAAAGTTCACGGAAATTCCTTGTTCAAATAACTTAGACTTATATGACTCATGACACTGCAAACATAAAATTGGAACAAAGTATTGTCAGTCCCGATTCTGGCTTCGTCAAGTTCTTTTCGCAGCTTGATTTTGCTTTCTTCAAGAAATCTAAGGGTCTCGTTTTGGGAAGCAATCTTGCCCTCGAGAACCATTATTTCCTGTTTAGAAGAAGTCAGAGCCCGTCTCTCTAATGCTAGGTGGCATTCGACAAGTTCTTGAGAAGACTAGGCTTCTCGAAGTCGCTTTCGCACAACCTCCAGCTCTTTCCTAAGCTCGTTGTTTTTGGCCTCTAGGTTGCTCACTTTGATGTTCCCACGCTTTAAAGAGGCAATTTCAGAATCTCGAGATTTGACCAAGTGAACCAGCCCAGCTTTGTCATTTTCCAAGATATCAATATGGTCAAGGTGCTGAGCATTTAATCTTTGAAACTCATAACCAAATTTGACCCAATGTTCTAGCTGTTTGTCAACATTATTCATGGCCAAATTCAAGTGTGTTTCGAGCTAATCCTTAGCAGTGTTAAACCGAGCAATCATACAATTCTTTATGGTATCTAGACTATTAATAACATCCCGCCTGTCATCTGGATGTAAATCTAAGTCAAAATACATTCCCTGCAGATCCCAGCCACCGAAACGATCCTTAAGTATCAAATTTACAGGTGGAACCTTATAAGGGGGCGGTCGCGTATCATCTGAATTTGAGCAGAAGTTGGGATAATGGATCGTTCAGGGGATTCAAGTGATGAGGAACACTTCTAAATCTTATTCTTGCCTCGGTCGACCCTACTATTTTTCCTTTCTTTTCTTTCTATGAAGTGTTCGCCCTTATTGTCTTTCATCGATATCTTTGCACAATCAACTCCTCCCCTCCTTAAAGAATCGGTCGCTGGGAGGTCAGGGACATGATGGGTCTGAGAATTTGAAAGCGATTGGGAGCATCTCAAATGACGAGAAAGGCTAGATTGTAAAAGATTTTGTGGATCGGTAAAACCAGCTTGATAGGCGAAACTGTCCGATAGCGAATGTCCCATGTTTATACCTAAGGAGCAAAACAAGATTTTAGCAAGCAGTCGAAAGTTATGAGGGTTATAAGAAAGAAAGCATGCCGTGCAAGCAATAATAACAAACCGATTTCGAGGGGAGTTGTTAAGTCGGAAGCTTTCCCAGGACACTGACTAGACTCTCGAGTTCTTTCCATATTGGATATCACCGAACCAGAAATCATAATGTCACCCGGATCAAAGTGATTGGTGGTATCTAGGTTCCCCGGGCCTTCGGAAGTTCCTGCAAGACCCCCTTCTTGAGTAATAAAGGGAGCGGAGTTTTCAACGATCTTTTCAGAAACAATACCAGCCTTCGGGCCATCTATGTTCTCATCTGCCCCTTATTATTCCCTTCAGTAATCAAAGGTAAAGATTGGCTACTGTCGCCATAGGTTAAGTGTTTCCTTTTAGTAAGAGGTTTGCCAATAGAACATTGAGGATGGGCCAGAGTTTTCTTAAGAGATCGTGTAGGATGAATCAGCCAGTATTTGCGAAGGTTTTCCTCTGAAAGCAATACTTGCCCACTCCTTTCACCTTTATCAACAACCACTAAAGAATTAAGGAGAGCTTGGCCTAGAGTAAGGCCCGCAACAGAAGGGATCACTGCAAAATCAGAAAGAAAGATGAATGAGAAAGAAAGAGAGGTAAAAATTACAGGGCAAAGGTGTAATTGCCTCCCTCCATCCATCGCCCGTAGAACCTACAAAGGCACCGGACGTAGAAATATTGATCTGGAAACCCCTTGGCACAATCCGTTAAGCCGGTAATAATTCTGCCATGCCTGGGTTCCATAAAAATGAAAGAAGGACCATCCACTTCCCTCCTTTTAAAAGCATATAAGGAACAGATGTTTGCAAACGTAGGTTCCTGCTGCCGAATTTTCATGAAAAGTATGTACAGCCCGAGCAGTATATGGTACCCATTGGGATGCAACTGATACGGGGTGTAACACCCCACCTCCGCCAAGGTAACTCTTGCAAGTACATTGGCTTTGGAGGGGCGTTAAACGAGGTAAACATGCATGCAGATATCACAAGACAGAACATATATAAGTAAAACAGAGTAGTAAAGCAGCGGATAAAACTAGCATTTCAAAACCATAGTTAAGTTACAACAAAGTCATTATTTCCCAACAAACAAAGTCTAGATAAAAGCATAAACTGAAAAACTGAAATACATAAAGTACTATCCCCAAAGTGAAGTGATAAACCATAGCTAGCTCAATGTCCAAAACCGTACATGAGCAAATCCAGTAAGCAAGCTATAAAGATCCAAGCTAAGCTCCAATGTTCCCACCCTGAGGACCTGAGGGGGGGGGGGGGGGAAACGGAAGAAAAGAGGCGAAAGAAAACAGGTCAGTCAAAAAGACTGGTAAGCCCTAACTACTATCAGTTCATGAACTAGTAAAGTTAACTGGCATGAGAAGCTGAGATGAACATAAGGATAACAACATACTGGCATGGTGATTAACTAACAAGATAGATAAAGGTGTCATCGCATAATCAAGGTTAAGTTTTGCACCACGGGTGTACTAGCATTCTAACATGTCAAGTAAAACAAGAAGTGATCCCTTGGCCCAAGCTTGGCCCAATATCATAAGGTGACCTAAATCAAGGTCCAACTACACGGTCTAGTTGATCGGCTCCCTATAAGCCTAACTCGTCAAGTGTCAGTGTCATACGGCCCAAACATGAAATGTAGTTAAACTACACTAGGTACACCCTAGGGTGTATCAAGTCCTAGGGTGTCAACCTCAGACACAAATTCAAGTATGCACAGTCTAGATCTACTGGTACCCGTGCCTAATTCTCCAACGCCGGACTATGTGCACGACCATAGTCTGCCTGGACCTACACCGGCGTACCTACACAGCCGTCGTTTTGGTCGCTTACATGTCAGCCCAGTAATCGTGCACCACCCTAGCCTAGTCCTAGGGTCTTATGATACTATCAAGAGGGTTACTGCTTAAAAGGACCACGCAACTAGGGTTTCTTTACGGGTTAAATGTGGTTAACCCGATCCAAACGTGGATTAAATTGGTTAAGTGTACCCAAGGTTCATGACTTAACCCCGATTAACCCATCAAGCCCAAATTGGTTAAGTATTAAGTGGACCATGACTTAACCCTAATTAGGAGGCATTCATTACTTAATGTGCTTTAACCTCTCACATTAGACCTTGTTGTGGTTACTAGTTAAGCCGGGCGGGTCCGGGTAGCTTTACACCACAACTTGGTCTAACCTCGGGTTCGAGCACAACATGACCAACTTCTCACATTGGGTCCTATTGTTTGCAGCCACTAGTTAAGTCGGGCGGGTCCGGGTAGATTTATGCTACAAACTCAACCCAACCTCGAGTTGGCCACACTCATATTTTCTAAGTGTCATGTCCATTATGTTTCCAAAACATAATTACATATCACGTCATGTTATAAAAACCATGTTCATGTCATAATGTTACCCAACCCCAACGTAATCCCATCGTTTACATAATCGCAACAACGCATAAAGGATAAAATAGGGAACTTGGCATAATCTTGACAAAAAGGGGTTGAAGCCACAAGTTTAACATGGTGGCATATGAAATGTACCTATGTTCATATACTTGCATATTGCATTATTAGGCTTCAAAAGTATGCATAAAACCAAACTTAGCATATAAGTCATACATGGTGATAAATGACATGTAGAAGTTGCTAGAAGTTCGCATTTAGCCTCCCATGCAAGTTATCATAAGGAATATGATAACTTGCATGTTGCCAAAATGCAACCTTTAACATAAAGCTTGAAGCTTTAAGCTCACAAACTCAAGTTTAACTTGCATAACATGATAACATGATCAACCCAAACTTGCATAACATGATAACATGATCAACCCAAACTTGCATAACATGGCAACATGTGTCATACATAACTTGCATAATGATCAACCAAACTTGCATATCATAATGATCAACCAAACTTGCATACCATAATGATCAACCAAACTTGCATATCATAATGATCAACCCCAAACTTGCATCATTCATTTAACTTTAGAGTTCAAAAATGAAAGTAGAAAAGGGCTTACAATGCTATGAAGACACAAATAAATATTTATTATAAGATTGAGACGAAGCCCTTATGCAATCACCAAAAATCCCAAATATGCAAGCTCCAAATGAAAAACCCTTGAGCCAAATCAATTAAAAACCCTTGCTTTGAAATAGAAATGTTGCAACTTGACTTGAATGCAAGCTAAGAACACTCATACAAGCTTGAATACACTTGTATGAACTCAAAATCTCTCATATAAATAACTTAGAAATTTTAGCATGAGAGTGGAGGCCATGAGAGGAACAAATTTGACATAGTTTAGTTGTAGGATTGAATAATGGTGATTTAGGCTAGGCTTAGGGGTCTTTTTATAGAAGATTAGGATAGTATTAGCCATAGGATTAACCCTAGATTCAATCCAAGCCATCAAATCCCGTCACAAGCCTCCAAAACAGGTGCACCAGGCCGACCTGGCCGACCAGGGAGGTCAACCCCCAGGTCGACCCTAGGGTCGACTCCCCAGTCGACCTGGGGGGGGGGGGGGAGGTCGACCCCGTGGGTCTTGCGGGAATTTTCGCGCCACTTCTGATTTTCTGAAATTTGAATCTGTTTTGAATTTGAATTTTTCGTGAAACTTCGCGAGGCCATATCTTGGTCATACGGACTCCGATTTTCGAAAACTCGGACTCTATTTCGCGTATTTTTTCGAGACGAACGCAATGGCACAGTACGTTTCCCTTGATTCAGATTTTACAGTTTAATTCTGCCTTGATTTATGTTATAACATGTTATTCAAAAATACGGGTTGTTACATTCTCCCCTCCTTAAAGGATTTCGTCCCCGAAATCTCCAAGTTAGGAAGAACGTATCCTACCATCCATCATCCATCTACTCAAAACATCATCCACGTGCAGTCATTGTCCTTAAAGGATTCTAAATGTTGTATGATCATATGCCAAGGTGTGTGTATATGTTCTTATCTAATGCGAAAATCAGGAGGTTACTGATTCAGTAAACCCCCTTAATGCAAAACATGTTAGTGAAATGAGTCCATATGTATGCAAATTCCTAACATAATTTATAATCTCTACATGAGTGCACATAACATTCATCCATATGCAACATCCACGTGGTATCATAACAAGTTTCATCCATGAATAAGTGTAAGCACTCATGCATATGCAACATGAAAGTGTGTGAGCCGATCTTAGTGCCTAATGTGTATCATGCATCCACGAGTATCCACGTGCAAACACTTGCAACCACTTGCAACCATCAAGCATAACATGTTTCAAATACATGTTTCATCCAACGGGTTTCTACCTAAGGTCCTCATGACATGATTAACGAGATAACAAGATATACAAGATAAGCAAAAGAAAGATGTATTAATTAGGAAGAGAGATCGAGAATGTACCCTCAAAAAGGAATGGATAAAGCCTACGCATCTTCTCCTCGATTTCCCAAGTTGCATCTTCCTCGGCTTCACCCCACTGAACTTTCACTAACTTGACCTCTCGATTCCTTAGCTTCTTGATCTCTGTTCCCAAAATACGAATCGGAGCTTTTCTCAAGGTAGCTTCTTTCTCTACCTCAATGTCTTCAAGAATGCTTGGTTCAACCACCTCAGCGGACTCATGTAGGCACTTCCGGAGATGCGAGACATGAAAGACATTATGCACTCCGGCTAGCTTTTCGGGCAATTCCACCTTATAGGCCATCTTTCCAATTCTCTCTATGATAGGGAAGGGTCCTACGAACCTTGGTGCCAGCTTCCCAACTGCTCCAAAACGTACCACATTACGCAAAGGAGAAACCTTCACGAAAACCATGTCTCCCACTTCGAATTCCAAATCTGCCCTTCGCTTGTCAGCATAGGATTTCTGTCTATCTTGGGCCGCTTTCATCCTTCTTCTCACCAATTCAACTTTCTCGGATGTCTCCCGTATCATATCGGGCCCAAGTATAAGCCTATCTGTTGTCTCCCACCAACAAGATGGTGACCTACACGGCCTCCCATACAAAGCTTCAAATGGTGCCATCCCTATGCTGGCTTGATAGCTATTATTATAAGAAAACTCTACAAGAGGAAGGTGGTCTTCCCAAGTACCACCGAAGTCGAGAACACAAAGCCTCAAGAGATCTTCTAACACTCTATTCACCCTTTCGGTTTGGCCATCCGTCTGGGGGTGATAGGCTGTACTCAGATTCAATCGCGTACCCATCGCTTCTTGCAAACTGTTCCAGAACTGGCTAGTGAAAATTTGGTCACGATCGCTAACTATGCTAGAAGGAACTCCATGCAACCACACTATCTCTCGAAGATAAATAGATGCTAGCCATGATGCGGTCCTCTTGCTCTTTACTGGGATGAAGTGAGCACTCTTCGTAAGTCTGTCAACTATGACCCATATGCTTATGTTCCCTCTCCTTGACCTTGGCAATCCATCCACAAAATCCATAGAAATACTCTCCCACTTCCATTGCGGGACCTCCAATGGATGTAATAGCCCACCTGGTTTCTTTGACTCGACTTTCACTTGTTGGCACACCATGCACCTTGAGACATACTCTGCCACGTCTTTCTTCATTCCAGCCCAAAAGAAAATGCGCTTCATATCCCTATACATCTTATCCCCTCCCGGATGTATAGTCATCTTCGAGTGATGTGCTTCTTCGAGAACTTTATGCACCAAGTCTCCTACTTGCGGAACGCATAGCCTTCCATCACGCCTTAGCCAACCTTTATCATCAATGGTATATCTAGCAAGGTGACTAGACGTCTCACCCGGAATCAACTTATCCATGACCTCGACTATTTGCGGATCTTCCTTCTGTGAAGCCCCAACTTGATCAAGAAGTGTGGGTCTAAGCTCAAGGGATGCTAATGAACCCGTCATCGACTCAACAGCCGTCGTGAAATCAAAGGTTGCCAAGAATTCTAAGTTCTTCATCTCTATGAACAAGGGGCTCAAAGTCAACCTCCTTCTGCTTAGTGCATCTGCCACAACATTACCCTTGCCAGGGGTATAAGCTATCTCGAAGTCATAAGATGCCAAGAATTCCATCCACCTTTGCTGCCTTAGATTCAGATCTTTTTGCGAGAAGAGGTACTTGAGTGACTTGTGATCAGTATACAACTCAAACCTTTCGCCTAGAAGATAGTGGCGCCAGGGTTTGAGTGCAAAGACGATCGCCGCCAACACTAAATCATGAGTGGGATAGTTCTTCTCATGAACTTTAAGTTGCCTACCCCCATAACATATCACTCTTCCCTCTTGCATCAGAACGGCACCTAACCCCGTGCCACATGCATCTGTGTACACGGTAAACATCTTACCACTATCGGGTAATGCCAAAACTGGAGCTGAGGTAAGGGCTCTCTTGAGCCTTTGAAAAGCAAGCTCACACTCCAAGTCCCATGCAAAGACTAAGTTCTTCTTCGTCAACTTAGTAAGAGGGGACGAAATCTTAGCGAAGTCCCTGATGAACTTCCTATAGTAGCCCGCCAGACCGAGAAAGCTTCTTACTTCGGTTGCATTCCTAGGAGTCTTCCAGTCTTGAACCACAACCACCTTCGCGGGATCCACCGCTATGCCTTGCTTAGAAACTATATGTCCAAGAAACCGAACCTCCCTTCTCCAAAAATGACATTTGGAGAACTTGGCTTTCAACTGATGCGCCCTAAGCGTATCCATCACTTCCTTGAGATGCCTAGCATGCTCTTCCTCATCCTTTGAGAAGATCAGAATATCATCCACGAAGACAACAACAAACTTGTTAAGGAACTCCCTGAACACCCTACTCATCAAGTCTACGAAGTAGGCGGGTGCATTAGTCAAACCGAATGGCATGACAAGCCGTTCAAAGAATCCATCTGGAGTCCTGAACGTAGTTTTATCAATGCTATCCTCAGCTACTCTAAGCTGATGGAATCCGGTGGCTAGATCGAGCTGAGAGAAAATAGAAGCACCAACCAGCTGGTCAAAGAGATCATCAATCCTCGGTAAAGGGTGCCTATTCTTCTTTGTCAGCTTGTTCAACTCTCGATAATCAACACATAGGCGAAGCGAACCATCCGCCTTAGTAGCGAATACCACCGGAGCACCCCATTCAGAAATGCTTCGTCTAATAAAATTCTTCTCAAGCAACTCCTTGATTTGCTTACTATGCTCCCTTCTCTCATGAGGGGCCATGTGCCTAACGGGCAATGATACTGGCTTGGCATTATCAACTAGATAAATGCGAAAATCTATCTCTCGTTTAGGGGGTAACCCCTTAATTTCTTCAAAGACATCAGGATAGTCTCGGACCACCCTTACAGATTGCAGATCATCGATGGACGAGTCGAGAGATTCAAGATAACATAACATGACGGGACCTCTAGGGTTACAAGAAATTTCTAGGGTATTACCGAGGCGAGTCATGAGCCTCACCACCCTATGCTCACAATCGAGGATGGCTCCATAACTGGACAACCAATCCATGCCCAAGATCAACCCATATCCCGTGAATCCGAGAACATAAGCATCACACGTGAATTCTACGGCCAAGATAGAAATATTCAAATCCACACAAACCATAGATAGATGGGCGGAACCCCCAATTGGATTTGAAACACAAACGGGATCCTCAACTAGGCTAGTACTTAGGTGCAAACTTTCAACAATGTCAGAAGAAATAAAACTATGCGATGCGCCAGAATCAAATAAGGTACGAACAGGATAATCAGAAACATAAACAAGACTTTCTACAGAAATACTACCTCGGTCCTGAACTGGAGCAGCATTGAGAGCATGCACTTGCCCTCCAGAAGGTCCTGCACGCTGATTCTGCCCTTGCTTCTTGGGGCAATCCTTGCTAAAATGTCCGGTCTCTCCACAATGAAAGCATTCGCCCGTCTTCCTCTTCTTCTTTCTACAGTCTTTAGCTATGTGCCCAACATTCCCGCAGTAGTGGCATTTTCTTGGATCCTTTGCCTTGGCATTGTTGCCCTTGTTGTTCTTGTTGTTTTTGTTGTTCTGATTGCTCTGATTTCCTCCCCACTTGGAGTCTGTCTTCTTGGCTTGAGTCTCATTAGCCTTGACTTCCTTCTTGCCATTCTTATCGTCTCCTTGAAGCAATGCCATGTCTACTAGTCCCTCAAAAGTGGCCCCCATGGGTATATGAGATAGGGCTAAACCTTGTAATGGCTCATTCAACCCTCGTGCAAAGCGCAAAGCCTTCTTCTGGGGAGTATTAATCATGTCCAAACCGAATCGGGCGAGCTTGTTAAACTCATTCACATACTCCCTCATTGTCATGTCCCCTTGCTTCAAAGATATAAACTTCTCCAATTGCAGATTCGCCTCAGCTGATGATAGAAACTTAAGCCCAAATCTTGTCCTAAAGTCGGCCCAAGTCTCTATAGGCCTCGTAGCATTGGTGACCTCCCACCAATAAGCAGCTTCTTCTTTTAATAGCCATGCTGCCAATAAAACCCTTCTATGATCTTCCACATCAAAGATGGCGAAGAGATCTTCAGTTTCTTTCAACCAATTTCTTGCCTCCACAAAAGTCTCCGTCCCAATATAGTTCTTGCCACCCATCGCCTTAAAGTCTTTGCAAATCTTAGCGAAATCTGCTTGCGGATTCTGAGGAGGAGGAGGAGGAGGGGGAACCTCAATTATATTGGGGGTATTTGCTGGGCCCACATCGTTGGCCCTAGCTTCCAAGTACCTCCGGAACCATCCGGGAATGGTCACTCCCTCGGGAAGGTTAAGATCGGCCATACTGAAAAAGAAAAAGATAGATTCAGAACGAAGAAACGAAGGATAGTGCTATGGCTTTTGGGGAATAGCCTTTGTAAAATAACTAGACTTTTCTTGGAAAATACATAATTGGTTTTGAAAATAGTTTTTCAAAAGGTAAGTTTCAAAAACACTTTTGCTCAAATCTTGTAAACCTTATGCTCTGATACCAAATGTAACACCCCACCTCCGCCAAGGTAACTCTTGCAAGTACATTGGCTTTGGAGGGGCGTTAAACGAGGTAAACATGCATGCAGATATCACAAGACAGAACATATATAAGTAAAACAGAGTAGTAAAGCAGCGGATAAAACTAGCATTTCAAAACCATAGTTAAGTTACAACAAAGTCATTATTTCCCAACAAACAAAGTCTAGATAAAAGCATAAACTGAAAAACTGAAATACATAAAGTACTATCCCCAAAGTGAAGTGATAAACCATAGCTAGCTCAATGTCCAAAACCGTACATGAGCAAATCTAGTAAGCAAGCTATAAAGATCCAAGCTAAGCTCCAATGTTCCCACCCTGAGGACCTGAGGGGGGGGGGGGGAAACGGAAGAAAAGAGGCGAAAGAAAACAGGTCAGTCAAAAAGACTGGTAAGCCCTAACTACTATCAGTTCATGAACTAGTAAAGTTAACTGGCATGAGAAGCTGAGATGAACATAAGGATAACAACATACTGGCATGGTGATTAACTAACAAGATAGATAAAGGTGTCATCGCATAATCAAGGTTAAGTTTTACACCACGGGTGTACTAGCATTCTAACATGTCAGGTAAAACAAGAAGTGATCCCTTGGCCCAAGCTTGGCCCAATATCATGAGGTGACCTAAATCAAGGTCCAACTACACGGTCTAGTTGATCGGCTCCCTATAAGACTAAGTCGTCAAGTGTCAGTGTCATACGGCCCAAACATGAAATGTAGTTAAACTGCGCTAGGTACACCCTAGAGTGTATAAAGTCCTAGGGTGTCAACCTCAGACACAAATTCAAGTATGCACAGTCTAGATCTACTGGTACCGGTGCCTGATTCTCCAATGCCGGACTATGTGCACGACCATAGTCCGCCTGGACCTACACCGGCGTACCTACACAGCCGTCGTTTTGGTCGCTTACATATCAGCCCAGTAATCGTGCCCCACCCTAGCCTAGTCCTAGGGTCTTATGATACTATCAAGAGGGTTACTGCTGAAAAGGACCACGCAACTAGGGTTTCTTAATGGGTTAAATGTGGTTAACCCGATCCAAACGTGGATTAAATTGGTTAAGTGTACCCAAGGTTAATGACTTAACCCCGATTAACCCATCAAGCCCAAATTGGTTAAGTATTAAGTGGACCATGACTTAACCCTAATTAGGAGGCATTCATTACTTGATGTGCTTTAACCTCTCACATTAGACCTTGTTGTGGTTACTAGTTAAGCCGGGCGGGTCCGGGTAGTTTTACACCACAACTTGGTCTAACCTCGGGTTCGAGCACAACATGACCAACTTCTCACATTGGGTCCTATTATTTGTAGCCACTAGTTAAGCCGGGCGGGTCCGGGTAGATTTATGCTACAAACTCAACCCAACCTCGAGTTGGCCACACTCATATTTTCTAAGTGTCATGTCCATTATGTTTCCAAAACATAATTACATATCACGTCATGTTATAAAAACCATGTTCATGTCATAATGTTACCCAACCCCAATGTAATCTCATCGTTTACATAATCGCAACAACGCATAAAGGATAAAATAGGGAACTTGGCATAATCATGACAAAAAGGGGTTGAAGCCACAAGTTTAACATGGTGGCATATGAAATGTACATATGTTCATATACTTGCATATTGCATTATTAAGCTTCAAAAGTATGCATAAAACCAAACTTAGCATATAAGTCATACATGGTGATAAATGACATGTAGAAGTTGCTAGAAGTTCGCATTTAGCCTCCCATGCAAGTTATCATAAGGAATATGATAACTTCCATGTTGCCAAAATGCAACCTTTAACATAAAGCTTGAAGCTTTAAGCTAACAAACTCAAGTTTAACTTGCATAACATGATAACATGATCAACCCAAACTTGCATAACATGATAACATGATCAACCCAAACTTGCATAACATGGCAACATGTGTCATACATAACTTGCATAATGATCAACCAAACTTGCATATCATAATGATCAACCAAACTTGCATATCATAATGATCAACCAAACTTGCATATCATAATGATCAACCCCAAACTTGCATCATTCATTTAACTTTAGAGTTCAAAAATGAAAGTAGAAAAGGGCTTACAATGCTATGAAGACACAAATAAATATTTATTATAAGATTGAGACGAAGCCCTTATGCAATCACCAAAAATCCCATATATGCAAGCTCCAAATGAAAAACCCTTGAGCCAAATCAATTAAAAACCCTTGCTTTGAAATAGAAATGTTGCAACTTGACTTGAATGCAAGCTAAGAACACTCATACAAGCTTGAATACACTTGTATGAACTCAAAATCTCTCATATAAATAACTTAGAAATTTTAGCATGAGAGTGGAGGCCATGAGAGGAACAAATTTGACATAGTTTAGTTGTAGGATTGAATAATGGTGATTAGGCTAGGCTTAGGGGTCTTTTTATAGAAGATTAGGATAGTATTAGCCATAGGATTAACCCTATATTCAATCCAAGCCATCAAATCCCATCACAAGCCTCCAAAACAGGTCCAAACAGCCAAAACAGGTGCACCAGGCCGACCAGGGAGGTCGACCCCCAGGTCGACCCTAGGGTCGACTCCCCAGTCGACCTGGGGGGGGGGAGTTCGACTCCCCAGTCGACCCCCAGGTCGACCCCCTGGGTCTGGCAGGAATTTTCCCGCCACTTCTGATTTTCTGAAATTTGAATCTGTTTTGAATTTGAATTTTTCGTGAAACTTCGCGAGGCCATATCTTGGTCATACGGACTCCGATTTTCGAAAACTCGGACTCTATTTCGCGTATTTTTCCGAGACGAACGCAATGGCACAGCCTGTTTCCCTTGATTCAGATTTTACAGTTTAATTCTGCCTTGATTTATGTTATACCATGTTATTCAATAATACGGGTTGTTACATGGGGCAATGGCCAGTTGCCGCAAAACGGACTCTAAGTAAAGGTTAAAAGGAGGAATTGCCCCACTAGACAACATGTGATAATTAACTGTCACATACCTTGGAGGCGGACGATCGGCCGAATCTTCTTTCCTTGGAAATTTAGCTTCGTCTTTTGAAAACCTAAAGCGAGCATACATTTGTAAGTATAGATCAAAAGAAAGTGTTGATTTATGGAAAACAGAAGGCACCCCTTCAAGAAAGCGAGGTTGAGGGTAAATCTGGCTAACGTTCAATTTGGAACTAACGGCAGGGGCTACTTCAATTGCCTGACCCAAACCCTTTTGTTCTCCAGACATGACGGTTTTGCTGGGGTTTTGACTGAACTGATGTTTAGTATGCATTTCAACACAAACGAGTATGCTCAAAAAATAAGTTGCAACTTCAGTTGCTGATAGTTAAAAAGAAGCAACTCTGGGCAGATATGCTTTTCGAATAAAAATCATCAGTCACACCCAACAATAGGATTTACTGGTAATATAATCATATGAAGGAAGAATCACAAATTCAAAGGTACGAGAAACACAGGCTCTGAACTGATTGATTATAGAGAATTACTGACCACACATGTTAAAAGAATACTAGCAACAGTAAAAGGAAGAAGAGCAGAAATGTTTCCATGGCATAAGTATTTCATCTGACATCTAGTCAAGGCGTAGTGGATTGGAAAATGTCGTTTCAAAGGCATTTTAGTAAGCAACTTGCAGACATACTGTTGAAATCAAAAAAAAAAAACAAAGGGTTTTTGTAAAAATCAGAACTACCAAGTGATTTCACATGAAATCCAAGCACATACTAAGTCAAACTGACATTTTCCAAACACCACAGCCATAATGTTCAAGCAATTTGGTCTTTCTTTTACCAAAAGGGAACCTCATTACGAAACCAAGCGGATTAACTCAAAGTCAGGATTTAAAAGAAGAAAATCCACTTACAGACAAATGGATAGATTCAATTTGGAAGAAGGAGTATGTAGCTGGAGATGAAGTTGAAAATTTTCAATTAAAAAGATCAGGCGAAACAATCAACCAAGCAAAGAAAATCGAAGCTTCGAGAGGCAATGACGGAGTCTTCTACAGCAGAATCACCATTAAAATGTGCTTATCAGAAGGATATAAGAAGCGGGAAAATGAAGACGAGATATTTAAAGAGGTCTAGAAGGTCCTTTTTTAACCAAAAAGAGAGAGAAAATTAAAATGATAGGACAGCTCAGTCGAAACCCTGTGACCCGGTTTAACATACTCGAAAAACAGCAAGCCTGTCAGGTGTCCGTATGTAGACAACTGTAAAAGTGTTTAAATTTTGAAAACATAGGCTGTTGATAAGAGTGCCTGTTTTAAAGAAAATTGGATCAAATCCACCCAGTGGTGCTGTATCTCACTATTTTGAAGCTCATAGTTTTTTTTTTAAAACTACAAGCTTCGAGGGGCAAATGTTTATCCGTCAAAAGACCGAGCCCGGGTTAGAACTGCAAAACAAGTGCTTGCAACATTTTAGGAGCCTATGTCTTCAACTAAAGCCAGAAGCAAGCCATGGTTCGGGCGCAGAAGCAAAGGTCGGTCGTTCGCATCAGAACGAAGCTACTTGAATGCCAAAACAAGACAATTCGTCCATCTAACATAAGCAGGGGCAATCATATAACACAACCATACAGAAAAATGGCACGGTATAAATACAATGAAGGTCGAGCGACCTTGAGACAAGGAGATAATTCATGCAAAATACAATGAAGAATTGATTCCAGTCCCACGCTTTGCTCTTATGAAATCGCTCGACCATATGTATGACCTTGGTCGCCCGCTCACTTCACAATCATAAGAATTAGATAACAATTCACCAAGTGCCAGATATAGCCACGTCCGAAGGGCATTAGCTAAAGTCGCTCACTCGACTACTCAAAACGATCGCTCCTCTAAAGTGCTCGCACATGACAGCTGGATACAACTACAGACAACTGGCAACAACCAGGCAGTGGCATTTTGGTAATTACCAGCTGAAACGATCCGTCGCTTGCATATGTGAACTTCAGCTCATTTCTCCGAGGAGTCTCACTTATAAATCGGCCATGACCACCAACACAAAGGGGATCGAATATTTCGAACCACAAAGTGCTACTAAATTCTATCTTCAATCATTCCTTAAAGATTTGGGTCATCTTCTCCATGAAAAGGTTCATCACAGACTTGGCCATGGCGTCCAGCACATCCTTATAATCGAAAAATCAAAGACATCCTCCTTCTCAATCATTCATCCATCCTTCTCCTCCTCAAACTCTACCGTTTTCTCATAGAATCTCTGGATTGATATGTATAAATGAGAGTATGTTGAGCGAATATAGAGATGTATGAAAAAAGAGAGTTGATGTATTTTGTAATCTCCATTTTAAGAATACAAGTAATCTTCATAGTGGATGTAGGCCTGGCACAAGGCTGAACCACTCTAAATCTCGTCCCTATTTTTCCTTATTCGCATTTTTGTTATCAATTTTTATTATGTACGGCTCCATTTATTTTCTTACCGTATCGGTGAAGTACAATTCTAGTACCTTTGGTGTTTGAACCATTTTTTGATGAAAACGGACGGTCCTGACTGGTATGTTTTCTGTAGTTGTTATGCTTCCTTCCCTCCATAGGGGTAGGATTATCTTTTGACTCTTTGCTATCTTTACTTCATAGTTTTTCCCAATATGCCAAATAGCATGCTCTCCCTGTTACTTGATCCCGTGCATCGTTCCAATCCCTCCATCGGTCGGGAATTTCAAAAGCAGGCACCAAGGAGCAATACGAGCTCTGAAATCATCTAGGGTCAGTCTTCCCAAGAATGCATGGTATTAGGAGTTTATATTCATTACAAAAAAGGCAGGATCCATACTCTCCTACGGTTTTTGTCTTCCAATTCTACCGATAGGTCGATCTGTCTGATCGACTCAATGCACGACCCATTGAAGCCACGTATCTGGCCCGTGCATGGCTTCAAGTCCTTCAACTCCAAAATCATCTAGTCATAAGCATGTTTGAACAAGATATTTGTCAAACTCCTATTGTCGACCAAAACCTTTTGTACTGTGGTCGGGCCAATAATGGCCATTATGACCAATGGATCAATACTTGGGGATTCTATACCGATCGACTCTCGGTCGTGGAAAATGATATCATCCATCATTGTCCTTCTTTGTTTTATGGGACTTGCAGTTTCAAGGGCACTGGTCTCCGCAATGCACAGATATTTTACGGAGCTTACACTCTGTTCCATAGTCTAAACGCTATTCCCAGCTGGATGAGGTCTTCCAACAATGGCGTTGATCACTATCCCCTTCGCCTTTTCTTGGGAAGCGGCTCTGGGCACCGCTTGACTTTGCTTGGGAGCTAGTGTTCCTTGCTACCTATCCCTTGGGGACACCTTATACTCATCGAGCATCCCCTCTTGAATCAGATTCTCAACAATGTCCCGAAGGTGATGGCATTCATCAGTCGCATTCCCATAAATCTCACAGAACAAACAAAACTTCCCAGTCGCCTGTTCTTTTTCCATGGACTTACGCAAGGGCGGCTTCTTGTACTGAAATGTATTGCATGTGTCGAGATAGATGTTTTCAAGCGTGTCATTCAACGCCATATAACTTTCAAAGACTTGAAACCGGGGTCGCTTCCTGGAATTCCCTCTGTCCAGGGTTTCCATTAGCTCCCTTCGGTTCGTTACCATTTCGTTTGCCCACATTTCCAACATTCACTTCCACCTTTCCGGAATTATATCTGAACTGCTTGACTGCTACATTACTCTGAATGGGTTTGGTAGATATGTCTTTCGACCTATCCTCTCCATCCAATTGTGCATCTTCCTACCGTAATCGGATGTTGGCTTTTTCATAGAATATCTTAATTGTCGTAGGTGGATTCCCAATCATATACTTCTCGAACTCCATCCTTTTGTCAATACCATCTACTATGGTCATCAAAACTATCCCATGATTAGGATTATCTTACTTCGGTGGCGGCCCGGTTAAGTCGAATGCGATAGTTCTTTATAGATTCACCCCTTCCTTGCTTTATTGCGGAAAGGTCCATAACATGCTTCAACTTAGAGGCATGGAGGCATAATTGATTTAGGAACTTCTCACTTAAATCTTTGAATTTCGGGACCAATCTTGGGGGAAGCCGAGTAAACCACATAAGCTCTACCCCACTCAAGAAAATCAGGAAAGCTTTGCATTTGATGGTGTCTGGAGCTACAACTACCTCCATATGCCACAAATATCTCATCAAATGTTGTTGCGGGTCAGTTGTTCCCACGTAGTGGCTCATCTGGGGCATATTGAATCTCCTGGGGATCTCTCCTGTAGAATGTCATATGTAAATGGCATATGGCTTTGGTTAATTCCCCAATCTTCATTCATATACCCTTTGTTGTCATTCATGATCTGTCGTACCATGGCAGTCAAATCCAGAGGGATAAGTACAGATCGATCGGCTTCTTCAACCAATCTAACCCTCCCTGCTCTCTTCCTAGGCAACGTCGCCTGAGTCATCGTCCGGGCAGAAATTTCTCAACTCCTGACATCCTGATTGTGTACAGGATGTCTGGTAGGATGAGCGGGAGCTTGGGCTGTTTGAGCAGCATTCTGGTGAGACAAAGGAGAGGCGCTTCGATCCTATCGAGTCGTTGGATCGACGTCCTCTAAGTTTGTCAGATTGAGTCGAGCTTAATCAGCTATTCCGAGCTGGTTGGTACGCTCTTCCGGCTGCAATTGCTGTATGTTTTCGGGTCTTTCCGGTGGGCGTCGTGGTTGAAGTCGGTCCTTGCTTCCTTTAGATGATGATGAGCCTTCTTAGTTTTGGCCAGCAAAGACTGTTGATTCCTAAAGTCTTCCCATTACCTCGATGTATGACTCATGTCTTGCCTCATTGCAGCATTCTCCCGGGTTTGAGCTTTTAAAGCTGCCATTGTTTTCCGGAGTTGATTCATCATGGTCACAAACTCATCACAGGTAGCAAATTGTAACATCCCGTATTTTTAACGGTTTAATAATTTATTTATTTAGTAATTTAAAATGACTTAAATTAAATAATATTGAATATTTAATTAATATGAATAATAGAATAATATATTTAATTCTGAAATAATCAAATTTAGGTTGAATTGAGAATTTTGTGTGAATTGGATAGTGTAAGAAATTTGGTTGAGTTTAGATTCGAATTATAATAAAGAATCTATTCAATAAATGGCGTTAGAACGTATTATTTATAATATAATTTAAATCGAGCCCGTAACGTTGAGGTAGTTCGTAATTTTACGTTTTGGACTTTAAACGATTATACATGATTCATTATAAGTCGGATTTCTTTGAAACAAAAAACATTTGAATCTATTGAACGATATTTTTCTAATGGAAGAGAAAAATCGAGATTTTGTCTTATATATTGTGAGTTATGTCCAAGTCAAATTTTTAGAAAGTCATTACGGAATTCGTTTATAATTTATAACGATTTATTTATTTAATAAAATGATTTTATTATATATTTAATATCGATTAACTTGAATATTTAAATATTGAGTTATAAATCCAAGTATGTTTATTTTGAAGCTGTATGATATTTTATGTGAATATATATGATAATATTAATTTATTAGTATTAAATTAATTTGTTTTTGAATATATTAATATTTTATTGGTTCATTTAGAGCCTTAAAAATAGCCAATTTTGCAAACAACCTCCATTTTCGATGAAATTAATTTTGTTTGATCCGGAATATTAAACTATTTTTAAATTTCAAATTTCATGATTTTTGCAGCGAGTATGTGGTCGTGCAGAATTTAAATGTGAAAAACAATCAATAATTTGACTTTAAAAATATGCTATGTGAGCAAATGGATTCAGAATTCGACGAGAAAAGTTTCGTTGGGTGCGTAATTCTAAACTATAGGTGTGTGTGTGTTCACTTTCATTGAAATTTGATATCGTATGTGACTACATGGATTTTCAAATGATGGATAGAGGTAACAATTGAATAAAAATCAATATAAAAATCGATTAAAAATATATTAAACACTTCCTATAAATATACTCATACTCTTTAACCCTAGGCCATTTTTCCCATAGTCAAACTTTGCTCACCCGCCATGCATTGCTTTTCAATGAGCCAAAATCATCTTCAAAAATTTAAAAAAAAAAAAATCAGACAAAATTCTGTAAATCATCATATGTATATAAATGAATCCCTGAGCTTATTCTCTTCAATTTCATATGTGAATCATGGGGTTCAATAGTTTTTTTTGTTCTCACTGAGAATCGACAGTGACGCTAGGGCTTTGATACTCTCTGAATTAATGGATTTTGAGCTTGATCGAAGTGTATTTTTGGGTTTAGAACATGGTTTAGCATCAAGTAGGAGATTTTTGTGGGTTCTCGTTCGAATCATGGTCTCGACTTTTACTGTGATTGAGTGGAAGAACGCATTGCCATGGATGGCTTCGAGTTGGGTATAAAGGTAGTAGGGAGGAAGAGGACCGAAGTTGAAGGAGCTTGGTGATTTTATGGTGAAATTATTTATGTATGGAGGAGAACGAGATGAAATATAATATGGCCATAATGATGGGGTTTACTGGAGTTGGTTGCGTATATGTAGAAGAGAAGGAGCGCTAGTATTAAAAGAGATGACGTGGATATGGTATAATTAATATATTTAATATTAAGTTGATTACCATGTTAATGATATTTAAATTGTTTACAACCTGTAAAATCCATAACTATTACATACAATGTCAGAATCTCACGAAACTGGTCACGTTGCAATCGCAGTGACGAATATTACGAGCCCGTGATGTATGGGATGATTCGGAGCTCGTGAGGATTTCAGGGAAAATAGAACGCTTGAATGAACTTATCGACTGTTTATCGTTATTTAACGATAAACATCCAATGTGAGTAAACTCACTAACTCTATTCAGTTCATAATTTTATAAACGTAATTTAGTATTGATAAATGATGATTGATTTGTTGTGTGATGGTTGTTTGGACTGATTGCTAATTAATTGGTTGAAAATATAGATATTGTTATATATATAAATTGTAATTAAATATTGATTCTGTTTATCAGAATATTTCATATTGATATAAAATTCTTGTTATTCATGTTGATTAACATCTGTGGATGTAGGAAAATAGGTTGGAGGGATCCAACTAGATTCCTCAACATTTATATTATTGTTTTTCATATAATGTGATATATGATGTGATATATATATATATATATATCATCTGTGATTGATTATGATGTGGTTGGATGATACTGACCTTTTATTTGGTATTTTAAATACCATAAGTAATATAGAATTATAAAAACGGAATTTGCGGGATATAAAAATATTATGAGAAGTTTCAAATAAAGTAGTTTTAAATAAAAATCTGTTTTTAATAGATAAATTGAGAGGATTAATTTATAAGCGATATTCATAAATTAGTTAAAATATTTATTATTGGATAATTGAATATATATATATAAGTATGAATTTATATTAAGATGTAAAATTGGTTTTAACATCAATATTTTATGGAATGTAAACTTAATATTTTTAAAATGATTTATAAAGGAGATTTTAAGTGATTGGAAATAAATAAAATTGGATTTTGTTTGAACAATTCTATAATTAGAAGTATAAATAGCATTTGGAAATGGGATATTATTTGTAAATGCGAAACCAAACTGAATTGATTATGCAAAAGAAATGTTATTCACATTCGATGTGAAAAATGGATTAAAGTAAATATTCGGCAAATAAAATCATTTATAAAGGAAATTGGGCTTTTACACAGGAACTTAAATGGGAGTTTGAATAAGATTGGAAATTACGTTAAAATAAAATAGATTAGTTGTGGACTTATAAAATGACTCGATAAACAGGATTTGAATCTGTAATAATATTTATAAATTGAAATCAAGTATTGATTTGATATAACGAGTCTAGGTTTTTATAAAGGAATAATATTCACGTTTTAAAGTGAACAATGATTTAAAAGCAAACATTTTGCAGATTTAAAATAGTTATAAAGGGAAATTGGAAATTGTTGGGAAGTACTAAATTAAAAAAATGAATTTAGAAATTGAGTTGACCTGAAATGGTAAATTATTCTGAAGTTCAGAACGTTAACCGAATATAGGTTATTCAAAAGAGAGTTATCGAATAGGGATTATTCGAAAGAAAGTTATACTTTGAAATTTGATTATATCGATTCGGGAAAGTATTATTTACTTTCCGAATTTTAATTAAGATTTAATTATTAATAAATTAATTGTTTATTTATTTAAATAAGGAGAGTTATATTTTGAAGTTAGGTATTTCGGAAGTAGGGATTATAATGTTATCGTTATAATCAATGTCTTTCGTAAAAGAAATGGAATCGTAAACTGAATCTGAGAGTTGCGTGGGCAATGATTTGATAAGAGGTTAATAAACGGAGTTAAGGAAATCAGAAATAGACCGGAGATTACTTAAGTTGAATGGTTTCCTGAGTATCGATCTGATGTTGGTTTCGGCCTTCGGGGTTGATTTTCAGGGAGTTGTTCTCTTACTAGTTTATAGTTAGAGACTGATAGATGCGTAAAGATAGTGATGCGTGAACAAGAAATGGAAATGTTTTCCAATGTTAATTACGTATATTTTCTAAATTTAGAAAATAATAATTTATGAATAGATGGAAACGGGAAATGTGGAAATGAATAAATTAATAATAAATTAATTTAAAGGGAAAAATGTAATTGATGATTGATCGATAAAGATTCCATTTGGAAATAAGATCATTGCGTGTATGGATGTTTTCCTTTGATAGTTAAATAATTGACTATCATAGTTTTGCCCATTTTTCCGTCGTTAATACGGAGAGATCGTGATCAGATTTATTATCTGAAAACCACTATGTATGGGCATTAGTGTTGCGAATCAAATATGATGAAGATAATCGAAGATGTAGTTTATGCAAGGGTTGTTCTGGCAAATCCTAGGTAGAAATTTCCTAAGATGGGTATACAGAATAGTGCCTTCGGTTAGTCCAGTCCCAGGACAACGGGTATGGAAGAATGTCTGATAGAGTGTATCGAATACATCGCGTAAGTTGATATCTTCAAACGTATTTACATTTAGTGGCGGGAGAATTCATTTCTCTTAGCTTTATACCTGTGGAATTTTTGGAGAAATAATTTTTTGATTTGGCGAGTATGACGATGTGACATTTAAAGTAAATAAAGGTGTGATCTGCGCGTTATGACCTCAAGCCTTACAACCAGGATATGGTATAAAATCGGGTAGGTTGCTTAGCTAAGTGGGTAGCTGCCAATGAGGGTGTATTGTCACCTGATCTAGAGAAATTCCATTTACTTCTTTAATTTATTTCGATGTTGTCCCTTTCAGGAAACAACTGCTGATCCCAACCATTTGTGATAATACATTCGGTACACTCAAGCGAAATGAGTGACCGGTCATATTTAGCCTGAGTTGCAAGATGTTCTTGTTGAACCCATTGTATTCCTCTCTAGAAATACACTGTCGGAAGGTGGTCCCATACCTTTCTAGTTGAAATCCATTACCCAATAAGCGCCCGCGGTTCTTTTTTGTTATATAATGTATGTGGAACATGAGATGAAAGTGCTCTGCTAAGATTTCTATTTATTTGATTTAGACATTATTATAATATCAGAAGAGTATTGATTTTAAAGAAATGTTTTGGGTTATCATAAGGTAAAAACCATCCGTGTTTATGTGTGGATCGGTCTTACGATTATCCTTTCTTTAAAAATGATTTTAAAAGTTAAACCAAGTGGTTAGTGTTACTCACACCTGTCCCATGACTGACCTAGAGTTTATTTTGTTTTGTTTTACCCTAAACTCTTGGGTGCTTAAATTTGTACGAGCAGTCAACTAGTCAAGATTTTACAGATACTTAGAAGAGCTTGGAGCAGGAGGCTTCGGCATTTTATGGCTATTGTTTATTTCCGCTGTGTTGTAAGCGTTGTACTTTGAAAATAGTATGTATATATACAAGTAAAAATTTGTATTTCAAAGTTATGTTATATAATATATTTTATTCATTCCGTTGTGATTTTCGTGTTTATTATGATTCTGTTTTGTTGTGGTCCTCTTCTTCTTCTATTTTAACTTTCTTTCTTTCTATTTCTCACCCCCTAACTTCTTTCTATTAATGATCTGGTAAGTTCGATGCTTGAATAGATGATATGGGTTTTATGCCGATTTTTTGGGTCGAAAATCCTAGTTCGTTATAGTGGTATCAGAGCTGAAGGTTAATTGATTACCTTGGCTTTATGGCGTGACTCAATAGAGATGGGGTTAGTAATATCCTAGATTGAGTTGAGTGTATATATACGAGAGAACATATTTGTAGATTTTATAAAAAATTGTTTTACATTGGAGATTTATTGGTTGAGTGGCTTATGAATTCTAGTCGATCAGTTGGATCCACTATATCAGTAGGAGTTTCTAAACACTTGAATACGGTAAACCGACACAGTATGTTTTGAAAAGAGGGTAAATAAAATAATTTTACCCAAAATTATATTTGATATAAAAGAATGATTTATATTTGAATTATTATGGTATATTGGATGTGTTGGTTATTATTATAATCAAATAAGATTTTAGTTGAGTTGGTTATGCATATATAAACAAATAAAATTCGTATAAGTATTATGAAATGTATTAAAGCTGGTTTTAACCTAGAATTGGAATTAAAAACTTTGGACACTTAGAAAAGTGTTTGTACATGGATTTGAATTTATTATATAGGAATTTTAAGTTGCTGGGAGATTCAGAAATGTTTTCAAAAACATTGTGAGTGATATTTTGAAGAAATTTCAAAATTGAAGTGTTTAAGAATGAGTTTTGAAAAGTGATATAGTATTGAACTCACTTCAGTGGCTGAGAAATAATTCTGATGATGTTGGCCACATCATCAGTGTTCATTTTCGAGTTTCAAAGTGAAGGATTACTGCCAAAGGTTTTGTTTTGAATTATTTTGGGAAAACAAGTTGTTTGAATTTCGAAAAGAATTGTTTGATTTTAGAAAAATCCAAGCTGTTTAAAACTTCTAGGAAGAGATGATTAAAATCAAAAACAAATTAAATAGAAATTTGTGAATTAAACAAATAGGAATTGAAACTAGTTAAGTGGTAACTGGATTGAATTAGGAGGTATCGAATAAAATTGGAATGTGAGATAGGAATCTGAAATGATATTGGAATGATGAATTAAGAGTTTGGAATCAAGGATGGAACATGAGCTTGAACTGGAGTTTGTCTTTGGTATAAGTAGATAATTTGTGTTGAGGATGAATTGATTGGGAATGCATTTGCATATGCTGACTTGATGGTAGATAGAAAAGATAGAATGATACGCCCCACAAAAAGGTACAAGTTTATATTCTGTATCGGGCATGAGATTTTTATGAGCCGATTTGGTAAGCCGCTTGGCTGTTTTATTTTCTTTTGGATTGAAGAAAGCCTAGAGAGGCGAGTTGTAGTTGTACTGATTAAACCGTACAAAGGAGGCACTGACGAAATTTTCCAAAAATTTGAGGTGTTAGAAAATTTTCAGAATTTTTGAAAATTATGGTTATTCAGAATGAATTAATATTTTAATTGAAATTAATTGATTCAGTTGAAACCGTAGTTTAGAAGTAAAACAAATAATTTTTAACCCGGTTAATAAGGTTTGTTTTCTAACATAGTAATTTCGGGGACGAAATTCTTTTAAGGGGGAAGAATGTAACGTCATGTATTTTTAACGATTTAATAATCAATTTATTTAATAATTTGAATATCTATTTAGTAATTTAAAATGACTTGAATTAAATAATACTGAATATTTAATTAATATGAACAATAGAATAATATATTTAATTCCAAAATAATCGGAATTTAAGTTGAATTGACAATTTTGTGTGAATTGGATATTATAAGAAATTTGGTTGAGTTTAGATTCAAATTATAAAAAACGAATCTATTCAATAAACGGTGTTAGAACGTATTATTTATAATATAATTTAAATCGAGCCCGTAACTTCATGGTAGTTCGTAATTTTACGTTTTGATTTGTTATAAGTCGGATTTCTTCGAAACAAGAAACATTCGAATCTATTGAATGATAATTTTCTAATGGAAGAGAAAATCGAGATTTCATCTTGTAGATTGTGACTTATGTCCAAATCAAATTTTCAGAAAGTCGTTATGGAATTCGTTTATAATTTATAACGATTTATTTATATAATAAAATGAATTTTATTATATATTTAATATCGATTAACTTGGATTTTTAAATATTGAGTTATAAATCCAAGTATGTTTATTTTGAAGTTGTATGATATTCTATGTTAATATATACGATAATATTAATTTATTAATATTAAATTAATTTGTTTTTGAATATATTAATATTTTATTGGTTTATTTAAAGCCTTAAAATAGCCATTTTTGCAAACAACCTCTGTTTTTGATGAAATTAATTTTGTTAGATCCGGAATATTAAATTATTTTTAAATTTTAAATTTCATGATTTTTGGAGTCAGTATGTGACCGTGCAGAATTTAAATGTGAAAAACACTCAATAATTTGACTTTGAAAATACGTTGTGTGAGCAAACAGATTTGGAATTCGAGAAAACAAGTTTCGTTGGGTCCGTATTCCAAACTATAGGTGTGTGTTCATTTTAATTGAAATTGGATATCGTATGTGACTACACGGATTTTTAAACGATCGATAGAGGTAACAATTGAATAAAAATTAATACAAAAATAAATTAAAAATATATTAAACACTTCCTATAAATTTACACATACTCTTTAACCCTAGGACATTTTTCCCATAGTTAAACTTTGCTCAACCGCCATCCATTGTTTTTCAGTGAGCCAAAATCACCTTCAAAAATTAAAAAAAAATCAAGAAAAATTATGTAAGTAACTGTATGTATATATATATGAATCCCTGATCTTATTCTCTTCGGTTTCATATGTGAATCATGGGGTTCGACAGTTTTTTTGTTCTAGCTGAGAATCGACAGCGACGCTAGGGGTTTGATACTCCCTGAATTAATGGATTTTAAGCTTGATCGAAGTGTATTTTTGGGTTTAGAATAGGGTTTAGCATCAAGTAGAGATTTTTGTGGGTTCTCATACAAATCATGGTTGCGACTTTTACTGTGATTGAGTAGAAGAACGAATTGCCGTGGATGGCTTCGAGTTGCGTATAAAGGTGATAAGGAGGAAGAGGACCGAAGTAGAAGGAGCTTGGTGATTTTATGGTGAATTTAAATTATATATGAAGGGAGAACTAGATGAAGTATATTGCCGCCATGGTGATGGGGTTTACTGGAGTCGGTTGCGTATATGAAGAAGAGAAGGAGAAGCGTTGGTATTAAAAGAGATGATGTGGATACGGTATAATTAACATATTTACTATTAAGTTAATTACCTTGTAATGATATTTAAATTGTTTACAACATGAAGAATCCATAACTATTAAATATGATTTCAGACTCTCACGAAACCGGTCACGGTTGGAATCGCAGTGACGAATACTACGAGCCCGTGAAGTTTGGTATGATTCAGAGCTCATGAGAATTTCAGGGAAAATAGAATGCCTGAATGAACTTATCGACTGTTTATTGTTATTTAAAGATAAACGTGCAATGTGAGTAAACTCACTAACTCTGTTCAGTTTATAATTTTATAAACATAATTTAGTATTGATAAATGATGATTGATTTGCTATGTGATGGTTGTTTGGAATAATTGCTAATTAATTGGTTGAAAATATAGGTACAGTTATATATATAAATCATAATTAAATATTGATAATGTTTATCAGAATATTTCATATTGATATAAAATTCATGTTATTCATGTTGGTTAACATCTGTGAATGCAGGAAAAAGGGTTGAAGGGATCCAACTGGATTCCTCAACATTCAAATTACTGTTTTTCATATATTGTGATATATATAATATGTGATTGATTATGATGTGGTTGGATGATATTGACCTTTTTATTCGGTATTTTAAATACCATAAGTAATATCGAATTATAAAAAGGAAATTGTAGGATATAAAAGAATTATGAGAAGTTTCATATAAAGTAGTTTTAAATAAAAATCTGTTTTTAACAGATAAATTAAGAGGATTAATTTATAAGCGATATTCCTAAATTAATTAAAATATTTTGTAATGACCAGGGTTTTCGATTATTTGAGTTCGAATATTTAAATTGGTCTTAAAGATTATATTTAAATTATTAGTGGATTATAATTTCATATTGGTTTATATTTGGAAATTTTATATTATTTTATTTGGATATATGTATGTGATAATTATTATTTATTTAATTGTTTTATGATTTATTTATATTTTTAACGATATTATATAAGCATTAGAAATAATTATTTTCCAAATGACCTCTGTTTTCGACGAAACAATTTTTATTGGAATACGTATGATTAATTAGTGTTTGTTTTCCTGTTTGGAACCAATCGGAGTTGTTTTGTCGGTAAACGAAATTTAAAATTGAATTGATAAATAAATTGAAATCAAATAACTTTGTTTTTGCATGCGGAGACTGTTTTCAACCAAACGAAATTCATTGGATTCAGAATGTGAGGACATAGTGGTACATCTATTTCCATTCATTTGAAGTTTGTATGTGTATCCGTACAAATTTTAGTGTTTAATGTAAATGACGATAGGAAATCACCGTGTTAAAGCGGAAGCTTGGACCCTAAGCAAAAGTAAAAATAATAGATGAAAAGAAAATATGTGAATACGTAAGTGCCATCGTTTCCTTAATAGTGTGACTATACTTAATTCAAATAATTCAAGTTGAATATACTAATACGTTTATCATAAACCGAAAATGATATACTACGATTGATCAAATGATGTCGTGACCCAAGTTATACTTCATTAACTTTTCAGACCAAGTAAGAACCATTGTACATTGACATGTAAATTAATTAACCAAGTAAAATCTGCGCATGCTATTCTATTTTGAAATTCAGACCTATTTTCCTCCTATTTTTCACAGCTATGTTAAACCTGTGGCGACAAAGTAAACATAAACAATTGAATTTACTTTTCTTGGCAGCCAAACAAAAAACGTAACGCCCACGTTTCCCCATCTATTACTTATATAGTAAAATAGGAACATCTCGCCGCTTACGTGAACACCTTTCTGCCTCCCTATTTCAAAAGAAAGCAATTCCGTGTATTCTATTCTAATATACCACTAACTGATAAAAAAATCACGATCTTTCAGAAACCGCTTGCGTTCTATAAACCGACTCCTAATCTTCAACCGCTACCCCATTTTTTTACATCGCTTTCGCCTACCTAACTCTCTTCCCAGAATTTTACATTCTCACCTTCAATTTGAAGTCTTAATCAACGCCTTCCAATTTATTCGACGTTCGACGACGGATGCCTGTGGTCATTCTGCTCATGACCTACTACAATATCGTGGCCTGGATTTTGCTCAACAGGTACGTGTTTGACCCTACAAAATCCTTTGCTTTTGAACTTTTCTTTTACTTTTAAAAGTTTATCTGGTCAGATTTTTTTTTGTAAATATTACATTCCGGCATGTACAACAATCATCTACTTTTTTAAAGTCAGTATTTGCTTCTTCTTAGTAAGGTCATATTGATATAGGTATCTGTACTGTTTATAAATAGTGTAATTCAATCGACATGTTTAAATTTGAGGGAAAAAAAATTCATGTAAGCCATAGCTCTTTTGCACAAAAAAGGAAGGGGAAGAAAGAGCAGCATAATTTTGAGTTTTTAAATATTTGTTTCGAATATTTGTTACTGACATTATTTCCGTTTTAATGTACCAGGTTGACTGTTAGACCACACATCATGCTTATATACAGATGCAATTTGATTCTTCGAAGGATGCAGTGAACCCAAGAAAGACAGGAGGATAGATTATTGACCTAGATGGTATTACACTTGCAGCGAAGAAAAATCTTCAGAACTTTACACAACCCCTGTCATTCAACGCAAAGAATAACTAAGTAATATACGTGATCTCTTACAGGTGACATAATGAAATCACATTGGGGTGCTTAACCATTGATACATTTTAGGTTTCTGATTAGTGATTATCAGAAGAAATAGATTGTGCTGGGATTAAAAATCTAAAAAATCAAATAGCAAAGGTAACAAACAACCAAGCTGTTAGTACTTCAATTCCGGAACAACTTTTTTTAATAAAAAAATTATAGGTAAATGAGACACTAGCCTTGATGTCCTAAGGAATTATATTTATTGCCGCCGTTATAATTTCGCAATTATCAGTGACACTTTTATGTTTAACTATAAAATTGTACAGTGAAATTCATTTGTATGTACAGTAGACGGTTATGTTTACACTAATATTCCTATTATAAAGCTTACCACAAAACTGTACTATTTACTAACTCAAAACACGTTCCTAGCAGAAAACATATTTAGTGCTAATCTGGATGTGATAAATAGCCGACAATTGGTAGTGACTTTTGGGATCCGTTATAAATGATTAATTTGGGTGCTACCATTGACTTACATTAACGTTTCCGTGTTTTCATCTGAAGTTTCCAGCGAAAAAGTGAGTTATCCTCAAATTAACAATATATTTGTCCCCATGCAAACATTGTCTATCTTCACAATGTTAAATAAACGATATTGACGTTGCAAAGTTAGTACACCACAGTCTGGTGTTATCATTAAAGAATGAATTTGTATAGACGATGCCTCATTATCAGTTAAGAAAGTCAAAGCCCTTTGGATTTTCTAAATTTATGATACAGTGGGTACCATTGATGCAATAGGGATGATATTCATTATGCTAACACATAATGGATACTATCAGTGACTCCAACTAAACACTATATATCCATATCTATTATTTAAAACATAAAATAGGAAGTACCATCTGCTGAGGTGACACAGTATTAACTGCAGTAGTTTTCTTCGCAGCGTTTACCCACAGACTTTTCCGACTGGTGGCTGACTATGAATGGTGACTAACACTGATTCAACCACTTTATTTTAGGCGACTGCAGTTTTGTCCAGAATATACGTGGTCATGTTAACGTAACTACCATTTTTCAGCCTCCTATACTTTCTTAGTTCTCATATTTAATTTCAGTGTTTTCTTTTGGATACCAGTGTATGATTAAATGTTTAACCCAACAATGTAAGGACGAACTAACTCCTACCTCTGATTTGTGCTGCGCCTTTATGCCCTCTATTTCTTCCATCACTGACGTCAATTTATTTTCTGTTACCGTGTTTTTCTAATACAAACATATGTTAGGCTGTACATTGCTACTGAATTTGACATGGTGAGAATTTACATTTGACTTAGTTTTCTAAATTAACCCTGTTATATTGGTTTTACTGAAAACATGCAGAGTTGAGACGAAATCTTTTGGTGGAAATAATGGTTTCTACAAATATTTAACAGAAACAATGGCAGTTCGTGTTTCAAACTGTATTTTACATGGATTTTGATATTAAGTGACCACCAGATAGGAAAAGAGAAACGAAAGGATATGGTGTCATTTTATTTGTTTCTCTAAATTTTTAGATACACATATTTATTTTGTATTTTCCTTTGAGATTGTAAGGTATTGTATTGCTTGCTATGTTTATTTAGGATATGTGACTTGCACAATTCATGCGCATCTTCCTTCTGTTATTCTTCTCAATGCAGGCTATAATATATTCTGAATTCTTTTTGGTTGATATTTGATATCAACGAGCTCGGGCTCGTTTAAGGAAAGTGGAATGTCAAAGGTATTTGTTCAATTGGCGTCATAGTATCCCCTCAGTAATTGAATATGCAAATTCCATATTATTTTGGCCTGCCTTTGTTTCTCATTCATGTCATATAGCTTATGGTTTTTAAAAATTATCAGGTGCCGTCAGATTTGAAGAGGTCAGTTAGAAGAGTGATAAATCATCAGGTCAGTGATAACTTTTCTGTAATAAGCCTCTTTAGTGTGACATACAATCTTGAAGGAGTGAATGAAGTGAACCTATAGTTCGGAGCTGGTCTTTCCTAGATTACTATATTTGTATTGATTTTACTTACAAAACATGTTTGGGCCTTGGCTATTTCTAACTTGTGTATATCCAACAATCATGTTTGGCTATTTCTTTTTTCTTCATACTTACTGATATATTTAAAAAAGTAAAAAAAACAAATATCCATTTTCTTCAGATTTTGTTCAGAAAACAGGTCTCTAACTATGCTACTTAAATTACATATGTATCAACTGTATACATATGGCTGACAAAAAGGGAGAGCCGAAGCAAGAGGAAGAAATGGACCGCAGCAAGAATACATATGTATCAGCTGTATACATATGCAGATACATGTATATGGTTTTAGATTTGAATATAAATTAATATTGATTACTAATAGGTTGAAATGTGGAAATTTAGTATGTTTACCGAAAAGGAGAACCAAATATATTAATAAATGTTTTGAAAAACATGGAATTGTTTATACAATACGAAACATGAGTTTAAATTGGGTAAATAAAGCCCTATGATTCATTTTCATATTTAAACTAACACATCTACAAATTGTTAAAACCCGCGGCATGATTCTTTGCATATCTGCAACTCAAGTTAGATCTGGTATTAACATTCAATTTACTGCTACCAGATTTATTTTCCTGACATTCTATTACAAATTATTCTTAGGATGTCGACATGAGCAAATTGCTGCATCACTACATGCAAACAAACAATGAGAGAAAATGCAGAGGACCTGCTTTATTTGATACTTCTCAAGTAAGGTGCTCATTTGGTGTAGCTTTTCGATTTAAACTATTTGGTGTTTTTTAAAACTCTTTTCCTTTCTGTAATTTGCTTTCCGTTGTTTTTCGTTTTCAGCTGTAAGCTACGGTAGCTACCATATATGCTTTGTGTCAGTACCATTTATTTTACTCTTTGTATCATACTCTGTTTTAGTTCGTAACTTCAATATCAGTTGATTTGATCTGCTCTTGTATCTGTTTTGTTCTAATAATGCTTAAATTAATCCCTGTGAGAATTCATGCACTTTTCAACAGAACTGGTTGTTCCACTTCATTCATTTTCAGCTGTTAAACTATCATCTTCTTTGTCCATTATAATATATATTAGGCTCTGTGCACTGGACTACTGCAAATGACCGGGCATATGTTTGTTGTTTGTTGTTTCCTTACCTGGATTCGTTGTTCGGCTAAATGTCATTCACACTTTTTTCTTCATGTTATTTTATGTTAGATGCGCGTTATTCAAAGGCCATTTTAAATATTATTAACTTTTTTTAACTTGTCCTTTCTAAGAAGAGTTGTATATTCACCTAATGTCTTCATTCTATATTTTTGGCCAAGACTTTTAACGCATGTTTAGTTTAAAATTTCAAAACCACTGCTGTGGTGAACGTCATGTTTACAAGTAGCTCCTTCCTTCTGAAGAGTTTTAATGTGATGGAATTAGGACGCTGAACACCAAGAAAATTAGTGCAGTGAACTGCATATATATACAATGCCTTTTCCATCAACAAAAACAAGTGTCTTCCTTGAATGAAAACACTGAATACATCAGAAGCAACAGTATGTACAAAACACTGATTCCCATTGATGAAAATTAATAGGACTCATGCGGACACATCTGATCTCCACCAATGAGGACCGAGAGTTATGTACACACTATTTAAAACAGTGTACAAAAACTCGGTCTCCATGAGAAGAGACAAGAAAGTAGTTCAATTAATAAAACTAAAAATAAAATGAACAATGATGATCAAAACTTACTGTTGCTTAACTAATGCTATAACACATGAATATGTTATCTTATTAACTCAACCAATATTCTCTGCCAAATCCAACTCTTGCACGCATGACATATAGGCCCTTTGTGCATGTGTTTACGTAAATGACGGTCAATTTCGCAATATTTTGTATACAGGGGCGGAGCTAAGGCTAGCCCAAATGGGGCCAAGGCCCTACCTCGGAAACTGAAAACCAGGCAGGAAAAGGTAGGTAGGAAGAAGTTGCCACAACTGAAAAGAAGGCTAATGCCCTACCTAAGGGAGAAAGGCAGCCACATCTGCAGTCTTAACCCTATTTTGTAGTATCAATATACATGTTAGTACATATATGTAGGTGTTGGACTAAACTTTGGCCCTAGCTGAACTCCATTGCTAGATCCGCCACTGTTTGTATACGTACATGACAACCAATTTCATAACTAATGATGAATCGGTGAAAAGTCTGAATTACACAGTTTGTAGGTTTATAAATCAATCATGTGTTTAGTTCAACTGGAAAAAAAATTGTTTATGTAATTACTATCTTCAATGTTGAGTTAATAGCTTGTCACGTATCCATACATCTAAGTTTATTTAGAGTAACCCATTTGCTTCAGTCCGTAGTACGGTTGGAAGTTCTAAGTGACAATGCTTTAGTATTCCATATGGCAAGATTTCTTGTACTGTTGTTCACATTGGACTACAATGTTACGACATATGAAATAGTGTACTCCCATACGTGTCCCAATTTGTGACCACACCTAGCCTTCTGCACCGTAATATTTGGACTTTTACATCATTTCATCACTGTCCTGTGACTACTACATTATTTTTCTTCCCAATTATACTTTCTTTGTTCAACTACGCTCATTTACATTGCGCTACTTCTAATTATACACATTTTATATTTTACAATCCAAAATTCACCTGTTTAACAAATACAATATAGTGTAGCACTTCCCGTGTGCGAAGCACGTGCTACTCACTGGTATATAAATACATACTGCGCTTCTCCTTTTCTCCCATTGCGCTTCTCCTTTGAAACTGATACTCCTTTCTCTTAATAAAAAATTGAAACCGTATATAATTGGGAAAAATGAAACTGGTGATAAAGTGAGGCTGTAGCTTTTCCGAGTAGGGTTTGGAAAAAAAAACATTGAAGGAGGAGGACGCTAGTTGGTCCAAAGGTGTTGGCGAGTTCCTGGTGGCGGGGCTGCATGTTCTCATGGAGGAGCTGTGTACGGACGGTCTGTTGGAAAGGGTGGTGGCGCGTTCTGCCGGGGTAAGGGGGGAGTTTCGTGTGGCCGACGAGAGGATGTAGTAGCAATAGGAAGTAGAAGATCCGGTTTTAGAGAGTTTGTCATGGTGAAGAGAGGGGTTCGCTGGCATTTCGTTTTGGTGAAACGCAGGGAGCTCGAGATCGGTTTCCATAGGAAAGTTTGTCAGAATTCAGTGTGCTTGTCGTCAAGAACGGGAGGGAAAATTTTGGCTACAGTAAACTAAAAGTATGAGTGAAGGAGTCGTGACCTTCTCTAGTCCGTATGTTTTTAAAGTGCGAGGAACACTTCTGTAGTGTAGCATATGGTCTTGATTTTTTGCTTGGGCTGAAGGCAAATGAGCTTGAATGGGTAGGAGCTGAAGTGCATGGCCTTCCGGTGCGCGGTTATTGGTGGAGCGTCGGGGTGTATGTTTGCAACATGCGGGGGGGTGGAAGGGTGCGAAAGTGGCAAGTCTTGATGGGAAGAAAGAGGCATGAACAGTAACATGTTGGTGAATAGAAAATGGAGGGATTGGTTTTGAAGTGTATGCAGGAAAAGAAAACAAAACAAATAAAGAAACACACCTAGAAGAAAATGGACAGAAAGCAAAAGTGGTAAAGGAGAAGCAGCAGTTGGGAAGAAATGCAGGAAGGGAGGACATTTGGGCTGAGTTGTAGAGTGCTGGGCTTTTGGTCCTTCGGATAAGGAAGAAAAAATTATAATGTGGGTAAGGCTGAAATGCGAAGGACAGAAGGGGGATGAGGAAGTATTTTGGTGAATGGAGCAAATATGGAGAGGGGCATTTTCGTGGCTAAGGACGTTGGAGCTGGTGCGTTGAATTGGAGGGGAAAAAGTAAAGGATTTGGGGAACGTTATGCTAAAGGGTATTGGGTTCCAAAGTACTCAGGTGTGAAGAAGGGTAGGTGGCCATAACAAGGTGATATATGTTATACATTTATTTAATTAGAATTTAATTAAATTAATTAAAACAATTAATAAATCATATCGCTTGTATTATTAATAACTTAACAAGGTTCCATTATCAGATTCAAACGAAAACAAAAGGGCGATGGAATCTGTTGGCGAACACTACAAAATAAAGCTGGAGTGGTCGAAGCGGGATGCTACCGGAATTTTTGATAAAATTAAACAACTGTTTAATTTTATTAAATAAATCGTTTTAATCAACAGATAAAACCAAGGTGAGTTAAACTCACTCAGTTATCCTACTTATATTTTATATAAGTCGGGTTTTAATATTTGTGTGATATGGTTGCTATTTATTGACTGATTGACAATCGTTTGGTTGTTTATTGAATATTTTTACATTATTTAAATTAAACGGTTGTTTAATTTAAATGAAACGAAATCGTTATTTTAACGATTAATTCCAATAGAGGTAACTTACCTCGTTAGTTACGTTTATAATAATATCAACGTTTAAAATTGAATTAAATGCTTGAATTGTTGGTTGTTGACCGTTACCAGTTGAATTAATTATTCATGTTCATTATAAATTATCGTACTAAATACAGGAAAGAACATGTTGGAGGAATCAAACCAGATTCCACAAACTTATTGTATATTTTCATGTTATATCACCTATATTGTTTACCCAATATGATTGGATGATGGATTGATTATTGATTGTTGAACCCTTGATATTAACCAATGTGAAATATTGGTTGAGGACCGGGCAATAGATGGCCTAAATTATACATCGTTTTTATAAAGAATGATTTACCAAGACCAACCGTGTGCGACGCACGTGCCTAATCTTAACTATGAAATGATTTACCAAAATCTACCATGTGCGACGCACACGCCTCATCTTAATTAGTAAATGATTTACCAAAATATGTCGTGTGCGAAGCACGTGCCTCAGCTTAACTATGAAATGATTGATAAAACTAATTGTTATATTAGTAGAATTGTTAAACAAGTGGGTAAGTATTTATGAATGCCACATCGTCAAATCCATCGGAAATCACTAATTGATTTCCACAAAAATAATCGGGTTGTTAAATGTTTAAGAGAAAGTGTTTTCTCGCCACCACAGAATACGTTTTGAGGAAATCAACGTACATGACTCCTTTGAAAATACCCTGTCAGACATCCGTCCATACAAGTTATCCTGGGACTGGACAAACCGAAGGCACTATTCTGTAAAACAAAATAGCCCTTGCATATCTCTGTCTTCAATTATCTGCAGTATCTCTGACACGCGACGTATAAATCAAATCGAAGTGGAATATTAATTCCGGACTCTTCGAAATGATTATCGTAATGTCTTTTTCGGGTAGTCGATACTTAAAGAACTGATTCCAATATTTAATCTCAACACTTTCCTTATTTCAGAGGAAATAGTTGTCAACTTAGATGATTGAATTAATTACACTTCACGGTTCAACAGAAATGAACTTCTCTGATAATTAATAGCAAATGTCAATTTATAATTTAATCAATTCATCCCATATGCTTTCTTAAATTATAAGTTTGATCAAATATATTTTTATCTTAAAAATCCAGATATTTGACCGTCTGATATAACTGAACAATTATAGCACGTGCTTTGCACACGGTAGTCTCCACTCTAATGTTCGTTTATTTACTTCGATGGTTATTTGCAATTTACACTGTTGTAAATTATCGTTTATTTCTAAATAACATTAATTATCTGAATTATATATAAATTCTTTATTTTTATAATTTATTTTCTCTTTTTTTTTTGATTTGATTTTAAACTCGTCGAATCTCCTAAAAGTCTAGTTGCTACGACTCTTCTTCCTTCTTCTATTATTCCTTCAAAGATCCAAGAAAAATCTTTCTTTATATTATTTATTTTTATTTTCATTTTTATTTTATTTTTCTCATTTTTATTTAAACTTGTTTTTAAATAAAAATCTCGACCCAAACTTCTTTTCTATAATTTCTTTGTTTATTTCTCACCTATCCTTCCTTCTTGATCTAATCTCAGTTTATATCAATGGTGATGTACAAGCATGTCTACCATTATATATTCCTTTCAGCTCCATATACCGGAGTGTATATATATATATATATATATATATCAGATTTTAGCAAACGCTAGACAACATATTTTTTGATTTACTATGTTCCAGTGATGAAAAGAAAATGCCAAGCCCATTGGTTAACTCGCATCTATTCTTTGTTTGTTCCTTAAATTCTAAGAAAACAGTTTGCCAAACCCAATTCCCTCTTATTCATCTTCTGCTGTTCACTTACTGTTTTTCCCCTTCTTGAACCCCTTCTTCTTCTTTTGCTGATGCTTCTTCTTCCCTTATTCTAACAATCTGCAACACTCTTCTTTGATTCACTTTTTATTTTGTTTTGTTTTTGATTCCTTGTTTTTAATCATTTTTGAATACTCACGAACCTCTCTGGCTCCTTCTTCCCAAAGCTTACTGAAGCTTTCACAATGCACAAGGACACGTTGTGCACGTGCACACACTCTCAGCCCAACGTGAAGCTGCCGCAACCCCCCAGATCAGTTGCGACACCATCCCAGATCACCATCGACTCCTCCCCCAAGCGCTAGAGCCCCTTCTCTTCAAAAACACCATTTCAATTTCTTACTGCCGAAACAGTACAAATGCAGATCATCCAAAACTTGCCTTTCCCAACTACCTCCGACCACCGGAAGTCCCTACGCCACCTCCGATCAACTCCCCTACCTCATGCGCTCCTCCACACCGGTTTGCAGCAAACTCGATCATCCACTTGCCCCATACGAACGATCTAAAAACTGTATACCCAAAACAGACCAAAAACCCTACATCTGCTTCGTTTGCTCAATTCCTTCAATAGAAAAATTATCTAGTATTTTTTCCTTGATCTCCAACCACCCACGCCGCTCTGGTCCTAACGCCGTCGGATTCCGTTCATTGGTTCGCCGGAATTTGCCCCTAATCTATTTTCCGATCAACTTCCAATTTCTCAGCCATCACTTAATTAAAAATCATGAAATAAGTACTAAAATTCACTATTTGTACATATGATTCCACTCGTATGCCTGAAATTCAAACGTATGCTAGTCGAGATTCCAAGACTTAAACTTGGTTACTAGAAAGTGGGTATATCTCTGGGTATACATAAATCTATGATCTGGACTACTATTGGCTAATTACTATGGATCTATATATATATACTGCCAGCTTTTCAATCTAGACTGGAGAACTTAATTGAATTTAAACTATAAATTTTATATAACAGACATGGTATTGGCTCTTATTTATATGTAAATACAGAAACTGTTTTCATGTTCATCATAAGGTGTTATCAGTATACCAGTGTTTTAGATATCATACCAAAACATAAATGCGAACTAACCACTTGTTTACATTCAACTTCAGTAAAAATAAAGATTCAATAGAAAATGAATTTACTCACTAATGTCAGCTTTCCACTCTCTGTTCTCTCTGAACTGCTTGCTATTTCTCTGCTATATTAATTTTCTCATGCTTTGATTGTTTGTGTGTGAGAAGTTAGGGTCTTAAAGGTTGTATTTATAAGCAACAATAAATATTAAAAGATTTGCTACTTGCCTGTAGGCTTCTTTCACCATACTGCTTATGTTATAGCCTTATTAGCCTCTATGGTTTTACCATACCCTATTGTTTTAGGACACTACAACACATACAGCTACAGATTTGCCTGTTTCCAGTGTTGATTTGTTTTAATTATTTAAACAAGATATTTCCCTATATTCTTGTCTTACCTTTGCTTCTAGAAATTTGTTTACTATTCTGCGGCAAGGATAAAAGATTTTCTTGGATTGTGTATATATATAAAACATGATTTTCCTATGTTTGATTAAAAACTAGATGTGCTATCCTAAGTTAGTAGCTAGAACTACCATGCTTTTGGGGATTTGTTTGTGTTATTAAAATCACTCTATATGTTACATCCTATCAATAGGTTTTGACTCTTGCTGCTTGTTGTTTATTTGCAACAATACTCCTTATTTCTATATGGCAATTCATCATACGACTTGTGTTCAAGGTATTGACTTGTTTTCATATATTTTCTACACTGTTTCCTTTGCTGGTTTCTAAATCCATAACCTATCTATAATCACTAAATGCCATTTAACATCCATCATGTTGTAAGTGTACGTTTTCTAGTGTAGGATCTTGATTCTAAAAGATTACATAAATTTCTAAAATATCAAATTCAAATAAAAAGGATATCTACATATTATATGTATAATATATTTTTCCAATATACATTATGTTATAAATAAATGTATATAAATCTAGTGTAGGATTTTAATATGGTTTTTATGTTAAAACACAACTCCAATCATACGCATATTCCTATATACATTCTTATATATATATATATATATATATATATATATATATACTTACACAAATTCAAGTTTGCTTATCAATCCAAATTTTATTATAATTATCTAATTTATATTCCATTGTTTATTCATTAATATAAATTTATTCCACTTTATTTATAATAATCATTGTTTTACAAAGTCGTTTCAAAAACCGGGACATTACAGTCCATCCCCCTTAAAAGAATTTCGTCCCCGAAATTAAAGAGTGACGAACAGGTTTCTGGCTAAAATCAAATTCTTATATGTCCGCACCTTCCAAATAGACTCCTTATTTATTTAAAAATTTGATATCCTTATTTCCGAAATCCCAACTTCTGATTTTATCTCCAAATCAGTTCAGTTAACCTAGATAAGTCCATTACTCAAGTTTGGTCTTTATTACTAGGAGAAACCCAATTTTATTCAATGGATATTATCTAAATTTAACTCATCGTTATTTAACTTATATCGAGGCTGACCCTAATTTATTTAACTCCTTCTAATTATGACTTGGATTTTTATTGTCCAGTCCTTCAATTGATTGGAAGATATAACTGTAACCTAAGTCGATAGCTAGGGTTGGCTTATACTAAGTCTATACATTATAATTTATAATATAATTTATATTTTCAAATACGCTCTCTCAATATTCACTCAGAGCCAAGGTATTCGGTTAACCTTATGCTCTAATACCAACTGTAACGGCCGGGAAAAATTCGATACTTGAATTTTCAACAGTAATACAAAATCCTGTATTACTCGTCAAACAAAACCAAGTATTGAACTCCTGACTGTTAATAGAAAGAAATTAGAGGATGAGATAGAAAAGATAGAACTAATGGAATAGAAGAGTAAGAAGAACATCAGAATCTCACAGCGGAATTTAACAAATATAATATCACATCATATATTACATATCAGAGTTTGTTACATCATAGAATACTTCATACATCTTACATGTGTACTGGCCCAACACAAATATTCATCTTGATACTTAGATATAGATATAACTGATAAGATGACTCCATGACTTCTTGGTCCAAAATACTTCAAAGGATTTCCATTCATCACCTGGATCACTTGTCTACCCATAACAATTGTTATGAGTACCCAAGAGTTTAGGAAAACACAGAAAATAAACTCTGGGTCAGTCAGGGGACTGGTGTGAGTAAATACAGATAAAAGATGTAAACAAGGAATAAGGATTTAGGTTTTCATGTTGGTAGGTTCATTTACTTTAGAAATCATATATCAATCCATGTCTAATATCTGGATAATGATCTAAGTATTTTATATCAAGATGTTTGATATTATAATAGTTTTTATCAAATAAATAACCATCTAGTGAAACGCTTGCATCTCACGTTCACATATATAGTATAAAATCAAAAGTTGTAGGGCGCTTATTGGAGATTGGACTCCAACAGACAAGGTATGGGAGCACCTACCGATCAGTGTACTCTAGAGGGTATACACTGCAGGTTCAACAAGAACGTCTTGCAACCCGGCCATACATGACCGTCCACTCATTTAGCTTGAGTGTGACAAATATATTATCACCCCCACGGTTGGGAGCGACCCACCGTTTCCGAAAGCTGCAGCAGCGAAATATAGATTAAGAAGACAAATAGGAATTTCTCTAGATGGTGATAATACACCCTGCTTGGGAATGACCCAACTAGCCATGCTGCCTAGCCCAACTTTTGTTATTTCCTGGTTGTGAGGCTTTGAGGCTACGTTATCTTCTAGAACACCGGTTCACCATTCACTTTGAATGCCACATCGTCAAATCCATCGGAAACCACTAATTGATTTCCACAAAAATAATCGGGTTGTTAAATGTTTAAGAGAAAGTGTTTTCTCGCCACCACAGAATACGTTTTGAGGAAATCAACGTACATGACTCCTTTGAAAATACCCTGTCAGACATCCGTCCATACAAGTTATCCTGGGACTGGACAAACCGAAGGCACTATTCTGTAAAACAAAATAGCCCTTGCATATCTCTGTCTTCAATTATCTGCAGTATCTCTGACACGCGACGTATAAATCAAATCGAAGTGGAATATTAATTCCGGACTCTTCGAAATGATTATCGTAATGTCTTTTTCGGGTAGTCGATACTTAAAGAACTGATTCCAATATTTAATCTCAACACTTTCCTTATTTCAGAGGAAATAGTTGTCAACTTAGATGATTGAATTAATTACACTTCACGGTTCAACAGAAATGAACTTCTCTGATAATTAATAGCAAATGTCAATTTATAATTTAATCAATTCATCCCATATGCTTTCTTAAATTATAAGTTTGATCAAATATATTTTTATCTTAAAAATCCAGATATTTGACCGTCTGATATAACTGAACAATTATAGCACGTGCTTTGCACATGGTAGTCTCCACTCTAATGTTCGTTTATTTACTTCGATGGTTATTTGCAATTTACACTGTTGTAAATTATCGTTTATTTCTAAATAACATTAATTATCTGAATTATATATAAATTCTTTATTTTTATAATTTATTTTCTCTTTTTTTTTTATTTGATTTTAAACTCGTCGAATCTCCTAAAAGTCTAGTTGCTACGACTCTTCTTCCTTCTTCTATTATTCCTTCAAAGATCCAAGAAAAATCTTTCTTTATATTATTTATTTTTATTTTCATTTTTATTTTATTTTTCTCATTTTTATTTAAACTTGTTTTTAAATAAAAATCTCGACCCAAACTTCTTTTCTATAATTTCTTTGTTTATTTCTCACCTATCCTTCCTTCTTGATCTAATCTCAGTTTATATCAATGGTGATGTACAAGCATGTCTACCATTATATATTCCTTTCAGCTCCATATACCGGAGTGTATATATATATATATATATATATATCAGATTTTAGCAAACGCTAGACAACATATTTTTTGATTTACTATGTTCCAGTGATGAAAAGAAAATGCCAAGCCCATTGGTTAACTCGCATCTATTCTTTGTTTGTTCCTTAAATTCTAAGAAAACAGTTTGCCAAACCCAATTCCCTCTTATTCATCTTCTGCTGTTCACTTACTGTTTTTCCCCTTCTTGAACCCCTTCTTCTTCTTTTGCTGATGCTTCTTCTTCCCTTATTCTAACAATCTGCAACACTCTTCTTTGATTCACTTTTTATTTTGTTTTGTTTTTGATTCCTTGTTTTTAATCATTTTTGAATACTCACGAACCTCTCTGGCTCCTTCTTCCCAAAGCTTACTGAAGCTTTCACAATGCACAAGGACACGTTGTGCACGTGCACACACTCTCAGCCCAACGTGAAGCTGCCGCAACCCCCCAGATCAGTTGCGACACCATCCCAGATCACCATCGACTCCTCCCCCAAGCGCTAGAGCCCCTTCTCTTCAAAAACACCATTTCAATTTCTTACTGCCGAAACAGTACAAATGCAGATCATCCAAAACTTGCCTTTCCCAACTACCTCCGACCACCGGAAGTCCCTACGCCACCTCCGATCAACTCCCCTACCTCATGCGCTCCTCCACACCGGTTTGCAGCAAACTCGATCATCCACTTGCCCCATACGAACGATCTAAAAACTGTATACCCAAAACAGACCAAAAACCCTACATCTGCTTCGTTTGCTCAATTCCTTCAATAGAAAAATTATCTAGTATTTTTTCCTTGATCTCCAACCACCCACGCCGCTCTGGTCCTAACGCCGTCGGATTCCGTTCATTGGTTCGCCGGAATTTGCCCCTAATCTATTTTCCGATCAACTTCCAATTTCTCAGCCATCACTTAATTAAAAATCATGAAATAAGTACTAAAATTCACTATTTGTACATATGATTCCACTCGTATGCCTGAAATTCAAACGTATGCTAGTCGAGATTCCAAGACTTAAACTTGGTTACTAGAAAGTGGGTATATCTCTGGGTATACATAAATCTATGATCTGGACTACTATTGGCTAATTACTATGGATCTATATATATATACTGCCAGCTTTTCAATCTAGACTGGAGAACTTAATTGAATTTAAACTATAAATTTTATATAACAGACATGGTATTGGCTCCTATTTATATGTAAATACAGAAACTGTTTTCATGTTCATCATAAGGTGTTATCAGTATACCAGTGTTTTAGATATCATACCAAAACATAAATGCGAACTAACCACTTGTTTACATTCAACTTCAGTAAAAATAAAGATTCAATAGAAAATGAATTTACTCACTAATGTCAGCTTTCCACTCTCTGTTCTCTCTGAACTGCTTGCTATTTCTCTGCTATATTAATTTTCTCATGCTTTGATTGTTTGTGTGTGAGAAGTTAGGGTCTTAAAGGTTGTATTTATAAGCAACAATAAATATTAAAAGATTTGCTACTTGCCTGTAGGCTTCTTTCACCATACTGCTTATGTTATAGCCTTATTAGCCTCTATGGTTTTACCATACCCTATTGTTTTAGGACACTACAACACATACAGCTACAGATTTGCCTGTTTCCAGTGTTGATTTGTTTTAATTATTTAAACAAGATATTTCCCTATATTCTTGTCTTACCTTTGCTTCTAGAAATTTGTTTACTATTCTGCGGCAAGGATAAAAGATTTTCTTGGATTGTGTATATATATAAAACATGATTTTCCTATGTTTGATTAAAAACTAGATGTGCTATCCTAAGTTAGTAGCTAGAACTACCATGCTTTTGGGGATTTGTTTGTGTTATTAAAATCACTCTATATGTTACATCCTATCAATAGGTTTTGACTCTTGCTGCTTGTTGTTTATTTGCAACAATACTCCTTATTTCTATATGGCAATTCATCATACGACTTGTGTTCAAGGTATTGACTTGTTTTCATATATTTTCTACACTGTTTCCTTTGCTGGTTTCTAAATCCATAACCTATCTATAATCACTAAATGCCATTTAACATCCATCATGTTGTAAGTGTACGTTTTCTAGTGTAGGATCTTGATTCTAAAAGATTACATAAATTTCTAAAATATCAAATTCAAATAAAAAGGATATCTACATATTATATGTATAATATATTTTTCCAATATACATTATGTTATAAATAAATGTATATAAATCTAGTGTAGGATTTTAATATGGTTTTTATGTTAAAACACAACTCCAATCATACGCATATTCCTATATACATTCTTATATATATATATATATATATATATATATATATATATATATATATATATACTTACACAAATTCAAGTTTGCTTATCAATCCAAATTTTATTATAATTATCTAATTTATATTCCATTGTTTATTCATTAATATAAATTTATTCCACTTTATTTATAATAATCATTGTTTTACAAAGTCGTTTCAAAAACCGGGACATTACAGTCCATCCCCCTTAAAAGAATTTCGTCCCCGAAATTAAAGAGTGACGAACAGTTTTCTGGCTAAAATCAAATTCTTATATGTCCTCACCTTCCAAATAGACTCCTTATTTATTTAAAAATTTGATATCCTTATTTCCGAAATCCCAACTTCTGATTTTATCTCCAAATCAGTTCAGTTAACCTAGATAAGTCCATTACTCAAGTTTGGTCTTTATTACTAGGAGAAACCCAATTTTATTCAATGGATATTATCTAAATTTAACTCATCGTTATTTAACTTATATCGAGGCTGACCCTAATTTATTTAACTCCTTCTAATTATGACTTGGATTTTTATTGTCCAGTCCTTCAATTGATTGGAAGATATAACTGTAACCTAAGTCGATAGCTAGGGTTGGCTTATACTAAGTCTATACATTATAATTTATAATATAATTTATATTTTCAAATACGCTCTCTCAATATTCACTCAGAGCCAAGGTATTCGGTTAACCTTATGCTCTAATACCAACTGTAACGGCCGGGAAAAATTCGATACTTGAATTTTCAACAGTAATACAAAATCCTGTATTACTCGTCAAACAAAACCAAGTATTGAACTCCTGACTGTTAATAGAAAGAAATTAGAGGATGAGATAGAAAAGATAGAACTAATGGAATAGAAGAGTAAGAAGAACATCAGAATCTCACAGCGGAATTTAACAAATATAATATCACATCATATATTACATATCAGAGTTTGTTACATCATAGAATACTTCATACATCTTACATGTGTACTGGCCCAACACAAATATTCATCTTGATACTTAGATATAGATATAACTGATAAGATGACTCCATGACTTCTTGGTCCAAAATACTTCAAAGGATTTCCATTCATCACCTGGATCACTTGTCTACCCATAACAATTGTTATGAGTACCCAAGAGTTTAGGAAAACACAGAAAATAAACTCTGGGTCAGTCAGGGGACTGGTGTGAGTAAATACAGATAAAAGATGTAAACAAGGAATAAGGATTTAGGTTTTCATGTTGGTAGGTTCATTTACTTTAGAAATCATATATCAATCCATGTCTAATATCTGGATAATGATCTAAGTATTTTATATCAAGATGTTTGATATTATAATAGTTTTTATCAAATAAATAACCATCTAGTGAAACGCTTGCATCTCACGTTCACATATATAGTATAAAATCAAAAGTTGTAGGGCGCTTATTGGAGATTGGACTCCAACAGACAAGGTATGGGAGCACCTACCGATCAGTGTACTCTAGAGGGTATACACTGCAGGTTCAACAAGAACGTCTTGCAACCCGGCCACACATGACCGTCCACTCATTTAGCTTGAGTGTGACAAATATATTATCACCCCCACGGTTGGGAGCGACCCACCGTTTCCGAAAGCTGCAGCAGCGAAATATAGATTAAGAAGACAAATAGGAATTTCTCTAGATGGTGATAATACACCCTGCTTGGGAATGACCCAACTAGCCATGCTGCCTAGCCCAACTTTTGTTATTTCCTGGTTGTGAGGCTTTGAGGCTACGTTATCTTCTAGAACACCGGTTCACCATTCACTTTGAATGCCACATCGTCAAATCCATCGGAAATCACTAATTGATTTCCACAAAAATAATCGGGTTGTTAAATGTTTAAGAGAAAGTGTTTTCTCGCCACCACAGAATACGTTTTGAGGAAATCAACGTACATGACTCCTTTGAAAATACCCTGTCAGACATCCGTCCATACAAGTTATCCTGGGACTGGACAAACCGAAGGCACTATTCTGTAAAACAAAATAGCCCTTGCATATCTCTGTCTTCAATTATCTGCAGTATCTCTGACACGCGACGTATAAATCAAATCGAAGTGGAATATTAATTCCGGACTCTTCGAAATGATTATCGTAATGTCTTTTTCGGGTAGTCGATACTTAAAGAACTGATTCCAATATTTAATCTCAACACTTTCCTTATTTCAGAGGAAATAGTTGTCAACTTAGATGATTGAATTAATTACACTTCACGGTTCAACAGAAATGAACTTCTCTGATAATTAATAGCAAATGTCAATTTATAATTTAATCAATTCATCCCATATGCTTTCTTAAATTATAAGTTTGATCAAATATATTTTTATCTTAAAAATCCAGATATTTGACCGTCTGATATAACTGAACAATTATAGCACGTGCTTTGCACACGGTAGTCTCCACTCTAATGTTCGTTTATTTACTTCGATGGTTATTTGCAATTTACACTGTTGTAAATTATCGTTTATTTCTAAATAACATTAATTATCTGAATTATATATAAATTCTTTATTTTTATAATTTATTTTCTCTTTTTTTTTGATTTGATTTTAAACTCGTCGAATCTCCTAAAAGTCTAGTTGCTACGACTCTTCTTCCTTCTTCTATTCTTCCTTCAAAGATCCAAGAAAAATCTTTCTTTATATTATTTATTTTTATTTTCATTTTTATTTTATTTTTCTCATTTTTATTTAAACTTGTTTTTAAATAAAAATCTCGACCCAAACTTCTTTTCTATAATTTCTTTGTTTATTTCTCACCTATCCTTCCTTCTTGATCTAATCTCAGTTTATATCAATGGTGATGTACAAGCATTTCTACCATTATATATTCCTTTCAGCTCCATATACCGAAGTATATATATATATCAGATTTTAGCAAACGCTAGACAACATATTTTTTGATTTACTATGTTCCAGTGATGAAAAGAAAATGCCAAGCCCATTGGTTAACTCGCATCTATTCTTTGTTTGTTCCTTAAATTCTAAGAAAACAGTTTGCCAAACCCAATTCCCTCTTATTCATCTTCTGTTGTTCACTTACTGTTTTTCCCCTTCTTGAACCCCTTCTTCTTCTTTTGTTGATGCTTCTTCTTCCCTTATTCTAACAATCTGCAACACTCTTCTTTGATTCACTTTTTATTTTGTTTTGTTTTTGATTCCTTGTTTTTAATCATTTTTGAATACTCACGAACCTCTCTGGCTCCTTCTTCTTCCCAAAGCTTACTGAAGCTTTCACAATGCACAAGGACACGTTGTGCACGTGCACACACTCTCAGCCCAACGTGAAGCTGCCGAAACCCCCCAGATCAGTTGCGACACCATCCCAGATCACCATCGACTCCTCCCCCAAGCGCTAGAGCCCCTTCTCTTCAAAAACACCATTTCAATTTCTTACTACCGAAACAGTACAAATGCAGATCATCCAAAACTTGCCTTTCCCAACTACCTCCGACCACCGGAAGTCCCTACGCCACCTCCGATCAACTCCCCTACCTCATGCGCTCCTCCACATCGGTTTGCAGCAAACTCGATCATCCACTTGCCCCATACGAACGATCTAAAAACTGTATACCCAAAACAGACCAAAAACCCTACATCTGCTTCGTTTGCTCAATTCCTTCAATAGAAAAATTATCTAGTATTTTTTCCTTGATCTCCAACCACCCACGCCGCTCTGGTCCTAACGCCGTCGGATTCCGTTCATTGGTTCGCCGGAATTTGCCCCTAATCTATTTTCCGATCAACTTCCAATTTCTCAGCCATCACTTAATTAAAAATCATGAAATAAGTACTAAAATTCACTATTTGTACATATGATTCCACTCGTATGCCTGAAATTCAAACGTATGCTAGTCGAGATTCCAAGACTTAAACTTGGTTACTAGAAAGTGGGTATATCTCTGGGTATACATAAATCTATGATCTGGACTACTATTGGCTAATTACTATGGATATATATATATATATATATATATATATATATATATATATACTGCCAGCTTTTCAATCTAGACTGGAGAACTTAATTGAATTTAAACTATAAATTTTATATAACAGACATGGTATTGGCTCCTATTTATATGTAAATACAGAAACTGTTTTCATGTTCATCATAAGGTGTTATCAGTATACCAGTGTTTTAGATATCATACCAAAACATATATGCGAACTAACCACTTGTTTACATTCAACTTCAGTAAAAATAAAGATTCAATAGAAAATGAATTTACTCACTAATGTCAGCTTTCCACTCTCTGTTCTCTCTGAACTGCTTGCTATTTCTCTGCTATATTAATTTTCTCATGCTTTGATTGTTTGTGTGTGAGAAGTTAGGGTCTTAAAGGTTGTATTTATAAGCAACAATAAATATTAAAAGATTTGCTACTTGCCTGTAGGCTTCTTTCACCATACTGCTTATGTTATAGCCTTATTAGCCTCTATGGTTTTACCATACCCTATTGTTTTAGGACACTACAACACATACAGCTACAGATTTGCCTGTTTCCAGTGTTGATTTGTTTTAATTATTTAAACAAGATATTTCCCTATATTCTTGTCTTACCTTTGCTTCTAGAAATTTGTTTACTATTCTGCGGCAAGGATAAAAGATTTTCTTGGATTGTGTATATATATAAAACATGATTTTCCTATGTTTGATTAAAAACTAGATGTGCTATCCTAAGTTAGTAGCTAGAACTACCATGCTTTTGGGGATTTGTTTGTGTTATTAAAATCACTCTATATGTTACATCCTATCAATAGGTTTTGACTCTTGCTGCTTGTTGTTTATTTGCAACAATACTCCTTATTTCTATATGGCAATTCATCATACGACTTGTGTTCAAGGTATTGACTTGTTTCATATATTTTCTACACTGTTTCCTTTGCTGGTTTCTAAATCCATAACCTATCTATAATCACTAAATGCCATTTAACATCCATCATGTTGTAAGTGTACGTTTTCTAGTGTAGGATCTTGATTCTAAAAGATTACATAAATTTCTAAAATATCAAATTCAAATAAAAAGGATATCTACATATTATATGTATAATATATTTTTCCAATATACATTATGTTATAAATAAATGTATATAAATCTAGTGTAGGATTTTAATATGGTTTTTATGTTAAAACACAACTCCAATCATACGCATATTCCTATATACATTCTTATATATATATATATATATACTTACACAAATTCAAGTTTGCTTATCAATCCAAATTTTATTATAATTATCTAATTTATATTCCATTGTTTATTCATTAATATAAATTTATTCCACTTTATTTATAATAATCATTGTTTTACAAAGTCGTTTCAAAAACCGGGACATTACAGTGTTATTGAAGACACCATTCATGACAAACCCAAAATCCAATTTGATATTAAATACAAGGCTCTGAATAGAAATTATATCGGCTTATATTCAATATCAAATTCTGAAACTAACGGATATCGTTTTGGGAATAACGATATCTATATCTTCTAAATTCCTCAACAATATCCGTATAATCACGGAATCCAATATCGAATAGTTCCGATGATTATTTCTAATAAAATCCATTCCAATTTATTCGTTGGAAAATTTTGGTTATATAAAACCATTTCAATTCCAATTTATTAATTCCAAAATCATTGGATTAATATTCTAGTCAATAACTAGTTCATCTAGATAAAATATCTTTTATCTTTTTAAAACTTGGAATTTTTCATCCAAAATCTTTCCAAATCATTAATTATGATTTTACATACTTTTTCTATATTTTAATAATTTTATTAAGGTCATTACAGTCGGTTTCCAATATCGGCCACCGAACTGCATTCGTAGCGACTTTTTCTAAAATTGATTTGGACATATTTTAAAATCCAACCGTTAGATTTCAAATCTCTTATTATCATTCAAAAGCTCTTTTCGATACGAACCCAATGGTTCCGGTTTTAGGAGAATCCGACGGCCGGATCTTCCGTTACGTCAATTTGAAGTTAACGGTTGAAATTCGCGAACAGTCGTTGTGTGGCGCGTTCTATTCAAGCCATTATATATATAATATGTATATGGTCGATTTCTATTTAAAACATATTTTATAAATCGTTTATAAATTCATTTTAAAACGATTAAAACTTCCATTTCAATTTTAAATAAAAATTGAATATTCCATATCATTATAATATTAAAATGATAATATTTTCAAAATATCTGATTTTGAAATCAAACCTTTTCGATATTCATTATAAAATAAATAAAATTTACAGAAAATTCCGCTCGAGTAAAAATGGCCTTTAACTACTTAACTCAACTTCATATATTTCAATATTTTGTTGTCCATCTAAAATTGGACATCGAAATCACATTTTACTTCTCTACTAAATATTATATTAAAATATTCTTTCAAATTCTGAAACAGAATTCGACTCAATCAATTACCATATAATTTCAGTTATATGGATTTCATACATCGCATGTTTACAACAATAATGATAAATAATCATTAAAAATTCAAACGACATCCAAAGTGCATTCTACAACTGTATAAGCATTAAAACAAATAAATAACGCTTGCCACAGTCTGTCAACCAATCGATTGACATACAACTAAATATTGGGATTAGTGTATGTCAAATATCATCCCAATACCGGTGTGGGGTTTTCAAACAACAATGGTCGATTCAAATTAATCACTAGTTAATAAACTTAACCAATTCTAATTCGATTCGAATTATTTTTCTATTTAACCAATTTCCACTGTTTAAATTATAAATGGATATTTATAATTTAATTTCAACTACCATATTAATGTTAACATTATTTTTAATATGTTACACATCACAATCACAACACAACACAGTCAATTAAATCATCCATGGTTTTCAAACAACAGTGAATGTGATCTAAAAGGCACCAAACAGCATTTGTGATAATTAAAAACTGATAAAAATCAATATTGGCAGTTCATATATTCAGTTATAAAATAAATAACTGTACAAATATTTTAGTGAGATAATTCTCACTTTGGTCTCCACTCTGTCAGTCTTTAATTAGCGATGATTTTAACTAAATTAAACCAGACGTTTAATTTAGTCAAAAATTCTAAGTGCTTCCAAATTTGTTCCATTGCCTAGATCTTGAATTTACGATTGCAACGCATCCAACTTCGTCGAATTTTGTGGTCATATGGTCAAGATATAAACATGTCAAGTTATACGGTTTAAATTAATTTAATACAATAAATTTTCTGATTAATTTAATTAAGGTTTTTAATTAACCTTAATTGCCGAGATTAGCCGCAATAATTCCTTCAGATGTCTTCGTCCCCGATTTTATACGAACCCAAAACCATGAATGCAGAAGAAAAAAAACCTACACCTCCTTCTTGGTTTGCGCGCGCCTCCCCAGTCCGTCGAAGCTTGATCGGAGATGGCCACTACGAAGGCCATCGCTTCCTCCCTCTCCGCCTGGAGCATGGCGCAGCTCGGCGGTCCCCAAACTCAGAAAAGCAAGCCTAAACGCAGCGGGTTTGGAGAACAAAATCAGCCACCTCGTCTTGAATTAATTCTTCTCCACCGTTGAATAACACGAGCTCACTGAGATCTACAATAATGGTGTTGAACACTTGTTGAATCGATTAATTAATTGCCGGAATTTTTGGGGAAGAATCCGAAGGTTTCTGGCCTTCGAATGAATCGACGGCTCAAGCAAATGAAAAAGGGGAATAAAGGTTTGCTAAAATATGGATATATATATATATATAGTATATATTAATAATATTTTATTCATTTAATTCGTAAAATACTTATTTAACGCTACAAACTCCAAATCAAACCCAACGCCTATCGTCCCTAACCAAATACCCCCATTCTGAACACAATGGAATATGTTTTGTAAGCCAATTCGACTGTTTCAATCAGTTTATGTCAAAATTAAAATATAAATTAATATAACGGTCAATATTGAATTTGAACGTATATTTTAATTTACCCGGGCCACATACTGACTCCAAAAATTGTGAAAATTGAAATCTATCTATGTTTTGACAATACGGTCCTAACAAAATTAATTTCATCGAATTTGGAGGCCGTTTGAAAAATGCCCTTGTTAACTGGTTTTTAAATTCAAACTAAAACTGAAAACACGTTTAAATTCACTACACTCACAAACTAATTCCAAAAATTACGAAATTTTAAATTAACTAACTATAATTTGATATTCCGGATCCAACAAAAGTGGTGTCGTCGAAAACGGAGGTTGTTTGAAAAATGGCTATTTTTAAGAGCTATATATGTATCAAAAATATAAATCAATTCCACGGCGACTATTTGAAATTTTAAACTGGACATAACTTAAATTTATAAAGTGAAATCTCAGTTTCTTACATTCGTTAGAAATTTACTGTTCAAAATATTCCAACATTTCTTGTTTCGTCCAATTCTGACTTATATTGAATTATGTATATTTAATTAAAGTTTAATATCGAATTTTCAAACTATCGCCCATTACGAGTTCGTTTTAATTAAATTTTAAATCTATACGTTCTTACTTCGATTTAAATAAATTTTAAATCATTAATTCTCAAATGAAATCATTTTAAATATTCAAAACCCATTAAAATAGCTAAAATAAAAATTTGAAATCAGTTCAGAAATTCCGGGTTGTTACAATCTCCCCCACTTAAAATCTTTTCGTCCTTGAAAAGGAACAGAGTTGAAAGTTGTTTAAATAACCAACTCAAATTTCATTCTGGCTTGAGTTCTTCAACTTTTCAGTTCCTAAGAACTTTCTAATTTCTCAAAAATTTGGCTAACACCCTAAATTTTCGAAAAATTTCGCCATAACCTCCTTTGTACGGGGAGGGTTTGAAAATTTTATTGGACCGTATTAGGTACCTAATAAATCTATAAAAAACATACACAATTATTGTGACCTATCTATGCCCAAGGGATACGTGTAAATAGTCAAAATCTCATACCATACCCCAGTTTTGGAAATAAAATAATCCATGTGCCTTAATTAAAAACAAGAGAGACGTGAATTTTTGTCATCTCCAGACCTGTGTAGGGTTTTTTTTTTAATCTTTCCCCGAGCACCTTTATATGTTTATTAAGTCCATAATCATTCTTCTGTTCAACCTGTAATTCAGTCATCGTCATACAAGCATCTCGCTCGTATGGTAATCCAAACCTCGTAATATAAGCACCAAATGCTTATATGGAATATGATATGATATGCTATCTTCATGTAGTATGTCATGCGGTGTAGTTCACAATTTATTTGTTGCTATTCTATGTCGTACATTGTATTTCACATAGAGCAACCATCACAGCGCATCCAAATTCATTCACAAGAGTTTATAATAAATAAAATTTCGCAACCAACTCATTAAGGTGCACTTGTTTGTCGGGCACACAATTTATTCTTTACTCAACGCTAAGCCATTAACCTGCTCAACACGCACACGCACACACACACACACACACACACATATATATATATATACACACATATCCAATTCTAACTAAATTTTGTATTCAGCTCTATATTTGATTTGATTTGGCTTTTATTTATCATTCATTCTTATATGGGTTTTATCCTTCTAATAATTTTTATTAGTTAAATTAATAATCATACAACACAACCAGCAATCAATTTGTTAATTAAATTTTCGAACATATAACTTTTATATACTCAAAAATCATATTTTAAGGCCAAATCACAAACAATAAATTCTAACTAAGTTTTGGTTCTCACACCAGTCAATTGGAAATATATAGATATCCACTTTCAAAACTCAAAAATAAACACTATTGATGTCGCGACATCACCAGAATTGTGCCCGGGCGACTAGAGTGCGATTCTATATCTATCCAGTATATTTGAGACTTCGAATACACGTTAATTACATGTATACTCAAGATCTTCATATATACCGAAAAGACCAAGGTATAGCACCTGTGAGAGTTTGGGATAGAGCTTGGCGGATTGTGCAGACCGACGCTGACTTTGTCAACAACATGTCGGTAATCCTTAGGTGTCCAACTCATAAAATGAGACCAAGATATACCAACGCTGACTTTGTCAACAAGGTGTCGGAAAGAGCTTGGCGGATTTGCACACCTTCGCGAGATGTACTAGCAATGTTGGATACCCTTGGGTTATTAATATATATACATTCTCTTTTTCTTTTCTTTTTACATAAGAGAGAGAGTTAAGCGAGAATATCTTAGCACAACTTCACTTAAAAGATCTAAAATGTTATCACAAGTAGTCTACCATTCATTTAATCGGATTACAATTCAGAAAACATTTCATACTCATCACCTACGAATTTTCCAATATACTATTTACACCAAATTTGCTCATAATTCAAACTTTCCTTTCGTTATCCGCTAAGAGAAGTAAATCTCTAAACATTTTAATCAAACAACCAGAATTGTATGCTAACGCCATCATGTGTTATTTAAAAGTACATAGAAATGCGAAATTCTTCTTCTTCTTCTTCTTCTTTTCTAAAAAGAAAGGAAAATTCTATGCAAAACCAAAATAAATATGAAACTCCCCCCACACTTGATTTGGATTGTGTCCCCATAGTCAATGCATGACACAATGAGTGAACGGAAGAGAAATATTTACATATTTACAAAGGAGGGTTAAACTTAACTTTCTTACTTCACGTAGCATGGCTCATTAAGAATCATGAGCTCCTCCTCTTGATCTGTGGGCAATTCCAAGAATGGTTTTAGACGTTGACCATTGACTTTGAATATGGATCTATCCCTCGGGTTTTCTATTTCAATAGCACGATGTGGAAAAACAGTTCGAACAACATATGGTCCGGTCCATCTTGATTTTAACTTCCCGGGGAATAAATGAAGTCGTGAGTCATACAACAGAACTTTTTGGTATGTTAAAAATGTTTTTCTTAGGATTGACTTGTCATGAAAAACTTTGGTTTTTTCCTTGTAAATTTTCGTGTTTTCATAAGCGTCATTCCTAATTTCTTCAAGCTCGTTGAGTTGCAATTTTCGGTTTTCGCCAGCTTGTTCAAGATCAAAGTTTAAGTTCTTTATCGCCCAAAGTGCTTTATGTTCAAGTTCAACAGTTAAATGACAGGCTTTACTATAAACCAATCGAAAAGAGGACATTCCAATATTAGTTTTAAAAGCCGTGCGGTAAGCCCAAAGCGCGTCGGTCAATTTTTGTGACATATCTTTTCGGTTTTTATTTATAGTTTTCTCCAAAATCTGTTTTATTTGACGATTCGATACTTCGACTTGACCACAAGTTTGCGGATGATAAGGAGTGGATAACTTGTGGGTTATCGAGTATTTCTTCATTAAGGATTCAAAAGATCGATTACATAAATGCGTTCCATTGTCGCTTATTATTGTGCGAGGTGTGCCAAACCTCGAAAACATATTCTCTTTTAGAAATTTCACAACAATTTTATGATCATTTGTTTTACATGGAACGACTTCGACCCATTTAAAAACGTAATCGACAGCGAGAAGAATATACAAGTTTCCAAAGGAGTTTGGGAAAGGTCCCATAAAGTCAATACCCCATACATCAAAGATCTCGATCGTAAGGATGGGGTTCAAAGACATCATATATCATCGAGAAATCTTTCCAAGCATTTGACAACGATTGCAAGTTTTACAAAATTCGAACGAGTCTTTAAAGAGAGTAGGCCAATAAAAACCACATTGAAGTACCTTTTAAGCGGTTTTCCTAGGACCAAAATGTCCACCGCACGCATGATCATGGCAAAATGAGAGAACACTCCTAATTTCGCTATCAGGAACACATCGACGAATGGTTTGGTTCGAACAATACTTAAACAAGTATGGGTCATCCCAATAGAAGTATTTCACTTGGGAAAGAAATTTGTATTTATCTTATTTGGACCAAAATGAGGGGGTTTCTTTGGTGACTAGATAGTTCACTATGTCGGCGAACCAAGGATCGATTGAAACAGAAAGGAGTTGTTCGTCGGGAAAGTTTTCATTGATAAGCAAAGAAGATGGCGCGTTCGGAAGACGAGATAAGTGATCAACTATGATGTTATCGAATCCTTTTTTGTCTTTGATTGTAAGATCGAATTCTTGAAGCAAAAGGATTCATCGAATTAAGCGTGACTTAGCATCCTTTTGTAGCAAAAAGGTTCCAAAGAGCAGAATGGTCAGTGTAGACCGTGACGTGGAAAATGACGTGTTGACGGGAAATGCCGAAGAGCAAAAAGTTCTTTTTCAGTGGTCGTATAATTCAGTTGAGTGTTGTTCAAGGTCATACTCGCGTAGTAACTGACGTGAAGGATTTTGTTGATGCGTTGTCCTAAGACAGCACCAACCGCGAAGTAAGAAGCGTCACACATGATTTCAAAAGGAAGTTCCCAATTGGGCGAACAGATTATCGGGGCTGAAATGAGTTCATTTTTAAGACGTTCAAAAGAAGTGACACATTCAGAGTTAAATTCAAATGGGATGTCCTTTCCTAGAAGAGTAGTCAAAAGATGAGCGATTTTGGTAAAATCTTTCACAAAGCATCGATAAAAACCAGCATGCCCAAGAAATGAACGAATGTCAATAACGCATTTTGAAATGGGTTGTTTTGAAATAACGTCTACTTTTGCTTTATCTACCTCAATGCCATTATTTGAAATTACATGTCGAAGGACAATGCCTTGTTTGACGATAAAGTGGCATTTTTCCCAATTCAACATTAAGTGTTTTTCTTTACATCGATTTAAAACAAGTTCAAGATGATGTAAACAAGAGGAAAAAGAATCGCCAAAGATCGAAAAATCATCCATAAAGACTTCAAGAAAGCGTTCGTCCATATCAAAAAAATTCCAACCATACATCGTTAGAAAGTTGCAGGAGCATTGCAAAGACCGAAAGGCATACGTCGGTAAGCAAAGGTACCGAATGGACATGTGAAAGTAGTTTTTTCTTGATCTTAAGGAGCGATTGAAATTTGGTTATAACCAGAATAACCATCAAGAAAGCAGTAGAATTCATGACCAGCTAAACGTTCAAGCATTTGATCGATGAAAGGAAGAGGAAAGTGGTCTTTACGCGTTGCAGCATTCAATTTCCGATAATTGATGCAAACACGCCAACCTGTTTGAGTATGAGTTGGAAGAAGTTCGTTTTGGTCATTTGCGACAATGGTAAGTCCGGACTTTTTAGGAACAACGTGAATGGGGCTAACCCATAAGCTATCAGAAATGGGGTAAATGATACCATTGTCGAGAAGTTTAAGAATTTCTTCGCGAACTACCTCTTTCATCTTAGGGTTAAGCCTACGTTGTGCTTCACAAGTAGGTTTGGCTTCATCGGTTAAGTGAATACGATGTTAAAACGATTGCGGGGCTAATTCCCTTGATGTCAGATATGGACCAACCGATTGCATCTTTGTTTTTAGAAAGAGTCGAGAGAAGAGAAAATTCTTGATCACGAGTTAAATTTGAAGAAATTATGACAGGACAAGTTTTGTTATCACATAAGTATACATACTTAAGGTGATCGGGAAGAGGTTTAAGGTCCAAATTTGGTGGCTTCTCGATCAAAGAACTTGGTTGAGATTTGGACTCAACTGAAAGCGACTCAAATGGAAGCGTGTGTTCGACTTCGTTAGGACCTCCTTGGAACAATTTTTCGTACTCGGCCTCACGCTCATTATTAAGGCCAATGGATTCTTTTTCGGAGTTCTCGTGAATGGCATTAACTTCCAAGGTTTGGTTACATGATTCATTTGAATGACTTTCAAGATTGAAAATGTTAAGATCTAAAGTCATGTTTCCAAAAGAGATTTTCATTGAATCATTGCGACAATTTATTAAAGCATTTGAAGTAGCCAAAAAGGGTCGACCTAAAATCAAAGGAATTTGACTCATTGGATTATTGACAGGTTGAGTTTCCAAAACAATGAAATCGACAGGGAAGATGAATTGACCAACTTTGTTGAGTACGTCCTTGATTTGTCCAACGGGTTTCTTAACTGAAAGATCAACAAATTGAAGAGTTATTTTCGTTGGTTTAAGTTCACCCAAACCAAGTTGTTGGTAAACAGAATATGGAATCAAATTGACACTCGCACCCAAATCAACTAAGCATTTGTTAATTTTTTTATTTCCTATCGTGCATGAGATTGTAGGGCATCCAGGATCTTTGTATTTGATCGGGATCAATTGGGTCAAGACTTCGCTAAGTCCTGCAGCTAAAAAGACTTTCTTGGGTACATGAGTGTGTCGTTTTTGGGTACACAAGTCTATGAGAAATTTGGCGTAGGTTGGGACTTGTTGAATGATGTCAAGAAGAGGGATGTTAACTTTCACTTGTTTGAAAATTTCTAACATCTTTTCCATTTGGTCGGAATGTTTCTTTGGTCGAAGACGATGAGGAAGTGGAATGCGAAACTCAGTAGGTCGGTTTACTTGAGTTGGAGCAGAACTGGACTCAGAATTTGGATCGAGATCATTTATGGTTTTAGAAGAGTCGAGAGTAACACTCGGTAAGTTATTTGGATTTTCAACTTGATTATCGATTTACTTACCGAATCGTAAAGTTGTGTTAGCATTCAACTGAGTTTGATTGCTATCCTGGATGACATGAGCTTGGTTTGGATTAGGATTTTGACTCTTAGGGTTCAGAATGGGTTGACTCGGGAAAGTACCTCTTTCCCATTCACTTATGGAAGTGGCTAACTGACTCATTTGCATTTCAAGTTTAGCGATCGACTAACTCGTGGTTTGCGTGTACGAAGTCAACAAATTTTGCAGATTGCTATTTGATTGGATATTTTTAGTCGTTTCTTTAGTCAACATTTCGAGACTTTTCTCAAGTGGTGTCAATCGTTTATCGTCTTGGGGAACAAAAGATTGTTGCGCTTGATTTTGAGAAGGCGGCGCAAGATTTTGGAATTGAGTTTGTTGAAAGGGAGGATTCGAAGGATTATTCAAAAATGGTTGAAAAGGGGATCGAACCAAATTCGAATTTGCATTGTTTTGGGTCCAAGAGAAATTAGGATGATTTCTCCAACCTGGATTGTATATTGGGGAGAATGGGCCGTTTCTAGCTTTGTTAAATGCGTTGATTTGTTTTAAAGAATGTGGGCACTGATTGGCAATGTGGTTAGGATCGTTACATTTGTAAAGAAGGCTGAGACGCTTGAGCTTGATTTATTTAAGTTGATGAAAGGACATTATCAAATTTGGTTAACCTCGTGTCTATTTTAGCTTCTAAGGACGTTGAAGATCCTACCGAATGAGCGTTTGATCGGGAATAAATCGATTTCTCGTTAGACCTTTCCCATTGAGCTGATTTTTGGGTCAAATTTTCAAGAAATTGCCAAGCGACATCGTGATGTTGGGCCAGAAAGTTTCCTTGACACATCGATTCGAGCATGGTTTGAGATTTATTTTCGAGTCCATCGTATAAAATTTGACAAAGAGTCCATTTTTCGAAATTGTGATGGGACATTTGATTAGAAGTTCTTTAAATCTTTCGAAATATTTTGCAAAGGATTCACCCCCAAATTGATGAAAATTAACGATGCCATTTCTAATTTTAGATGTTTTTTCCAAAGGATGATTTTTTTTTAGAAAAACGTTCACAAATTCATCCCAAGTTCCAATCGTATTTGAAGGCAAGCTACACAACCATTTTTGGGCATAATCGGTGAGTGCAAATGGAATTAACCTAAGTTTGATTCCATCGCCACTTAATTGTTGAAATCTCATGGTTGCACAAACTTGTTCAAATTTGGTTAAGAAAATGTAAGGATCATCACGTTCAAAATTGCCGAATTTTGGAGGATTATTTATGTGATTCGAATGAATTTCGAAGTGGTTACCCGTCGGGGTGGGAAATATGATACAAGAAGGAATAGAAACTCGATCGGGGAAGTATCTATCCATAAGAGTTCGAGGGGGATTTTCTTCGGCCATGGTTGAAAGAATGTTTGTTCAGACTAGACGATTAGTTGAAGGATCACGAGTCCAGCTGCGCATGCACTAGCGCAAAGAATAACAGAAAAGGAGAAAGAACAAACTTGAGAAGAGGATTGAAGAGAATATATTTTTTTTAAGAGAGAAAAGTTAAATTTGTACAAAAAGGAAAAAATCACTATTGGCCCCCTTTTTTTTTAAAGATGCATGAACCTAATGCAATTTACAATTTTTCTAGAATTATATATTGACGGTTAGATTAATGTCAATAAAAGATTTCTCAGCTAGTTAACAGGCAGGAGTTATCGGTGCACCAAGAATCACCCTAGTAATGCAACTGAAGGTTTAAGTACCTTCAGAGGAACAACCGATATAATATTAACGAATCACCGTAATATTTATAAACGGTTATTACTCTGCCGTAGCCTAGACATCGAGAAATAATCCGTTAGAAATAATCAACATAATTTACAATTTTTTTTTGAAATATTTTAATCAATCACAGAACGAACAGTCTCAGAACAATCACAGAACAAGGAATTGCAGAAATAATTTTTTTTTACATGCAAGCCGCGGCACCTGCACAAAATCTTTACAAGCAAATTATATATATATATATATATATATATATATATTTCAAGCAGCAGCAGCAGGCCCTGTAGAGTTTAGAGAATTCTCACCTAGATCGGCAGTCCGCCCAATGCAACTGAGTAGCGCTAGCGCGTTCACACCCCCACTTGGTGTGCAACCGCTCCAACAATTCTAATGCTGCCAATTTCAAATTGCTTAACCTCTGAAATGCCTATTTGTTGATTGAATTCTGCGTTTTTCGATCTTGAGTGAATTTGACTTCTCTTGAATTTTTTTTTACAAGAAAGAAAATGAACCTAAAGACAAAATCAAACAAAATGAAAATAAGATGAGTAGAAATCAAAAAAGAATTTTTTTTTAGAAAGCAATTGGACAAATGAAATGAACTGAAGAAAAATAAAAACTCTAATTCTAAACAAAGACAAGACTCAGCAAAAACTAAACTAGACACAAACTACACTAGGTTGGTACACTTCACATAATAAACCAAAATAGAGACTAGTCAAATTTTAAACCGAATTTTAGTGCAAAGCTCAAACCAAATAACTTGGCCCACTTAACAAAAAATAGAAACCATAAAAATAGAAAAGAGCCAAGTCACCATGACTCAGCCAAGATGGTATGAAACAATTAGACACACCGCACCCAATTTCTAGACTTTAACACGCCCTTTCAAAATTCAGAAGCCTCGATGTAAACACCCCAACCCTCTCAGTAATCAAACAACTCAATAAGAAAGGAAAAAAGAAAATAAATCGTTACCACGCCTTATCAAAATCAACCCACTTAAAATCACGTCCCATTCTAATTTGAAAACAAATCCCACATCTTTGGATATTTTTTTTGGTGCGAGGATGACGGGTTGGATGTAGTTACGGCATTGAGAGTCGAGAGGGAGATTGGCAATGAAGGGTGTAGGTGGATGTGAGTGAAGCAACTTTGAGAAGAGATGCTTGTTTGGAATTTTGGTTTCTGGTGGATGGACATGAACGTGGTATGGTAGTTATAGAATTGTAGTCTGTAGTTTGTGATGGAGTGGGTGATGTATGGATTATGTATGGAGGAGGATGTTACCGTGAATGGTTTGGAGAATGGATTGATGGACGGGATTTGATGATGTTTAGAAAATGGTGTAAGAAATGGTAGAGAGAATAGAATGTTAAGAGGAGGTTGGTTTATAAAGGATTGTGAATTGTGAATGGAATAAGGCAGAGAAGGGAAGAAAATTATAGAGGGAGGACAAGAAAAAGGAAAGAAATAAATGAGAGAAGAAGAAAGGGAAAGAAGTAAAAGAGAAAAAAAAATGGAAAGATATAATTTTAATTAATTACTGGAAAGAAAAAGAGGGAAGACAGTCAAGAAATAAATGAAAGAAGGGAAAGGAAATTAAAAAGGAAGTAAAAGGAAAGCACTATTTTTTTGCAAGAATTGTAAAAAGAAGAGAAATAAATGAGAGAGAAATAAAGGGAAAGAAATAAAGGAAATTGAAAACACAAAAAATGGGAAAGAGACTGAACAAAAGGCAAATGTTTTTTTTTCTTTCTTTTTTCTAATAACTAGAAGATAAATGACTGGATTTTTTTTAGTGATGAGAGATGCAAGAGACAGATAGCGCAAACAAATATTCACAAATGCAATTACAAACACGTAGAGAAAACAAACAACACAATTTAATACAACCAAAAATAAACAAATAAAAGCAACACCATGCATAAAATGATAATACAAACAAGATTTTTTTTTTAATAAATAAAAACACACACAAAACAAACACTAACAACAAATGCAATTCACACAAATAACTGCCAAATGGAACAACAAAAATTTTTTAGGAAAGAAAACTAAGAACACTAAAACAAGGCACACACAAACTAACAAATAAAAGTGAAATAAAACAAATAAACACACAATCTCTTTTTATTCTTTTTTCTAGTAGAACACAAATAAGAAAATTAATTCGAAGAATAAAATTAAAACTAATTTTTTTCCTCGGCAACGGTGCCAAAAACTTGTTTGCAAACGGATTTTCTATCGAATTAGAAAACCGTCAACAAAATATTATGATAATTAACCGCAAGCGCATGACGTACTATTGTAGTACAAGTCGATCTACGGAGAAAGAAACAATTTTAATTATATTCAATCAAATTAAACCAAAATTCGGATTGTGATTAAGTACTAAAAAAAGTAAACTAAAATATCGACTGAAACTATGAGATTAAAACCAATTTAGGGGCAACTTCATTTGTGTTATTCTTTCAACATAATTAGATTTCAACATTTGGTAAACAACAAAAATAGAGAGTAAATAATGAAGAAAAGAAATTAACTACTAACTAATTGCATAAAATAAAATTACACTACTTGCAGAAAAGAAAATCTAAACTACTAACATAAAGTAGAGCATAGAAATTAAAAGAAACATGAGAGAGACATAGAAGAAATAGGCTTGGAAGCCATTTTTGTTTATTTGATCAATTACATTTTTATTTTCTAAAAAAAGATCCTGAAAAACATGAAACAAAGGGGTATATACACATGATCAAAAAACCCTAAAACCCTAATCACTTTCCTTGGTAAATCCCCAAAATGCCCATTTATGTAGCTTCTAATTACCATTAGCCACTAATGAGTCATGTAGAATGCATGAGACCTTTTGTCTCGGTCTTTAATATGAAGCTTAAGAGCATATGGGATAATTGAAAGGTGTGGGCCTCCACTATCCATAAAATGAATTAATTCTTTGCCTCCTTTTGTGAAAATGCACGATTTCCCTCATCTCTTCATGTGTATATATTCTTTTAGCTCCAAAATTCCTACAAGAGATAAATACAAGGAACATGTAAAAGATTTCACAAATTAAAATATGCACAAGTGACCACTTTTTCCCAAAATAAGTGATGATTTTGAAAATATTTAAAACACGGTTTGATCATATAAAATACCCGAAAATGTTCATTTATTCAACTAAACAAGAATAAATATGTGAATATAAATGTGTGTTTTTACGTGCACATCAATACCTGATAGTCCAAATTCAATATAAAATAAAATACTCAAATACCTAAAATAAGATATAATTTTCAAAACCAATTCATTTTTAGAAATAACACTCTTCAAACTCATTCTAGGGTATTAGTAACCCTATCTCTGATGACTCATTCTCATAGGATGTTACTAATCCGATCTATGATGAATGCTTTCGTTTGGTTCTAATGTGCCTTGTTCTCGAGCTTTGTAAACCAAAGCTCTGGTACCAAACTGAAACGATGCAGACTTCCCCGATCCCAGAAGAGACGGAGAAGCCCGAATTGCTTTGAGAACACGACACATCAAAACACAAACAATAGAACATTTCATTGCTATTACAACACTTTACATCAGAGTACAAGAATATATCAGAGTATGAGAATATAATACACAGTAGAAAAATATCATAGATTTAAATCACAAAACAACGGAAAGTATACATACATAAATATAATGTACAACGGAAATACGTCACTAACACAACTGAATGAAATACACGAATACAAATCTTTCCGAATATAACTCCAGTTGTAAACCAGGATCCCTGGAAAAAAAGTATTTGTGAAAAACCAAAACTACTAGCTACCCGTGTGGAAAATATGGGCAACCAGAGTTTAGGTAGAAACAATAAACTCCGAGTCGGTCATGGGACTGGTGTGAGAACTAAAACAGTTATTAAAGTTTTACTTTAAATAGGGTAAATCACGGGACCACGCCGTATGTCATAGAACGGGTTTACCCCCATGAATACCAGTGCATAAACAATAAACAATAATAGACATATGGATCTACTATGCGTCAAACAACATGCAATTCCTCAATCTACCCATTTAGGCTAATCCTAAATTTAGATTTTTCGAAATCCAATTCACTTCACAGAAATTATTTCTTTGGACTTTATTTCCTGATTTCTCGTTTTTAAATCATTTGAAATACATATCTAACTTTCATAGCAAAGTAGATTTCACTTCGGGATCTCAAACCAAAATCATTTGGAAATATGAATTGCAAAACATTACAATGCATATAAACAAGTATGCAACCAAATATCGGGAGGTATTCGGCCCTCAGACAAGGCAAAAGGTACGCACTTTACCAACTCATTATATATATATATATATATATATATATATATATGCACCCCCCACTATGGAGCAGGCTACACTGACGATGCATCATCCCTCGCCCTCGGGGAAGACTTACACCGCCCTCTCATCCATACTTCTAGTCGTCTGGGTTTCTCGAATCTTTAGCCACATACTAAATCATTTCATATCCCGAAGTAGGGAAAACCATTTCTGTAACAACCCGAAAATCTGGGCCAGTTTAAAATTTTTATTTCGGCAATTTTAGCGAATTTTGAACATTTAAAATGAATTATTTTAAATAATATCGACGATAAATTTATTTTGAATATAATTCGAACGTATATATTTATACGCGTCGTCGTTAGAATATAAATATTTATATATAATTATAAAAGGAATTGAAAACGGCGCGGTAGTTCGATAATTCGATTTCAAACTTCAATCGGATATACCGGGTGCAAAACAATCCGGAATTTAGTGAAACCAAAAACATTAGGATCTAATTGAGAATATCTTTCCAACGAATCCGAAAAATCGAAATTTCATAGCGGGAATCAAAAGATATGTCCAGTTGAAAATTCTGAATAGTCGCTATGGAATTCAGGCCCTTAAAAAATAGACATTTTGCAGACGACCTCGGATTTCGACGAAACCACTTTTGTTGGATCCGCAGTGTCAAATTATTGCTAGATTTCAAATTTCATAATTTTTCGAATCAATATGTAAGCGTGGCAAAGGAAAATGCGTTTGACCAGTTTCAGTTGATTTTAATCGACTAGAAATTGGCCATTTTTCCAACGGTCTCAGAATTCGACGAAACTAGTTTTGTTAGGACCGTATCGTCAATACGAAGCTATAAAATATTTTTCTGCAATTTATAGAGTTAGTATGTGACCCCGGTAAATTGAAATGCGCATTCAAATTCAATATATAGAGTTATATGTTGATTTTAACGGAAATTGATCGAAACGTTCGAATCAGCCTACGATACATATCCCATTGTGTTCGGAATAGGGGTAAAACGCTATGGACGACAGGCGGTGAGCCTCGTTTAGAGGTCGAAAATAAAAGTTGTTTTTTTGTGGAAAATAAAATAATTAAAATAATTAAAAATTAATATTCTCTCTCCCTCTCCTTTATTTCTCTCTGGCCCCTCCCCGTTATAATTCATTGTACAGAAAAGAAAGAAAAAAAACAAATGAAGGAAATCGCGATCGACAGAGCGCCACCCCCCCTAAACCGCCGCCACCACCATATCGCACCCCCCCGATGGATCGCCAACCGCGACAGCCCCCCCTCCTCCTCGTCAGATCGGAGAAACCCCCCCCCCCTTGCGCCAGACCGCGCGACGCAACCGAGCCCCCCCCTCGCCTGCTTCGCCGCCACCACCGGCGAACTCCAGCCCCTCCGATCCCTCTTCTCCCCCATCCACTGTAAGTATTTATATTTATATATATATATAATTTTGTTTTAACTGCCTAATTTATTTTATATAAATTAAATTGTTTTACAAATCTGATTTTTCTTTTATAGGATATAGAGGTAAAAAGATATTATTATTATTTTATTTATAAAAAGAATGATTTTAGTTCATAAAAATATGATTTTTATATTTTTAAAGTATTAAAAATATAGTCTTTACTATATAGATGATATAAAAATATGATTTTTGTTTGTGTAGAGAATTAAAAATATAATTTTTACATGATAGAAATATTAAAAATATCATCTTTATATGAGTAGCAAAATAAAGATGTGATTTTTATAATGATATTTTTATAAAGGCGAAATCTTTATTTTTATAAAGGCGAAATCTTTATTTTTATATAGGCGAAATCTTTATTTTTATAAAGGCGAAATCTATATTTTTGAAATGGAATTTTTATCTATATGACATCGTAGTAAAAATTCGATTTTTATATATTGAATAACGAAGTAAAAATTCGATTTTTATATATTGAATAGCATAGGAAAAATTCGATTTTTATATATTGAATAGCATAGGAAAAATTCGATTTTTATATATTGAATAGCATAGGAAAAATTCGATTTTTATATATTGAATAGCGAAGTAAAAATTCGATTTTTATATATTGAATAGCGAAGTAAAAATACGATTTTTATATATTGAATAGCAAAGTAAAAATTCGATTTTTACATATGTAGAGAATACGGGCAACGAAAGCGATAAGAGCCGAGAACGACGAAGATTTCTATTAATGAAGAGTCGTGAAGTTGGATAGCTATTGGTGAGAATTTCCCACCTTTCAATTTCATTTTCTAGTTATATATATATACTAGGATGCAGACGGTGCTTAGTAGCACCCGACACGATCGTCCATAGACCATGGACTTGTTTGTTTGATTGCAAAAATTAGTTAGATTATTTGATTGAAATTTGGATTGTTTGGTGAAATGAATGGATTTGATTGATGTGTGAATGGCGTGGGCCTTCACTAGACCGGGGATAAGGCTATGCCTTGTCCTGTTTCTAGTATCGTGCCGTTATGCCGCCGAAATTTTCTAAAATAAGTTAGAAAAATAAAGAAATCATTTTATTTAATAAATGAACTGAATAGAATATTTTCATAGGTTGAATAAAATGTTTTATCGTTAAAAATATAATTTTTAACGTGAAAGTGAATAAACAAATATTTATAAACAAATCAGCCGATTTGTTTATATACACTGATTTGACTGATATTGATTGGGTCGATAAATTTTACACATCGCCCAACTGCACAACTAAAAACCTATGTTTGATTGTTTGAAACCCCACACGGGTGTTGGGATGAAATTTAAAGTTCACTCATCCTGATTGATTAAATATGTCGATCGATTGATTGACATGCTGTTATAAGCGTTAGATATCTATATTTGATGCTTATACAGTGTAGTGCACCTTGGTTGATGGTTGATTATTTTTCAATGCTATTATGTACATGTGTGGTATGAAATCCATATAATTAACTTTATATGGTAATTGATTGGGCCTCATTCCAATTCAAAAAATAAAGAATATTATAAAACAAAGGTTCATGTGTTGACTGTACTCATCCGTTGAGATTAGTCATGTGTTGAACGAAATATTTTAACAATAAAATTTACATCTTTATCAATATAAAATAAAGGTTCATGTGTTGACTGTACTCATCCGTTGAGATTAGTCATGTGTTGAACGAAATATTTTAACAATAAAATTTACATCTTTATCAATATAAAATAAAGGTTCATGTGTTCACCGTACTCATCCGTTGAGATTAGTCATGTGTTGAACGAAATATTTTAATAATAAAATTCACATCTTTATCAATATAAAATAAAGGTTCATGTGTTGACCGTACTCATCCGTTGAGATTAGTCATGTGTTGAACGAAATATTTTAATAATAAAATTCACATCTTTATCAATATAAAATAAAGGTTCATGTGTTGACTGTACTCATCCGTTGAGATTAGTCATGTGTTGAACGAGATATTTGAAATCGAAATATTTGAAAAAGAAATATTTGAAATAGAATATTTGAAAATAGAAATATATGAAGCCGTGTTGATTAGATTGACGCCATTTTGACGTGAACGATATTTATATCGATTTTATTCATTTTAAAATGAATATTGAAAAGTGATTTCGAAATCGAATATTTTGAAATGAAATTTGAATTAAATTGAATTGAAAACGAATTGAAATAGAAGTAAAATCAATTTGAAATGAATTCAAATTGAATTGAAATTTGAATTGAATAGAAATGAATTTTAAAATGAATTTATAAGGCAGAATTTAATTTTGATTTGAATTGAAATGGAAGTTGAAAATGTTTTTGAAACGAATTCAAAACTATTTATATAATTCGTTTTAAATAGAAATCGACGAAATATATATTATATATATTATATATATATATATATATAATATAATGGCCTGAATAGAACGCGCCGCGCCGCGGCAGTTCGTGAATTTCGACCATTTATTCCAAACGGACATTACGGGAGATCCGACCGTCGGATTCTCCTAAAACCGGAACCGTTGGGTTCGTATCAAAAAGAGCTTTCTAACGAATATTAGAAATTTGAAATCTAACGATTGGATTTGGAGATACGTCCAAATCAAATTTGGAATAGGTCGCCGTAAGTGCAGTTTGATGGCCGTTGATAGAAATCGACTGTACGGGCCTTGACAAAATTATTAAAAATAGTAATAATTTGTGTAAAATCATAAGAAATGATTTGGAAAAAATTGGGATGAAAAACTCCATATTTGAAAAGATAAAAATAGATTTTTATCGAAATGAACTAGTTTTGAACTAAAATCAAACCCGTTTATTTTTAAATAAATAAATTGGATTTGAAATGGGTTTTAAACAGAATTGATTTGTGGGTTTATCGTGAACGGTGTTTTCAATGACACTTGTTCTTTAACCCGATGATAAATAGAATGTGATTTGGGTTTGTCGTGAACTGTGTTTTAAATGAAATTAGTTCTTTAACCCAGAAAAAGGAGTTTTAATGAATCTGCAATTAGATTGAAATGTGAATTGATAATTTAAATTATCAAATTTAGAAAATGAGCGAGAATGGAGTATCACCAGTTTTGCTCCAAAGCGATAGTTAAATCTTTAATTAGATTTGAACGTGAAATGGTAATTAATTTTACCGATAACACCATGGTATTAGATATGGAGTATTACCAGTTTTTCTTCATGAGATGAATACGTTGGGATTGGGAAATAAAATAAATAATTACTCCGATGTGATTCGCTAATCTTGACTAGTTGGGAAAACCATAATTTGGTTTGATATGACATCCAAAGGAAGATTAAAGGATAAATTTTAAAGAATTTATCTTGGATAAAATTAATGGGAACCTTTCCCTAAGAATGTGATTTTGCGAATAAAAGAATATTCTGAATTGGAATGAGGCGTATGTTGTGTTTGTGTAACATTTGTTTTTAATATACGCGAGTTGTTCGGAAAGGCCGGGTTTATACCCATTCTGAATAACCGATTCGACGATATGTCGAAGATGAAGACGGTGGTTGAAGACCGGAAGTCTTCACATCGTTTGGATTATTACTGATGATCCTGATTGGGCTGTACACCCAAGAGGATGGAAACAGTTGGTGGTCATCCAGACGTACCTAGAGATGGATGGATATGCAAGGAAAGTGCCTCCGGTTTCGTTCAAACCCAGAATGGACTTGTAAATGGATTGTGTGTCTGACATTGGATTTTATTCTGTGTTGATTGATTTCTATTAAATATACATCTGTTTGGCGGCGGAGAATTTATTCTTTTGCTTAACGCCCTTCTCTGAGACGTACGAGCTTAGAGGTTATATATCGATAGATATCAATCGCATGGCATGAATTGCCTGTGTGGCATGCTGAGATGCAATGATCAAGGCTCCTGTTGAAAAGAAAAGTCTTGTGGTTGATGATCAAAGCACGGCCTTTGTGGCGTAGCTTTGTGTATAGCGTGAATTCGCGAGCCTCACACCTCGGTATGAGTCAAAAACGGGATACGGACAGTAGGGAGAGCACGACGTTTCTTTCTAGCTTTGGTGGTGTCAGTGACTTACCAGCCCTGACATTTATATACTTTTCACCTTTGTGGTTGTTGGATGAGGCGCCTCGATTATAGGTCTGTAAGGACCGGGAACCGTGTGTTCAGGAATAAATAATCCTCTAACGTAAGTGAGGACCAGCCCTGAAGCATCCAGGATTGCCCAGAGTGTGTAGTCCTGAGGTATTTGCTAGAGTGTCTCGAAGCGGAGAGGAGCTTGCCCCTTGCCTCGACTCATGACGGAAATCCATTTTCCAATACGTGATATTGCGGTTTTAATCGTAGAACTAGTATGGCGACATGATAGATGGTACCCATGCCGTCTATGATTTATATTTATGATTGAAATGTTTTGACACTATACACCTATTATAGTATCAAATGATTTGTTTTAAACGTACTAAGCATGTTTGGCTATTATAAGGGAAAACCCTATCCTCCGGCTTGCGTTGCATTGTGTGATGGGACCTGGGTCTTATAATAGCTTCATTTTTCGAAAAAGCATTGCGCTGTTTATTCTATGCACTGGTATTCTTGGGAGGAAACCCGTTCCGTGTTATACGGCGTGGTCCCTTGAATTACTCTCTTTTAAAATTGAATTAAATAATTGTTTTAGTTCTCACACCAGTCACATGACTGACCTGGAGTTTATTGTTTTAACCTAAACTCTGGGTGCCCTCATTTTCCGCACGGGCAGCTAGTAATTTTGGTTTTGCAGATTTATATTCACAGGATCCTGGTTTACAGCTGGAATGATGCTCGAAAAGCTCTGTATCCGTGTATTACTTTCAGTTGTGCTTTGTATTATTTTTTCGCTGCTATGTAATTTATCGTAATCCCTGATATTTATCGAATGTAATTTATTCAATTATACTCTGTATATTCTTGTATCCGATGGAATTGTTGTAATAGCAATGAAATGTCCTTCTGTCTGCGTTCTGTTTTGTCTTGTCCTCACAGTAATTCGTTCTTTCTCATCTCTTCGGAGACCGGGGAAGTTCGGGTCGCTACAATTTCACAATATAATAATCACAAGTACTTTCAAACTATAGTACTTTACATCAGCAATTCACACATATGATCAATCACTATTAATCACATAACCTTTGAGCTGGTACGTCTCAAAGAGGGGTGTTAAGCAAGAGAATAAATTCTCCGCCACCAAACTGAGATATTATCAATAGCATCTAATTGGTTATGTTGAAATACGATGTAAAACCATAATACTTTTCTAAATCATTTCAGAAACATCGGGTTTAGCCCTCAAAATCCTTTCTGTTTTATAAAACATTTTCATAAAATATTCCCTATCCAAAATCGGGAATAACACTTCTTTTCACTTAAGAAAATATCATTTCAGAATCATTCATTAAATTTGAAATGAACTCAACAACATCGCTAAACATCTCATCGTCAAATCATGAAGTGTTTCACAAGATGTTAGCATACAAATATTTCTACCCAACCCAATGCTAAATGTAAAAGCATATTTTACTCATAAACTGGTCAGCATAATCCAAACAATCAATCAATATCAACAAACAAATATATTTGGTTTATACCATGTCTCATGTTTTGGTAAATTTAATTACCATTCATTCATTCATTCAAATCTAATTAAAGATTCATTAAAACTCTCCTTAGTTTTAATCTCAAAAATCATTACTTAACGATTTCTCAATTTTCTAGGAAATTAATCCTATCTTTAACTGGGTTAAAGAACTAATGTCATTGAAACCACATTTCACGGTAAACCCCAAATTCATCTTCCATAAAAATGGAATCTTCACGGAAATCATAACAGTATATAATCGATATTAATTTCCGTATCAAACTATTAATATAAGTCGAGAAGCAGCAATGCCTTTTAAATTCCATATATAGTAATGGTCTTCATTCACAAAAGCTCATCTCGATTATTATTAAATCGAATTCCATTCAATTCCAATTTAATGTATTAAATTGGAAAACTTTACTTTGGAAAATTTCCATTAAATCTTAGAATAAAGATTTATAAATTCCAAATCTTAAATTCACTGTTAATTAGGTTTTAAGAACAAATGATATTAAAAACATCATTCACAATGAACCCACAATCATCTTCTATTTAGTTCCAATTTATAATTATAAATTGGTAAACTTCATTAATCTTAATTAAAAGATTTATTCCTTTATCAACTGGGTTTAAGAACAGTGTTATATCACACCATTCACAACAAACCCAAAATCCAATTTGATATTAAATACAAGGCTCTGAATAAAAATTATATTGACTTATATTCAATATCAAATTCTGAAACTAACGGATATCGTTTTGGAAATAACGATATCTATATCTTCCAAATTCCTCAACAATATCCATATAATCACGGAATCCAATATCGAATAATTCTGATGATTATTTCCATCCAATATCTTTTATCTTTTCAAAACTTGGAATTTTTCATCCAAAATATTTCCAAATCATTAATTATGATTTTATATAAATTTTTTATATTTTTAATTAATTTATCAAGGCCCTTATAGTCGGTTTCCAATATCGGCCACCGAACTGCATTCATCGCGACCTTCTCTGAAATTGATTTGGACATATTTTAAAATCCAACCGTTAGATTTCAAATCTCTTATTATCATTCGGAAGATCTTTTCGATACGAACCCAATGGTTCTGGTTTTAGGAGAATCTGACGGTCGGATCTCTTGTTACGTCTATTTGAAGTTAATGGTTGAAATTCGCGAACGGTCGCTGCGTGACACGTTATATTCAGGCCATTATACATATATAATATATATGGTTGATTTCTATTTAAAACATATTTTATAAATCGTTTATAAATTCATTTTAAAACGATTCCAACTTCCATTTCAATTTTAAATAAAAATTGAATATTCCATATCATTATAATATTAAAATGATAATATTTTCAAAATATCTGATTTTGAAATCAAACCTTTTCGATATTCATTATAAAATAAATAAAATCGACAGAAAATTCCACTCAAGTAAAAATGGCATTCAACTACTTAACTCGACTTCATATATTTCAATATTTTGTGTCCATCTAAAATCGGACATCAAAGTCACATTTTACTTCTGCCACCAAACATAGTTTTGAAGAGATCAACTTATGCGATTTGTTTGGAATACTCTGTCAAACATTCGTCCATACAAGTTGTCCTGGGCCTGGACAAACCGAAGGCACTATTCTGTAAACAGAACAACCCTTGCATAAACTCCATCTTCAATAATCTCTGACTTGAAACATATAAATCGAGTCGAAGTGGAACTAAATTCCGGACTCTTTGAAATGACAACGTAAAAGGTCAAGATTTGATAGTCAATGATTTAACTATCAAATATAAAATAAAATGAATAGATTTATTTCCATTGGATCTGCTAAGCCTTTTTTAAATAATCTTTAATTATTTAAATTCAAATATTAAATTTGGTTATATTTTTCTGAAAATATAAGTATTCCTTAGAAAACTCTTATTGTAAACCTTACGCGAAAATCTTGTTCTTGAATATCCGTTTCATAGTTGAGATCGATATTCAACTCTAACACTTATTTCGAATATAAACTATTACTATCCATGAGATAACAGCGAAATTGTTCAATTTGAGGTATTTTAATTACCTCTCATACCTTGAGTCGAAATCGTTCTTATCGTTTAAGACTTGTAGAAGTTTGATATTCAAAATATCTGACAAACCGGAATTTATAAATCCATTTGATTCTTAAAGCATTTCAAACAACGTTGTTGTTTTGAAAATATGGATCAAGTTAACTTAAATATAAACCAAGGAAAATAAGTCGACCTAATATCTTTATCCATTTAATAATTAAATTTTCTTTAAAACTCATCTTAGCTAAGAGATTTACTAAGTTATAAACATTATCTTGGGTAATTTATTAAATTTCAACTCCACTATGTAACTAGACCATTATCTTACCAAAAGTTGTTATTTAAACATTTATTTACTTTTATAAAACATTTCTAAGTTTAACAATTAATTGTTAAACTATTTCTATTAAATTAATTAGAACAAATTAATTTAATAATCATATCCATTTAAACCATTTGATTTAAATCAACTTAAAACAATCTGATTCACTGATTACAATTAATCTTCCCCTTATTGAAATTTACTAAAAATATAATTAATTTAATTTAATTACTTTTAATAATTACTTAAAACAATTATTCAACTATTAACAACTTAAATTAATTTCTGATCTACTATGCAGAAATTATAACTTGGCAGTCCCAATGGCAGATGGCAGTTCTTTAACAGATGACATTCAAGTTGTTAACCCAACTTACACAAAAAGGAATACAATTCAATATTACCAATCGATAAAATAATAACTCAAAAACATATATTTACTGATAAAAATATGTCAAACTAATAGCAGAACGGTGTTTATTTCTACTAATCAGGGGGTTCAAACTTCAATCAATACAATTTATAGTGGAATGGTGTTTTTTCCAGATGCCAAAACAATTACGATTGACTAATTTACACATAATTCAATAAACTAAATAATTTAATTGAATAAAAAATTCAGAAATTTACAGAATTATAGATAATTCTGGATCAGTAATTTACGCGTTAATTTAGTTCTGTGACTAAATTTATGTTCGATTAGTTTTAACTGATATTCAGTATTATAACCATCTTAAGTTATTAAATAAATTGATTTATTTTTAAATTTAATTGTTCAATATTTGATAATACGTTAAGTTATATACGTACACCATTGATTGACTTAACTGCAGAAATACGAGCCAAACTATTTGATCCTATCTCTTTGATCTAACTAATATATATATATAATATATATATATATATATATCAATATATATATGGTTTTAATATATAAATATATATATTATTTATATTTTGATTTTTAACCTAAATTTTTTTTTTAATATTTAGCCCACATGCCCAATTCATGAACAGGTCCATTTTTTCATTTTTCCCCAACGTGTTTCAGGAGCCAACCCACATAAATCTTGGCACTTACCCGATGCATTACTATCCAGTAAAAAAATTCCTAAGGTCACCAACCAAAACGAAATGGTACAACGTGGGCTTGGCAACACCATTCACCCATTAAAACACAGTTCAAACTGGCCTATCCACTTCTTATTCTCACTTCCATTTTACTCTTGTTTCTTGTGGTTACTTCTGCTTTCTTCCTTTCTTCTCCTGTTTCTATCAAGTGCACCATCGTGTGCACGTAGATACCTGCTCCATCCACCGAACGACCACCAGACCATCTCCCGCAAACTCCATCCGACCTACTAATCCCATTTCCACCTCCCATTTCAACTCTAATCATCCACATCAACATCTCATGATCTAACCGAAGTCATCCAGATCTCACCATTAAAGTTCAATCCAAGAAAACCTATCGCCCCGTCACCCCAGTACATCGTTCACCCTCAAACTCCGTCAGCTCGAAGCTGACCCCTAGCTGGGCCTCCACCCCTAAATCGGTGGCACTCGATGTCAGATTTGTAGCCTATTTGTTTTGGCCGTAAACCCATTATTTAGTAACAACCCATATTTACCCTTAACCACCCACTAATTTTCGTTTCACTTTGTAACCGCTCCATGATGGTCAAAGCGGTATAACTTAATACGTGATTCGTTTTTCTGATTACGGGTTCACTAAACCTATTCTCAAAATCAAAAAACACCATCCAAAAATTGAGAAGGAGGGTTTGGAAACAAAATCAGAGATAAAGAACCGAAATTGGAGGAAGAAGAGCATACAAACCCATCCGATTTCGCTTAGCAATGGCTGGAGGTACTCTATTGATTCCCTTATTTGCTTCTGCTTATGATTTATGCTGCAGTTAGTAATCTAACATATGGTATCAGAGCTTGAATCGCCTCTGCCTTGCTGTAAATAATTAGGATGCCATCCTTTTTGTTGAAATCCCCTTGTCGATTTCTTATTTAATCGATCTATCTTCATGCGTGAACAGGTCTTCAGATGCTTTATGCTGTGTCACATTTGACATGAAATAAATCTCATTTGAAATAGAGTTTTGTGAGGAGAAAATATCTGGAAGACTTGTTAGCTGTGAAGAGAGAAATTTGTTGCTTCATTTTATTTGATGCTTTAGTTGGTATATTGAAGGGATGACACAATTTCCATGGTTGCCTTTATTGATAATCATATAATATAGAACCAATTGCTCATTTTTGACTAGAGTATTCTGAATAGTTTTTATTGAAGCATATTTTGGACTGTAGCATGGTAAGGACGTTACTTTATGGTATGCACTCATATGTGTGAATTAAATAATGTGAAAAGCAACATTTTTTTTTTTGAACTGGCACTTATTCGTGTAGAGTGGATACAAACATCCTTAGTACCCAGCTCCAGTCTATGTGTGTTTTATGAATAAATACTTTAGCAAGTTGGTTCCAACATTCTACACATTTACTGGCACTCCATAGTTATTAATTAAAGCATGTTTGTATTGAAAAGCATTTAAGATGACTAACTATATGATTTTGATGATTGCAACTTATGGCTACAACTTATAAATTGTATTGATTGCAACTTATAAAACAATGTGAAATGTCAAGTGATTGAGCAAATTTTATTAGTTAGGGAGTAGCCACAACATCTCTAATTATTAAAATTTTTGATAAACTGAAATCACATGTGGATACTAGACATTGATTGTAATTAATCATGTGTAACATAATAAGATTTGCCCACAGGAAATTTTATTGTTTTAAATGATTAATTAGGGTGATGTATCATATTGTGTTTCTTAATCTACCCACAGGAGTTAAGAAATGATGATTTGATAGTTTCACTATAAGATTAAATTTGTGAATCTGTTTTGAGTAGACTTTAGCCCACAAGCAAGTTTTATGTCACTAGATTCATATGTGCATAGTTTACGTTGGTAAATTGTGATAAAATTACAGTCTCGATTTATTTTGTTAATAAGCATATATTTTCTTTTTGCAGTAATTTTACCTGGAAATATTTCTGATGTTAAATGTGACATTCCTGAATTAAGAGGTGATAACTACAAGGTATGGAAGGAGAGAGTGTTACTGCATTTAGGATGGATGGATACTGACTATGCTATTCGGAAAGACGAACCACCTAGCATAACAGAGGCTAGTACTCCTGAAGCCATTGATCTTTATGAAAAGTGGGAGCGATCTAATCGTCTTCCAGTTATGTTCATAAAGACCAAGATTTGTGCTAGTATTAGGGGTTCAGTCGATCAGCATGTTAAAGTCAAGGATCTTCTTGGAGCCATCAATGAGCAGTTTGCATCCTCTGATAAGGGTCTCGGCAGCACCTTGATTATGAAGTTCTCATCCATGAGGCACACTGAGGTTAAAGGAGTACGTGATTATATCATGCGCATGAGGGATATAGTGGCTCAACTAAAGGCTTTAGAAGTTACCATGTCTGAATCTTTCTTGGTCCATTACATTCTGTGCACTCTACCTCAACAATATGCCCCATTTAAGATCTCTTACAACACACATAAGGACAAATGGTTAATCAATGAGCTTATGACCAGGTGTGCTCAAGAGGAGGGTAGATTGTTGATGGAAGAGGGCGAAAAGGTGAACCTTGCTACGACTTCTTATTCAAAGAAGAAAAAGGATCACAATAAGGAAAAGGAAAAAGGAAAGATTCATGCGAATCAAGTCATGAAAAAGGAGTCAAAGTGTTACTTCTGTAAAAAGAAGGGACACATTAGAAGGACTGCATTAAGTTTAAAGCTTAGCTTGAGAAGAAAGGTAATTTTCCAGCATTTGTTTGTTATGAATCTAATATGGTTAATGTTAATCATGATACATGGTGGATTGATACTGGGACTACAATCCATGTTTCAAATACCTTGCAGGGTATGACAAACCTAAGGAAACCAGTGGACAGTGAAAGACTTATCTATTCAGGCAACAAGATAGCTTCACGTGTGGAAACCGTTGGGACATGCAATTTGGTTTTAAGTAGTGGTTTTACTTCATGTTTAGAAAAAAATTCTATGTTCCTAATTTTGCAAGGAATTTGATTTCTGTATCTAGACTTTTACCTTTTGGATTTTCCTTTAATTTTTCAGACTCTGGTTTTAGTATTATCAAAAATTCTGAAGTTATTGGCTATGGTACATTGTTTGATAATTTATTTCATCTTGACTTGCAAAATGATACCACTCATAATTCTATGCATGTTAATGTTGGTTTAAAAAGATGTATTATGAATGAGGATTCTTCTATGTTGTGGCATCGGAGATTAGGACATATCTCCATTGAAAGAATTAAGAGGTTAGTAAAGGAAGGGGTAGTTGGTACTCTAGACTTTACTGATTTTGACACTTGTGTTAGTTGCATTAAGGGAAAGCAAACTAATAAACACAAAATTGGTGCCAAGAGGAGTTCTTACTTATTAGAAATCATACATACAGACATTTGTAGCCCAGACATGAATGCTGATGATCCAAAATACTTTATCACCTTCATAGATGATTATTCACGATATATGTATCTCTACTTATTTCGTTCCAAAGACGAAGCTTTAAATGCCTTTAAACTATTTAAGGTTGAAGTAGAAAATCAATGTGGTAAGCACATTAAAATCGTGAGATCAGATCGAGGTGGAGAGTATTATGGTAGATACACTGAGAACGGACAAGCGCCTGGTCCATTTGCTAAATTTCTTCAAGAGCATGGGATTGTTCCCCAATACACCATGCCTGGTTCTCCAGACCAAAATGGTGTAGCTGAAAGAAGAAATCGGACATTAATTGATATGGTGCGTAGCGTGAGAAGTAATGTTAAACTTCCATCATTTTTGTGGACTGATGCTCTTAAGACAACATCATATATATTAGACCGGGTTCCATCCAAGGCCATCTCTAAGACGCCCTTTGAGCTATTCAAAAGTTGGAAACAGAGTTTGCAACATATACGCATTTGGGGATGTCCGTCTGAAGAGCGAATCTACAATCCACAAGAGAAGAAACTTGACCCCACGACTATTAGTGGGTATTTCATTGGATATGCCGAGAAGTCAAAGGGTTATAGATTCTATTGTCCGTCCCATTATACCAGGATTGTGGAATCAAGAAATGCTAAATTTCTTGAGAATGATTTGATCAGTGGGAGTGATCAATTTCAGAATATTATTCCTGAAAAAGACCACTATGAGGTTCCACCCTCTGATTCAAGTGATAGGTTGATTGTCATTCACGCTCCTCAAGTTATGCCGAGTGTTAGACAACCAAATATAGAAATTCCACAAATTATTGATCAAAATCCGATATATCATGTTGTAAATGAGGATTTGGTTCATAATGAGAATGAACAAGATTTGGTTCATAATGAGAATGAACAAGCACCATTAAGAAGATCTACTCGAGAAAGGCGATCAGCTGTTCCTCAAGAATCGGATTATAATATTGGAGTCGATAATGATCCTTTGTCATTTTCACAAGCCATAAGTTCTACAGATTCAAACTTATGGATGAATGCTATGAAAGAAGAGATGAATTCAATGACTTCTAATCGAGTTTGGAATCTTGTCGAGTTGCCTGATGGTGTAAAAATCATTGGATGCAAGTGGATTTTTAAGACAAAAAGAGACTCAGTAGGCAACATCGAAAGATATAAAGCGAGACTCGTTGCTAAAGGATTCACTCAAAGAGAAGGAATCGACTACACGGAGACATTTTCTCCTGTATCAAAGAAAGACTCCCTTCGTGTAATTATGGCATTAGTAGCTCATTTTGATTTCGAGCTACATCAAATGGATGTGAAAACAGCATTCCTTAATGGTGATTTAGAGGAAGAGGTTTATATGAAACAACCTGAAGGATTCTCCTCTAAGGATGGTGAACATTTGGTTTGTAAGTTGAATAAATCCATATATCGATTAAAACAGGCCTCCCGCTAGTGGTATAAGAAATTCCATGAAATAATTACTTCATTTGGTTTCGAAGAAAATATCATGGATCAATGTATATATCTTAAGGTTAGTGGGAGTAAAATTTGTTTTCTTGTATTATATGTGGATGATATTTTGCTTGCAACTAATAATAAAGGGTTGCTACATGAGGTAAAACAGTTCCTTTCAAGAAACTTTGATATGAAAGATATGGGAGATGCATCTTATGTCATTGGCATTAAGATCCATAGGGATAGATCTCGAGGCATTTTGGGATTGTCTCAAGAGGCCTATATCAACAAAGTACTTGAAAGATTTAGAATGAAAGATTGTTCACAAAGTGCAGCACCCATTGTGAAAGGGGACCGGTTCAGTTTGGACCAGTGCCCTAGGAATGACTTTGAAAGAGAACATATGAAAAATATTCCATATGCTTCAGCTGTTGGTAGCATAATGTATGCCCAGGTCTGTACCAGACCTGATATTGCATATACAGTTGGGGTATTAGGAAGATATCAGAGTAATCCAGGGATCGATCATTGGAAGGTTGCAAAGAAAGTGATGAGGGTCCTTAAGGGTACTAAGGATTACATGCTTATGTATAGAAGAACTGATAATCTGGAAGTGGTAGGCTATTCGGACTCTGACTTAGGCGGCTGTAGTAATTCAATTAAATCCACATCAGGATATGTGTTCATGCTAGCTGATGGTGCCGTATCGTGGAGAAGTGTAAAGCAAACTTTGACGGCTAGTTCCACTATGGTCGCAGAGTTCATTTCTTCCTTTGAGGCTACCTCGCATGGTGTTTGGTTGAAAAGTTTCATATCTGGACTTAGAGTTGTTGACTATATTAATCGGCCGATAAGAATGTATTGTGACAATTCAACTGCTGTCTTCATGACTAAGAATAATAGGAGTGGAAGTCAAAATAAGAACATTGACATAAAATATCTATTCGTGAAGGGACGTGTTCAAGAAAGAAAAATGATCATCGAACACATTAGCACTGGTTTAATGATTGTTGATCCCTTGACTAAAGACATGCCAATTAAGACTTTTAGGGATCATGTAGTAAATGGGCTTGCACCCATTATGTAGTACATTCATTATGTTTTTATTGAACTTTTATTATGTTGGATATTTTCTCCTTTGGATTTATGCGCATATTTATGTTATTATGTTGAGAAATATCATTTGTTTGAACCTAGAGTAAACATGAGGTTTACTCATTAATTGTGTGTGGTTGTTGAGAATTTGATATATTATGATACATGGAAGATTAATTATCATACTAAGAGATTTCGTCGCTATGATTCGTATATCATATCTCATCACAAATGGGCCAAGTGGGAGAATGTCGGATATGTGGCCCATTTGTTTTGGCCGTAAACCCATTATTTAGTAACAACCCATATTTACCCTTAACCACCCACTAATTTTCGTTTCACTTTGTAACTGCTCCATGATGGTCAAAGCGGTATAACTTAATACGTGATTCGTTTTTCTGATTATGGGTTCACTAAACTATTCTCAAAATCGAAAACACCATCCAAAAATTGAGGAGGGTTTGGAAACAAAATCAGAGATAAAGAACCGAAATTGGAGGAAGAAGAGCATACAAACCCATCCGATTTCGCTTAGCAATGGCTAGAGGTACTCTATTGATTCCCTTATTTGCTTCCGCTTATGATTTATGCTGTAGTTAGTAACCTAACACTCGACGCTGCCGTCGAGGTGCAGTATCACGTCAAAGCCATCCCATTTAAACACAATACAAAAACCCTAAATCGGTCTTGTTTACCTAAATTAAGCAATGGAAAAACCATTCCACATTTTTCTCATGCTCCACGAATCCCTGCGCTCCTCCTGTACCAACGCTCTGCCCTATCATCGCCACTACTGTCCACTACAAGAAAAAACTGATTTTGCAGCGGCTTAATCCGCTGGTAATCCGTCGCTATATAGGCGTTAGTGACGGATTACCGACGGATCCGAGTGGTCGGTAAATTTTAGGACGGTATTTGAGTCAAACTTTTGCGACGGATTTTAGCGTGGGTTCTCCGACCATTTTCCGTCATTTCTATCAATAAAAAAATTTAATTTTAAATTATTTTAAAATTAGTTTACCGATGTTTTAGCGACGAACATGAATTTTTAAGAAACTATTATCTATAAATATCTGTCGATAATCCCTTGCTAATTAGTAAGGGACTTGTGACGGATATGATTTTTTGAGAAATTATTATTTATAAATATCCGTCGGTAATCCCTTGCTAATTAGCAAGGGACTTGCAACGAAATATATTTTATTTAAAATACTTTTGTCGGTAATTTGTCGGTAAACCCTTAAGGATTAACAACGTATTTTTGTTTATGTGAACATTTCATCTAACATCATTAGTTGGCAACCCTTCTGATCTATATATATATATATATATATATATATATATATATATATATCATCCAATTGTGAACGCTAAAATAAATAGCATATCAAAAAAGCAAAGTAAAATTTGCCAACGATATTAATTTCGAACTGAAAAGAACATTCATAGTCACATACAGAAAAGAATATCCATAATCCTACATTAATTTATACACGAAGTTGAATTATATGATCAATAAAACTGTATAGCTGGTGCTAAAATTATCCCATATGCAAATACATACAATGCCATACTAATTCCACATAACATTATATTTACACTAAAATAAGTCTTCACATACCTAACCAATCTACGAAGACGACAACGACGACAAACGCAAAACTCTATCATAGCCCCTAAGCATTGCCATCGTCTTTGTCATTTGTGCTTCAATGCTCTCCCTGTCTTGCTTACTCTTCCTTGAGCCTTTGGGCATGGAAGAAAATGAATAGTTCACCATGAAGGATTGGGTAAATATTTAAGAGACAGAATTGTTTCCCTAAGAAAATCATCAAACTACACCGTCATTAACTGAAAATGTTGGGAGAATTACCTGAAAGCTACACCCATCATTAACCACTCCTCACGTCTGCACATCAAGCTTCCTCACGTCTGCACCAACCTGAACCGCTAAGTAGAACTTCCCTATAAAAACAGTCACTAGGTTCTGGATTCAAACATACAGAAAGAGAAAAATTACAGCAAATTAATAGAGTAATAAGTGTTTCACTGATTATAAGTTAATGTTCCAATAGAAATTCAAACATGTTCAACTTTGTTCATCCTTATACTGGTTTGATATAATATAACCGTGCTGTTGCTTATGAATAAGCATTGAAAACTTGTAATATGACTCGAAGATTAAACTGACAATGCAAACAATTAAAAGGTAAGTGATTTTTCAGAACTATAAAACACAATTTTAAGAGGGTGATTAAAGGAACAATTAAAACGCATGTGATTTTCCAGAATTTTCCCCCCTCTTTTCATCAAACTACATGACACCATGTTTTGCAAATAATAAAAGCTTCATGAGCAAAATGATTTCACTTACCTGATTCAGAAGAGTATATAAATACTATAAAATGTTATAACGCATCCTCAAAGCAACTGCACTAGCAAAGTGCACTATTTGACAACTTCCTCCTACATTTGGCAATCAAGGAAAACATGGAAGTTTTCCCTCCCTTCATAAATATCACTGATTTTGCTATTGATATAGTGGGGCAATCTTGGAAGAACGAAAAAAAATGCAACCATGGATGTGGAACTCGTAGTCCAATCAAAATTGCTTTGTTGATGCCGTGGCCCTTATACTAGTTGAGCTTGTTCTCGGAACTGGAAAATGAACAAAGTGCATGTGAAAAATTGAATAGACGTTACGGGTTGACTTGTGTGTGTGTGTGTGTGTGTGTGTGAAAAATTGAATAGGCGTCACGTGTTGACTTGTGTGTGTGTGTGCGCGCATGTGAAAAATTGAATAGATGTTACGATTTGAATCTCATTTTGACAACCTTGCCACAAAATATAGTTATAAAATCATTACAGTTAAGAGTATAAGATGAAACCACGGCGGATGTGATAATCACATAGAGCTATAGTTAAATCAAAAACGTATTAGAACTTGAGTTAAACATATCGCTTACAGGGGAAGAATGAGTATTAGTAGTCATATCCTTATACATCCTTCTGAACAATGCACTCCTACCGCGCAATGCTCTCTAAATCACTGTGTGCACCTATAGAATACAATATTAGTTTGAGTGAACAATACGCAGGTGGCATAGAAGATTATGATGTATAAAAATAAACTTTATAAGTGGATAAATTTCAAGTTGAAAAAAATGCAGCCCAAAGATGGGAGTACGGTAGTCTTTTCAGACGCAGCATATGCCATTATTAAATTCTTTTATCCCTCGGCCTAGCTGAGACCAAAATGGATGTAACAATTTTCATTTAAAAAAATATTGCAACCAAAAAAGTTCATAACATAAACAGATTAATGCAGACAGCAAATACTTATTAAATATACATCAATTCCCAGTGTTTACTTTCTCATATATTTGGTTAAATAGTTTGTATTTGTTCTCATTTTGTATAGTAAATAATTAGTACAATGCATTTTAGTGAACATTCAGTAATCAATTTAGTGATCTGAGACCAAAAAAAAAATAAGAACGCAATGGGGAAAAAGGCAAATACTTTAATCCTGAGAACACATTTTTACCAAAGGAAAAAACAAAAATACTGCAAGTCATAAAGTAATTTGTGAAAACGTGTATTTAAAATTTAAAAGCCAATGAACTATTAATATGAACAGAATCATGGAATGGTTAAAATACGAAGTGCATATTACACATTCCCTAATTGTATGCATTTTTCTGAGTCAAGTAAGGATAGAAAATGCAACAATACCAATTTGAATAGTAATTTTATGCTTAAATCCAAAAGGTATTAATGGCGTGAATGGAAATATAGTAACTACCTATTTTTGGAAAAAAAGGGTTTCTATCACAAAGAGGCACTGAGTTATCATCTTAAACAAAGAACATGACACAATATGGTAGGCCACTAAAACCTTCTAGATGAAATTAGTGCTTGAAAGTTAAAACACATACAAAAGGAAAAGTTTTTCATCAAACGTTATAGTTTCTAAATAATAAACCATAGTCTTTTTTTCTGAGGCACATACCTGATGATAAAGGATAAAAACATCAATGTTAGCTTGGTAGGCAACAGCAGCATGCCCTTTGTATGATGCTAGCTCGAATTTTGTTTGATCAAGTCCCTGTTAAGTGAAATTTAAATTGATCTGATATAGGCAAAGATAACATAGCTATAAAACAAATCTTTAAGAGATGAACTTGTCTGTGCGCACATGCGCAACTGTAGGATCTTACTGTACTCACTACACATGCACTCTTTAAATATAACAAAAATTCGGCGGAATATTTGCAATCTTGTCATGTGTAGCTTCCAGTGCCAAAATCTTCTCTACTAATATTACAAATGCGAACACTCTTGCGTGAATAATAGATCCGGAAGTATAAACAGGTGACTTCAACGAAATAAAAAATTTGTTCCACTTCAGGTGTTATGTACTCATAAAAAATTTTGTATGCTGAAAATTAAACTAATTGTATCAAGTTTTAATTTATATTACAATTGAAATAAATCAGGTAAATCAGGTTGCTTATTAACCTAAATACCATTTTATTTTATTCATTTTCATTTTATTTTATAATGAGTACTTAGTGTATCATTATTAAAATATGAAGATAAACTGATTTTGGAACCAAAGACCTTCGTAAACTCAGTTATAAGATAGCCCATTCAGATTGCATATGTGAAGGTATAGAGTTGTAGACCAAATTGAAAAAGAAAAATATGAGGAAAAACGTTTGCAGTTTAACAAACTGTACAGATATAGCTTCAACTATTAATCAAAATCAGCAATAAAAATGTGCATGTACTTCAAAGTTCCAATTGAAATCAGGTATAAAATTGAAATCGGGTATAAACATGTGCATGTACTTCAAAGAAACATGTACATGTACTTCAAAGTTCCAATTCAAATTAGAAATGCATAAGATTAAGAAATAACATCAGCCAATTGAAATCGGGTATAAACTTGAATATGATACACTGCTTAAGTGGTCTTAAAAAAGGACAAAATTTTGTCATATGAACAGAAGATTCATCAGGCATTATAAACATGGAAAATATTATCTGAAACTTTTCAAGTTAGAGTGAATAATGCAAACATAAATTTGGTAATATATGCATGAAGTTCACATGGAGGAAATTTCTGGAATCATATGCAGGCATGCTCATGGCTACGTGTCATATTCATATGAACTTTATTTCTGGAATCATATAAAGGAATAGTTAGTTAACACCAAAAACGATTACTTTACTTCGAGCTAGTTTCGAAATTAAACGACTGCCCAAATTAGATAATAATTTCAAATTTGAGAAGGTAACAAATTGGTAAAATTATTTGGATTACTGATGTGTTTCCCTACTTGCATAACAAACAATATTTAAAAAGAGAATCTTCGACCTAACTTTGAGAGGAAAATGCTATCAATTTTATCCTAGCACAAAAGCGCTGCTACAATTACAAAACTCTAAGCGAGCTTTAGACTAAAATTAATCAAATTTTAACAAAGAACCTTATATATATTAGTGCCAGAAAGAGGTAACAATTCTAATAGCTGAAAATTGGATAGATGACAAATTATAAAGGTTCCTACTATTTAAAAAATGATTATATTCACATTTCTTACTATTGTGTACTAAATGAGTTTTGGAATTTGAATAAGTACACGCCCATAGTATAACATACCACATTTGTTATTAAATAGCATTGCTGAATATTTAAAAAAGGCAAAGAATAATCAAAAAGGGAAACTTCAGTGAGAATAACGACAAATTGCCAAGACAGTTGAATATGATCAAATTAGAATTGCATAAGATTAAGAAATAACATCAGCCAATTGAAATAGGGTATAAATTTGAATATGATATACTGCTTAAGTAGTCTTAAAAAAGGACAAAATTTTGTCATATGAACAGAAGATTCATCGGGCATTATAAACATGGAAAATATTATCGGAAACTTTTCTCTTAAATAAACTTATTATTTAAGCTAATATTTCAAATGCTATCCTTTGAAAATATATAATAATTCCAAACATAGAGATGCATTAAATTGATAAAATAGTCAATATTTGAATTATGCGTAGATATCTTTTGATGTAACCATAGATTGAATAATATTTAAGAAAAGACAGGTAGATTACTGGAACTAAATTTGAGGGGAAAAAGTGGCAATTCTGTCAAAATAACAAAATATAAGCAAGTTATAGGCTAAAATTAGTTAAATTTCAACGAAGAACTTTTAAAATCTCTATGAATTGAAATATGAATCAATTCAAATTTCCTGTTATAACATAGCATGCAAACACTTTTTTCAAAGCAAACAAATTTTAAATACATATGGATTCACTTTCAAAGATAGATTAAACTACCATTTGCAGAGCAAATAGGATATGAACCAGTTTGGCAACAAACTATATTCATTCATGTATCACTTTTTATTTGATATTTTATACCATATGCTTTGTTAAATTTTCTTTATTATAAAATACATGCTGCACAGAAATTATTAATGGTTTGACTATCCAAATCTAAGATATGAAAGCAAATAAAATATTTGCTCATCAATTGTTGTAGCTTTATGAGACTTTGTACCGTCTGGTGGTTTAATAGTTAAATTAGTCTATATTAGTCCAGGATTACAAAAGGGTAGTGCCCAGTGTATCAACATAGACTGAACTATATTAATGCCCAGTGTATCAACATAGACTGAACTATATTAGTCTAGGATTACAAAAATATGTGTTTCATATGATTATAAAATATATTGTTTAACAACAAACAAACTCATCGGTTTCTACACACCGTTGCTCAGGATCATCCAGCCCAACATGAAATTTTGCACTTTTAGCTATTATTAAATCCTTAGTTTTATTATAAATTAAATTATTGTATAATAAAATTCACTTACGCTATTACATGTATTTGAGAGGCATTTTGTCAAATGTGGTATAAATAATGTAATATGAAATAAGTTTCATTATTGAAGTTGAGTATATATGAAGCGAATAAGCAGACTACTGACTAATTTGGCCACAGAGATTATGTAGCTTGTTTTTAATATAGATCTTTTTTTAGATTTTAATTTTTAATTTTTATACATTTGTTAGTTCTGAAAGATACAGATTCAAATTTTACATGACTGTTATTTTATCAGAAAAGCTTCTTGTCAATTATTTATTTTCCAAACATACCTTAGAAAAAAATAGTTGGAGATATTGAAAAATCGATCTAGATAGGCTATAAGTAATGCAGTGTAAGTTGCATGATCAGGAAGCCAAGCTCTTCTGGGCTTTGTTATACTTCAACAAGGTATTAGGAATTTCCAAACATGTAACCAGCCATCATAACATGTAACCAGCCATCATAACACTACACATTAGCTATGCAAGACTGTCAGCTACCTGAAATCAACTCCATGAAGACTACCCTCAATAATAAAAGATTTATCCATTTAATCATGTTTCCAAAAGCAGAAGATGATGTTGAATTCAATGAATGCACTTACTGATGTAACGGTTAGGGCAAAAAATTGAGGACAAAGTGTTCCAATCATATTAACCACAGTTTGGTGCATTGCATCACAACCCTCAATTATGGAGCAAGTGTGATTTTTTTTGTTGTTGACCCATCTCTTAATAAAATACAATACTTAAAATAAAGCAATTAGTAGAAGTTTGAGTTGAAAATTTCAGTTGTAATATTTGGTTGTTTCTTAACTCAAGAATCATACAGTAAGCTACATATTGTTAAGTTAAAAGCATTACATAACATGAATTTGATACAATTTAAAAGTTTCTGCAACAGTCGAGTTCCTTCTATTGTAATCTGCATTTCGAAAATAGATAGTTTTAGATTTTAACATCGACTTTATGTGAATAATACGTAGTAAGATATGGGAACTTATTCTAAACCAAGAACAGAAATGATAATAGGAATTATGCAGGCTGTATCGTTCAAAGATGATAGCAAAATAAACTTGACAAAAAATTGAACCTTAATTTTTATGGGGTTAGAGATGAAATAAGAGAAAAGATGGATGAAAGGAGGAAAGGGAGAACAAAAAGACATATGTACCGAGAGAAAAAAAGTAAAATTTTGATTCACAATATGCCAAGGAGGCTTCAGCGCACTCAAAGTTGAACTCGGTAATAATAATACAGTATAGATAAGTCCTATATTATACACATGCGCTCGCGCGCACACACGCATACACCATTCAACGCTTCGGTCATTTGTCTTCCAATATATTATCATGTGCATCTAATAGCATGTACTATCTGATTATAGTGTTTCATATTGTAGTTTGAAGTGCTCCTTATCATCTCAAACCTAAATTCCGTTGCTACTTACTTATTAAGTTTGATTGAGCCATTTATAACAGGAAGAACAACATTCATGTCAAATTCAAATATGTGGGTTCACAAGCTAACTAATTAATTAATTCATAAAGCGCCATAGAACAAAATAAAACATAGTAGTACTAATAAATGCAAAATAGTAAAAATGCCAAAAAAAGAGTTACGCTTGATGCATCTTTAGTCAACCTCCTCCATCTTGCTTTCAACATCAACATCATCCAAAACCGGCATTTTAGTATCAGCATCAACAGTCACCTCATCCTCATCAATGCTCAACCCCAACTTCAGCATCCTATGAATTCCGTTTCCAAAAGTGTTGGGCTCATTAAGACTGAACCCTGAAGTCAGCAAAGAGACTATTTGATTATAAACCCAACAATTTGGAAGACTCTATTTGATTACAATATTTCAGAACAACCAAAAAAGTTTGTTAAGTAATGGGCAAAATTAAATTTCCAACATTAATAAACAAATAGGAAGTGCTGCAATTCCCAATCGAGAAAAAAAATGATTATTAAAATTTTAGTTACTTGATATGCCTTATCTCCTACTCTTAGACACAGATGCTTTCTTCTATACAGTAAGTACCACCTAAATCAATTAAAGCTTATAACCCTTGAAAATAGAAATAACTTGCGACTAGTATAAAATCTAGAACAAATAGGAGATAAAATTACATAGTGAAATGATTAATGGAAGTAGAAGGCCCTAATTTATTTAGTGCTGATTCGAATTGCTTTCTGTCGCTTTCCATATTTTTCTAAGAAATCCTACTTCGTGGAGATTTGGGTCAAGATTTTCGTATGAAACCCTCCCTAGAATATATAATAATTTACAATTTCAGCTGCAAAAAGAGAATGCTTAGCGCTGAACCGGAGAATAGAAAATTAGAGGACTACCTTTGTACGAATTGGTACATATCCACGGACCTTGGCGAAAATCCGAAGATGTCATGGTTAGGGGGACAAAGACTTGAGGGAAAGGAAATCACCATGGCGAATTAAAATCAGGTTGGGGGAAGAAAAGCTGAAGGTAGAAATATTGTACGCAGGAAAGAGAAGCGAAGAGATGGAATAGGGCAAGAAGGAAAAAATCATGACTGTTGCTCACAAAATGTGAGAATGCTTGTGCGCCCTTGGATTGCAAAATTATAAAATAATATAATATAATACTATAGATTATTAATTACCATATATCTATTTCATAACTATGAAAACTTCAAAATTTTACATTTATTTTAGAGAATACGATTTTTTTTTTTGAATTGATACGTATTAAACATAATTATCAATTATAATTATTGAATTATAGATACTAGATAATAAATTTTACTTTTTAATTATTAAAAATTACTTATTAATCATATATTATTAAAGATTACGTCTTAATATATTTTTTGTAATTAATTATTAATTATTAAACATGTTAATGATTATAAAAAAATAACACTAAAGCATCTTTTATAAAAATAACATAAATATCTCTTGCAAATGTATTGGAATTCTGCTGCAAAATACCTTCGAAACATAACCGTCGGTATTCTGTCTCAATTTGCAGTGGAAAATAGCGACGGATTTTTTTTGGTAAATTGACGCAATTTGCAGCGGATTAGCGAGGGATGACTCAAGGCGTCGGTGATAAATAAAAAGGACAAAAAATTGAAAAAACAAAAAACTATCTCTTGCAGATCTCAGGGAAATCTGTCGCAAATTAATGACGAAAATTTCCGCTTTTAAATTTTGACGCAAAATCAGTATTTTCTTGTAGTGGTCAGAATTTTACAAAAACCTATTTTTTGGTTATCTAAGAAATTCTCTTTACTCGTACCATGAAAAATTATAAAATCAACACCAAAATTCATGATTTTCCATTATAAACAACATCATATAACCAAATCTGAAAATCATAATCTTTGATTTGTGAGATTTTTACACTTTCTTCATGTAAATTAGTCATATCCGAAAATGTATGTTCTAGTTTGGGTTATAGCCATTTTTTTAATATAAGTTAGACTCTGAAATGAATAGATTTTTGGTTGTGAGTTTTGATTAAATGGGGACTTGTTTTGAGTTTATGATTTTTGAAGTTCAGGAACATAAACTTTAGGTTGACAGAGAGCAGTTTGTTCCCACTTAACAGTCTTCTTATATTAATTTATCCAAATACTAGGATTGTTCAGGAATCAACCCATGCTAACAACTAAAACATACATATGATTTAAAAGGCTAGAGTCTAGTCAAGATTATTAGCAACTAATTTGTAATACAGGGTACTGACAATAGTTTTTTCTCCTTCAGTAACTCTCCATAATATCAGTTCGAATTAAATCAGGTAAATAGATGTCAATCATAACTAGAAATAAGGCAGGAAAGATGAATATATGTTTACTCACATATATTTTATTTCTATGGTTTCAGCTTTTTCCAGATTTCTCATTTATATTTTTGGTATCCAGGCCTTTTATTTTGTGTTTAAATATGAAGAACAAAACAATTAGATACCATTCATTCTGATTCTATATGCGTCTATATCATTTGCATCAATATGTATATATATATATATATATATATACACACACACACACTAAAGAGTTTGATCATTCATTTTGGTTTACTACTTTCTTTCATGTTTCCAGGTTTGCACAAAAATCTAATCACTTAATTAAAACATGCATAAGCATCAGAACACGCATATCTATATATATTTATATCTACAACATATTATTCATAACTTATCAAAGAAATTTACTCACAAATTTTCATGTTTGTGCTACAGATTTGCCCTCTTGTTTTCAAGTCTTGTTTCCATTCTAAATACTAATTTGTTGTCATCTTACTTCAGTTCGAATACATGGATTTTGGAATGTTTGTAGTATGGTCGGCCATGTATTTATAGGTGGAAGAAGTAATAAACTATTTTGCATTTATGTTGAAGTGAAGGAACACAACAGTATGGTTTCAGCTGAGTTTCTATTTGATTGAAGGAATGTTGTAGCTGCTGTATTATGGTTTGATTGAAAGAAAGGAAGCCTAGGTTCTAAAACATTTCAAGAGACATACACTAGGTGTTTAGCTGTGTGCATAGTCGATTGAAGTAACCAATTCATGGAGCCTGGTAAATGCAGTACAACATATATGGTTATGTGCAAGTAATAGGATATAGAGTAAAATGTAAGTGTCTGCTGTTACATTGGAAATTGAAATGAATAGTGGTGTGCAGGTCAGAGAAGTACAAGAATAGTTGCAAACATTAATGGAAAAACATATTTAGATCTTAAGTATAATTCAAGCTTGCTGCCCATATATTTTTGATGGAAAAGAAGCTTACACACTTGATTGGAAAGAACACTGCTGGCTTAGGATATTAGCTGTGATTTTAGCTATGCAATCGACTAGAAATTTCAGCACATGTATTAAATATTATATTCAATTCATGGTTCACATACCCATTTTTACCTTTGTTGTTTTAAATTATAGGTGTAAAGGTGTTAAATTCTTATAAATGTTATTTTCCTATGAAGTAAACTATACCTTTACATAAGTTAATTACATTTAAATTTTACTTAAGTGATTCCGTTTTAACTTATATTAGTTTAAAATCATTCTAAAAACATAAAACAAAATATATAAGGCACTACTTAAATATATTCATAAGTATGCATTTGTGAAGGAACTAAATAGTATAAAATGTGAATATATATATAGAATTTTATAAAAAGATCATTTCGTCTTCCCTAAAATTTAAATTTATATTTTATTTACAAAAATACAAAACAAAACAACAAACATCACTTACTCGTTTTTTTTTTACAAATACATATGTATAATGGTTAAATAAAATTTAAACCATATATATTCTTGGAATTTTACTCAAATTTATTATTTAATTCAATTACTGAAATAATCCATAATAAACTGTATTACAAACACAGTCAAAAACCGGGACATTACAATACAGATAACTCATTAGTAATGATGCTTGAGATAAAAGAGTCAGGCCAGTGTCAACTATGTATCTATGTTTTCTTTCCATAAGACCATTTTGTTTAGATGTGTGTGGGCAGGTAGTTCTATGTAAAATACCCCTGTCATAGAAATATTTCTTAAGAGGCATGAATTTGCCGCCTTTTTTGGTTCGAAATATTTTAACACTACAGTTGGTTTGTTTTTCAACAAAGGCAGTGAATTGAATTATAGTTGCATATCTATTTGACTTTGCTTTAAGAAAATAGATCTAGGTGTATCTATTGTAACATCTACAAAGGAAAGATAATGCTGTAATTTTGGGAGTAACTCAGAGGTATAGGACCCCCAAAAATCTGCAACAATAAGTTCCAATGGTTTGTTGTATTCTGTTTCAGAGCTGCCAAAAGGAAATTTGAGGCATTTTCCAAGCTGGCAATGGGTGCATGTGTGTGACTCGAGCATATCTTTACAACTAATATATTGTTATGTAAAACCTGTTTCACAATTTTAATGCTAGGATGACCCAATCTGTAGTGCCTTGAATCAAAAGTACTATTATTATTAGTGGCACTATTGGAAGAGGTGGTGTTGTTATGATCATCATCAAGATCACTGCTTGTTTTAGTATCATCAACGGTATAAACAGAATTTGTATTATAAACAACATTGCATGGGTTATCAACCAAATTTGTATTTTCACTGTATTCACTACACAGACGCATATTAACTCTATTGTCAACATAGTTACAATTATTATCGTTAACACTATCACTAACAATACAGGTGTTATTACACTAGATTGTTTCATTGTCATAATTCTTGGTCTTGATATGTTGAACTTGTATAATCCATTGTGCAAATTACCCAGCAACAATGTGGTTTTACTTAGTAAGTCTTTTACAAGAAAAAACTTTGGGTGAAACTCGAAGTACACACTGTTGTCATTGGCAAATTGAGATACACTAATTAAGTTTTCTTTATGCTAAGCACTCTTAATAAATTATTTAAATAGAGTTGTGTTTTGCCTCTTATATTACCACTACCAACATGTGAGATACTTATAGCTACACCATTACCTATGTGTAATTTATGCATACCAGTGTAGTTAATGTTACCAAGATAAAGATTCTGAAGGTTGTTAGTGATGTGATTAGTAGCACCTGAACCAAGATACTAATCTTTCAATGTTGATGTCATCAACTGTAATGGAATCATCTCCATTTGAAATATAACCTCTATTATTATCACTGTTGGACTTGCTTTGTTGATTGTATTGCATCATGTTTGCACAAGGACTCCTCTGCTGAGACTGGTTCTACTGAGCAGTGTTATACTTAGCATTGAATCTAAAATAGTATTTATTAGCCATATGCCTAAATTTCTCACAAATTTGGCACTTAACACGATTGTTATTGTTGTTCCTACCTCTACCATGACCTTTTGAAGACTGATCACCACTTTGACCTTGATTATCTTACTTTGGTTGGTTGTATGTATTTCTTTTCTATGTCTTGCCTTTGGATGTGGCAACAAAATTTGCAGAATAATCCCTTTGCATTGCCTTTCTCTGTTCAACTCTACCTTCATGGCCTAGGAGAAATGAATGCATGTATTGGATGTCAGGTAAGATTGGTTATGTTGCAATGTAAGAAACTAATGACTCATAATCTTGATCTAGTCAATTAGTAATAACTGATACTTGTTCACTGTCTGAAATATGACGTCCAACTGAATTCAATTTATCACATAAGTTTTTAATCTTGGTGATATACTCTCTCATATTCATATCATCTTTTCTTGAATTTTGTAGCTCTCTTTTGTAATGTATGATACTTGTTGATGATTGTGCATTAAAGATTTGTTCAATACGAATAAAGATTTTGTGCGAGGTGTTGCATCCCATTATTTATGACAAGAGATTGGCACTAATTGAAGAAAGAAACCAATAGGCTATCTTTTTTTAGATATTTGGAGTGCTCAGGGTTGCGGACATAATTGCCTCGAGTGTCTTCAATCATTATGGAGGGAATTATCATTGTACCTTTGATGTACTCGATAAGACCTTATCCTCTCAGCGTCGTCTCCATTTGATACTTCCATAAAATTTAGTTGTCTTCATCTAATGGGATGGTTATGATTTGGGTTTTTGTTTTGATTAGGCCAGTGAAAGAGATTGAGCCTTTGGTGGCAGCATTTCTAGAATTAGTAGAGGTAATGCCATCATCATCTTTGGCCATTAGAATGCAAGAAACAATATGACCAGTGGGAAAAGTTAAGGAGGAATAACAGAAGCGAACCTTGATTCAAGAAACTGAATCAAGAAGACTCGGATGATTCAAGATGTTGAAAAACTATGGGAAATCGAGCGAGCAAATTGCAATCAGTGGGGAAATGATGATTCTAATTGGATCCCTGTTTGGAGAGGCAGTAATAGCGGCCAAAATCTGATGAGAATAGGTGTACATGATCGAGAGTTGGGTATATACTCTGGTAATGATGTTATTCTAAGGAGTAAATGTAACAACCCAAATTTCGACAGATTGAACAAAAATATCAATCTATCGAAGCCCAAGTTGGCTTGTTTGGTATCCTGTAGAAAAGACAGAGATAATATATATATCAGAGCTCGATAAAACATCTCATAGTGTAATGGATAAAATATAATAATAAAATATAGGCTTACCGAAATAAAAACATTGTCTAACAAGTGTCCAAAGGCTACCAAATCTCTACCATAAATCTAACCTACGAGTATGTTATAAGGAGGGGGTCAGAACGCAAAGTTCTGGCAAGAGAACAAATTTTACATTCTGAAATAAACTTGCATATACCGTTCAGTTAACTTTTCTTAATTATTAGGCTATTTGGGTTAACACACTCAAGGCTTTGCACTTCCGACATACCCATTTACTCCCTAATATATTAAACCTAATATAGTATATGTAGCTATACCCAACATCTCAAGATACTCCCCACAGTAACCTCCTCGTATGGTCTCTGTCGTCACACCACGGAACCGTTTACAACCTCCATCCTGCGCCAAATTGCGTATGGATTTCGATATCGTAATCGCATAGAACCACATTCCTATGTCATGTGAGTGTACGGATCCTTGTATCCAAACTCCTCGGTCGAATCACGTCTCAACACGGAGTAATGCCCTAATGTTTACAATTCACTATAGTGTGTTTATCTAGACCCTCACACGAGCGTACTGCCTACTATTACCTGAGTCCCGTAATAGGGCTGCATCCAATGCACGAAATTCGGTCGGGAGATTTTAGTATTTATGAAGGACAGCTTCATTAGGACTACAATACAAATATTCACATACGGTATAACTCTTTTTACTATGGCGATGGCCTCACCCTAGCCCCTCCCTCAACTAATGAAAGACTACATCAGGAGCTAATGACATGCCTCCAGCAACCAATCTAGCATCCAATTTAGCATGTCCCTCACCAACGCCTCGATAGTGAAAGAACATTGTCTGTTGGTTTAGCTCTTAGTCTTTCCGCATCCCATTGACTACCGATGACAGGTATCCGATGATCACTATCCTTAATTTGGTTATGACCAACCTCCACCTAGAGCGAGGAAAACCGCTAAATCAACCAACGACTTCTGCCACAACCTTCTGACCGCTACACCATAGTTGCAGTCAAGGTATACTCGTCGGATGGTAGCATATAGACCATGCCTTTATGGGTACAACCTGAAGCCTACCACAAAGGACCATCACAGAGTACTCTACCACGTCCCGTGGAAGCCTTGTGCCACCCTCCAGTCTCGTATAATAATCCGTTGGGCATACTCCTCTAGTATCTCCAAATACCACGATGATATACCCCATTGGGTTCTTCATATCCATATGTACGGACTGATTCCAGTGCATCACGCCATCACATTATTAGATCCTACGCTTAATCTTTTAATCATGCACTTGCTTTATTTCATCACATTGCTAATAAACTTGATTATTCACATATTCACTTTCTATTCAAGTTACTTGGTTCATTAGCTCACAATTAGTTGCTCACTTTCTTTAATCAACCCTATGCCGTCGGAGCTGAATTCTGCTTACTGTTTATTACACTTATTCGACTTAATAATTCTAATTATAATCCTACTTTATTCTTTCTTATTAAATTATAACCTTATCTTGCACTATAACCACAACCTTTATTGTGGGTTTGCTTATTAACTTAGTTCCCTTAACTAAGGTTTATTAACAAGTTCTCTTGTTCATCATTACTTATAACTTACGTTATAATTCCACTTGTCCCTAGGACAAGCCTGCCTATTATATTTCATTCACATTCATATAATTAATCATAATAGGTTATATTCCCCATTCATCACAATTCTTGCATTCCTCGAAATCATACTAAGTTAAAGATCTGCTTCTGGTTCGAAACAATCGAATCGAACGATGTGATCCACACCACTGCTCATCCCCGAGTCGAAAAGGATAAACCCAAGATTGGGAATCTTCGGTTCGAATGGAGCCCGAATTGAATATTTCGATCCAAACCCCATTCAATCCAGAGACCCACAACTACACTCCACCCTACCACTCTCCCTACCAACTCCTACCATCCGGGAATTTGCTCCACATGTCCACCCTCGAGATGACATGCCACGAATCAACCCATTACTTCCTTGTAACTTCCTCTACTACCCTACGACTTTCCCGGTTCAAATGCCACTTGTGCGAGCCGAACTTAGCTAAAATCGAGCCTATAAATACACAATTTTGATGACATTTGAAGGACTTTTGACACTTTGGCAACTCATGTATCACCTTAACAACAGAAATGCAAGTTATTTTCTATTTTCTTTAGAGCAATTCGAGAGTTTGAGGGTTGTAATTAAGAGTTTGGAGATTGTAAGCATTTTATTTGTAATTTCTTAGTGAATCAAAAAATTATTAAGTGGATGTAGGCTCGTTAATGCCGGACCATTCTAAATTATGTGTGATTGTTTTTTTCCTCATTTTCATTTTATATTTCTTCATTTATTTCTATATAAATCTTTATTTTGGGTGTTTGTACCAGTCGTTGGTCAAACATAAGTGAATATTATATTATATTTATCTAAATATAGTGTAAAAATAAAATTTGGGATTTTCTATCTAGAAGTAGATATAAAATTAATGAGATTTCGAAAAACTTTTGTGAATGTCGAAATTACTAAGCAAGGTTTCGATATAAAATAGGGTGTTCAAGTTTAAATCGAATTCATTTTTGGAATTGAATTTGGTATAACTATATAGATGATGTTTTAAATTCAAACTGAATGTTCCATATATCTTATATAATGTTTAATTTGGATTTTGGAAAGTTTGAGTTTCAAAAGTTAATTTTTGAAAAATAATAATATTTTATTAATTAAATAATATTATACTAATTATTAAAAATAAATAGTCTTATGTATGTTTTAAATAGTTTTCTGACCTATTTTGAAGTAAAACAGATTAATTTTAATATGAAGCTAAAATACGGTTAGAATAGAGCTTGTCACGCCATGACAGTTTACGAATTTCGATTGTTAACTTTAAACTGATATAATGTATTCGTTTTAAATTGGATTTCCTTGAAATGAAAAACGTTTGCTTCTTAATGACAATAGTTTTCAGATGAAAAAATAAATTTCAAATTTCAATACATAGTTTTCAAGATATATCCAAAACAATTTTCAACAAAAATCACAATAATGCAATTTAATGACCAAATTTAGAAATAAACTAAAATGGCAATTTAAAAATGATTAAAAACATGGATTTTTTTGATAAATAATATTAAATGTTTTCAAAATGATTTAAATTGAAATTATGAAGTTTTGAAGTTATTTTCATCAAACTAGTTGAATGAGCAGATTAACAACGCTTTTGCAACACTTTTAACTTAATAACGAAATTTGGAAGGTTTAAATATATTAATATTCATCTGACCTTATTATAACTTTTCCAAATGAATAATAAAGTGTTTTAATAATAATTGGGAGTTTCAAAACTTATGGTTAAGTTAAGACTTAATTAAAATCCTACATATTCATATCATTTTAAAATGATGCTTATTATTCGGTAAGTCCGGGATCAGAATTTCTTTCTGAAAACCATTCTGAATGATAATACGGTGTGATGGGAAAATAAGGATATTAAAGAAATAGTGTTTGAAGACTGAAAACCTTCACATCAGGAGGATGGCTCGCTGATGGTCTCAAGTGGATAACTTCCACCTTGAGACTTATTATCTATATTATAGCAGTGGCCCGAACATACTTGGAGAATTTCCGAATTTGCAAGAGCTTCTCTCCTTTATTCGATGAGGAATAAAGCGCCTTTGCTTCCATTTGGTCCCAGAACGAACTTGTATGGATGTTTGTATGATATTGTATTCTGTGATATATTTGTTGATCTTTACTAAACATAGTTTTGTTGGTCGCGGAAAATTTGTTCTCTTAGGTTAACAGCCTACTTTGAGACATACGAGCTCAAAGGTGATATGGTTAGTAATTGTTAACACAAAAATTTGCACTGGCTAAATATAAAGAAGCAAAAGATCCAAAGCAATGAGAGCAAAGGATTTCGGGCAGTGAAACCTAAACCGTGGAGAAAAGGACCTTGAAGGAGGCTAAGGCGCTACAAAGGGTGAAGTCTGAAAGTCAAAACGGCCAGCAAGAAGTGTCAAGTTGTGGCCAAGAATCAACATCGAGTATTGTTGGAAAAAAAACGTCAGGCTTGCATCTGCAACAAAGGGGAAGGACCGAGAGCCCTAAATCCGGTACCCAGGTTCAAGGGTATCAGTCCGATGCAGACAGCAGAAGGATAGCGGAAGAAATAACAATAACATTAAAGTAGAAGAAGAGGGTCACCGACAAGGTAATGCCGTTACCAAAGGATTAGCAAGGGTACAATCCCGAAAGCATATCACTTAACACCACAAGCACAGGAGTGGGAAACCGATGGCATATAAACCAGAAGCCTAAAGCCACTAAAGGGAAGCGCTGCATTAGGCAAGAGAAGGCGAAGGGATACGAGCACTATTCTTAGAAGAAAGTTTATAAGTCATCCTAAAGGTGTCACAGACAAAGTTGTCATCAGATCAAGATCGGAACCATGAGTGGTCGGAAGCCAAGCTAAAAGGAAGCAAAGGGCCACCGAGACCATCACCAGGAAACAACTTTAAAGTCACCGAGAGGAATACCGAAAGCATGCTGTCACACTCAGACACTAAAACTGGAAGGTATGGACGTGGATCGAGACTAGTGGTCCCGAAACTGAGAGCCACCAAAGTCAAGATCTCAAATTCCAAGACCGAGCTACTAAAAGGCATGTCAGCGGAACCACTCTCAGAAGCCCGAGATTGATATTCCGAGGGAAAGTTGACATCAGTGAAGATATTGAACAAGAAGAAAGGTGGCCGAAATCTTTCAACTGGAACTGAAAGTCACAAGGGCAGCCGAGACCTTGTTAAAGCATCCAAAAGAGGCTTCTACTAGGTTCACAGCAGAAGGGGGCTAATTTTCCTATAAATAAGACCCCAGGGGTCTCATTTGGGGGACTTTTCCTCATTCCTCAGTCTTGCTCTCATTTCCTAGAGAGAAAACCCAAATTTGTAAATCAATTTGGGGATTTCCTACGTAACCTCCTCTATGAATAAAATCATCAAAGCCCTTGAAATGGACGTAGGTTCAATTCGAAACGAACCACTATAAATTGCCGTGTTCTTTACTATTTTGCTTATTATATGGTATATAGTTGTGCTATGTTGTTCGACCTTTCTCAATCCAACCTTTTCGGCGAATACCTAACTACCTTATGCTTTTTCCTCAACAAAAGCTTCATATCTGAGCCTTGCCTTTAAACCTAGGTCCCCTAAGCATCCTTTCACAAGTTGTTTAGCTTCCTAACTTGTAAGGAGCTTATGAAACTCTTATCCCAAGGTAACTGTTGGTCCTTGAGCCTTGTAAGCGTGATACTCACCCCTTGAGAGAGGAGTAACTAATACTCGGGCTTGAGACCTTGATATCTAGGAAATGGTGAGCTAATTAAAGCTTGTGGGAACTGGATAATCCCATTTTCCCCTTAGGTCCATTTCCTTAGACCTATCTCCGGTGTTGACAAAAAATATCTTTAACATTTTGGTGCTAGAAGGAGGGCTTGAACCTCCGTCCCCTTTTTCTACCTTTAACCATTTGAATAACCTTGCCACATTTTTAACTGCGGTGTTCCGTCACTGGTTGGACTAAGCTTTGAAGAAACAAAATTATAGAAAGAGTCTCTATAAAGAGCTTATAAATACCAATCGACTGCTTGAAGCATCGTATTCCAAGCTATTTAAAGAGTGGTGTAACCTTAAATCACCAACCTTGTTTCCTATACTTTCACCCCTGTTGTTAACCCTCATTTTCTCCTCCCTTCGTCCCTATCTTAAAACTTTTATCCTTATTGTCCCCTTTTCGGCATAAGGCCTTTACCTTATTTCTCTTTCTATTGTAAAAAGAGGCCCCCAATACCCATTGAAGATGGTTAGACCAAGAAAGAATCATGAGCAAGATTTCAGTGCATCATCTACCCAAGAAGATGGTATATTCCAAAATTCAGCTTAGCAGATTTACAAATGGAGAAACCTTCAAACCTAATTGAAGGAGCAGGTAATGAGGTTGAGAAATTGCATATAGCTTCACAAATCGACATTGCAAGAAGGTTTTGAAGAAAACATGGTCGAAAGGACCTTTGAAGAAAGACCTCATAAGGCGAAATCAAGAACGATAGAACCTCAAGGGCTTAATACTCAAGTTAGTACTACACCAAGCCTACAGGTTCCTATTGTGCAAGGAAGCAACTAGTCATTAAAGGAAGTAGTCGGTTTGAAAGAAAGCGAGAGCCCGACTTTGTCAGAAGATAGGAATCTACAAGGGATCATCTTCTCTGATGAAATAAAAACAATTAGAGCTTCATTTGACATAAAAATGCCACCACTTCTGTAAGATGGAACTACATACCCAGAAAACCACCTTTGTGTCTTTGATAATTACATGGATTTATATAACACGCCTGCAACCCTCCGTTGCAAGATCTTTCTAGCAACGCTTCGTGGAGGGGCCATCAAATGGTGCAAACATTACCATGGCCCAGTCATCACTACCTGGAAATAATTATCTACTGCGTATAATACAGAATTCCATGTGTAGAAGGACCCAACAATTAGCATTTATGATTTATGTGACGGTCCGCCCCGCACCAACCGACATTTACTCCAAAAGTGCGTTGTACACATGTCCAGTTAGCACGGAACGGGTCGTTAGAAGGAAAAGGAAGAAGGAAATGAACATACAAAGAACCTGTAGAATGTCTCACAGCGCATAGAACAAAATATAATAATAACATACTTGACATAAAACAGGAGAGACAGTGCATAAGCTGAAAATCAGAACTAAACATCATAGCAGCGGAAATCCAAAATACAGCTTATTACAACTTTCAAACTGTCTCAAAGCAAAAGCAAGATAAATGAGGTACACTACTAATGCCCAAGTAGCGACCATCAACGACACAGGGAGAATGTGTATGTATATATAATACGTGGAAGCCTCCTGCCCGCCTCCGAACCAGCTACTCGCGCATCACCAGCTAACCTGTCTCTAGTCTGCTCGTGTGAGCACCCAGAGTAATAAGAGGAGACATAAAACTCTGGGTCAGACATAAAGCCTGGTATGAGCGATAAGCATCTAAAGTGAACAATAACAGGTAGACTAAAACATACCTAAACCTGGACCTGCAACCAAAGAGTTAGCACTACATACTATACAACACTCTAAGGTATCATATCAAACAATATAAAGATACGGAGGTGGGGGAGGTGTGCATGTCATAGGGATGGAAAACAATCAAACATAGCATCCATCCTCACAACTCTCACTCAGTGCGTAAAGCATACGATGTTCACCACTTCGATCACCCAACATACCTTGCTACGATCACTCTGCCCCATGAAGTCATAAATGGCTTCACTGCACTGATAACGTAGCCACAAATCCTTCGCTATGTCCACTTTGCCCCATGGAGTCACAAGAACCCCACTGCACTGGCTCATAGCCTTACTAATCCTTACTATGTCCACTCTGCCCCATGGAGTCGCAATGACCCCACTGCACTGGCTCATAGTCTTACTAATCCTTACTATGTCCACTCTGCCCCATGGAGTTGCAATGACCCCACTGCACTGGCTCATAGTCTTACTACGCATCACCTTGCCCCTCAGGCCATAATGACCCTACTGCACTGATAACGTAGTCTTGATACCATCACTTTTCCCCTCAGGTCATAATGACCCTACTGCACTGATAAGTAGCCCATTATTCTTTCTTAGTGGTGAATCGAAGTTATGAACGTCGACAACTCCTTAGCACACGTCCCGCAGCAAAGTCCAACCATGAAGTGAACTCATTGGTTCCCAACTGGTTCCGGGATCCTGAGCTCTAACTCCCATTTGGACTACCTTTGCATCTCGGGTTATTGATCATCACAATCGAATCGGATCGGATCTGCCTTCACATTCTTCATCGGATCGGATCGGCCTTAGGCATTCGGATCGGGTCGCGCCTCCTGCATCGGATCGGGTCGTGATCCTCCAGGTGATCGGATCGGGGTCTCCAAGTCCATCGCCATGGATCGATTCGTGGTAAGTTCCTTTGGATCGGATCGTGGTCCTTCAAGCGGTTCGGGTCAGAAAGCACTCCTCCAGGTCGATGGATCGTGCTCACCCTTCTTGGATGGATCGGGTCGTAATGCTCATTCGCGATCCGGATCGGAGTACTTCAGTTTGGGTGCGGCGCTGCATCGATTCGTCTCGTGGGCCTTGTGCAGGTGGTTCAGTTCGGAGGAGATGACTCGACTCGTGGTGATGTCCCACGGTCCCATAGGGCGATCCGATCGTCCCTCAATCCCCTATCCGATCCGAATCTCTGCACCTTGTCCAGCGAGCTGTTTACGCCATTCGACGGCGTTTTCGACCATTCTAACTATTCTAATCAATCACAAAGCATACCATACAGTCATAGCAACATACATAATCAACCACAAACATCAAAACATTAATATGATAAGTAGAAATGGATCAAACATACCCAAAATCCCATATTTCCCCTTAAGCATGTTTAGGTGAAACTAATGATAGGATTAGCAAAACTTAACCAAATTAACCCAAATTCGTATCAGAGGTCTAAAACATCATTCCGAATTTTATAAACATTTTTCCAGAATTTTATCATGTTTAAATTCGCTAATTAACACTAATCATCCCTAATTAGCCATAATTAGTGCAAAACTATGCAAATCACTCACCTTAGCCACAAATAAACTAAGATCTGAAATAATTCTCTGATTTGATGTGAATCTCAATGCCAAACAGCAGCTCCTATGTTGCTTTGGTGAAGATCTTCCTTGATTAGGGGTTGCTAAGCTAAATCCTTGCCAAAAAGGTGATTTGGAGGTGATTTAGAGGTTAGAGGCCATTTTTAGGGATCCTTGGTGATAAGTGGAGGCTAGAAAACTGAAATGGAATGATTATCCATCTCATTTCAGCCCTCCCATAACCCTAATCCCGAAATGGGTTATGGGCCTACTCACTAATCACCCGATTTGGCCCGGTTAAGCAGTTTTTCACACTCCAAACCTTGTTTCAGCCATATCTCCCAAACGGTAAGTCCGTTTGGCTATTATGACCACTCTACGGAAAGGTAAACCATCAAACGAATCAAATGGAAGTGGTTTCAGGTCAAAATTCCTTTCCAATCAAAAGTTATGTCCAAAACAGTACCAACTAAGGGCAAAATGGTCATTTAAAAATCGACAAAAATCATGAACATGGGAAATGGCTCTAATGGATGTTTCCCAAAGTTACATGACCATAGGACTTCATACGGGAAAGAAATAAATATTCTACAATCCTATGATGTGTAGAATACGGGTCGTTACACTCTCCCCTCCTTAAGAAATTTCGCCCCCGAAATTCCATAATCCAAACACACACAAAGGTCCCGCATGCCTATCAATCATAAAACAACAATCAAACATGCAAAACAAGTAAAATAAGTCTATCCTAGCATGCGGAATAATTAAATCGCAAAGTAAATCTTACCAGACAAAGAGTTCCGGGTATGCCTTCCTAATGCTCTCCTCTGTCTCCCAAGTACAATCATTCTCGTCCTCATCCCACTGAACCTTGACTAGCTTCACCAACTTCCTTCGAAGTTGCTTCGTATCGTGCCCCACAATACGAATCGGCTTGCGGTTCCCAACCGCCTCGGGTTCTACTTCGAAGTCCTCTAACTGATCAGGTGAAATAGTCATATCTGAGTCGTGAACGAACTTCCTTAGTTGGGAAACATGAAATACATCGTGAACTCCCGCCATTTTCTCTGGTAAGCCAACTCTATACGCCAAATTCCCGACTAGTTCAAGAACAGGGAATGGGCCAACAAATCTTGGTGCCAACTTGCTTCTCCTGCCAAATCGAATCACGCTCTTCAACGGAGAGATCTTGACAAACACCAAGTCACCAACGGAGAATTTCAAGTCTCTTCTCCTCTTATCAGCATAGCTCTTCTGCCTATCTTGGGCAGCTTTCATTCGTTGCTGAATGATCTTGATCTTATCGGAAGTTTCCCTCACCGCATCTGGTCCAAGCACAAATTTCTCGCCAGCCTCTATCCAACATGATGGTGAGTTACACGGTCTTCCGTACAAAGCTTCATATGGAGCCATACCGATACTGGATTGGTAGCTATTATTATATGCAAACTCTACTAGATGCAAATGGTCATCCCATGATCCACCAAAATCCAATATACACGCTCTCAAGAGATCTTCCAATATACGATTCACCCTCTCCGTCTGACCGTCGGTCTGAGGATGATATGCGGTACTGAGATGTAATCCTGACCCTAGAGCCTCTTGTAAGCTCTTCCAAAACCCACTAGTGAACAACGGGTCTTGGTCACTCACAATGCTTTTGGGTACTCCATGAAATGTCACTACGCACTTCATATACAATTCTGCCAACTTGGCTGCTGTTCTGGTCGATTTGACTGGTATAAATCTTGCACTTTTAGTCAATCGATCCACAATTACTCAAATGCTATCATATCCCGATCTAGTCCTTGGTAGGCCATCGATGAAATCCATCGAGACTTGCTCCCATTTCCATTCGGGAATTTCTAATGGTTGCAATAAACCACTAGGTTTCTTTTTCTCGGCTTTAACTAGCTGGCAATTCATGCATTTGGATATAAACTTCCCAACGTCTCTTTTCATCCCTTCCCAGTAGTAAGTCTGTCTCATGTCTCGATACATCTTATTACCACCGGGACATATAGTCAGTTTTGAGTGATGACATTCTCTAAGCACTTCATCTCTCAAACCATTCACGTTAGGCACAACTAGTATTCCATTCTTCCGGAGCCATCCATCTCTATCAAGCCCATACACATTCATCTCCTCATCGATACCCATCTCTAACTTGGAGATGATTTCCAATAGGTTAGGATCGTCCCTCTGGCTAGAACCAATCCGCTCTATCAAAGTGGGTCTGATCGTCAAACTAGCTAGCATAACTGGATCCAATTCGCACTTTGGTCTGAAATCAAACCCCGCGATATACTCCAGTTGCTTCCACTCAAGAAACATTGCCCCTAAGCTATCATGTCTCCTACTCAAGGCATCGGCTACCGCATTACCCTTCCCAGGTGTATACGCGATATCAAAATCATACGAAGCCAAGAACTCTAACCATCTCTGCTGACGGAGATTCAGATCTTTCTGAGAGAAGAGATACTTTAACGATTTATGATCGGTAAACAGCTCAAATCTTTCTTCCAAGAGATAGTGTCTCCACATCTTCAGCGCGAATACAATCGCTGTTAATTCCAAATCATGGGTAGGATACTTCTTCTCATGCGGCTTTAGCTGTCGACTAGCATAAGCTACAACCTTACCTACTTGCATCAATACAGCACCCAGTCCGGTACCACAAGCATCCGTGTATACCGTCATCTCTTCATTCCATTTAGGAATGACTAACACTGGCGCACGCGTCAACCTCTCCTTTAGACTCTTGAAGGCATCCTCACACACTCCGTCCCAGACGAAGGACTGATTCTTCTTAGTCAACTGAGTCAACGGTGCTGCTATCTTGGAGAAGTCCTGGATAAACTTACGATAATATCCAGCTAATCCCAAGAAACTTCTCACATCTGTTACATTCTTGGGCGTAGGCCAATCCTGTACCGTAGCCACCTTCGCAGGGTCTACGGCAATACCACTCTCTGAAACAACATGACCCAAGAATATTACTTCCCTTCTCCAAAAATGACACTTAGAGAATTTCGCTTTCAATTGGTGTTTCCTCAACACCTCCATCACTATCCTCAAGTGTCCTTTGTGTTCCTTATCTGTCCTTGAGTAAACAAGGATATCATCCACGAACACAAGAACAAACTTATTCAACTGATCTCTGAATACTCGATTCATAAGATCCATAAAATAGGCTGGTGCATTAGTCAACCCAAATGGCATAACCAACCACTCATAAAATCCAGACGGCGTCCTAAATGCCGTTTTCGGAACACTCTCATCCGCTACTCGAAGCTGATGAAATCCTGTCGCGAGGTCCAACTGGGGGAACATTCTTGCTCCTTCTAGCTGATCAAACAAATCATCCATCCGCGGTAGAGGATACTTATTCTTCCTCGTCACCTTATTCAACTCGCGATAGTCCACACACAAACGAGGGGAACCATCTGCCTTAGTGGCAAACACAACTGGTGCTCCCCACTCGGAGACACTCCTTCTAATAAGTCCCTTCTTCAAAAGATTGCTGACTTGCACCCCGAGCTCTCGCTACTCCCTTGGTGCCATACGACGAAGTGGCATCACTATAGGTCTGGCATCTTTCACTAAATCAATACGGAACTCAATCTCTCGGTGTGGTGGAAGCCCGGTAACCTCCTCGAAGACGTCCGGATACTGGCCAACCACGGGCACATCTAACAAGTCATCCTGCGGGATGTCGAGGGAATTTACAAAACTAGCCATAACCCCATCACTAGGTAGACTACCAAACACTACCCTCCGCCCATCATCCGCCCTCACTGTCACCAAAAAGCCCTCACAGTCTACCACCACCCCGTATCTTTGGTGCCAATCGACTCCCAATATAATGCCATACCCAGTAAATCCCAAAACAAAGCAATCACATACAAACATACATCCATGACTCGATAAGACCAAATTCCTGCAAATCATACTAAGGCTAGTCGAACCACCAATCGGGTTCGTCACAACCAATGGTCTATCGACTATCTCGGGTTCCAGTCCCAACCTATCTACCAGGTCACTAGATATGAAGGAACGGGAAGCCCCAGTATTAAACAAAACTCGAACTGGTACATCATAAATAGAAAGCATACCTTGAATAACAACATTCTTTCCTTTCTCCGCCGCAGTTGGGGCATTCGACGAAGAAGGAACAACATCAAGAGCATATGCTTTCACAATCTGCCTCTCCTTAAGAGGTTGCGGACACTTATCCTTCTGATGTCCCACTTGACCACAGTTGTAGCACTTCCTTTCCGCTGGCTTGGCCCGACATTCTTTAGCATAATGGCCTTTCTTTCCACAGCTGAAGCACTCAACATCCTTCTTGCTCTTTTTCTGGCCACCTTTAGACTGGTCCTACTTCCTCTTATTCTGGGAGTTATTCTTGCCTCCACCGCCTGCTTGCGGCTTTGGCCCTTCTGCAGATGCAGCCTTAGTCTTTGACTTAGGGTAAAGGCTCTCTGATCTCAAAGCTTTCCCCACAATCGATTCAAAAGTCTCATCGATGTGGTTGATAAGCCTTTCCCCCAAGTACCCATCCAAACCATTAATGAACTTCTCATTCTTCTTTTCAGGAGTATCAATGAGAGACAGTCCATACTTCGACAAAGTGTCGAACTCAGCAATATAATCAGAAACTGCCCTTCCGTTCTGCTTGAGTCCCAAGAACCTCTTGAACAATACTGACTTCTGGGCAGCTGGAATAAACTTCTCGCTAAAGCGAGCCTTGAACTGAACCCAAGTAACCTGGTCCTCTGGAGTAGCTGTTCTAATGGCATTCCACCAATTCATCGCTCGCCCTTGCAGCTGACGAGACGCTAGCCTTCTCTTCATCGCATCCTCAAGACCCAAGTCATCAAAGATACGATCACAGCTATCCATCCAATCTTGAACATCCGTGGCCGACTCCGTTCCGTGGAACGGCTTCCCACCAAGATTAGTGTAATCCTTGCACAACTTGGCGAAATCGACCCTAGGCGCCTGCACTACTGGGCCAACACCAACTCCGGGATTGGGAACTGCCCCTTGCACTTCTCTAAGCATGTCTCTCATGAGGTTAGTAAACATTGCCCTCATGTCAGCGGCATTCCCTTGGTTGGTCCCTCTACCAGCACCCCTCGTGTCTCGGCTCATCGTCAATCTGAAAAAGGGAAACGATTAACGACCCCATAGTGGTGCTAGTGCAGTGCGACTTCATTCTTATACTACTAATAGTATATATATACATAGCTTTTGAAAACCAAAGTAATCACAAATACGCGCTCTCATATACGTACTAACTCTCCCTAGTGTCTTTCCCTAGGTTAACTACGCAACCTAGAGCTCTGATACCAAGTGTGACGGCCCGCCCCGCACCAACCGACATTTACTCCAAAAGTGCGTTGTACACATGTCCAGTTAGCACGGAACGGGTCATTAGAAGGAAAAGGAAGAAGGAAATGAAAATACAAAGAACCTGTAGAATGTCTCACAGCGCATAGAACAAAATATAATAATAACATACTTGACATAAAACAGGAGAGACAGTGCATAAGCTGAAAATCAGAACTAAACATCATAGCAGCGGAAATCCAAAATACAGCTTATTACAACTTTCAAACTATCTCAAAGCAAAAGCAAGATAAATGAGGTACACTACTAATGCCCAAGTAACGACCATCAACGACACAGGGAGAATGTGTATATATATATATATATATATATATATATATATATATATAATACGTGGAAGCCTCCTGCCCGCCTCCGAACCAGCTACTCGCGCATCACCAGCTAACCTGTCTCTAGTCTGCTCGTGTGAGCACCCAGAGTAATAAGAGGAGACATAAAACTCTGGGTCAGACATAAAGCCTGGTATGAGTGATAAGCATCTAAAGTGAACAATAACAGGTAGACTAAAACATACCTGAATCTGGACCTGCAACCAAAGAGTTAGCACTACATACTGTACAACACTCTAAGGTATCATATCAAACAATATAAAGATACGGAGGTGGGGGAGGTGTGCATGTCATAGGGATGGCAAACAATCAAACATAGCATCCATCCTCACAACTCTCACTCAGTGCGTAAAGCATACGATGTTCACCACTTCGATCACCCAACATACCTTGCTACGATCACTCTGCCCCATGAAGTCATAAATGGCTTCACTGCACTTATAACGTAGCCACAAATCCTTCGCTATGTCCACTTTGCCCCATGGAGTCACAAGAACCCCACTGCACTGGCTCATAGCCTTACTATGTCCACTCTGCCCCATGGAGTCGCAATGACCCCACTGCACTGGCTCATAGTCTTACTAATCCTTACTATGTCCACTCTGCCCCATGGAGTTGCAATGACCCCACTGCACTGGCTCATAGTCTTACTGCGCATCACCTTGCCCCTCAGGCCATAATGACCCTATTGCACTGATAACGTAGTCTTTCTACCATCACTTTGCCCCTCAGGTCATAATGACCCTACTGCACTGATAAGTAGCCCATTATTCTTTCTTAGTGGTGAATCGAAGTTATGAACGTCGACAACTCCTTAGCACACGTCCCGCAGCAAAGTCCAACCATGAAGTGAACTCATTGGTTCCCAACTGGTTCCGGGATCCTGAGCTCTAACTCCCATTTGGATTACCTTTTCATCTCGGGTTATTGATCATCACAGTCGAATCGGATCGGATCTGCCTTCACATTCTTCATCGGATCGGATCGGCCTTAGGCATTCGGATCGGGTCGCGCCTCCTGCATCAGATCGGGTCGTGATCCTCCAGGTGATCGGATCGGGGTCTCCAAGTCCATCGCCATGGATCGATTCGTGGTAAGTTCCTTCGGATCGGATCATGGTCCTTCAAGCGGTTCGGGTCGGAAAGCACCCCTCCAGGTCGACGGATCGTGCTCACCCTTCTTGGACGGATCGGGTCGTAATGCTCATTCGCGATCCGGATCGGAGTACTTCAGTTTGGGCGCGGCGCTGCATCGATTCGTCTCGTGGGCCTTGTGCAGGTGGTTCGGTTCGGAGGAGATGACTCGACTCGTGGTGATGTCCCACGGTCCCATAGGGCGATCCGATCGTCCCTCAATCCCCTATCCGATCCGAATCTCTGCACCTTGTCCAGCGAGCTGTTTACGCCATTCGACGGCGTTTTCGACCATTCTAACTATTCTAATCAATCACAAAGCATACCATACAGTCATAGCAACATACATAATCAACCACAAACATCAAAACATCAATATGATAAGTAGAAATGGATCAAACATACCCAAAATCCCATATTTCCCCTTAAGCATGTTTAGGTGAAACTAATGATAGGATTAGCAAAACTTAACCAAATTAACCCAAATTCGTATCAGAGGTCTAAAACATCATTCCGAATTTTATAAACATTTTTCCATAATTTTATCATGTTTAAATTCGCTAATTAACACTAATCATCCCTAATTATCCATAATTAGTGCAAAACTATGCAAATCACTCACCTTAGCCACAAATAAACTAAGATCTGAAATAATTCTCTGATTTGATGTGAATCTCAATGCCAAACAGCAGCTCCTATGTTGCTTTGGTGAAGATCTTCCTTGATTAGGGGTTGCTAAGCTAAATCCTTGCCAAAAAGGTGATTTGGAGGTGATTTAGAGGTTAGAGGCCATTTTTAGGGATCCTTGGTGATAAGTGGAGGCTAGAAAACTGAAATGGAATGATTCTCCATCTCATTTCAGCCCTCCCATAACCCTAATCCCGAAATGGGTTATGGGCCTACTCACTAATCACCCGATTTGGCCCGGTTAAGCAGTTTTTCACACTCCAAACCTTGTTTCAGCCATATCTCCCAAACGGTAAGTCCGTTTGGCTATTATGACCACTCTACGGAAAGGTAAACCATCAAACGAATCAAATGGAAGTGGTTTCAGGTCAAAATTCCTTTCCAATCAAAAGTTATGACCAAAACAGTACCAACTAAGGGCAAAATGGTCATTTAAAAATCGACAAAAATCATGAACATGGGAAATGGCTCTAATGGATGTTTCCCAAAGTTACATGACCATACGACTTCATACGGGAAAGAAATAAATATTCTACAATCCTATGATGTGTAGAATACGGGTCGTTACAATTTAACCACCATTGAACAGAGACCAGAAGAATCCCTCGATGGCTATTTGAAAAGGTTTCAAATTGAGTTGCTCAAAGTGGAAGGAGCAACGGATAGATAAAAGTTAATAGTCGTGCATTCAGGGTTGCTTGTACCAACACCTTTCTGGGAGGAACTTATCTTAAACGGGTGTGAAAGTTTGAGTGATTTTTATTCTAGAGCTGACAAATTCATCCGTATGGAAAGGATAATTGACGCAAGGAAAAGCTTGAAGCAATAACAAAAGGAAAAAGGGCTTGGCTCCAATCCCTTGCAAAAGGTTCTTCAAAATCGAACATAAGGAAATATTATTTATCTTATCACAAGACAGAAGGACACAAAACCATACATTACTGGAGTTTGATAAAAAGAAATTAAACCAAAAGGAAAGGGTAGCTCATGTGATAAATTCGAAGTAAGACCAGTGAGAAGCTAGTTAGAGACAATGCAACATGGGAATGAGAACTTAACAATCTGTCTTCCATTTCAAATACTTATTTTCATTAGTCATTTCGCTTTATGCATATAACATGAGCTCAGGAGGAGCATCTAAAGCGTGCCCAACCACTGCCTATGACTCGTCCTGCAGAAGGGAGTGAAAGCTCACAAGGGAGCACTTAAGGAACACATGCATGAACAAATGCACGACAAAGTTATCAATCAATGACAAGCTTTGGTGAAAGCGGTCCAGATAAACATGCAACAAAGGAATGATTAAGCACCCATCATATCTCGTCTTAAATAATATTCTTCTAAATCTTATCCCCACTATTTCAGAATTTCATGAACTTTGTCAAACATGTTATATTGATATACTTAAATGCTTCTGTGAAAGGTGTGGACCCTACCCTTGATAAATGATATCAATAAAGCCTTCAGAAGGAAGGGCGAACCAATATAGAGGAAAAGGCACAACAAACAAAGCTTCTGGGAGAGAAGCCACATAAACAAAGCTTCAAGGAGAGAAGCTACATCAACAAAGCTTCCAAAGAGAAAAGCAACAAAAAACACAACCTCCCAGAAGAGGAGTGACAAACAATGCTTCCAGGGAGAGTAGCAACAACAAACACAACCTCCCAGAAGAGGATTGTCAAACAGAGCCTCCAGAAGAGGAGCAGCAAATAAAGATTCCAAGGAGAGAAGCCACAAAGTTGCATCTCCACCTAGTGGAGTTGCCTCCTAAGTGGGGCTAACAAACAATGTTACATTCTCCTATGATGGAGATTGCCTCCTAAGTGAAGCTAACACCGCCTACAAATTATAGTACCCCCAAAGTGGGGTTAATATTTCCCACATATACTAGTGTCGCTCTCTTAGAGAGCATTCATTCATTCACATATCCTAGGGGTTAGGAATAAGACTAGACGTTAGATACCTTATGACCAGATAATCAAACGGAATTACCTGCCGAACAATCAAATAATCGAAAGATTGGATGACTGAATGGAACTACTGTTAATGACTATTTGGTTCTGATAGGATTAATTTATTTCGAAAGCAGTCCTCTACATATGCATCCGAGAAGGTATCCCTCGGTATATTTACGACTCTTTCGCACGTGTGGTTTCTCTGAGTAAACATGCGAGGAATCCAAGATTGCTTATAGTTGCTTAATCACTTCCAATAATATTTGGATAGGTTAACACTATGCACATATGTAATCCTTGGATGGTTTTTGGTGCTTTCATTATATGGCCTTTAGGCAAGCTTTTTACTGTTACTCTATGCTCCTATTGAGACATTCCACTTACAACATTTTTCCAGTAACTACCAAGTGGTGTATGGTTCCTACATGATTTCTGATTTCTATTTACCCGAGCGTGAGTCTCGGGGTTTCCATAAGATTTCTGACTTTCATTTACACGATTGTGAGTCTCGGGTTTTCTATATGATTTATGATTTCAATTTACCGAGGGTAAATCTTGGGGTTTCTATTATTTTCAGATATGATATCCGACCTTCTATTTACACGAGTGTGAGTCTTGGGGTTGCTACAATTTCTGCTTTCTATTTACCCGAGTGTGAGTCTCGGGCTTTCTATATGAATTCTGATTTCTATTTACTCGGGTGTAAGTCTCGGGGTTTCAGTATGACTTCTAGTTTCCAACCCGAGTGTGAGTCTCGAGGTTTTCCATATGATCTCTGGTTTCCAACTTACCCGAGTGTGAATCTCGGGGTTTCTATATTATTTCTGATTTCTGCTTACCCGAGTGCGAGTCTCGGGGTTTCTACATGATTTATGATTTTTATCTTACCAAGTATGAATCTTGGATAACTACTACTTTCAAATAAAGATTTTGGGATTTCTACCCACTCCGGGTGTAAATCTTAGAATTCCTTTTTATGGCTTTCGAGTTTCTGTTACATAAGTCCAGACATTGATCTGAGATCTTTTCTTCTTCATTCCAAATGTGTATTTCTAAACTTACAATTTTTAAGATAATAGACTTCTAGATTCGTTTTCTTTTGACACTCAAGTTTAATTATGAATTTTCTATGATAGTTACAGAGTTCAATATACTGTTATTATTCCAAGGTAAAGGTTCCTAAGCTATAACACAAGTAGGTTATACTATGGACCACCCGTCCGAAGCCATCCAACAAGGGTTATGATCTCGCAACACTTCGTACAGGGAAGTTTTCTAAACTTATGACATATTTACCCCTAATGTTTGCTACTGTGAATTATGGTCAAAATTATGTTAGACACATCATAAATAAACATCAAAAATTGTGCAAGTGATGCCACCTCTACTAACACATTATGTATGTCAATAGAGAATTTATAATTTTCTATTTTAGAAATATCCAAATATTAGCTTTGGATTTGTTACCTCACATTTACCCAGAATGAAATCTTGATGACTAAGTGCCTGAACAAGAATGTTGGGCTTCCCATTCAATGTTGTAGAAGGCGTTAAACTGTAAAACCATAGGATTCCACATAGGAGTATGTTTGTGTAACGACCCGTACTTTTGGCAGTCAAATATTTAATTTAATTTATTTAGTTTAAATATTATATTTGGAATATCGATGGGATTTAATATTTAACTCGTTATTTAAACGAAGTTCGAACGTTATATATATATAATTAAAAATAGAGCTTGAAAATAGCGCTGCAGTTCGTAAATTCGAGTTTGAACTTCAACTGGATATACAGAGTCCGATATAAGTCGGATTTCTGTGAAACAAGAAACGTTGGGATCGTGTTGACGATAGTTTTCATATGAAAGAGAAAAATTCAGATTTCGTATTGTAAATAGTAAGTTATGGCCAAATCAAAATTGGGAAAAAACGCCGTGGAAATCGTTATTTAAAATATACGCGTTAAAATAACCGTTTTGCAAACGGACTCAGATTTCGACGAAATCAGTTTCATTGGGACCGTAGCGTTAAATTATTGCATGGTGTTAAATGGCTTGGAAAACTGATGTCGTATGTGACCACGGTAGTCGTAAACGCCCAGTTATTTTCTATAACGCGTAATTAAATTTACAAAGGGATAATTGGGCACAACTTGAACAAACGATCGAATTAGGCCACGAAACCAGTCCCGTTGAGTTCGTATCATCGATTAGGGTCAGGATAGGTATATAGTTTGTTATTTTTGGAGGCCGGATAATTTGGTGTTAAAAAGGGTATTGCGGTACGCAGTAAAAATAGCCTACCGGGGAAACAGTCTCAGAATGCGACGAAACTAGTGCCGTTGGATTCGTATCAACAAATTATTGTAAGATTTCAAAGTTTCGGGTTGATTTTATTTACCTGGTGATCGTGAAAAAATTAAACGTATGTTTATTTCTGGTTTTATAAAGGAAAAATTTTCACACGACCTCGGAATTCGACGAAACTTGTCCCATTGGATCCAGAATATCTTTTTACATTAAGAATAGCTTTTTTATCAGAAAACGAAGATCGTATGTAGTGGTTTTTAACATGATTTCTCCATGATGAAGTTTCATAAATTATTATATTAATAAATACATCCCATTTTTCTACTATGGCTTCTTTCCTCTTTCCTGTACGCCTACTTAACCGTGCTACCAAAGGAAAAAGAAAAAAACCGTGCTACCCAAGGAAAAAGAACTGTGCTCCCCAAGTAACGTGACCACCACACTTCTCCTTCCTATATAAACCCATTACATTTTCTCTCCTCTTGATAATATATATACATATATATATATATATATATATATATATATATATATATATATATATAAATGGCAGACGTGGGGGAGGGGGGTATTCGATGGACAGTGGGAAGTTAAAGTAGGAAGCATGGAAACACGGATCGAGGTGAAGTCTGGAGGATGAGTTGCTGGCGGTGTGAAATCCCCGGAGAAGGATGGTGGCGGAGTTAATCGAGGAGGCGTCAGGAACGGGCCAATTAGCATGGGGAGGAGGAGTTGTCTGCCGTCATCATTGCAGCATTATATGAAGAAAAAAAAGATGAAGCAAGAAATTTTGAACTGAGGGTAGAGAAGAGGGGCGCAACAGTGGAGATGGGTACTGTGCAGTACGGAAGCAATTGGGAGGAGTAGTCGAGATCATGCACGGAGGAACAGTGGGGCATGGTGTTTATTGCGTGAGCTGTGCATTGGGAATGGACTTTGGTCCTACTTAAAAAAACGTAGAGAAAAAAAAAGAAAAAGAAGAGAAGTCAGGGGAGCAAAGGGAAATGCTTACAGGCGGTGTGGAGCGGAAATGGGTGGTGCAGTCATTGGTTCAAATCCGAGGGCTACTGTGTAAGAACAGAAGGAGTCAAACAAATAAAAAGAAAGAGTATGGGAAGGAAAGGAGCAAGGTATTGTGTGTGGTGTTTAGTCTTCATGCAAGGGGGAGTTTGCGCTCAAAAGCTGGAGGGAAGAACAGTCGGCAGTGTCCAATAAAAGAATGTGGAGGAAGGCTGAACGTGGGTGAAGACAGGGAACAGTGCGCTGGATATAATTTTTATAATGCCTAATTACCATTTAAATACCTAATCATGTTATAGGATGCACCGCATTTTTAATTATATAACCTTACCTGAGTGTTGAGTTGAGTACGCCCAACCCATGTTGTATCTTTAATGTAAGTATTCACATAAGTTTTTGGTTTAATGCTGTTTTAGTTGTGCCTAAACCAAAGTACTGTATGCCTAAACCATGTTGTGTCGGATTTCCTGTTAAGTGTGCCTAGCCATTTTACACGGTGCCTAGTTGAACAGTAATGGACGTAGCGTGTTTTTCAAATGTCGGGTTTAATCGTGACTAGCTAAAAGTTAATTATCATAAATAAGGATTTGAGCTAATAATATATTATTAAATTATAAATAATAGTAATTTTAAATAGTAAATACCGTATTAAATTCATATGTCATACAGACCAGACAAGACAAGGGGCGCCGGGTCCGTATTGGCGAGAACGACAGATGAAACTGGTTTGATCTGAGTGGACGGCTATTGGGATTTTTAATTAAATTAAACGTCAGTTTAATTTAATTAAACGAACTGCTTCAGCGACAAACGAATCAAAGTGAGTTAAACTCACTCAGTTTTCCTATTTATATTTTATATAAATTGGGTTTTTATTTTGTGTGCTCTGTTTGCTGATGGTTAATCATGTGCTAGTTATATATTTATCTGTTGATTTAACCGATGAAATTAAACCGTGTTTAATTTCAGTGAAATACCAAATCGTTATTTTAACGATTGGATCCAATAGAGGTAATTTACCTTATTGGTCATGTTTATTTATGAACGTGTTCAACTGTTTGAATTGTCTTATTTGTTTTGTTGATTGGCTGATACTATATTGTCGTTATTTGCTGTTATAGAAATTTACAGTTAAATTGAATTGATTGACCTGATTGGTGATAACCATTTGAATACAGAGACGAACAGGTTGGAGGGACCCAACCGGATCCCTCAAATATATTATTTATTTCATATAAACTGATCTGTTTGGGGTGATTGATTTGATGGTTGATTATTGAATGTTCAACACCTGTTAGTTTAAACCAAGGGGTGATGTTGGTTGGGTATTTGGCAGCATATGGTCTATAAAATCAATCGGTTTACAAATATCGATTCACCGTCAGGTGAGTCGATAGAGATGAAGTTATAAAATTTATTTATAACTGGAGATAGATTTTGAAATATATTATTTTGAATAAAAGTTCTTAAAGAGAAATAAATAAATATTTATTTATTTAAGACTTCGATTTGTTAATAATTTATTTTATAAAATAAATTCTGATGTTAATCAGATTTACAAGTATGAGAACAAGAAATGATTCGAATGGTTAAACTTTGATAATTGTTTTGTAAAGAAAACAATCAATGGAATTATTTAAGTTTATTATATTAATTTAAAGTGAGGATCAATTGGAATCCGTTAAGGAGATAATCGAGTTTTTTTAAATCGACCAGTTGAATTGAAATTGATTATCAAATTAATGTTTTGAATGAAATAATTGAAGAATATTGTTTTGACTTTAAATAAGATTATTTATAAAGGATTTACTATTTATTTTAGTAAATAAAGAAATTAACTACTGAAGTAGTTAATGATTGATGGAAATTATTGTTTTAATTAATAAATATTTAGAAAATTACTTTTCAAAGGAAATCGAGATCGAAAGGGAATCCAGGGAAATGGCGAGAGGAGATTATGAACAGGTTTTATATTTAAAACCCAAATCTTTATAACGATGTTAAAAAGGGAATTTCAAGCGAATACTGTAGCTTGAAATAGATGTTACTAAATTATTTGGATTAAGAGGAAATGAAGATAAAGAGTTTAAAATAATCCAGGGTTATGTAAATAAGGATTTAAGGGTTAAAGTGTAAATTTTACATTTACGATACTTGAAAATGAGATCAAGTAAAATGGCAAAAATTGAAATAAGATTTCCAAAAGGGGAAATGGTTGAATATGGTTTGAAAGGAGATTGGAAATAAGTGAATCAGGTTAAAGAAGTGGGTTATAGGGTTTAGTGGATTTGTTTTGAGACTGGAATGGAATATGGGTTAATTTCAACTTATATTTATCTGAAGATATGAATGTTGTTGATCAAGGTCTGAGAGGTAATTAAGATACCCCAACTTGAACAACATCAGAATTATCTGAAGATGATATTAGTTGGTAATCGTAAAGGAGGTTAGAGATGGTTCATTATTTCCGTTAGTGAAATAATGTAACGTTGGTAAGAATTGAAAAAATACAGATATAACGAGAATCCGAAGTAAAGGAAATGTAAAGTTAGTTTTATTCTATACTAATCAATGTAGTTATGGTTTCGAGAATGAAATACAAGATATTACGTAACGCTATTTAAAGAAAAAATGAGTTGAATGGATTTTCCATGTTTTAAATAATAAGGATGGTGTTGAAATGCCTTTGAAAGGAGAATTAAGTGTAAATTGAATATGGTTATTTCTCAAAGCATTATAAAGAATCGGTTTTGAAAACATTAGAATATATATAAGAATTCAATTATCATACTTTCAAAGATTAAAAGAGTGAGAAGTTTTTATTTAACAAGAAGTGAACTAGTTTATTTTAAATAAAAGGCCAAGTGATGTTGAATACTGAATCAATGAACTCAATGGAGTGTCATGATTGATACACTGTATATTTTGATAGTTAAAACACCGACTATCAAATCTGTCCAATAAGATTGTTGGTATGGAAAGACCGGGATTGAATTATTTTTGAAAACCATTCCGACCAACAAATACGTGAATATCTCAGAGGATGATCGAGATGGAGCATTGAAGACTGTGGATTTTCATACACGAAAGAACCACTAAGATTCTCTGACTAGCAAGCAGAGATAAGATGTGATTCTGTCGTGGTTGGAATCTATGGGTTGCAAGGACTTCTCGCTACTGATCCATGGGGTGATTCCTATATTGGATGCAGTAGGAGAGTACCTTCGGTTCATCCTGTTCCTGGATGACTTGTATGGACTAGTGTCTGACAGAGTATTTCCAAAGGGTCACGTATGTTGATTTCTTCAAACGTGCTATAGTTGTTGGCGGAGAATTGCCGTTCTCTTAGCTTCTAACTAGAGTATTTTTTTGTGGACGTCAATTGGTGATATCTGACGGATCTGACGATGTGGCATTCATGGTGAATGATGACCAGGTGTTCAAAATTTAATCTAAACCTCAAGCCTCATCAACCAGGAAATGACAAAAATCGGGCAGGCAGCATGGCTATATGGGTCGCTCCCATTAGGGTATATAATCACCTATCTAGAGAAAATCCTATTTGTTTCTTAAATCTATGTTTCGATGTTGTCCCTTTTCGGGAGACGGTTGCTGATCCCAACCGTCGGTGATATACATTCGATACACTCAAGCGAAATGAGTGGTCGGTCATGTGAGGATCGGGTTGCAAGAAGTTCTTATTGAACCCAATGTATTTGCCTCTAGAGATACACTATCGGCAGGTGGTCCCATACCTTGTCCCAGTTGGAATCCAATCTCCAATAAGCGCCCGCGGTTTTTGATTGTATACTATATATGTGGAGTGTGAGATGCAACCACTAGATTGTTATTTACTTGTATTTAGACATTATTATAATATCAGAAAAGATATTGGTTTCAAAACTGTTTTGGGTTATCGTAAGGTAAAAATCGTTCGTGTTTATGTGTGGATTTGGTCTTACGATTATCCTTTTCTTCCAAAAGGATTTTAACTTTAAAATCATGATTGGATGATCTACCCTTAATACTGTGCGAGTTTATCTCACTCTGGTTCACCAGACAGACCTGGTGTTTTGTAAATGCTCAGGTTAGCCCGGGGTGTACAGGTTCAGGTTATCAAATGCTGTGAAGTCCAGAGACGAGCTGGAGATGTTCAGACGTATGATATTATATAGCTACTATTCCGCTATGTGTTGTATATGGGAACATGTTATTATAACTGTCCCATTGTGTGATGGTCTCTGATGATTGTAAGTATTTTTAAAGCTCTCAATAAAGATTTACTTCTATATTATATTTTGTTCCGCTGCGATGTGAGACTCTGTGTTGTGTGGTTTCTTCTTCTTCTTCTATTCTAATATTTCTTTCTTTCTTATCTCACCCTCTAATTTCTTTCTAATAACTATCCAGTGTTTCGGTGCTTGGAGGATCGACATGAGTTACGGTAAAGGTATTTATGTCGATTTTCGAGGCCGAAATCCTTGGGTCGTTACAGTGGTATCAGAGCTGAAGGTTAAGTGATTACCTTGGCTCTGTGGCGTGACTCAGTAGAGATAGGGTTAGCAATACCCTAGATTGAGTTGAGTATATATATATATACGAGTGAACGTACTTGAAGATTTTATAAAAATTGTTTTATATTGTGGAGATTTATTGGTTGAGCTGTTTATGAGTTCTGATCGATCAGTTTGATCCACTGTATCGATAGGGGTTTCTAAACACTCAAGTACAATAAAGCTACACAGTATGTTTTGAAAGAGGGTAAATGAAATAATTTACCCAAATTATATTTTGATATAAAGGAAATATATATATATTGGTAATATTATAGTATATTGGATGTGTTGGTTGATTATAATTGAAATAGTTATATAAATAACTAATTAGAGCTCGTATAATTTAAAAGCAGATTAATTAAATCTGAATTAAATTAGAATTGAAATTAAAACCCTGGGAAATTGAACAAGGGGTTAAACTAGATTTGGATTAAATATATGAGAAATTTAAGATCCTGGGAGATTTTAAAATTTGTTTTACAAGCAGTGTGAAGATATTTTGAAGTATATTTCAATATGGAAGGGTTTAAAGGGTTTTTAAAGTGATATAGTATTTAACTCACTTCGATAGCTGGGGAATAACTCTGATGGTGCTGGCCACATCACCAGTGTTCATTTTCGAGTTCTAAGTGACGGATTACTACCAAAGATTTTGGTTTGCATTTCTTGGAGAAAAACAAGTCGTTTTGAATCCTGAAGGGAATATTTGACTTTGGAAAGAACTGAACTGTATAAAAAAACTCCTAGGAAAATTGTTTGAATAAAAAAGAAAATTTTCAATATTTTTGAGAATATTTACTTACAGTATTGAATTGGTTTCTAATTTAGAATAAATTAGATTTGAAAATTTATGGGTTATGACGTTTTTCTTACCTTAGCAATTTCGAGGACGAAATTATTTTAAGGGGGGGAAGAATGTAACGACCCGTACTTTTGGCAGTCAAATATTTAATTTAATATATTTAATTTAAATATTATATTTGGAATATCGATGGGATTTAATATTTAACTCGTTAGTTAAACGAAGTTCAAACGTTATATATATATATATATATATATATATATATATAATTAAAAATAGAGCTTGAAAATAATGCTGCAGTTCGTAAATTCGAGTTTGAACTTCAACTGGATATACAGAGTCCGATATAAGTCGGATTTCTGTGAAACAAGAAACGTTGGGATCATGTTGACGATAGTTTTCATATGAAAGAGAAAAAAAAAATAGATTTCGTATTATAAATAGTAAGTTATGGCCAAATCAAAATTGGGAAAAAACGCTGTGGAAATCGTTATTTAAAATATACGCGTTAAAATAGCCGTTTTACAAACAGACTCAGATTTCGACGAAATCAGTTTCATTGGGACCGTAGCATTAAATTATTGCACGGTGTTAAATGGCGTGGCAAACCTATGTCGTATGTGACCACGGTAGTCGTAAACGCCCAGTTATTTTCTATAACGCGTAATTAAATTTACAAAGGGATAATTGGGCACAACTTGAACAGACGATCGAATTAGGCCACGAAACCAGTCCCGTTGAGTTCGTATCATCGATTAGGGTCAGGATAGGTATATAGTTTGTTATTTTTGAAGACCGGATAATTTGGTGTTAAAAAGGGTATTGCGGTACGCGGTAAAAATAGCCTACCGGGGAAACAGTCTCAGAATGCGACGAAACTAGTGCCGTTGGATTCGTATCAACAAATTATTGTAAGATTTCAAAGTTTCAGGTTGATTTGATTTACCTGGTGATCATGAAAAAATTAAACGTGTGTTTATTTCTGGTTTTATAAAGGAAAATTTTTCACACGACCTCGGAATTCGACGAAACTTGTCCCATTGGATCCGGAATATCTTTTTACATTAAGAATAGCTTTTTTATCAGAAAACAAAGATCGTATGTAGTGGTTTTTAACACGATTTCTCCACGACGAAGTTTCATACATTATTATATTAATAAATACATCCCATTTTTCTACTATGGCTTCTTTCCTCTTTCCTGTACGCCTGCTTAACTGTGCTACCCAAGGAAAAAGAACCGTGCATTGTAGATCAAGGTCTGAGAAAAAAATGAAGCAAGAAATTTCGAACTAAGGGTAGAGAAGAGGGGCGCAACAGTGGAGATGGGTACTGTGCAGTTCGGAAGCAATTGGGAGGAGTAGTCGAGATCATGCACGGAGGAACAGTGGGGCATGGTGTTTATTGCGTGAGTTGTGCATTGGGAATGGACTTCGGTCCTACTTAAAAAAACCGTAGAGAAAAAAAAAGAAAAAAAGAAAAAGAAGAGAAGTCAGGAGAGCGAAGGGAAATGCTTACAGGAGGTGTGGAGCGGAAATGGGTGGTGCAGTCATTGGTCCAGACCCGGGGGCTACTGTATAAGAACAGAAGGAGTCAAACAAATAAAAAGAAAGAGTATGGGAAGGAAAGGAGCAAGGTTGTATGCGTGGTGTTTAGTCTTCATGCAAGGGGGAGTTTGCGCTCAAAAGCTGGAGGGAAGAACAGTCGGCAGTGTCCAATAAAAGAATGTGGAGGAAGGCTGAACGTGGGTGAAGACAGTGAACAGTGCGCTGGGTATAATTTTTATAATGCCTAATTACCATTTAAATACCTAATCATGTTATAGGATGCACCGCATTTTTAATTATATAACCTTGCCTGAGTGTTGAGTTGAGTACGCCCAACCCATGTTGTATCTTTAATGTAAGTATTCACATAAGTTTTTGGTTTAATCCTGTTTTAATTATGCCTAAACCAAGGTACTGTATGCCTAAACCACGTTGTGTTGGATTTCCTGTTAAGTGTGCCTAGCCATTTTACACGGTGCCTAGTTGAACAATAATGGACGTAGCGTGTTATTCAAATGTCGAGTTTAATCGTGACTAGCTAAAAGTTAATTATCATAAATAAGGATTTAGGCTAATAATATATTATTAAATTATAAATAATAGTAATTTTAAATAGTAAATACCGTATTAAATTCATATGTCATATAGACCAGACATGACAAGGGGCGCCGGGTCCGTATTAGCGAGAACGACAGATGAAACTGGTTTGATCTGAGTGGACGGCTATTGGGATTTTTTATTAAATTAAACGTTAGTTTAATTTAATTAAACGAACTGCTTCAGCGACAAACGAATCAAAGTGAGTTAAACTCACTCAGTTTTCCCAATTATATTTTATATAAATTGGGTTTTTATTTTGTGTGCTCTGTTTGCTGATGGTTAATCATGTGCTAGTTATATATTTATTTGTTGATTTAACCGATGAAATTAAACCGTGTTTAATTTCAATGAAATACCAAATCGTTATTTTAACGATTGGATCCAATAGAGGTAATTTACCTTATTGGTCACGTTTATTTACAAACGTGTTCAACTGTTTGAGTTGTCTGATTTGTTTTGTTGATTGGCTGATACTATATTGTCATTATTTGCTGTTATAGAAATTTACAGTTAAATTGAATTGATTGACCTGATTGGTGATAACCATTTGAATACAGAGACGAATAGGTTGGAGGGACCCAACCAGATCCCTTAAATATATTATTTATTTCATATAAACTGATCTGTTTGGGGTGATTGATTTGATGTTTGATTATTGAATGTTCAACACCTGTTAGTTTAAACCAAGGGGTGATGTTGGTTGAGTATTTAGCAGCATATGGCCTATAAAATCAATCGGTTTACAAATATCGTCTCACCATGAGGTGAGTCGATAGAGATGAAGTTATAAAATTTATTTATAACTGGAGATAGATTTTGAAATATATTATTTTGAATAAAAGTTATTAAAGAGAAATAAATAAATATTTATTTATTTAAGACTTCGATTTGTTAATAATTTATTTTATAAAATAAATTCTGATGTTAATCAGATTTACAATTATGAGAACAAGAAATGATTCGAATGGTTAAACTTTGATAATTGTTTTGTAAAGAAAACAATCAATGGAATTATTTAAGTTTATTATATTAATTTAAAGTGAGGATAAATTGGAATCGGTTAAGGAGATAATCGATTTTTTTAAATCGACCAGTTGAATTGGAATTGATTATCAAATTAATGTTTTGAATGAAATAGTTGAAGAATATTGTTTTGACTTTAAATAAGATTATTTATAAAGGATTTACTATTTATTTTAGTAAATAAAGAAATTAACTACTGAAGTAGTTAATGATTGATGGAAATTATTGTTTTAATTAATAAATATTTAGAAAATTACTTTTCAAAGGAAATCGAGATCGAAAGGGAATCCAGGGAAATGGTGAGAGGAGATTATGAACAGGTTTTATATTTAAAACCCAAATCTTTATAACGAAGTTAAAAAGGGAATTTCAAGCGAATACAGTAGCTTGAAAGAGATGTTACTAAATTATTTGGATTAAGAGGAAATGAAAATAAAAAGTTTAAAATAATCCAGGGTTATGTAAATAAGGATTTAAGGGTTAAAGCGTAAATTTTACATTTACGATACTTGAAAATGAGATCAAGTGAAAAGGGAAAAATAGAAATAAGATTTCGAAAAGGGGAAATGATTGAATATGGTTTGAAAGGAGATTGGAAATAAGTGAATCAGGTTAAAGAAGTGGGTTATAGGGTTCTATAACCAAATTCAAGTTATAGTGGATTTGTTTTGAGACTGGAATGGAATATGAGTTGATTTCAACTTATATTTATTTGAAGATATGAACGTTGTTGATCAAGGTATGAGAGGTAATTAACATACCCCAACTTGAACAACATCAGGATTATCTGAAGATGATATTAGTTGGTAATCGTAAAGGAGGTTAGAGATGGTTCATTATTTCCATTAGTGAAATAATATAACGTTGGTAAGAATTGAAAAATATAGATATAACGAGAATCCGAAGTAAAGGAAATGTAAAGTTAGTTTTATTCTATACTAATCAATGTAGTTATGGTTTCGAGAATGAAATACAAGATATTACGTAATGCTATTTGAAGAAAACATGAGTTGAATCGATTTTCCATGTTTTAAATAATAAGGATGGTGTTGAAATGTCTTTGAAAGGAGAATTAAGTGTAAAATGAATAATGTTTTTTCACCAAGCATTATAAAGAATCGGTTTTGAAAACATTAGAATATATATAAGAATTCAATTATCATACTTTCAAAGATTAAAAGAGTCAGAAGTTTTTATTTAACAAGAAGTGAACTAGTTTATTTTAAATAAAAGGCCAAGTGATGTTGAATACTGAACCAATGAACTCATTGGAGTGTCATGATTGAAACACTGTATATTTTGATAGTTAAAACACCGACTATCAAAACTGTCCAATACGATTGTTGGTATGGAAAGACCGGCATCGAATTATATTCAAAAACCATTTTGACCAACAAATACGTGAAGATCTCAAAGGATGATCGAGATAGAGCATTGAAGACCATGGATTTTCGTACACGGAAGAACCACTAAGATTCTCTGTCTGGTAAGCAGAGATAAGCTGTGATTCTGTCGTGGTTGGAATCTACGGGTTGCAAGGACTTCTCGCTACTGATCCATGGGGTGATTCCTATATTGGATGCAGTAGGAGAGTACCTTCGGTTCATCCTGTTCCTGGATGACTTGTATGGACGAGTGTCTGACAGAGTATTTCCAAAGGGTCACGTATGTTGATTTCTTCAAACGTGCTATAGTTGTTGGCGGAGAATTGCCGTTCTCTTAGCTTCTAACTAGAGTATTTTTTTGTTGACGTCAATTAGTGATATCTGACGGATCTGACGATGTGGCATTCATGGTGAATGATGACCAGGTGTTCAAAATTTAATCTAAACCTCAAGACTCATCAACCGGGAAATGACAAAAATCGGGCAGGCAGCATGGCTATGTGGGTCACTCCCATTAGGGTGTATAATCACCTATCTAGAGAAAATCCTATTTGTTGCTTAAATCTATGTTTCGATGCTGTCCCTTTTCGGGAGACGGTTGCTGATCCCAACCGTCGGTGATATACATTCGATACACTTAAGCGAAATGAGTGGTCGGTCATGTGAGGGCCGGGTTGCAAGAAGTTCTTATTGAACCCAGTGTATTTGTCTCTAGAGATACACTATCGGCAGGTAGTCCCATACCTTGTCCCAATTGGAATCCAATCTCCAATAAGCGCCCGCGGTTTTTGATTGTATACTATGTATGTGGAGCGTGAGATGCAAGCATTCCACTAGATTGTTATTTACTTGTATTTAGACATTATTATAATATCAGAAAAGATATTGGTTTCAAAATTGTTTTGGGTTATCGTAAGGTAAAAACCATTCGTGTTTATGTGTGGATTTGGTCTTACGATTATCCTTTTCTTTCGAAAGGATTTTAACTTTAAAATCATGATTGGATGATCTACCCTTAATACTGTGCGAATTTATCTCACTCTGGTTCACCAGACTGACCCGGTGTTTTGTAAATGCTCGGGTTAGCCTGGGGTGTACAGGTTCAGGTTATCGAATACTGTGAAGTCCAGAGACGAGCTGGAGATGTTCAGACGTATGATATTATATAGCTACTATTCCGCTGTGTGTTGTATACGGGAACAGGTTATTATAACTGTCCCATTGTGTGATGGTCTCTGATGATTGTAAGTATTTTTAAAGCTCTCAATAAAGATTTACTTCTGTATTATATTTTGCTCCACTACGATGTGAGACTCTGTGTTGTGTGGTTTCTTCTTCTTCTTCTTCTATTCTAATATTTCTTTCTTTCTTATCTCACCCTCTAATTTCTTTCTAATAACTATCCAGTGTTTCAGTGCTTGGAGGATCGGCATAAGTTACAGTAAAGGTATTTATGTCGATTTTCGAGGCCAAATCCTTGGGTCATTAAAGTTTGAGTCTGCACACTATCCATAATTAGATTCACAAAGATTCATAACTTGGAGGTTAAGTTCAAGTCACTACACCAAAACAGGTGATTCCCAACGAGTATAACAGTCGCAAACAATTTCAGCAACGCTTATTAGTGTTGCTATGGAGGGGTGGCAAATTAGTACCAACGCTTATAAGCGTTGGTAGATTTTTTGTCCCAACGCTTATAAGCGTTGGTATATTTTCAGTCGCAACGCTTATAAGCGTTGGTAGATTTTCTTTAGCAACGCTTATAAGCGTTGGTAGATTTTCTTTACCAACGCTTATAATCGTTGTAAGATTTTTGTTTGCAACGCTTATACATGTTGCAATACATTTGTTTGTAACGCCTATACATGTTACAAAATTTTAATTCACAACAAATATAAATTTTAATAATAACAGAAATATGTATTAACAACTCGCATATTCTAACATTAATATTCAATTAATAACCAACATGATGATAATATAGATGATATTTAATATGAATCGAAAACTAATATTAAACTCAATGCATGCTAATAGATAACATTCATAACATAACGACATAGAATATCAGTTACCAATAAACAAACACAATACATAATTAAGATGTCAAATTCAATAATACATAATTAGTTTGCTAAATTCAATACATAAATAAAATTCTACAAATAACGAATACGAAACTCTGGCCATATAACGAAGCCTCCATCTGAAAATTCACATAACTTGTACATTCCATTTTGAGGACTATCATAAATTGGTGCATCCGGTTCAAGAACTTCAACAACCCAAATTACTTTCTCTATATTCGGTACCACTTTCCTAAAATGACAAACTGTTTGTGTTCCAAGATAACCTTTTGCTACCTCCTTCTCTAGATCATTTGACAATAGCATTACGTATTTCTTTTCCATTGTAGATGAATGAAGATCATTAAGTGACACATTTGGAGTAACGGTTACATTATTACTTATAGGAGAATCCCTTAAATTAGAAGCACCTTCTGTACGAGGAGTGGAAGGACTTGGAACAAGTTTTTCTTGCAAATTAGGTATAAATTTCATAAAAGTTGAAGTAATTGAATTGATGGAGTTATTAACTTGAGTAGCTACTTGCCTTTCTATCTCCAATTTCCAAACGGACAAATCCACGGCTTGTTTTTTTATCAGCTACAGCTTTTACAGCTTGAGCCACCTCTACTTGTTTTATAGAAGAAGTAGAACTAATTGCTCGACAATAATTTTCTTCATGTCCGAACCAAAAACTTCTGCAATTGGATCATTATCAAGATCATCTACTGCGCCACTAGAACTACCATCCAATTTTCTCTTTTCTTCCGCTGCCTCTAGAAGTGCCTGCATTCATTGAATATCACATTAAATTGAAAATTTCAGTTTCTTGTTAAAAACAGAAAAACATCTCGCACAAAATACCAAATTCACAAAAGTCAAAACTCAGCAAATGCTGAGCCTTACGACTCGGCTCAGCATTAGGTAAGGCTCGGCTCAGCATTAGGTAATTTCTTGCAAATTAGGTAAGGCTCGGCTCAGCAGTTGCTGAGCCAAAACTCAGCAAATGCTGAGCCTTACGGCTCAGCTTTGCTGAGCCACAACTGAGCAGCATTTGCTGAGCCTATGGCTCAGCAGCATTTGCTGAGCCTCAGGCTCAGCATTCAGCAAAAGCCGAGCCTCGGGCTCAGCATTTGCTGAGCCAAAACTCAGCAAATGCTGAGCCTGTGGCTCAGCAAAGCTGAGCGGTAAGGCTCAACAGTTGCTGAGCCAAAACTCAGCAAATGCTGAGCCTCAGGCTCAGCATTTTCTGAGCCGTGGGCTCAGCATTTGCTGAGCCAAAACTCAGCAAATGCTGAGCCTATGGCTCAGCAAAGCTGAGCGGTAAGGCTCAGCAGTTGCTGAGCCAAAGCTCCACAATTCAATTTGACAAACTGAGTTTGCACAACTCAGTTTGCAAAACAAATTTTATGCAAAAAATAGCCCAAAGCGCACGTGATAGGTATTGAACATCTATCGCAATAAGCGACTGGTAGTCATTTTCTTCATTCCCAAAAAAATAAAATAAATATGCCAATATTTTTATATTTGCATAATAATTGAAGATATAAGCAAAACTCATACCAGCATCAAGACTGTTTCCTGATACATGAGGTATAAAAGAGGAGCTACGGTCTTGTGATTTACGGCTAGTGATGTACGATATAGAAGATACCTGAAAAATAATCTTATATTTAGAAAATTATAAAGTACCGATATTTGTTTGACTAATTTTCTGATGTTCCTTTTCATGTACATTTATATATAAGTTCAAATATGTATTTGACATTTTGACTAATATTAAACTCCGATCAAGCTAACTTAATAGTATATTATTTGTCAAAAACTTACCACGACAATGAATATAAAAGTAGTTAATAAAAGTTCGAGTCCTTTGTCTGCGACCACCTGCGATCATTTGTTGATAACCAAATAATCTCAGTAACATACTTGCAAAAAAGTTGTGCAGAAGATATATTGTCTAACAAACATAACTGTCTGAAAGATATTATCATACTTGATCTACACAAGTTTACTTAATCTTATTTTTCATAGTTGACCGAATGCCACGAATGGTGGTGATAAATGGTTATTCAAGTAATTATTGTACAGAGTATACTCAAACAACTGTGACCAAGAGAAAATGGAAATGTTGAAATCTTGACAACACATTCATAAGAACATATTATAAAATATTAGATATTTTTTTATACTCAATTTCATGTCAAAATGCCATATATAACAAACTTTATTATAGTCCAACAGGGACCGAAGTGCTGAACGTAATCAAAACCAACTAGACTACCATTCAGCAAGCATTATCAGTTATATCTCTACTACCAATAACCAAAACTTCATATTATATCCATTTTTATTCATCATTTTCAACGAAATTGATTTGAGTCTTCTGTTTTTATTACATTGCAACATGACTTTGAGAGAATCCATACAAATAATGATAACCAGTTCAGAGCACGTCAATAATATATTTTATCCTACAAAGATAAATCTTGAATGTTAATAAAACCATTAATGTAAACTGTGTGTAGTTTAACTACATAGAATTTAATGAAACAAACAACACTGGTCTAAACTTATGGTACCCAAAACAGAAGAGAACATAACATGACTATCTATTCTGTTTATTTACTACATATAATTTTGAACATTTCAACTCGAGCATTTCTAACAAAACAGTGTTACGTTTTAAAATAAGTTAAAATAGTGCTTAAAGATGTAAGAGTTCATGAAAAGGACAATGAGCAATGCACATAACTTCCCATTTTTGGGATTGCCCTTTAACAGTACTCATAGTGTAGCAAATCAACATACTCTTTTTCAGCAAAAAGTCATAGAACCTAGACAATCTTCAAATTTAAAGACTGCTACACTTTTAAGACCTTAGATGATATTATCAGCTATAAAATTAAGGAATGATAATGCAAATTCGGAATGAGAATGATAATGCAAAATTAACAACAGCTATACAGGCTTAGTAATCTTATTGCGTAATTAGTTCGCGCAAACTGAGTTTGCGTGACTCAATTCACGCAAATTGAATTTGCGCAAGTCAGTTCGCGTAAACTGAGTTTGTGCCAACTAAATTTGCGCGAAATGAGTTGCGCAAACTCAGTTTGCACGAGACGAGTTGCGCAAACTCAGTTTGCGTGAACCGAGTTGCGCAAACTCAGTTTGCCAGACTGAGTTGTGCAAACTCAGATTGGCAAACTGAGTTGGCGTAGCTCAGTTTGGCCGCCAAACTGAGTTTGCGCCAACTCAGCTTGGCAAACTCAGTTTGCACAGCTGAGTCTGCACAACTCAGTTAGCGCAAGCTGAGTCTGCACAAACTCACATGGAGTTCACAGACTACCATACAGACAATTAAAGGCATTAAGAGAACCATACCTTAAATTTGAAGCTTTTGAGTATGTTCATAAGCATAGCAGCATCAGTGTATCAAAACTGGAAGGTCAAACATGTTATTTGAAATAAACATCTGTATGTGCATCATTATAAGATAAAATATCCATATCTTCTTATTTTACTTAAATGTTTTTTATGCTTTTCCTAAAACTTACCATGGGTTTAAGACAGCCCCAGTCATCAAATAAAGCTTGCACAATAGGCCAAATATAATTTACTGCTTCCTTGCCCTTCTTAGACCCAAATAGAAACTTCACTAAAAGTTGTTGTTATCTATATGCATGTGATGACTCATCACATCAATAAGCTAAACTTGTGCATCAATAAGCTGCACTTATAATTAGCAAATTTGAAAACTTAAAGAAGGAAAAAAGTAGAAGATTAAAACCGACCAAAGCTCCTAAAAAACACAGCACAATCAGCAAGATTTCTACGGGTCCTATAGCTCTTATAAACTTTTTGCAGCTTACCTGTTGCTGCATCGAGTTCATGCAATGGCCTTGGTGAGCTAAATTCAAGAAGTTAAATCTTTTCTACTGTCAAATTATTGTTTTTGTAACTAGTATCAATGCATTCTTCCGGATGCTTGTTGAATGAGATGTTATTTTCAAGTATAATCTCCTTTTCTGTTTCTTATTTCTTAAAGCTCAATGATTTCCCAATTATTACCATAATTGAACCATATTCCTCCTTGCTCATGCTCAAATCCTTATAAATTTGCAGCTCTATAACTTAATTCTGCAAAATCACACAATCAATAAATTCAAACTCGAACTTGCTTGATATCTCTAAAAGATTGCATAATAACAATTTCTTTGGATGTTTTATTTGGGTGTATTAGTTTTTAACATCTAACTCTTTAATTAATAATTTTAACAGTTAGTTGGTTCTTCATCTCTCTACTACCTATAATTAAATAAATGTCAACTTTCTAATGATGATATCATGTAACTGCTAATGATAACTAATCAAATTCACAGATAAATGAGTAAATATTATAATTTATAAGTTAAAACACAGCTTCCAAGTGAAACCTGATATACAATCAGAAGGAATAGACAAACATATAGACTAGAAATTTAAAGTACAACAAAAAAATGATATACCTTGTCAATTATTGAATCTGTCAAATGCCTGGATGAGACGAGAAGAGCAATAACAATTAGTTAAGTTGTGGAGTAATGAATAAAAGAATGAGAGGTTTTCGTTACATTTCAATCACAAATTGAATGAGGACAAATTTGATGAGCCCACCTTGAATATTTTTATGTAAAACTGACATGTCAAGTTAGTAAGAGGAGCCAAAATGACAGCATCCATGTTATCTTCTATCTTATGTAATTTGACTTCGTGAAGTTTGGATTTTTGTTAAGTAATATAAAAAGGATTTGCAAACCTGGCATGATTGTTGGATTTGTAAGTATTGTGAATGAACTCTGAACTTAATCTACAACTGAAATAAATAGCATTAAACAAGGTTGTATAATACCATAATGCAAGTTTCAGATTCCAAAAATAAACAGCATTCAACTGAAGTTATTAGATGGTTGTAAGATGTATAATACCAAATCAACATGATTCAGTAATACACCAAAGAAATGAGCAACTGAAGTTATTACATTGTTGAAAGCTGTTTATTTTTCTGTTTATTCTCAATCGCCCCAAGCATAATTGTGAATTCCAAAAAATTTGAAGGATTGATTAATCTACTCAAATATGAAATCTTGTTTGTTGTTTAATTACCAACAAATCATTCAAGGGTAACATGAACGATTTCAACTAGCACAAACAGTACAAAATAGAAAATAGGAGAATAGTTAATCACAAAAAAATCATTTAACATTATCAAAAGCTCAAAATCTATAGAAATCACTTGAAGCCAACGTCGAAAAGCCAACGTCGAACTAGAGGAGAGCAAGGCGAAGTCGGTTCTTCAAATTTGCGAGGTCTTCAAATCGTAGAAACGAACCATGAAGACTTCCGACTTGGGATTGGTCAAATCATTCAATGGCAACATGAATGATTTCAACCAGCACAAAACATCAAAAATAGAAAATAGGAGAATAGTTAATCAAACAAAATCCATTTAACATAATCGAAAGCTCAAAGTATGCGGAAATCACCTGAAGCCAACGTCGAACTAAAGGAGAGTAAAGCGAAGTCGATTTTTCAAATCTGAGAGCTCTTCTAATCGCGGAAACAAACAATAAAGTCTTCCGATTTGGGATTGGTATGGATCGGTAATAATTAATTTAGCGGCCGACGGAACTGAAAGCGTTGAGAGGAAAAAATATAGGGTTACGGGCAGAAAGAATAAGGCTGTTTACCTTTTTACCCTCTAAAACCTGCAGTAGCAACACAAATAAGCATTACTAATAAAAAAATTATAAATATGTATTTTTGGTAACACATTTTTAATATAGCAACAGTTATTACCATGACTAGCTTATAACACAAATAAGTGTTGGTAATTGACAAAAATAAGGGTTGCCAAATGACCATTATGGTGTAGTGAGTTATATCCATTAATGAAAGTTCATGCTTCCCCTTGCATCACTATTTTGAAATTACACAAAACTAATGTTAAAACCCTTCTTATATGTCTTAAGTTACGGAAGAAACGGTACAGAAAGCGTGGGATTTGTCCTAAAGAACATAGCTTCTTTATACTAGGGGAAGCTAACTGTTAACAACAAAATTTGCACCGGCCAAATATAAAGAAGCAGAAGATCTGAAGCAACGAGAGCAAAGGATTTCGGGCAGCAAAACCTGAACCGTGGAGAGAAGGACCTTGAAGGAGACTAAGGCGCTAGAAGGGGCAAAGTCCGAAAGTCAAAATCGGCAGCAAGAAGTTTCAAGTTGTGGTCAAGCATCAACATCGAGTATTGTTGGAAAAGAAACGCCAAGCTTACATCTGCAACGAAAGGGAAGGCCCGAGAGCCCTAAATCTGGTACCCAGGTTCAAGGGTGTCGGTCCGACACAGACAACAGAAGGATAGAGGAAGAAACAACAATAATGTAAAAGCATATATAGAGGGTCACCGACACGGCAATACCATTACCAAAGGATTAACAAGGGTACAACGCCGAAAGCATATTGCTTAACACCACAAGCACAGAAGTGGACAACCGAGGGAATATAAACTGGAAGCCTAAAGCCACTAAAGGGAAGCGATTCATCAGGCAAGAGAAGGCAGAGGACTGCCGACACTATTTTTTGAAGAAACTTTATAAGTCATCCGAAAGGGGGTAATGGACAAAGTTATCACCAGATCAACATCGGAACCATGAGTTATTGGAAGCCAAGCTAAGAGGAAGCAAAGGGCCACCGAGAACATCATTAGGAAACAACTTTAAGGTCACCGAGAGGCATATTGAAAGCAAGATGTCACAAATTCATGCCCTCAAACACTAAAATCGGATTGTATGGACGCGGATTGAGACCAGTGGTCCCGAAACCGAGACCACCAAAGTCAAGATCTCATATTTCAAGACCGAGCAACCAAAAGGCATGTCAGCGTAACCACTCCCAGAAGCCCGAGATTGATATTCTGAGGGCAAGAAGACATCAACGAAGACATTAGACAAGAAGAAAGGCAGTCGAAACCTTTCTATCGGAATCGATAGTTACAAGAGCAGCCGAGACCTTGTTAAAGCATCCGAAAGAGGCTTCTGCTAGGCTCACAGCATAAGGGGGCCCAAATTTCCTATAAATAAGATCCCAAGGGTCTCATTTTGGGGGACTTCTCCTCATTCCTTAATCTTGCTCTCTTTCCTAGAGAGAAAACCCTAATTTGTAAATCGATTTGGGGATTTCCTATGTAACCTCCTCTATGAATAAAATCATCAAATCCCTTAAAGTGGACGTAGGTTCAATCCGAACCAAACCACTATAAATTGTTGTGTTCTTTACAATTATGCTTATTATATGGTATATTGTTGTGCTATGTTGTTCGATATTTCTTAATCCAACCTTTTTGGCGAATACCTTACTACCTTATGTTTTTTTCCTCAACAAAAGCTTCATATGTGAGCCTTGTCGTTAAACCTAGGTCCCCTCAGCATACTTTCGCAAGTTGTTTAGCTTCCTAACTTGTAACGGCTTACGAAACCCTTATCCCAAGGTAACTGTTGGTTCTTGAGTCTTCTAAGCACGATACTCACCCCTTGAGGGAAGAGTAACTAATCTTCGTGCTTGAGACCTTAATATCTAGAAAACGGTGAGCTAATTCGAGCTTGTGGGAACCGCATAATCCCATTTTCCCCTTAGGTCCATTTCCTTAGACCTATCTCCGGTGTTGACGAAAAATATCGTTAATAGTAATTATCAATTACATGTTATGAAATGACAATGTGGCATAAAAAGTGATTAAGCTACAGATGATCAAAGCATGGTTTTAGGGTAAAGCATATGTTTGTTTAACGAGACTTCGACAAGTCTCACACTTCAGAAATGGCTGAAACAGGAGTAGCACTGCAAGGTTATGGGGTTCACAACCCTTAAGGTATGACCATTTCCTTCTAGGTATTTTAAAGTGATACCATGGTATGGAGCTTGGGTATTTTATTTATGTGGTGTTTGAACGGGGTCCGGTTAAAGGTTGGTAATGACCGAGAGGTGGGATACTCATGACAATTAGTTACCTAGTTACAGAGGTAACCTGGCCTTGTGTTGGCAGAGAATCGGACAGGATCTTGGGACATCCCCCTAGTTGTGCATCTATCGGATAAGGAAGTTACTTTGCCTTGTCATTTGTTGGAAATCCATTCTCCACTATGAAACCATACAGTTTTATTTGTATACCTATGTCAACATAATAGTATGGGACATTATGCTGGCTAAGATTGATACATTTACTTGAGAAATGATTTTCCACACTAGACACTAATAATAATATCAATTGGTTTTCGTGTATCAAGCATTTTTGGTTATCATATGGAGAAACCTCTCCCATGTTTGCGCCTTCATTGTGCATGTGCCGCGATACCTTATGGTAGATTCATTTTCCAAAAGCATATACAATTTTTCTGCACATAACAAATATATTGAGTTTCCCACAATAGTCTCATGACTGACTTGGAATTTATTTTTCTTCCCTAAACTCTGGGTTCCCCTATTTTTTTCATGGGTAGACTAGTGGTTTGGTTTCAAAAGGAGTGCTTTGGAGATTTTGTGGAGCATCTTTTGGTTTGGAGCTTTGAGGTGAAGATGGAACATCATTTTGGATTCACTCTCTTTAGTCATTTTCTGCTATTCATTTTGTATTCTAGTAGTTTGTGTATCTGGATATGTGTAGACTCTGATCTAGTTGTGTTGTAAGATCTACGAAACATTCATCTTATATAAATGTGGAAGTTATTTTATTTCATTATGTTGTTTCTGATGTGTTATTATCCTAGGAAATGTGGACTCCAACGTTTGAATCTCCAACATTTGAATACTAGGAAGTATTAAGTGTCAATTTTTGAAGGTCAAAAGTCCAGGTCGTTACACTCTCATTCTCTTATTATAAAAATGTTATAATTCAACTATAAATTTAATATCCTACTTTAAATTTACATAGATTACATGTATATTTAATATTTTTTGATAATTCTGCATTTTCTATTTAAATCCATAACATGAAATCTCTCTTTTTTTTACTATTTTATATAAATTAAATGGATTCGAGACAACTTTTAAATCTAAAATTATAGAATGATAAACTACTAAATACATGTAAAAGACATGTAAATTTATTATAATAAAACTATGAATTAATTGTACTTAACTGTAAATGAAAACGTACGTTAACTGTAAATAAAAATATAAATGACTATAAACACAAATGTAAATTTTAATACCACTTTTAAGATTATATCTTTAATTTTCCCGATTCTAAGATGTAGTAACTTTTCACTCACCTAAGGTCCTAAGCTGTTTTCTTTGGCCTTCATCGTTCCTCTACATCTAGGGTCTTATAATATTTTAATTTTTATATTCTTCCTTAAGAAAATGGTTGTTTTTGTTTTAATCTTTAAAGTTCGAAGGAAACTTGGGCATCGAAGAAGAGAATGTGAGAATAAGGTTTTAGATCATATTTATAGGTTTACTTGAGCATCCTGGGTAGTTGGATTCAGTAATTCTAATATGGGCCTGCCATGTCACAGTTCAAATATTAACCTTTAGAATAAATTTTAGGTTCACATATAGCCTTAGATTTAAGTCGGTTAATTCAAAAGGAATCTTCCCAAAAGCATTCTCCTGTTCATTACGCATGTAGCAACAAAACTGACTAGGTACGATATATATAGTCGACATCTCCCACGACGATTGACCGCTTACGGTTAACCTACCCTAGAGGCAGTCGACCTATGAAGTTATTATTATTTCTCAAACTTATAATTAACCTCAAAAAATTTGATTTATATTTTTTTACTCATAAGTTCTTTGCCTTAGCTTGGATTAATATAAATTATATATGAAAGCTGCTTAGAAAATCACCATGGTTTCAATGGTTAAGTTTTTGATGCCAAATTCGAACATCTGTAAAAGTTTAATTTTTAGTTCGTTTTGCTTATTTAAATTCATTTCTCTTTATTGGGCTTTATTTTATTCATTTCTAGGATGTTTACGCTCTCCCCTCCTTAAAAATTTCATCCTCGAAATCCTTAAAGATAAAAATAATAATATAATTAACAATCACAACAAAAATTTAAATCTAATTACTCCATTATCATCGACTGCATCCGTTGTCCTTAGGATTTTTTATGCAGATTATGCTATTATGCAATCATGTTGTGTGTGTGTGTGTATATATCCTTAACTAGTACAAAATATTAGGTGACATGCTGGTTCAATCTGAAAAGCTCGAATAGAATCGAGTAATATGAAATTCTGTAATGAACTAAATGCGAAATATATAGTAAATAATATAAAAGCAGTTAATAAAAAAATACATAACACTGGAGAATTTTATATTAGTTGGAGCATCGTCCCATGTCCATTCCGAGATTCCTTCTTGAATTTCGACTAAACAACAACCCTCACTAAACCGGAGGAATATGTATTACAACACCTGAGCAGTAGACCATGATTTCGTCTCAGCAGCCAATTAGGACTTTGATGTGCCTGAGCAGTGGAACAGGACTTCTACTAATACAAAAGTTATTTGACTCATTATGTTCTTAATAACACAAATATGTCACTTTATAGTACAACTTACCTATAATCTTCTCATTGATGATATATAGTATTTGGTATATCAAGAATTAAGGAAAATTGAATATTATTTAATAATCACAGAACATTGAAAATGAGAGCAATAAAGAATATTTTTAAAATGCTTTATAGAATCAAAAGATATTAGAATCAAGAAAGTTCGATGATTTAAAACAACTAATTTTGAAATGCTTTCGTTCTAAATGTATTTGATAAAAAAATAGGGACATAACTCTTTGATTAAAGAGTTATTTTTATTAAAAAAGTCGCAACTCTTCAATTCAGCTGGCTAAAAATAATTTTAGTTGGCTAAAAAGGCTAGTTTTTAAAAGTAGTTGTGCACATGTACAAGGCACAAGATTCAACCAGTTGAATGGTAGATTCAACCGGTTGAATTGTAGATTCAACCAGTTGAATACTCAAATGAATATACAAATATTTCAGCAATCAACCGGCTGAATTTACAATTTAGTCGACTATTTGCACACGTGCCATTATACTTGTGCACAAACTTAATTTTTTTTTTAGCAAGATGGTTGTGTAGAACGATTCTACACAACCAGTTTATTAAAATAATTAAATAGGATATATGGTCAACAAGGCTTACCATTAGCCTCGCCTAAACTGGCGAAACAGTGTTCAAGAAGTGTAGTAATATACAAATTTATAATATGTTCGGTACAAATAAAATAGTGCAAACATAATACACAATAAGGCCCAAGCAAAAATCCCCAGAAGCAGGCCCAAAAATACGTAAGCTGAATCAGACCTGGATTGAAGCCAGAGAACTGGTCTCAGCGCGAGAGATGAACAACTCAATGAGCTGATTACCATAGACTGAGAAAGATCCTCCTGTAGCGGACTCCCTCCGTCTATGAGCTGCCCACTGATTCATCAGAGATGTCCATATCTGTCAATCTAGGACTGAATGGAACATGAAAGTCGACACCTGTCCAAGTATAGCACATCCTTGATATTTATAAATAAAACTGTTGGGAAACAATGGCTGAGTCGCGGACTAGGTCGTTTTCTTGAAGACGATTCGGCTATCTAGTCAGAGGTGCAAACCAGTTCGTACTTTCGCCGCCGCCTCTAGGATACAACAACCTCTAAAACACAATAACTGATTTGCTTGCACAATAAATCAATGCAGATTTGCACTTTTGAAAAGACAAGATTACTGCTCGAAAATTACTGAAAGGAAATTTTAATGGCGGCGGAGGTAGAATATAATATGTAATTCGGTGTTTTTCTCGTCTATAGCTGAAGAGTATATATAGAATGAGAATTAGGGTTTGGGAGAAAAAGTCGAATCTGCTAAAATTATGGAATAAAGTTTACCGTTGTAAAACATTACCATTGCATAAAAAAATTCTACAAAAAAAAAACGGTTTAAAAAAGCAATATTTTCTGGTCCAAAAATATAAGTGTCTACACCACAAAGCCAAGGCCCAAGCCCAAGCCCAAACCAAACCAAACCGAATCGGACCGGACCGGGTCGGGTCGAGTCAGTCGGTCGTACGTGCATGTGTGGTGGTCATGATGCATGATCTCCCTCCTCACAACAATGCATGTATTAGGAGCCCCAAGGCCCCAACATGACTTCTTAGAAACAAGTATAATACTTGCTTCTTCCATATAATCCCATGATGTGGGACTATTCCCATATTGGAGCCATTCATACACTTATTCGACATTTTTAATAATTCACCTAATGTTTATAAAACATTTTCAACAATCCCCCACTTGAATTTTTAAGAATATCTTCGAGCAGTTTCTAAAAACATAAGATTGTGCATAAACAAAGGTGTCATCCGACTTGAACCTTTGCATAGTGAATAAGATTCAGTTTTTACTAGAGTGACACGTAGTCTTGAACTCTATTCCTGACATCAAACCACACACAACCTTTTCTATAGTGCAATCAAATAAACCCGTGCATTTATGTCCATGCACGTCTATCCTAGTTTAGTGAACGCTCTAGAAGTTTTGCCCAAAACTCCATAAGAAACAACCACATTTCCACATTCACATAGGTGAGTCTATCAAGAGCACTCCTGAAGGTAGGTACTCCACTTCAAATAGAGTATAGATCCCATTAAGAGTTTCTATTAACTCATTCTCTAATCACTTCAGGAATACATGCTTCTTGGTTTATTAAATAGCATGTTCAACTCCTATTACTACGCAACTTATTTTTACCCATTGAACCTAGTTCTTGGGATCTCCAGTCATTTAGGTCGGGTTACCATTGTGCGTGACTCAACAATCTAAGGGCAATAGTCCCATTCTTTTAGAAGAATTAAAGACTTTCTCTCTTGACAATCCTTTCGTCAAAGGATCTGCCAAATTTCTATCACTACGTATGTAATCCACTCTAACGGTACCTGTGGAAAGTAGTTCTCTAACAGTGCTGTGCTTACGACGTATTTGTCGTCTCTTACCGTTATAATAACGGTTCTGAACTTTTGCAATAGCCGTGGTACTATCGCAATGTATCAACACAGCTGGTATCGGTTTTTCCCATAAGGGAATCTCAGCTAGCAGATTTCTCAAATACTCTGCCTCTTCACTAGTTGTAGCTAGTGCTATCATCTCAGACTCCATAGTAGAATGAGCCAAAATAGTCAGTTTCTTGGATTTCCAAGAAACAGCTCCTCCAGCGATGCTAAATATACAACCATTGGTCCCTTTAGAATCATCAGATAAAGTATTCCAGTCTGCATTGGAATATCCTTCAAGTACAGCTGGAAACCTTTCATAATGTAATCCAAGGTTCATGGTTCGTTTAAGGTATCTCATGACCCTTTCAATAGCATGTCAGTGCTCTATACTAGGTCTACTGGTATACCTGCACAATAATCCCATGACATAGGCAATGTCGGGTCTAGTACAATCAACGGTATACCGAAGGCTGCCAATGATGCTCGCATAATCAGACTGTCTTACACCTTCACCAGTGTTCTTAAATAACTTTACACTGTGATCATATGGTGTACTTGCAGGTTTACAGTCAAAGTAATTGTATTTCTTTAGTATCTTCTCAACGTAATGAGATTGATCTAATGAAAGTCCCTTTTCTGACCTAGTAATTTTAATACAAAGGATTACACTCACCTCACCTAGATCTTTCATATCAAAATTGGCACTTAATAAGGATTTGACTGAGTTTATGGCATGAATGTTTGACCCAAAAATGAGTAGGTCATCTACATAAAGGCATATAATAGTGCAAATGTCATTCTCTGATTTGTAATAAATGCATTTGCCACTTTCATTTAATTTAAAACCATGTGAAATGATTAAGTTACCAAATTTTTCATGCCATTGTTTAGCTGTTTGTTTTAAACCATATAACGATTTATCTAATTTGCATACTTTATGTTCTTGACCATGTACTACAAATCCTTCAGGTTGGTCCATATAAATTTCTTTGTCTAATTCACCATTAAAAAATGCGGTTTTCACATCCATTTGGTGTATTAATAAATTATGAATAGAGGCAAGTGAGATTAATACCCGAATGGATGTGATTCTAGTAACAGGTGAAAAAGTGTCGAAGAAATCTATATTTTTTTGTTTAAAAACTTTAGCTACTAGTCGTGCTTTATATTTATCAATAGTACCGTCAGGTTTTAATTTCTTTTTAAGTACCCATTTACAGCCTATAGATTTACAACCAAGGGGTAAATCTACCAAATGCCAAGTCTTATTGGATTCCAAAGAATCCATCTCATCGTTTATAGCCTCTTGCCAAAAATCAGCATCTAAAGAAGATAAGGCCTCTTGGAGATTCATGGGATCCTCGTCAATAGTAAAAGTGCAGAAATCTGAACCAAAATCTTTTATGGTTCTTGCTCTTTTACTTCTTCTAGGTTTAGCTTCAGAATTTTCATTAAGTTCTGTTCTAATAGGCATACTTCAAGTACCCCCACTATTCCTTATTTTAAAAGGAAATTTTGTTTCATAAAAATCGACATCATTTGATTCAATTATATCATGTGTATTTATGTCATAGAATCTGTATGCTTTGCTACTAATAGCATAGCCTATAAATACACATTCATATGCTCTACTTGCCAATTTTATTCTCTTAGGGTCTGGAATGCGAACATATGCTAAAAAACCCCAAGTTCTAAAGTATGAGACATTGGGTTTATGATTCTTTAAAATTTCACAAGGTGAAATTTTATTATTAGATTTGGGAATCCTATTCAGAACATAACATATAATCAATAAAATTCCCCCCCAGCAATGTTTTGCTGCACCAGAATTTAGTAATATGGCAACTACTAGTTCGGTAAAGGTCCTATTTTTCCTTTCAGCTTTACCGTTCATTTCAGGAGAATAGGGTGCAGTTCTCTTATGTACTATACCATGTAATTTATAGAAATCCAGAATTCAAGTAGATTCATATTTTGTTCCTCTATCACTATGAAGTCTCTTGATTTTCCTATTTGCTTGATTCTCAATTTCAGTTTTGAATGTTTTAAACATGTCAAATGCTTCACTTTTATTTTTCATAAGGTATACATATGTGAAATCAGAACGGTCATCAATAAAAGTGATAAAATAACGATGTCCATGTCTAGTCAAAGTACCATCAAGTTCTCATATGTCAGAATGAATCAAGTCTAAGGGTTCAGAAACTCTACCAACAGATGTATGAGGTTTCTTTGTGATTTTTGCTAGTGTACAGAATTCACATTTATCAAGTTCAGATTCTGTCATTTTAGGAATCATATCTAGGGTGCTCATGTTATGAATTATTCATTTACTGACATGACATAATCTAGAATGCCAAATATTAAAATCACACAACATATAAGCAGAAGTAGTCACTTTATTAGATTCAACATTCAGTTTAAACATACCCTCATAAGCATAACCCTTTCCCACAAAAGTTCCCTTATAAGTTAGGGTATACAAATCAGCCCCGATAACTTGAGTAAAGCCGGCCTTATTAAGGAGAAAGCCAGAAACCAGATTCTTTCTTATCTCTGGAGTATGCATAACATCTTTCAGAATAACAGTCTTTCCAGAGGTAAATTTAATTTCCACATTACCAATCCCTGCGAGTTTAGTGGTATGAGAATCTCCCAACAACATTTTCTGATTTTCAGCAGTCGTGCATGTAGAGAACAAGTCAAGATCAAAGCAGACATAGCGAGAAGCACCAGTGTCTACCCACCAACCCTCTGATCCATCGATAAGGTGAATCTCAGTAATCATGGTCGTAAGAGGCTCCTCAGTCAGGTTAGCCTGCGGTGCAGAGCTTGGCCTATTCCGACACTTTTGTGCCATATGACCTAGTTTTCCACATTTGTAATATGGAAACAACTGTCCAGAATCATTCATTTAGGCTGGTTTCGGCTGTCCTTTTAGGTTTCTTGTGAATTCCCATTTTGTTTGTTGCGCATGTTCTGATTCTTAAATGATTTCGGTTTCGGTTTCAGAACAGCAGGTTTGGTCTTTTTAGTGTTGTTGTTATTGACAATCAACACCTCTTCTTTCTGGTCCTGCTTGCGTGCCTCCTTCTCAATACGGAGGCGTGTAATCAAGCTTTCTAAGGAAAATTCCTTAGTCCTATGTCGTAAGACATTCTTAAAATCTTTCCAGCTGGGGGTAATTTGTCAATGATAACAACAATTTGAAATTGTTCGTCCAGTGCCATACCTTCGGAGATGATCTCATGAGCTATTTTCTGAAGCTCATGAGATTGCATCTTCTACTAACCTATCATCTGTCATTTGGTATTTTAGGTAGCGGCTTACAGCATATTTCTTTGCCCCTGCCTCCTCTGCATCATACTTCTTCTTCAGTGCTTCCCAGATCTCTTTTGTTATCTTTTCATCTGAGTTGTAGTAATCATACAGGTCATCACTCAGTCCATTCAGAATAAAATTCTTGCATAGGTAATCTTGTTCAGTCCAGGTTTGCAGTTGCTTTGACTGTTCAGTCCATGATGCCATCTTTGCTGCATCAGCCTCGTCGGGTCTGTCTGGTAGCTGCGGTTTGTCAGTAGTCAACGCAGCCACGACTTTCCTCATCGTCAAAAAGAACTCCATCTTCTGACGCCATCGCTTGAAATGCAAGCCTTCGAATTTGAACGAAGCAGCAGTCACGAGAGGGATCTGGAAGGCAGAGGATGGAGCATAATCATCTAGGGTTAAGTTGGAAGCCATTGTTTCAGATCGTCTTCAAATTGCTGGGAAACAATGGCTGAGTCGCGGATTAGGTCACTTTCTTGAAGACGATTCGGCGATCTGGTCAGAGGTGCAAACCAGTTCGTTCTTTCACCGCCGCCTCTAGGATAAAACAGCCTCTAAAACACAATAACTGATTTGCTTGCACAACAAATCAGTGCAGATTTTCACTTTCGAAAAAACAAGATCACTGCTCGAAAATTTCTGAAAGGAAATTTTTATGGCGGCGGAGGTAGAAGATAATATGTAATTCGGAGTTTTTCTCGTCTATAGCTGAAGAGTATATATAGAACGAGAATTAGGGTTTGGGAGAAAAAGTCGGATCTGCTAAATTACGAAACAAAGTTTACCATTGCAAAACATTACCGTTGCATAAAAAAAATTCTATAAAAAACGGTTCGAAAAAGCAATGTTTTCTAGTCCAAAAATATAAGTGTCTACACCACAAAGCCAAGGCCCAAACCCAAGCCCAAACCGAACCGGACCAGGTCGGGTCGGGTCGGTCGGTTGCACGCACGTGTGTGGTGGTCATGATGCATAGTCTCACTCCTCACAACAATGCATGTATTGGGAGCCCCAAGGCCCCAGCATGACTTCTTAGAAACAAGTATAAATATTGTTTCTTCCATATAATCCCATGATGTGGGACTATTCCTATATAGGAGCCATTCATACACTTATTCAACATTTTTAATAATTCACCTAATGTTTATAAAACATTTCCAACAAAAACACCTTATATTGTTATATATATTTCAGTAGAGATTTTAACAAGTATTCTAACTATAGTACCGACTCAAATACAACATAAAATATAACAATTGATCTTGTCTTCGAACATTTTTTTATTTGAATTATGTTCTTCTATATTTCTACTGCAATAATTGTTAGTGTATGATTTTGCCAATATATAGTTGTTATAGTCAAGTTGGATCTTATAAGTATACATTTATCGGTACATAATTATTGTCATACAAATAAGCATATGTATATGAGCATATAAAGTGTTATATGTAGACCTTGAGTATATGTAGACCTTGAGTATCTATGCATATTATGTTACAGAATTATGTCACAAAATTAACTATTACATATGAGAAAATGATATTGCATAAGCATTAGTGACATAAGTGAAAAATGATATATAAAAAAGATACTAAAAAGCATTATGAAAGAGTAGTTTAAAACAACATGAAATTGAACAATACTGTGACATGTAATATGACATAACATGACAATGAATATTATTTCAAACAACAGAAGCATGACGTGTTAGAGTAACTTAAACCTAACACAAAACATAAACAAACTAGAGTTCTGAAACTATAACACACAAAATATTCATGAGTGATAAAATATTATACAAACTAGTGTATAAGATAGAAAACATTGATTATATTACAAACATTTGTCTTTCAAAGCATTCCACTATAAATTTACCTAATATTAAATAAAAATTAAGAGAATAATAGAAAATGTTTTATTTAAACATTTGTCTTTCAAAGCATTTTTTAGTTAAATGCTTAATATTACCATAGATAATAATCTCATACTGTTAAGCATTTGTCTTTCAAACTATTTGGTAAACATATACTTTGATGGTGGATAATATGAAACATTAATTTGTATATAAAACACTTAGCTTTAAAAACATTTGTATGACAACTATTTGCATGGCAAATATTTTCTAAGAAAATAATTATCAAGAAAATGTTTTTATTTTTGGAGAAAAATATAGATTTCTACCAAGTTCTGCTTGGTAAAATTTTCCATTGCTAGTTCTATTTCTATGATCAATCATTAAAGCTAATACTACTTTGTATAATACATTTATGGTCAAATGTCATTATTTAAACCTCCAATCCTTTTCAATTTGAACAATATCAAATGTTATTTGCATTTTAATCATTTATCGTCCAAAACATTTTGTTTGTCAAATATTCAATATTATTGCAGAAAATAACTTCAGATATTGCAACGAACCGTAATTTCAACCAATTTTAAAATATTAAACTATGTTAAATTTCGAATAGAATTGTTTAAAAATACAAATTTATGGTTTGAAATAAAACTCTTAAATGATAAATATCAATAAGATATAAGATGACAACATATATTAGAATATAAATTGTAACTTATACAACTTATATAAAAAAAATTGACAAAGTTGTACTGCCTTGAAATAGCAGTAGTAAATTTGAAGGAGTGATTATATTACAAACTTAGAATTTTAATAAAGTTAAATTTTGTACATATTAATCCTATGATTCATTATTACCTTTACTAAATAGATAGCTGCAATTTAACTTTTCTTATATATTTGATTTGATGTTGAACCTATTAAATGCTTGTATGATATGAAAGATGCATAATTAGGTCTATTGTAAATTTAATATTGGCATTAATTGTATTAACTTGATCGAAGTCTTTTAATTTAAAATGAATTGTACGGTAATTATAATCAAGGAGTTATTAATCGAAAACATACATTTATGTTATTTTCAAAAGGAAGATTTTAATAAATTAATTTATTAAGTTTGGGATTATATGCTAAGAAAAACTTGATTTTTAAATGTGTGAATTTAGAGTCCATATTCATCTTTATGTTATATAATAGTTGTCACATTATTTTATTTATTTATTGTGTATTAATAAAATTTATGGGCGCAAATTGAATATATTAGGGTCACTCAATTTAATTGTGTGACCTAAATGTTTTGAGAATTGACTGTTTATTATTAATACTCCTTGTGTATCATACTTCAAATTGTCTTTTTATTTCCTTTATTCAATACAGGTAACTAATGACAGCTTCTGTTCAATACTTTTTGTTTGTTAAAATTATCAAATTTCAATTTATTGATTCATTTCCATTATTTCATTTATCTCATTTATTTCCTTTATTTCCATATTTCCTTCATTTAAGTCCATCTTGTCATAATTATGGTCATCTCTGTTCCTTTTTTATATAAATTATGACGTTGAGTATTTTGTTTTTCAAAGTTTATCTAAATAAGAAAATATCTGAAAATCCATTTTGATCAAATTTGGTCAAAAATTAGGAGTTGAAATTTCAAAAGTTGTAAATATTTGAAAATTTATATATGACAAAAAATCTAGACTGAATTCTAAGTTGTCTGGCATTTTTTGTTTCATCAAAATCCGTTTCCAATTGCTTCAAATTTGCTATTTTCTGTTCAAAACGCGCAAATGAGTAGTGTTTGCATGTTCATACTTCCATTCTTTCTCTAATTCTTTACTTTTATTTTCTATGGTTTCTTAGGAAAGCTTCCTTCTTTCCACATCACACTTCGTAGTTATTTTTACATTTGAATTTGAATTGCCTTCGAGAAAGATAACCTACATATTCGTTTTCTCTATTTACTCATTCCCATCTTTCTCCGTAACTTTTCTCTGTCATTCATTATCCTCCATCTTAAGATTTATTCTCTAAAAATCTAAAACTACATCTTCCTCCCTATTTTCCATAGATCTAGGTCTCTAACTAATTCATGTTTATTTTCTTTTTTCTTTTTTCTAATCTCCTTTTTTTCATTTTGATTTTCTAGAATTGTATATGATTTCATCACCCCTTCTGTTACCACCTCCATCATCTATCCAAGACAACCTTCGCCAACGCCGTCGTAACCTCCACCAGACCCACTTGATTCATGGCTAAAGATATAAACCCTGGATTCCCTTTTTATAAAATTTCCTTTCTTCCCTCTTCTGTTTTATGTGTTTTTCAGATTTTTCCCCCCTATTTCCCGCAGCCATATAATTCCTTCAAGACCCTTACTTCACTTTTTCTTTCTTTAAGATTATATTAAATCAAATTAGTTACAATTTTCATGTTTACCACTTTTTTAAATTTTGTATTTTACTATGTTAAAATCACGAATCTTGTAGACCAAATTTCAGCTGTAGGTTTTCTGTCCGAAAATGTCTATTACTATTTCAGTCTTTTCTCCACAAAAAATGATCCAAACCAAGTTTTTATTTTTAAAATAAAGTTGAAAAATGAATTTGCAAGAACTTTGCTATTGATCACTTTTACAAACTTGATGGTTAACAGGTTCAAGAATATGTTTCAAAATGACCAAATTTGGCTTTGTTTTTATAAATTTTATGAAACCTAAACCAACTTCCCCCGCCCTAAAACTCCTCCTGTGCCCTTCTATATAAAAAGGGAGAGTATATTTTTTTGTTGAGGTTTGATTAGTGATTGCTTGTAATTCACATTATTTTCATATCCTTCTAGTTGTAGCTTGTCTCCCTCCTTAGCCATTAAATGTGAGCAATCACTCACAACTGGCATCCTTATGCTCATTAAATCAATATCATTTGACATATTAACTACACAGTATACAAATTATCGATATATAAATTGTTAGTTTTCTATCATATGTTATGTCATTTTATGTCTATTCGTGTGTTTGAACTATTCATTTTGATATTTGAAATGATATGTTACATTAGATATGATATAGTGACCACACTGCAAGTTACTAATATTATGAATACATTTTATGACACCCTTATGACACTGATTTGGATACGGGCTGAAATGACCTGATAAAATCTCTATGGATTGAAATGATACATACCCAAATCATTTGACAATATGACTGAAATATATATATAGACACCGGCGGTCGAAATAATATTATTTTCCAATTTTTTATTACTATTATTTGATTTAATAAACGAATTTAGAAATTTAATTGAATGTTATTAAGTTTAGATTGCAATTTAGTTGTTTTAATTAAAATTTTTAATTAAACTTTAACATCCGATTTGTCATCTGATTTTATCTAATAGAATTGATTTGATTTAATTCAAACGAAATGGTTGAATTTAAAATGAAAATTGGAATTGTTTTTATTAATTAAATTTTAATGTAAAGATCGAATTTAATTAAATTTAAATATTGAACTAAAATAATGATGTTATACTTTAATTTAAGATTTAAAAGATTAAGCGATTTATAAAAATTAACATTTGAAAAGATATGAATTTGGAATTATTAATTTTAATCGAATTTTAGGGTGAACTTGTGGAATTTTAAAAAATTGTTTTGAATGATAAAACTTGACAATTTAAATTAAATTGATGTAAATAATTTAAATTTAAAACTTAAATTATTAAATTTTAAGTTGATTTGAAAATTGAAATATGAATTGATTTGTGTCAAGATTTAGAAATGTTGATATAAGGTTCACATTGGATTAGAGAATATGAAATAATTTAAAGTGAAATTTTGAACCTAAAGTTGAATTCATCCAGTTTAAGTTAACTATTTTATATAAAATTTATTCTAAAATAGGTATTATTGTATATTAACTATTAGGCGTATTTCTACTTCACTATTTTACATAATATTCTATTATCATGCTTTCTAACTATTTTATTTAAACTATTAAACTAAAAATTTATATTTTAACTATTTTAACAATCCAATTATATTAAATTCAACTATCAATTTTATAACCTTTTAAATTAAACCATTTTATATTAAGTTTAACTATTTTTATTTTATATCTATTTTATTAACTATTATATATAAAATTTGACTATTATACTTATATGATTATTTTTGAATACAAATTCATTTCGAATTCGAATCATTTAAATTCAGTTTGTTGAGTATAAAAATTTCACTAAGACAAGCTATGACATGGAAGGCTAAATCAAAATATCAAATTATATAATGAATCATCTTTAATTATGGTAATTTGAGTCTATAACTGAATACAATATTGAAGTGATTCGGAAACGAAAATGGAAATAAGAAATTAAAATGAACCGATGTATGACATGAATTATTATGTTTATTTAATATTTGAACATTTCGCTTTGAGTTGATTTACTTACATAAGAATGTTAGCCCTGACTTGAGTGTTTGGTTTTTCATTACGCCCAGGTCAGACCGAGTATTTCAGTATTTCGAAGACTTCTATTTTGAAGATGAAAATGGAGTTGATGACAATGTATACTACTATTATATTTTCGTTGCATTATTGGTATGTTATTTTAAATGTATAACTCTAATATTGTAAACTGAAATCAAGTATATATTATTCAACAACATTGAAGATTCGTTAGATCTACTCGCCACACTATATGCTTTGTCTGAGTTGCGTTAGTCCTCCAATGCTTAGATTTTCTTGTAGCTTCTTCTGACGGCTTCTAATTTGTTTTAGATGGCGAGTTTGTTGCTTTTGAACATTCGTGGCATCAAAAATGATATTTCTTTGGTGAGGCTCAAGCACATCGTCAAGAAACATTCGGTCGGTCTAATGGCTCTTTTGGAGCCATTCATGGGTCCAGATGAACTCACCCACTTTGCGCTTTGTCCTGGCTTCGGGGGAGCGTTGACCAATGTATCCAACAAGATTTGGATACTTTGGGCCAAAGACGTTGTCGTCCGCCCCGTCTTCGACTCCGATCAGCTACTTCATGTTGCTTGCTTGGCCCCTTTCTTTTCTTCCTCTTTTTTATTCTTAGCAGTGTACGCTAAGTGTGACCATGTCGAGAGGATCAGCCTTTGGGCTGGCATCCTCTCTCTTTTGGATTTTGGCTTTGCTGCCTTGGTGGTTAGAGGAGACTTAAATATCATCTCTAGTCTACCCGAAAAGTGTGTCAGATCCTCTATTAATCGGGCAACAATAAAGGGATTTCAACTCTTCTATCATTAGCTCGGAGATAATGGAGGTTTTTTTAGCAGTTCAGCTTTTACTTGGTGTAATAACCAGAAGGAACGAGATGGATTCTATCTCGCCTTGATAGAGTTTTCGGTTCTGAGGGTTGGTTTAACCTCCATTTTTCATTCTCTATCTCCCATCTTCATCGAACTTTCTCAAATCACACTCTAATGATCCTTCGCTACTCTGCCTTCACACATTCTGGCCCCTTTTCTTTCTTGTTCCAGGCTATGTGCTGATCCTACCACACGTTCCATGGTGTAGTGCAGGAATCCTGGACCTCTTCCACCTCGGGCAATCATTTTGTCATCTTTTCGCTCAATCTAAAGCACGTTAAGGCTTGCCTTTAGTCTTGGAATGTGCTCGTCTTCAAGAATATCTATGAACATGTTAGGACGGTAGAAGTGGCTCTTATTCTTGCAAAATCTTCTTTCGATGAGGCCTCTTATCCCGCTAACAAGTAGACATGGGCGCTTTCCTAAATCGCCTTCTCCTAGGAGCTTCGTGTCGAGAATGACTTCCTTTGGCAAAAGGCCAGAGTCAAGTGGTTAGTTGATTGAGACACAAAATCTAGCTTCATTCGCTCGTCTATTAGGAAGAAGAATAACATCCTCTCTATCCACCAGATCCTTCGTCGTGATTTGTCAGTGGCTTCCACTCCGAAGGAAGTCAAAGCAACAATTATGTCTCACTTCCAATCTTTCCTTGGTTCGCCTTCGGTGGTCGTCTTTGATCCAACTCTGTTGGCGTTTATACCTAGGATCGTCTCTCTTGAGGAGAGTTACGCTCTTTTAGGTTCCCCAACTCTAGAGGAGATTCGCGCTTGTGTTTTTCCCCTTATCAAGGATAGTGCGAGTGGGTCGGACGATTTCAATGATGTTTTTTACATGAGTGTTGGGTGATCATCCAGACAGACTTCTGCCTCACTATTCAATTTTTTTTCTTGGGTGGAATGCTCCCTCTAGGTTGGACTTCCACCATCTTGGTTCTCATCCCTAAGTGCGAGAATCTTCGCTCATGCACGGACTTTCATCCCATCAGTTTGTGCAATTTTTCTAATAAGGTCATCTCTAAGGTGCTCTCCTCGAAGCTAGCACCTTATCTTGATCATGTTATATCTTCTTCTCAATCTGGCTTTGTGAAAGGATGCCTGATTATGGACAATGTCCTTTTAACCTAGAAGTTAGTCTCTCAGATCAATCATAAGGTCAGTGGCTCTGATTGGCGATCAAACTTGATATGGCCAAGGCTTATGACCTCATGTTTTGGTTTTTCATCACTAGAGTTCTTAGGGCCTTAGGTTTCCTTGAGCTTTTGATTGATCTTATTTGGAGACTCATTTTTAATTGTTGGTTCTCTGTGCTCATCAACGGATCATCCAATGGTTTTTTCAGATCGGGAAGGGCCCTTCGCTATGGAGATTCTCTCTCCCCGACCGTGTTTGTCATCGCCGTTGAGGCCTTCATCCATGGATTGCAGTCGCTTATGATAGCGGAGCAAATTCACAGATTCGGCATCCCTAGTGGCTGCCCCATCATCTCGTCTTTATCTTTTGTGGATGACATTCTCATCTTCTCTAATGGTAACAGATAATCCTTCCACCGTCCCATGGACTTATTCTACTTGTACGAGAGGTGTTCAGGCCAACCCATTAACTCTGCCAAAAGCCGCTTTGTCTCTGCGAAAGACTTGTCTCCACAGAGGATCTCTTGGGTTGAAACCTTTTCCGGTTTCAAGGCGTCGTCTCTGCCTCTACCTTATCTCGGTATTGTTCTTTGCAGAGGTAGGAAGCTGAATGCTATTTTTGATCCCCTGACTGATAAATTTAGGGCAAGCTTGTTAGTTGGAATGCGACTCCTCTTTCTTACGCAGGCAGATTAGTACTTATAAAGTCGCTTCTTGAATCCATAGGATATCATGTCTTCGCGGCCATGACTCTCACTTCCTCTTTTTTTCATTCTTATCGACAGCTAGCATCGTCATTTTTCTGGGGAAAAGGGATAATTTCAACTGTCACCATTGGATATCGTGAGACATCATTTGTCATTCTAAGAAAGAAAGAGGTCCGGGCCTTCGTAATCCAAATGAAATCTGTTCTACCTTTGCTTGTAAATTGTGGGTTCGTTTCACCTCTAATAACTTCATATGCGCGTTCTTTCTTTATGCCAAGTACCGTAGACTTTTATCATTGAATTTCTCTGGAACTCTGTCTTACGCTAGTCAGATGTGGAAAAGGATGCAGTTCGTGAAGGCCTTCTCCAATGCTCATGGGGGTGATTTTGGTTAGGATGGTGGGCCTTTCTCTATTCGGGTGGCATGGGGGTTAGTAAGGACTCCAGCTCTCCGATTTCTGGTTTTTTCTTTCATTTGGGACACACGTATTCCGCTTAAGGTGTCTCTGTTTATGCGGAAGGGCCTTCATAATGGGCAACCACTTGATGATAACCTTATGAGGACTGGTATTCTACTAGTGTGTCGTTGTCATTGTTATCGACTCGGGGGCTTGGAATCTGCGGCTTATTTATTCTTCCAGGGTGCTTGTGCCCGCGCTATCTGGAACTTCTTTGGGAACCCTGTAGGCAATCGAGGAGATGCAGACTCCCTTTGTGCTTTGCTTTATCATTGGTCGGGCAGTTCCCTTGCCAATACTCTATGTTCCATCCTTTTCTGTCTGCTTCCTTGCCTTATCCGCTAGCATCTTTGGTGCTCTTGGAACAAGGCTTCTTTTGATGAGACTCTGATGGATCCTCAAGATGTCTTCCTAGACTTTCGTGATAGGACTTTTATGGGAGTAATCGAGTCTCGGTCGACGGATTTGGCGCGTATTTTTGATGTGTCATCCGGTGCTCCTCGTCCCAAGGAGGGGATCGGCCGAATTTCTTGTTCTTTGGTGTGTATGGGCGCCTATATTCCCTTCATCCATCCCTTTCTCCACTCCCAACCCACACTGATAAGTTGTTGTTGAGTGCAGGTCCTGGATTACAAGTTCGAAGAGTCTTCCAGCGGTTTGGAGCTAGAGCTATCGTTGAGGCATGGATAAGGAGCAAAGCAGATTCTTCCATCTTCAGCTTTGTGGAGTTGGAGATTTCGTCGATTCCTCGGCCATATAGCTCTTGGATTTGTCTTTTTGTTGCTCTCTTAGTGTCATTAGCCTGGGATGAGAGTCTTTGGTGGCAGCTCCTTAGCTTTCTGGAGCTTTTACTAGCCTTGCGACTGATGTATTTCCTCGATTTCTCTCCTTGGATTATGGCTTCCCGCTTGTGCTTCTGGTTTAGTTTGCTGCTTGTTGGGTTTGGTGTGAGTGAGGCTTATCTAATTCTGTTTGTTCTGTTGGGGTGTATAGTTTGTCGTTTGGTTTTTTGTTTGTTTGTGTGTCCTAGTTTTTTGCTAGGCCGTTTTTGTTAGCCACCAGAGATTGGTTACTATCCCATTTTTGGTATGTATATATATGGCTCTTTCTTAAAAAAATATTATTCAACAACTTCATGAATTGTTTATGTATTTATCATATTTTATCCTTTCGTTGTGAGATTGTATGTATTGTTTAGTTTGCTCTCATCCCATTTTTCTTATTGTGCTAATCTCCATTTATAATTCATCATTTTGGAATAGTTTGAGTTGGACACATGTGGTTTGTTGTCGACTGGACCCGTCCCTAAAAGGTGGATTGTCACAAATATTATTATGTCTCTAACTTTTGTTTTTCAAATTATTTACCTAACAAATATTTGTTTGCATATATTTTTCCAAGCAAATACATGATTGGAAATAATTTTCCAAATAGACATTTGATTAGCAAAATTTCGCCACTATTATGTTTATTTCTTAATCAAGGTTCAAAGCTAATACTATTTTGTATAATAAAATGAGATTTTTTTGAAAGTTTACAATGAGATATTATCATTGAATATTTATTTAAATTTTTAGTCTGCTAAAAAATTAACTTAGTATCTAGTATAAAATGCAGATAATAATATTTACGAATATATAATCATGCTTTTTTCTTGGGACAAAATTCTGGTTTTGATTTTTATTTGGTGGTGTTGTGTGTTTGTAACAACCTGGATTTTTGGTCGTTTAAATCAACAAAAATCAATAAATGTCGACTTAAACGAATTCAAAATACATATAGTTATAGGGATTAATATAAGAAAAGGAAGAAAGAAGAAAACAACCACAAAATCTCGCAACGGAAGGACAAAATATAATAAATAAATAACAATTCATAAAGCTGTTAAAACGTACATTTGATTATATTGCACGATAATTATCACACAACATACCAATATGTGCAACATAATAATATTAATAGATACGTCTGTCAAGCTCCATCTTCATCTTGATAACGGTGTCTTCAATAACTGGAAAACTCAGGCTGACCCGAGCACAAATGAAAAGAAGAAAATAATCGGATCAGAACTAAAATATTCTCATATCAGTCAAATCAAAACCGTGTAATAATACGAGTGTCACAATGTCATAGATGCTGACAATAATTCACATCTTCTATCCATTGTGTTCATGAGTGCAATAACTTAAGAGATGTTATAGGGGTTTCCATCTTCTAAGGATTCGTTAAACTAGATACTATATAATGCAATACACTATTATAATAGGGTCTATGGTTAAATATAAAATATTAAAATAGCGTAACCGAGATTACATTTTTACCCTTACATCGTTACAATACCATACTCTGTATAGATACCGTAAAGTCCGTCGTAACTAGTGGCTATCAGAGAGCACTCCATCGGTACGGTATAAATCAAAACGTAGGGAGCTCGGTCGGGATAAATATGACAAGGCATCGAGACAATAACCATCCGTAGGATTTTACCGGATCGTAGACCCAGCCTGGTGGTAACATATATTCGCGACTACCTCCCACCCAGACAATACTTCCGGTAACGTCCCAGATTTTTAGCTATTTAATATTGAACATTTAAACTAGTTTTAAATGTTGAATTAGAAATAATTAAAATTTAATATAAATATAAATCGTCAATTTAAATATATATCTCCTGCATACAATCGAATAAAATTTTAAAACCCGTTCTGTTGAGTCTAGAATATCAAATAATGTTGGAAACGACGGTTTTTACGATTAAGTAGCGGTTCGGGATTTTGAGTTAAGGGACCGCGAGATATTTTAAATATTTAATTAAAATAAAATCAAATCAATGTAAAATTTCTTTCACTTCACAAACCTAAACCGCAGCTATCCTAAAACTAAAACATTACACAGACCTAATTTCTTTTCTCTAGCAGAATGTAATGTCTCGCTCCTTCAATATCTAGGAAACAGGGTGGTAATGGTCCTGTACGAATGTTCCTCTTTGTGTATGTAAACTAAATTCTGAATTTTGTTATCTCCCAATTCCATGAAACAATTCATTCCTCTGCCTCATTTATTGTTCAAGTCGAGACTCAAACTATTATCCTTCATTCCAGTTTAATCGAATCGGCCTCTTAATAAAAAAATACGATTGAAATCGGGAATCGCGATTTAAAATGCGAATTCCTAGAAGCTCGAGGCATGTTGAATCATCCACGAGAGGGAGGCAATGTCGAATGGAGAGTCGTGGTTTAGTTCGAAGTAGTGTGGAGATTGCTAAGGGTTCTCGACTTGATCGATGTGGTACGATGGCTGAAGGTTGAGTGAGGTTGATTTGGGGAGAACACTGGTGTTCAAACAGTGAGTTGTTGAGGGAGATTAGTCGGTGATTATTAGGGAGTACGAATTGGGTAACTTGGGTTGCGATGGTAGGATTTTAGGGAAGTCCGATTGTTGAACTAGGGTGTTGGTTCGACGATGGAATATGGGAAGGGCAGTTGGGTGACTAGAGTTCGACACTGGCAGATTTAGGAGAGGCTATGTTTGAAAACCTCGAAGTCTAGACAGCATGAAGTAGTTTGGGATATGGAGTTCATTGGTCAAGTCGTTGGGTGTTTTTGTGAGCAGTGGAAGGAGTTCGGTCGGTGTTGATTTATGGCTGAGGTAATGTCAGTGAGGTGTTTGAATGAATGTTTTAGTTGTGGTGATTACAACTGTTTTGGCAGTGCAGTTCAAAGTTTTGTCAGATGATGTGGATTTGACTTTCTTTTTGGACTGCAGAATTGTTGAGTTGTCGTTTGATGATGGACTGGGCATTTCGGATTCGACGGAGGTGGTTGGGGGTTTTGCAAGCAATTGTAGTAGGCAATAGTTATGGCAGTTTGGCTTGGTTGGTCAAGTTAGTGCATGGCAGTAAGGTATACGTCTTAACTAAATTTGAAAATACATAGATTATTTTATTTTTTTGTTAAGTTAAATTTAATCGTTAAATACAAGTAAATAATTGTAGGTTTAAAATAGATGGTTTGAATGGATTCAAAGCCGAGACGATACGGAATTTTAAATGGATATTCGACAAACGAAAATCAGGTGAGTAAACTCACTCTCTGGAATTAATTTATAATTTTATTATAAACGAATTTTAATTTAAAATAATTTTATATGTTGTTTGTTGATGATTGGATGCATTGAATAATTGTTGGTGAACTGTGGCTATCATATATGATACATATTAGTTATATTTAGGCATGGTGGTTGTCGCTATTATATATATATATATATTGGATATTTCCCATAGTACCATTAGCAGATGACCCTATGTGCCCCACAATATATATAGTGGACGACCTTATATACCGCGATATCCTGCCTTGAAGAAGGATTGGTATTAATTATGCTAACTAACATATGTGGTTGCAGGGTGACAGGTTGAAGGGATCCAATTGGATTACTCAATTTTATTTATTGTTTACATATATATGTGTGATGTGTTTAATTGAATTGATGGTATGTGTTTGGATGTTTGAATACCACTGGCCCTAGAAATTGATATTTAAATATCTTAAAAAGGATTTTTAGATTTAAAAGGAAAAAAAATCATTTTTTCCAAAATAGAAATTGAATTTTGAATGAGTTCAAAAATATTATCTTGTTTTCAGTAATACAAACTAGTACTTGAATTTATAAACGATGTTTATAAATGGAAAGAGAAATTATCAATTAATAATATTAGATTTTAAATTTAAGTCTGAATTTAAAAAAGAAAAATTATTTTTTGAAGTGGGAATTGGATTTCAAATGAAATTTAAAATAGAAACTTGTGTTAATATTTAAAACATGAAGAGAAATTTATAAATGATGTTTATAAATAAAAGAGAGAAATTGTCATTGGATAAAGTATAAATTTAAATTCAAATATGAATCTAAAAAGGGGTTTGGGAATTATTTCAAAAGAAATGATAGATATTATTTTGAAATTCAGAATATAAACTGAACCGAGATAATCCAAGGGATTTATAACAAGAACTAGATTAGATCGAATTTTAATGAAATAATTTATCTCCAAAAGAATTGGAATTTAATATTGAGTTTTAAATTAATTTATAATTGAGTGATGAAATAATCGATGATTTAGGATAATCAAAATGGTTGAGTTAAGATTTGGAAAATTGGTTTAAATTATATTAAAATATCGAAGAATGGAGTTGAAGTTTATTAATAAACGAAGTTTAAAAGTTTATATTTAAATTTAATTAAATCGAGCTCTCCACGACGCAGTAGTTCGTAATTTGGCAATGTGAATTTCAATTGAGTACATAAAATTCAATATAAGTCAGAATGTGATGAAACAGGGAACGCCCAGACCTACTGAATGATAGTTTTATAATGGAAGGGAAAATATCTTGATTTGGTCTTATAGATTTTGAGTTATGTCAAAATCAAATTTCCAGAAAAACAGCGCTATGATCGTTAATAAAACTATAACGATTTATATAAATAAAATCGAAGGATTTTAAGTTAATAAAATTTGGATTTTCATTAATATCCAGGCTTGAGTTATAAAATAAATATGAACTCAAGCAGAGTAAATGAAGTGATTTTTGATATAAAAAACAGATTTTGGATTATGGAATAATATTAGCTAATTAGTAAAGGAAATTAGTTAATGGAATTTTGATCGAACTTAACATAAGTTAAGTGAATTGGAGTTGTAACTTAGAACTTGAACTTGAATTCGAAACTCGAGTTAGAATTGAAATTCCATTTGTATATAAGCGAATGAGAATGTATGTGAACATGATATGTTAAAACCAAAAGCGTATTAGGCAAAAGAGCTAATCAGAGAATAAATTTGCAAATGGAATTTAAAAATGATTCAATTGATTGGAAATGGAAATATGCATGTATATGAATAGATAACAGGTATGCAATGAAGGGAATGAAGATTATATTTTGAGTCCTCGACAATAAGGTACAAGTTTAAATTCCATATGAGATTTTATGAGCCTATTGGGCAAGCCTCTTGGCTTTTTGATTTTCTTTTTGAATGGAAAAATCCTAGAAAGACAAGTTGTAGTTGTACCGATTGAGCCGTACAAAGGAGACGCTGGCAAAATTTTCCCAAAATTTAAGGAGTTAGAATATTTTTAAGAAATTTTGATAACTAGAAATCAATACATCAAAATATATAGAATATCGAAAGGAATTTGGGAAGTGATTTAAGAAATGCAATATTATAAAGGGCCTGTGATCGTTTGATGCTTAATTGTAAATTTGAATGGCTGTTTGTTTTTCTTCGATAGTTAAATAACTGACTATCGAAGTTTTGACCATCGTTGTCAATACGGAGGGACCAGTTGGATTTATTATCCAAAAACCACTTCATATAGGCATATGCATTGCGAATTAGATTATTTGAAGATAATTGAAGATGGAGTAAAGTGCAAGAGATGTTTTGTTTATAGGATAGTGCCTTCAGTTTGTCCAGTCCCAGACAACTTGTATGGATGAATGTCTGACAGAGTATTACTAATAGATCACATAAGATGATCTTTTCAAGGTATTACGTTTGGTGGCGAAGGAATTCGTTTCTCTTAGCTTTTTATACCCATAATATTTTTGGGGAAATCAACTAGTAATTTGACAGGATTGACGATGTGGCATTCAGAATAAATGGTGGCATGTTGTTCTAGAAAGATGAACGTGACCTCAAGCCTCGCAACTGGGAATTGACAAAAATCGAGCAGACAACACGGCTAGTTGGGTCGTACGCAAGCAGGGAGTATTATCACCGATCTAGAGAAAAATTCATTTTTCTTCTTTCAATTTTGTTTCTTACGGATTACGGTTGGAAGGCCGACAACCGTAGGTGATAATACATTCGGTCCACTCAAGCTGAATGAGTGACCTGTCATGTGTGGTCGGGTTGCAAGAAGCAATTCTTGTTGAACCCTAGTGTATCCCTCTAGAGTACACTGATCGGGAGGTGTTCGCATACCTTATCATAGTTGGAATCCAATCTCCAATAAATGCCCTGTGATTTTTGATTTTATACTATGTATGTGGATCGTGAGATGCAAATGTTCTGCTAGATAGTTATTTATTTGATTAGACATTATTATAATATCACTGGATTTTGATATAAAAAAGGTTTTGGTTATCATAAGGTAAAAACTATATGTATTTTTGTGTGGATCGGTCCCTTTCCTTCACAAGGTTTTTTTAAAAGTTAAACAATATGGTTGGAGTTTACTCACACCAGTCTCATGACTGACCTAGAGTTTATTTTGTTTGTTTTACCCAAAACTCTTGGGTGCCCAAATTTGTACGGGAAGTCAAGTGTTTTAGGCTTTTACAGATACACTTGGAGGAGCTTGAAGCAGGATGCTTCACTGTTAGTTATTTAGAGTTATCTCCACTGTGATGTGTATGTGTTGTACTCTGATATGGTATGTATATACAATACAAATTTGTATTTCAAAGTTATGATATATGATATTATATTTTGTTCACTTCCGTTGTGAAATTCTGATGTTCTTTAAGTTCTTCTTCTATCTTTTTCTTCTTTAACCCATAATGATTCGTAATTCTGTGTTATTTGGGTTGGACTTGTATGATATTTAGTCAGCTCAAATAGCATGAATTTGCAGGCCATTACACTTCCAAATTCAAAGGCGCCCAAATCAGTCACAAAGTAATATATATGGTATCGAAGAAGCATGCTTGCTAAGAGTAGCTAACTCACACTGACCTGGGTATGGCTCCTGTTTTAGTCATTTTAATTATGACCCGAAAGTTAAGGCTATCCATCATCGTTCTCCTTCTTCAAATCCAGTAATCGCCTCCAAATCATCCTACTCCATTCTGAATTCTCCACTACATAAACAGTTATTAAAGTGGTTTTCGGTTTTGGCAGGGAGTATGACAATATCCGATCCCGATCTCTTTAGCAACCAAACATTTACATTTTTAACACCGGTCGGTTCTATTACATTTCAAAGGTGCTCATACTTGATATCGAAATATCATATTTTTCCTTTAAACTCATTTCATGTTAAAATCTCCATTTAAAACCAAACTTAGAATCTTAAAACAATTCCAGTGTTAAATTGATTTGAATATCTACAATAGTTGGAAGGTATATTAAAATAGTTTGGAAATATATTTGAAATAGTTTGGTAACAAATAGTTAGGAAAATAAAATTTTAAATAAATAGTTTTGAATATAAATAGTATTTATGAAAATTTAGTTATATATAGTTAAATATAAAAGAAGTTTATAAAATAGATAGTTGATTGTTAAAATTGTTTATTTAAAATAATTGATACATGTATAAGTTAAAAATAAAATAAAATAGTTTATAAAGCAAAATAGTTTATACACTAAAAAGGTTATTTATTAAAGTAGTTTAAAATAGTTACAATATATACATAAGTTAAAAATAGAATAATTTATAAGTAAAATGGTTATTTACCAAAATAGTTTATATAATAGTTTAAAATACTATAGTTGGAATTCAAATTGTTTCTTCCAAAATTCAGTTAAACTTGAAGTCATATTACTATTTCAAATCAAATCAATTTCAATATTTCAATTTGATTCAACTTCAAATTTAAATTCAACTCAACAATTCGATTCAATCATTTGAAGTTTCAACTGGAATTATCACTTTAAATTATTTAATAATCTCGAGTTCACTATTCAAATATCATTTTAAATCAAGTTAATTTAAAGTAAATTTCAATATGGATAAGCAAATCAATTTCAATAGATTCAGTTCATATTAAGTTTCATTTTTTAGCTTTAATTTATAACATTAAATAATTTACTTTAGCTTATACATTTCAAAATCCAAAGTCCAAGTTCAAAGGAAATCGATTTAGTTTATATCATCTTTAAAAAAATAATTCAAGATTCAAGGTTAAAACAAAATTTATTTTTACCAACTAAGGTCCGTATATAATCTTCTATCCTAGGGCCAAGTGATACTTAAATTTTAATTTTAGTATTTTAGGAAAGGGTATATATATCATTTAAATCCAAATCAAGATCACATTTATTTACCATTTCAACCTGCATTCTTAGTTCATTTCAATGATTAATCCCAGGTTTATTTGATGCACGTAACGTTTAGGGTAAATGGTTGGTATTAATCAATACAAACAAACAGTCATATATAATAATTGTGAATAACGGTGAATTCGCACAATTAAACATCAGTATACTAGACGATCCAAGGCATCAATCCAAATAAGTCAATCCAAACAGTTCAATACCACACCTATTTACTATTAAGCGGGTGTTGATTTTAAACTAGTAATTAAAAGACAAATTTTACTTAATTGTAAAATTTAAACTAATAGTCAAATTAAATTACACTATCAGTGTCAGTTAATATGGATATGCAAATTTAACTACCAACAACAATCAATACAATCATATTATAACATGATTTTAATCTAACCAATAATCAAATATTTTAGTTAAGTGTAAGTGGGTTTAATAACCCACCTTTGATTTCGAACACGTTTGAAACCCAAAAAGAGGCCCAAAATTTTACTATCTCCAAATCAAATCAAACTAGCTCTACATTGTCAGGAATATCAATACGATCCTAACTAAACAAACCGTGAATCAATCCGAGTTTGTATGAGAAAGTTATACACACTTTAAGTTATACGAATTTTAAGTTAAAACAAAAATAAACAAAATAACTCACCCTCTTCTTCATTGCCACGTCAGCATTCTTCTTCTCCCTGAACAACATGCTACAGCAAAACCCGCATTATTCATGTCCCTCAAGCCACAACTTCTCTCGTCCTTTCCTACATCTCCTCTCAATGAAATGTTAAACTGATTGATCCAATGAACTTCTCTTCACAAAAGCTTCCTCCCCGACACAATCGTCTCTAACTCGCCTTACTCCATGAAGTTGCGTTCCAAAGACCTGAACGCACGCCACAAAAATATGTGCTATACTTTTTTTTGGAATCTCACCAAAATCGCAAACAAGATGCTATTCCATGCTACAAACCTTAATACGATCACTAAGTCGTGAAACAATCCCTACAAAATTCACAAAATGGAATCCTAAATTGTAACTTTTATTATAAACATGGAACCCAGAAGATTTGAGGTCGCACCCTCCATGAGCAGTATATAATCGAAGATCTTGTAGTTTCCGACTCAAAGAAGTTTTTTTCATAATTTTTCATTGACAAAATTTGGAGATATAAATTTTGAAGCTTCATTGTTTTTTTTCTTTTGCTGCAATCAAGAAGAAGAAACAAAAGAGATGACGGCTTGTTTTGTGTAGCAGGGAATACGAGGGAATGGAAAATTTATGTTACCACTTAAGGATTATTAATCTACAAGGAATTTCAATGGTTAATTAAATGAACAAAACATTCAATCTTTTCTTATTCATATTTAATTCAATTCCAACATTGCTAACTCAAAATAAGGCTTATATTAGTTATAGGAATCAATTACATATATTGTAAATCTCAAATTCAATTATTATTTATCATTTTCCATTGAACATTAATCAAATAAATTATATTAAATTAATTAACTTCTCTTTTTATTCAGCCTTCATAAGTAACAAATTTTATTATTTTGATTACTTAAAAAATTACCATAGTTTAAAACAAATTAGCATATCAAATTCAAAGTTAATTATTACACTAATTCTCAACGTTTAGTTTCAATTGCAATTAAATCCGATTAAGTACATTTTTAATTCCAATAAATTGGTTTAATTTAATTACAATCCTTTTTATTCAACCCATCACGAATTTTTTATACCTAATTAATATACATTTATATCTTATTACTTTATTGGTATACATATGTCGTTTAACTCATACTAATTTAATAGTTAAATCCATTTATTGTAATTTATTCTCAAGTGATTTTCAACTAATACAACAGATTATATAAATAGGTATTAATTGGCAATAGTCACCCTATTACTTAATTTACCTTCATTTAAGTTTGTAATTCATGCACAAATGTTATAACACTTGTACAAATTTATTTTACCCAATTTCTGTAAAGTCCCGTGTTTTGCCGGAGTTTGTAATACAGTTATTATAGATTAATTCAATAATTGAGTTAAAATAATAAATTGTCAATAATAAATATTGGGAAAATTTCAGGAATAATATATATATATATATAAATGGTTTAAAATATTTTTACCAATGTAAAAATAGTAGGAACTGTTTTCTTGTTTCATTTGTTTTAACTCTCATAAGTAAATAATATTGGATTTAAATTAAATAATCCTTTTATAAAGTCCTATATGTATATCATTACTTGTATTGTTTAGTTCATTTACAAATATGTATTTATATGTATGTGTATATTTACAAGTAAGTAGTGTTTATGTTTTATAATGGTTTTAAACTTATGAAAATTAAAATATAAACATCATTTTAGTAAATTTAAAATGCAAATAACTTTAGTGAATTTTAGTTTACTTCATCGGAAAGTAAGATAACATTTTTATGGATTTAACACCTTTATACTTAAAATCTAAAATAATAAATATTCGTTTTAAAACCATGAATTGAAGTATAAAATATTAAAATACATGTGTTTGTGCACTAAGAAGTACCATTTAAAAATCTAGAAAGCATGTCTATATACACCTTATTCTAGGCTGTACATACATATGTGATTTAACAGTAAATTTCTTTGCAATTAAGTTTTTTTTCTTTCTTTTTATCATAAGGCTACACATGAAATTTGTACTTTATTTTTGGCACATGGCAGAGTATACTTAGATAGGAATAGCCATAACCCCTCATTCAAATCAAATCAGAGAAGCACCTACCCTGTATCTACCCAATTCAACATGCTATATACATGCACAAAGTAGGTTGTTGCCATTCATTAATATTTTAAATAAGAGTAGTAGCAGCTACAATTTTCCATCCTATATATGTATTCAAGTCTGCACATGGATTATACCTCTCAAAAACATGACATTTACCGAGCATATAATCAAATTACAGTTACATTTGTAGTTACTTTCAAATGAACAGCTAAAAAACTATGGAAACACAATGCACAACTACACCCTACTTCATACAACTATACATACATAGCTTGTTCTTTTCAATCAGTCAAACTTTGCGCATCAAACCAATTCGGCCGTGTCTGTTCATTTTCATAAAGTTGTTAGAACAGCTATTAAACATGACTGCACATGATTTGTAGCTCGCCACAACATGGTCGTGCATGTGTATCTATCGACCAGGGAGGATTTTTGAGTGAAACCGATTTCAGTGACATGCCTTCCAATCAGCATAGGTAACAACAACTAGAAAACCCTCTGCATCCTACCATATAGTCTACCATTTGCACAGGATTGTGTACTTAAATAGATGAAGCCTTGCCATGTATACCTCTAAGTAAAGCAACAACATATGTAACCTAGCCTAGGAATTCCAATCACCAAAATGAACAGCCTTTTCAATCATTCCATCTGTGCTGGTTATCTCCCATGCAAAAAATAAATGTACCCCAATATTTTAATAAATTTCTCACATATAAATACACAATAGTCATTGCATTCATTGATATATCATTCGGACCAAAACAGAAAAAAAAAATGGAAGAAAAATATGGTAGAAATCCTGTGAATGAAATAGCCAAAACAGAAAACTGGAAATATGAATGGTAGCAAACTCAATTCAAAAAGCAAAGAAACAGAGGACTTCAGCTGTGAGTAAACCTCTCATCTTCCTTTTGTTATATATATATGATGATGCTTACCTATATGAACGTATATAATTGTGTACATTGTCATAATAACCTCCATTTGAAACCTAGAATGAAATATAAAGAAAAAATAGTGAGTAAATTTCTTTCTACCGAAATTAATTTAATATAAAATGATGTAGAGAAATATCTATGCATATATGTTTTGAATGGATTATATTTGGCTAAGTTTATCTTCATGTTAAACCTGTAAAAGGAAAATCTAAGGATAGAATATAGGACTATGAGTAAACTACACATGTTTATATATTCAAACCATTCCTTGATTTTAGATGTAACAAATATTGGTAATTATACATGATATTAGATATAATGGAAAACTTCTGAGACAAAAACAGATAGTTCCATCATGATATTGTGGAAAACTCTGTATATATATATGTTTTGCTAGAGAAACAGTGTCGTAACATCTTTTAAAAATCAATAACTCAAATACTAAGGAATATTAGAACTTGATATCTATACGAAACTGATCACATATGTCTGAAGCATATGTTAAAAATAGTTTCATATAAAATAAGAACATTTATATTTATGTGTGTATATATATATATGCAATACAGTAAAAAGAGTTTTAGATCAAATTTTCGATCATCGAAATTGACAATCTCAGGCATATGAACCTGTTCAAACTCGCAAATAATGATTTTTAAAATAAAAATCATGAATTTTAATGGCCTATATATTGAGCTAGGATGTATTGTTTGTTTTGGGTGTAAAAATCAAAATCTTGAATTTTGGTAATAGGAATTAAAAACTATTTCGGGTGGAGCTTCTTGAGGTTCAGGTGAAGGCGAGGGTTGAGTTTTGTCGGCATCGATGGTCTAAGGAGGGTAGACGAGCTGATTTTAGGTTTTGGGGAAGTTTTAGGGGTACGGTTTTTGATCTATTCGTATATGCCATTGAGGGGATCTAGTGCAACCAAACTAGACGTGGTGGGCCGTACGGGTGCAGATATTATCTTGGCGGCGGTGGCAGGTGATTGGAGTTGCTCAGTGGAAGTTGTTCTTTGAATGACCTATGTGAATGTTTTTTTGAGTATGAGAGGTTGAGAGGTGAAATTTAAAAAGGAAGGTACTGGGGCTTGAATGCTTGGACGAAGATGATCTCTGGCGAAGATCTGGTTTGTGGGCGGTGATGTGGTAACCTCCAGATGGTCGGAAGTGGTTTACACGTGCACAGGGGAGGTGTGTATTGTGTACATGGAGCAGTGTTGCCTTGAGTTTTGGTTGTAAGTATCGGTTCGATCCTTGTTTCAGAAGTAGGAAAACTTAAGGATCGATTCGATCCTTGTATGGGTTGTGACGTTGCCAAATACATAATTTTGGCTTGAGTTTTGGGTTCACCTGACAAGAGTATAAAAACATATATATACAAAGAAGTAAGAAAAAGAAAGAGTAGGGAAAGAAGAAATGGATCGGCAAATTTTTGCCTGGGATTTTTATATGCGTCGGTCTTAGTGATGGTCTGTTGGGCTTTGGGTTCGGCCCAGCCTAAAAAAAGAAGTTTTAAACTAAATATATATATATATATATTATAAGTATATATATGGGTATGTATATATATAAACATAGAGAGGAGATAAGTGGGCTGAATTCAATGGACTTGGCCCGTTAGAAAAAGAATTAAATAAAAAAGAAGGTTTGTTTAAGTCAAAGTCCAATAAAAATTTTATTATTGGTGTACACACACACACATATATATTTATATATATATATATATATGAGTTTAAAAATGTATTCAAATAGTTTCTGGCAGGGCATGTAGTCGAGCAAATCGATAGATGGTGTATGTAAGTTACTTAACGTAAGCTAGCAAATTTTTAAATAATTCAAGTTGAAATTAATTGATTAAATAAATAAATAAAAATGATTGTAATGTTGAATATCATTTAAATCCTATCAAACGTAAATCTAGCTATTGAATTAAATTAACACAACTGTTAATAATTGATCAATAGTGATCTGTAAATTCAGTAAACTCTGAATTGATTGTTCAATTAATTATTTAGTTATCTGAGTTGTGTTTAACGTTAATCATTTTTGCTTATATCTATTAGGGGAAATAGACACCATTCCACCATTAATTAAACTGGCCAAATTGTTGAACACCCTGATTAGCAGAAATTAACACCGTTCTGCTATTATATCAGTTTGATATTTTCATCTGTAAATATATATTGTTGAAATATTATATTATCAGTTGATAAATGTTGAATGGTATTTACTTGATTATTTGTGTAAATTAGGTTAACAACTTAAATGCCATATGTTAAAGAACTGCTTTATGCCATTGGAACTGCTAAGTTATAATTTTTGTGAAATTAATCAGAAATTTACTTTAGTTGTTAACAGTTTCATTAAATGTTTTAAGAGACAATTAAATATGATTAGTTTAAATTAATTAATTTAAGAAGGGAAGATTAACTGTAATTAATTAATCAGAGGGTTTTAGGTTAGTTTACATCAACTGTTTTCAATGAAAATTGATTGTTAAATTAATTGTGTTTCAATTAATTTAGTGAAATAATTTTAAACAAGAGATTGTTGAACATAAGAATGTTTTATTAAAAAGTTAATTTATATATTAATTAACAGAACTTGTTAAGCTAATTGTGCAGCTAAATAGAGAAGTTGAAATTTAATAAATTATCCAAGAAAATGTTTTAACTTAATTAATCTTTTAATTAAGTAAATTTTGGAGATAATTTAGTTATCAAAGGAAAGAGGTATTCCATGGTCTTAAATATTAATCAAGTTAACGTGAGGAATATGTTCAAACCAACAACGTTATTTTGAAAATAGTTTAAGATTTGGAAATCAAAATGGATTTACAAAGTCTAGTTTGTCGAACATTTTGAATATCGAACTTCTACAAATCTTAATGACTAAAATGATCTCGATTCAAGGTCTAAGAGATAATTAAAATACCCCAACTTGAACAATTTCATCATTATCTGATGGATGGTATCAGTTTATACTTGCAATAAGCTTTAGAACTGAATATAGTTTTCAACTATGAAACAGATATTCCAGAACGAGATATTCACGTAAGATTTTTAATCAGAGTTCTCTAAGTTAAGAAATAGTTATGTTTTCAGAAAAGTATAAACAAATTTAATATTTGAATTTAAATAATTAAAGATTATTTAAAATGAGGCTTAGTAGATCCAGTGGAAATAATCTATTCATTTTTGTTTTATATTTGATAGTTAAATGACCGACTATCAAATATTGACCTTTTACGTGGTCGTTTCGAAGAGTCCGGAATTTAATTCCACTTTGATTCAATTTATACGTTTCAAGTCCGAGATTTTTGAAGACCATTAAAGATGGAGTTTATGCAAGGACTGTTCTGTTTACAGAATAGTGCCTTCGGTTTGTCCATGTGATGACTGCCCACAACCCATGCATTAAACACATGTCAAAATGCATTGAAAAGTGTGCCAGGTAGCTATGGACGATCATCAGAGTAGGTAAACAACATCGAAACCCGTCGATGATCCATAACAAACTTCTCGTTCTTTTGATAGGGTGTATCAATGTAGGAACGAGCATATCTGGACAAGGCCTAGAAATCAGAAACATAGTCAAGCACAGAATGACCATTCTGTTTCAACTCTACGAACTTCTTGAATTCAAAGCTGACTTCTGAGCAATGGAGAAAAACATTACTTCGAACTTAGCTTGGAACTGCTCTCATGAAATTTCTTCCTCTGGAGTCTCGAGTCTGACTGAATTCCACCATTCCATGGCCATGCCTTGCAGTTGCCTTGATGCAAGCTTTCTCTCGGTTGCACCATCCAAACTTAACTATCCAAAGATACGAACACAAGAATCCATCCACCTTTAAACCTCTTCAGCTGGCTCAGACCCTTTGAATGGTTTTCGTCCTAGAGACGTATAATCTTTGCATAGCTTCGCAAAGTCCATAACTCTAGGCAACTGAACTCCTACGTCTACCGTAGCTGCCACTGGAGCGGGGACCCTTCGCATGAACGCCTCCATCATGGCTTCAAACATGGCTGGATAATTTGGTTCACCTCCATTTCCCCCTCCAGTATTAGCTCCCCTAGCAGCGCGTCTTGATTCTCGTCTACTCATTCTGAATCTGCAGTTTAGAATAATTAGCTACTTCCAAGAAAAACTGCTAAAGAGATACAATCGCTACTACTATATATGCTAATATATATATATAGTAAGCATCCAACTGAAATCTACAAGTACGTCTCTCATACATAATTATGTCCTCGAACTTTGGCCACAATCGATGACTAGAGCTCTGATACCAAAGGTGACAACTGCCCACAACCCCTGCACTAAACACAAGTCAAAATGCGTTGAAAATTATGCCAGGCAGCTATGGATGATCATCAGAGTAGATAAACAACATCAAAACCTGTTGTAGAACTCACAACGCAAGGATAAAATATAATAGAACATATAAAACAGGTAATAGTAATGAAGCATCATATAGCAAACTTTTGAAACTTTCTCAACATCTTGAGAGATTATCCAACTGATACTGAAGTTTGTACATAAGGCCTCACTACAACCCTCAGATAGAACTCAAACAGCGGAAACAGAAATACTAGAAAGTAATAAAACTGGTACGTTAGCCTCCTGCTTGCCTCCGCACCGCAGCATCGTCCTCACTAATCACCTGTAACCTGCTACTTAGTCTGCCCATCCACAACCGGATGAACAGCCCAAGGTAATAAGAGGAGACATAAAACCTTGAGTCAGACAACAGTCTTAGTGAGCAATAAAACAGCTAACAAATTTCAACAATAAAGTGTATTAGCATGGATAGATAAACATACTAATCTACCTACAATACCAGAGAAGAACTCAACCTAATCTTCCCCACATCAGACAGTGATAGCCTTTACAATAAATAAGTCAACCATTCATCCATGGAAACTAGAACACCCATTCAATCATGGTAAGCATTCATAACATCCAGATTATATATATATATCTCATGTAGAATGTCCTAATCAGATTTAACATCCCTCAAGCACAAGCCCCAGAGGCCTAAACCAATATCGGACAAGCACCCAAGGAACATCTCCTTCGATGTTGGACAATCTATATGAGACAGTACAAACAGAACGACCAATCATCCACGACTGACTCTGGCTATCACCGCCAATCCTACTTTGAAACCATTGTTACTCGTATGATGGCCAACCTTGCCATATGTCAAGGGCTAATGGTAACCCAAGTTCTAGCATAAACCCAATATGCCTTTCAACAATACGTATGTATGCCCAACCTTGACAACTAGGCCTTTCAACGATACCCAGGATACTCGACCTACAGCCGGTCTTTTAGGTGCCCCCATTGTACCCCTGTTTTGAGCCTGCTAGGACTTACGACAACTATAATCTCTCAGCCTTCTCATCTCTAGTCATCCACTTGATGACTTTTCATAGCCCAAGCAACCTTCTCGAGCAACCATTATCCACTAACTCACAACCTTTGAGTTGTCACCTCATTCATTGTTCTACACCGATCAACGGACATATTCAACACTTCGAATATTCCCGCTTGAATTCTCCTCGAAGTTATCACCATCACCGAGCCAAGTTACACCACTGCGCTGCAGCTTGAGTAGGGTTGGGGGGGTTGCCCTCGGAAAATATTTTTTTTCCAAGCTCTTTTCTTCAAATCCTGGTCATACCCGAAAAACGTACTTTTTTAGAAAACGACCCCATTGAAAACAAACCATAGCATTATCACTATCAACCACAACGTTTAAAAGCGGTGCTAAAAACATGACCGGCAAGGGTATAAGGCCGACCGACTAGACCAAACCCGACCAACCAAAAGCTTCACCACTTCAACTTTACGTCTGACCCGACCAGCAACCAACAGACCCGACCGACCAGGCTTACTCCCACTTGACTGACCCAACCGACCAACATTAGTACCATCTGACCCATCTGACTAACCAGGATTTCAGATCGACCTACTCCTCCGTTGTTTCAAACAAGACCGACCGACCAGAAATTTGAGACCAACCCGACCAGGATTGGACCGACCCAAACCCTGACTTGCTCCCCAAGCCACAACTTGACCGACCCGACCAGCTTGAGGCCGACCAGGAACCTGCATACCTCCATTTCAACTCCGATTTCGACCAAAACTTTGCCAAACAATACATTCGACGAAACCAACTCGTCCAATTCACCAAATACAAGCATAAACATGTCATAACATCACTAACAACATGAATATGACGATTATCACTCAAATGATGTAAATTTCACAAAAATCATTAAGAATAACATATGGTCAAAATGAGAGATATAACTTACATAAATGTATGAAATAGCATGAAATTAATGGTTTGAACTTGCAAAATTAGATCAAAGGGTGATTCATATGAAAATGGACATATAATGGTGTAGATCTATGAGAAAACACTTGAATTCGATGAAAGACATGATCTAACATTCATATACTTCATTGAATCCATGTGAGAGGTGTAAATCACTCACCGATTATCCCAAACAAGCAAAATCCAAAGGAATATGAATCCGGACAACAAGCACTTCGCACCAAACACCTTGATCCAATGAATTGTTGCCTCAATTGATGTAGACCTAGCCTCCAATGGTGTAGATCTATAATTTCCCTCCTTAGACTTTGATTTTTAATGGTGGAAAGGTGTTAGAGGAAGGAGGAGCACAAGACCTCCCAATGAGAGAATGGAAAATTCAAACCCTTCTCATATCCCTTACCCCCTATTTATAGCTTTCACCAACCCCCTAATGGGCCTTCCCAATTCAGCCTACTTTGGCTTACCAAACCTAGACAGTCAACTGAAAAACCTTAAAATAGTGATTCCTCCCAAACCGTTGAGCCAAATCTTTAATGTAACCACTCTACGGAAAGGCAATCATCAATTATTTTCCAATGGAACATGTCTCACCCTTTGATTCGACCTGAGTCAAAAGTTATGCCCTGTACAAGACTGACAGGGGCAAAATGGTCACAAACAAAATTGGTAAAAAATATGGATATGTATCACATCCCCATAAGCAACATATTAAAAGAAGAGAATGATCCAACCTTTACGGAATAAAAAAATTATTTTGTGATCTTCCGATACGTAAAATGCGGGCTGTTACATTCTCCCCCCTCCCCCCTTAAGAATTTCGCCCCTGAAATTCCATGTAAACATAAGCAACCACAACAATTCTGCATGTCTATCGTCCATGAGAAGCCAATTCTATCATCCAAACTAACAACCATCAAACCATGCATCCATAGCCTTATCCTAGCACGCGGAATTTTATCAGACAACAACAAGATACAATGATGCAACGATGATACGATATCATAGGGTCCTACAGATGAAGAGTTCTGGATGAGTCGCTCTCATGCTTTCTTTCGTCTCCCATGTACAATCATCGCCTTCTTCACTCCATTGTACCTTGACTAGCTTAACCGTCTTCCTCCTAAGCTGTTTCGTGTCATTCCCCAAAACACGAAGTGGCTTACGAGGTCTCATAACTGCGATCTCTACTTCAAGGTCTTCGTACTTCTCTGGAGGTACCACCACGTTCGAGTTATGCACAAACTTTCGTAGAAACGACACATGGAACACATTATGCACACTCAACATCTTCTTGGGTAACTCCAATCTATATGCGAGCTTTCCTGTTCGCTCGACTATCGGAAATGGTCCAACGAACCTTGGAGCCAACTTTCCCTTATTTCCAAATCGAACCACATGCTTCAATGGATAAATCTTTATGAAAACCATGTCACCAACGTCGAATTCCAAATCTTTCCAACGCTTATCAGCTTAGCTCTTTTGGCGATCTTAGGCAGCCTTCATTCGTTGTCGAACGATCTCGATACAATCTGAGGTCTATCTAATCATCTCTGGCCCAAGTACCAACTTATCTCTAGTTTCTAACCAACAAGCTGGAGAATTGTACGGCCTCCCATATAACGCCTCGCATGGTGCCATCCCAATGCTAGACTGGTAGTTATTATTATATGCAAACTCAACTAGATGTAGATGGTCTTCGCATGATCCTCCGAAGTTTAACACACAAGCCCTCAGGAGATCTTCCAAAACTCGGTTGACTCTCTCAGTCTGACCATCAGTTTGAGGGTAGTAAGCCGTACTTAAACACAACTCGGTTCCCAAAGCTTCTTGCAAACTCTTCCAAAATCCACTCGTAAATAATGGATCTCGGTCACTCATTATACTCTTTAGGACACCATGGAATCGAACTATCAATTTCACATAAAGTTCAACCAATTTCGATGTCGTCCTAGTCGACTTGATAGGAATGAATCTTGCACTTGGTCAAGCGATCCACGATGACCCAAATCCCTTCATTCCCTGCCCTGGTTCTAGGTAGTCCATCGATATCTACTCCCACTTCCACGTAGGAACTTCCAATGGCTAAAGCAAACCACTCGGCTTCTTCTGTTCAGCTTTCACCAACTGACAGCTCATGCATTTGGAAATGAACTTTCCAATATCTTGCTTCATCCCCTCCCAGTAGTAGACTCACTTCACGTCCCGATACATCCTATTACCACCGGGATGAACTGTCAACTTCGAGTGATAACATTCCCTTAGAACCTCATCTCTCAATCCGTCGATATTAGGAACAACTAGTCTTCCTTGATTTCGAAGCCAACCTTCTCGATTGACTTTGAACTCTTTATTCTCCAGTTCCAACCTCTGGATAAACTCGACAAGCTTAACATCTTGATTTTGGCTTTCGCCAATTCCTTTTATAAGTGTAGGTCTTATTGATAAGCTTGCCAACAATTCAGGTTCCAATTCGCGTCTTGGCCTGTAATCAAACCTTGCCAAATACTCGAGGCTCTTCCATTCCGAAAACATCGCTCCCAAACTTGCGTGTCTTCGACTCAATGCATCCGCAACAGCGTTGCCTTTGCCAGGAATATAGTGTATATCAACATCATATGACGCCAAAAACTCTAACCACCGTTGCTGCCGAAGATTCAAATCCTTTTGGGAGAAAAGATACTTTAACGACTTGTGATCTGTGAACAGCTCGAATTGAACTCCCAATAGGTAATGTCTCCACATCTTCAGAGTAAACACAATCACCGCCAATTACAAATCATGAGTTGGGTAATTGCTCTCATGCGGCTTCAGCTGTCAACTCGTGTAGGCTACAACCTTATCCTTTTGCATTAGTACTGCTCCAAGCCCAGTACCACATGCATCGGTATACACAGTCATCTATTCATTCCCACTTGGAATGGTCAACACAGGAGCACTCGTCAGTCTCTCCTTCAGGATTCCAAATGCTTGCTCACTCTTTGCATCCCATGTGAACATTTGGTTCTTCTTCGTCAATCTTGTCAACGGTGCTGCTACCTTGGAGAAAACCTTGATAAACCGTCGGTAATACTAATAACCAACCAATCCAAGGAAACTTCTCACATCCGTCGCATTCTTAAGTCTATCCCAATCCTGGACTACTGCCACTTTGCGCGGTCAACCGCTACTCCACTTCTAGAAACAACATGGCTTAAGAATCTCACTTCACTCTTCCGGAAGTAACACTTTGGAAACTTAGCTCTCAGCTGATGCTTTCGCAAGATTTCCAACACCACTCTCAAGTGTGTCTTATGTTTTTCCTCATTCCGAGAGTAGACCAGAATATCATCCACGAACACAAGCACGAACTTGTTCAAATGATCTCTGAAAACGTATTCATAAGATCCACAAAATACGCTGGCGCGTTAGTCAACCCGAATGGCATCACCAACTATTCGAAGAAACCGGATGGTGTCCTAAAAAAAGTCTTTGGCACACTATCCTTTGCCACCCTCAACTGGTGAAACCTCGTTGCCAAATCCATCTGAGAAAACAATTTGGCTTCTTGATGCTGATCAAATAAGTCATCTATCCTTGGCAACAAATACTTGTTCTTTTTAATCACCCTGTTCAGCTCACGATAGTAGACACACAATCTTAACGAGCCATCTGCCTAAGCTGCAAACACAACTGGTGCACCCCATTCGGATACACTCCTCTGAATGAATCCTTTTCCCAAAAGGTCACGTCCTTGCACCTCCAACTCTCGATGTTCCATAGGCGCCATCCGCCTAAGAGGCATAGCGATAGGTCTAGCACCCTCGACCAAATCGATCCTAAACTCGATTTCACGATGCAGCGGAAACCCTTTGACCTCGTCAAATACATATACATACTCATTAGCGATCAACACTAATGATAAGTCCTCTTGTGGAATCCCAAGCGAATATAGATAGCTCACGAAGACCCCGTCCTCATACTTAAATCTAATCAACACCTTTCTCCCTTCCACATCCCCAGCCCTCACCTCTAACTTCTAGCAATTCACCCTTGCCTACATACCTCTAGAGCCAATCCATGCCTAAGATGAACCCAAATACAGCGAAGTTAAAAACAAACCAATCACACACAAAAGAGAAACCATGACTCGACAACACTAGACCATGACATATCATGCACAAGCTGGACGAACCCCCAACTGGATTAGTCACGATCAATGGTCTATCACAAATCTCGGGTTCCAAACCCAAGCACACACAAGCTCCATGCAAATGAATAAATGTGATGCTTCAGTATCAAAAAGCACACGAACTGAAACACCATTAACAGAAAGAGTACCTTGCAACACAACACCCTTTTCCTCTGCAGTAGGAGCTCTTGAAGAAGATGGCACGACTTCCAAATAATATGCCTTCACAACCTGCTTGCCCTTAGCTGATTCTGGACAGACTTTCCTCTCATGCCCGGGCTTCCCACACTTGAAGCACTTCTTCTTAGCTTTAGGATTCTTGCACTCATTCGAGTAATGACCCTTCTGTTGGCAGTTAAAGCAAACCATCTCACTCTTAGGCTTCTTCTGGCCATCCTTTCCTTTCTGCTGTTGCTGCTTCCTTGTCTTATTATTACCACCTTGCTGTGGATTCTGAACTTCTTTGGTTGCATTGACAACATTACCTTCCTTAGGAAACAAGCTCTCATGGCGAACCGCTTTTTCCACAATCTTCTCAAATGAATCGTCGAGATGATCCTCCAACGGCCTTCCAATATAGGTATCCAGATCCATAACAAACTTCTCGTTCTTCTGATAGGGTGTATCAATGTAGGAACGAGCATATCAGGACAAGGCCTCGAAATCAGAAACATAGTCAAGCACAGAACGACCATTCTGTTTCAACTCTACGAACTTCTTGAATTCAAAGCTGACTTATGAGCAGTGGAGATAAACTTTGCTTCGAACTTAGCTTGGAATTGCTCCTATGAAATTTCTTCCTCTGGAGTCTCGAGCATGACTAAATTCCACCATTCCATGGCCCTTCCTTGCAGTTGCCTTAATGCAAGATTTCTCTCGGTTGCACCATCCAAACTTAAGTCTCCAAAGATACGAACACAAGAATCCATCCACCTATGAACCTCTTCAGCTGGATCAGACCCTTTAAATGGTTTTCCTCCTAGAGACGTATAATCTTTGCATAGCTTTGCAAAGTCCACAACTCTAGGCAGCTGAACTCCTACGTCTACCGTAGCTGCCACTAGAGCAGGGACCCTTCGCATTAATGCCACCATCATGGCTTCAAACATGGCCGGGTATTTTGGTTCACCTCCATTTCCCCCTTTAGTATTGGCTCCCCCAGCAGCGTATCTTGATTCTCGTCTACTCATTCTAAATCTGTAGTTTAGAATAACTAGCCACTTCCAAGAAAAATTGCTAAAGAGATACAATCGCTGCAACTATATATGCTAATATATATATATATATATATAGTAAGCATCCAACTGAAATCTACAAGTACGTCTCTCATGCGTAATTATGTCTTCGAACTTTGGCCACAATCGATGACCAGAGCTCTAATACCTAATGTGACGACCGCCCACAACCCTTGCACTAAACATGAATGAAATTGCATTGAAAAGTGTGCCAGGTAGCTATGAACGATCATCAGAGTAAGTAAACAACATCGGAACCTGTCATAGAACTCACAGCGTAAGGATAAAATATAATAGATCATATACAATAGGTAATAGTAATGAATCATCATATAGCAAACTTTTGAAACTTTCTCAACATCTTGAGAGATTATCCAACTGATACTAAAGTTTGTACATAAGACCTCACTACAACCCTCATAGAGAACTCAAACAGCGGAAACAGAAATTCTAGATAGTAATAAAACTGGTACGTTTTCGACTCGCCTCCGCATGGCAGCGTCATCCTCACTAATCACCTGTAACCTGCTACTTAGTCTGCCCATCCACAACCGAATGAACATCCCAAGGTAATAAGAGGAGACATTAAACCTTGAGTCAGACAACAGTCTTAGTGAGCGATAAAACAACTAACAAATTTCAAAAATAAAGTGCATGAGCATGGATAGATAAACATACTAATCTACGTACAATACAAAATCAACCTAATCTTTCCCACATTGGATAGTGATAGCCTCCACAATAAATAAGTCAACCGTTCATCCATGGAAACTAGAACACCCATTCAATCATGGTAAGCACTCATAACATCCAGATTATATATATATATATATATATATATATATATATATATATATATATATATATATATATATATATATCATGTATACTGTCCTAATCGGATTCAACATCCCTCAAGAACAAGCCCCAGAGACCTAAACCAATATCAGAAAAGCACCCAAGGAACATCTCCTTCGACGTTGGACAATCTATATGAGACAATACAAACAGGACAACCAATCATCCACGACTGACTCTTGCTATCACCGCCAATCCTGCTTTGAAACCATCGTTACTCGTATGACGACCAACCTTGCCATATGTCAAGGGCTAATGGTAACCCCAGTTCTAGCATAAACCCCATACGCCTTTCAACAATACATATGTATGTACAACCTTGACAACTAGGCCTTTCAACGATACCCAGGATACTCAACCTACAACTGGTCTTTTGGGTGACCCCATCGTACCCTAGCTTTGCGCCTGCTAGAACTTACGACAACGATAATCTCTCAGCCTTCTCATCTCTAGTCATCCAACTTGACGACTTTTCATAGCCCAAGCAACATTCTCAAGCAACCATTATCCACCAACTCACAACCTTTGAGTTGTCACCTCATTCTTTGTTCTACACCGATCAACGAACATATTCAACACTTTGAATATTCCCACTTGAATTCTCCTCGAAGTTACCACCATCACCGAGCCAAGTTACGCCACTGTGTTGCGGCTTGAGTAGGGTTGGAGGGGTTGCGCTTGAAAATATTTTTTTCCAAGCTCTTTTCTTTAAATCCAGGTCGTACCTGAAAAACATACTTTTTCAAAAAATGACCCCATTGGAAAAAACCATAGCATTATCACTATCAACCACAACGCTTAAAAGCGCTGCTAAAAACATGACCGACCAGGGTATAAGGCCGACCGACCAGACCAAACTCGGCCGACCAAAGGCTTCACCACTTCAACTTTACGACCGACCCGACCAGCAACCAACCGACCCGACCGACCAGGCTTACTCCCACCTGACCGACCAGCCTTAATACCATCTGATCAACCCGACTGACCAGGATTTCAGACCGACCCGCTCCTCCGTTGCTTCAAACATGACCGACCCGACCAGAAATTTGAGACCGACCCGACCAGGATTGGACCGACCCAACCCTAACTTGCTCCCCAAGCCATAACTTGACCGACCCGACCAGCTTGATGCCGACTAAAAACCTGCACACCTCCATTTCAACTCCAATTTCGACCAAAACTTCGCCAAATAATGCATTGGACGAAACCAACTCATCCAACTCGCCAAATACAATCATAAACATGTCATAACGTCGCTAACAATATGTTTATGACGATTATCACTAAAATGATGTAGATTTCACCAAAACCATTAAGACGAACATATGATCAAAATAAGAGATCTAACTTACATAAATGTATGAAATAGCATGGAATTAATGGTTTAAACTTGCTAAATTAGATCATAGGGTGATTCATATGAAAATGGACATATAATGGTGTAGATCTATGAGAAAACACTTGAATTCGATGAAAAACATGATGTAACATTCATATACTTCATTGAATCCATGTAAGAGGTGTAAATCACTCACCGATTATTCCAAACAAGAAAAAATCAAAGGAATATGAATCCAGACAGCAAGCACTTCGCACCAAACACCTTGGTCCGATGAATTCTTGCCTCAGTTGATGTAGATCTAGCCTCCAATGGTGTAGATCTATGATTTCCCTCCTTGGATTTTGATTTTTAATGGTGGAAAAGTGTTAGAGGAAGGAGGAGCACACGACCTCCCAATGAGAAAATGGAAAATTCAAACCCTTTCTCATATCTCTTACCCCCTATTTATAGTTTCCACCAACCCCCTAATGGGCCTTCCTAATTCAGCCCATTTTGGCTTACCAAACCTGGACAACCAAAGATTCCTCCCAAACCGCTAAGCCAAATCTTTAATGTAACCACTCTACGGAAATACAATCATCATTTCCTTTCCAATGGCACAGGTCTCACCCTCTGATTTGACTATACAAGATTGACAGGGGAAAATGGTCATAAACAAAATTGGTAAAAATTATGGACATGTCTCATATCCCCATAAGTAACATATTAAAAGATGAGAATGATCCAACCCTCAGGGAATAAAATAAAATATTTTACAATACATAAAATGCAGCCTGTTACAGTCCAGTCCCTGGACAACTTGTATGGATGAATGTCTGACAAAGTATACCTAACAGATCATGTAAGTTGATCTCTTCAAAACTATGTTTGGTGGCGGAGGAACTCGTTACTCTTAGCTTTTTACCCGTGATTTTGGGGAAATCAATTTGTGATTTGACGGGTTTGACGATGTGGCATTCAAAGTAAATAAAGATGTGCTATTACAAATGGTAAGTTCTAACCTCAAGCCTCACAACCAAAAAATGGAAAAAATCGGGCATGCAGCATGGCTATGTGGGTCACTCCCATTAGGGTGTATTGTCACCTATCTAGAGAACATTCATATTTGTTTCTTCTTTCTCTTCTGTATCTTTGGATAACAGTTATGTGGGCCCAACCGTTGGTGACAATATATTCGATACACTCAAGAGAAATGAGTGGTCGGTCATGTGTGGGCCAGGTTACAAGATGTTTTTGTTGAACCCAGTGTATTCCCCTCTAGAGATACACTACCGGAAGGTGGTTCCATACCTTGTCATAGTTGGAATCCATCTCCAATAAGTGCCCGCGGTTTTGATTGTATACTATGTTTGTGGAGCATGAGATGCAAGCGCTCTGCTAGATTGCTATCTATTTGTATTTAGACACTATTATAATATCATGATAAATATTTATTTCAAAGAATGTTTTGGGTTATCGCAAGGTAAAAATCGTCCGTATTTATGTGTGGATTGGTCTTACGATTATCTTTTCTTTCAAAATGTTTTTGAAAACTGAAATCAATCTGATTTAAAATGGTTTACTCACACCAGTCCCATGACTGACCCAGAGTTTATTTTTCTATGTTTTCCCTAAATTCTTGGGTGCCCAAATTTGTACGGGCAGCCAAGTAATTCAAGATTTTACAGATTTTATGGAGAAGCTTGGAGCAGGAGGCTTCAACGATAGATATATAGAGTTTATTTTTGTTGTATTGTGTATGTGTTATACTCTGATGATGTATTTAAGTTCAAATCTGGTTTGTATTTCAAAAGTGATTATATATCTATTATATTTTATTCGTTCCGCTGTGAGATTTGTGTTATTTTGATTCTGCTGTTGTGATCTTCTTTTCTTCTATTCTAATTTTCTATCTTATTTTTCTCATCCTCCAATTTTTTTCTTCGACACCTGAGTTTTTGTGTTCTTTGGGTTGGACTTGGGTTGTATTTAGTCAGCTCAAAGGACCCCAAAACTTGGGTCGTCACACTTGGTATCAGAGCTTAAGGTTATGTAACAACCTTGGCTCGTAGCATAACTTAATAGAGATAGGATTAGTAATATCCTAGATTGAGTTTGAGTGTATATATATGAGCACATATTTGTTAATTAATATGAAATTTTTTTATATTGTGTTGATTGGTTTGTCGAGTGGCTTATGAATTCTGGTTAATATAGCAGCGCAACTGTATCAATAGGTGTTTCTAAACTCTTGAACAGAGTAATTCGACATAGTATTGTTTTAAAAGCTGAGTAAATGAGATAATTTTGCCCAAAATTATATTTTATTATAAAATAATAATTTTCTAAAATTGTTATTGGTTTCATGATGTTTGCTCCAAATTTGGGATCAAACACCAAAGGTGTAAAAGTTACACTTCACCTATTCGGTAAGAATATGGAACCGCGAAATCGCAAAATGAACGGATAAAGGCAAGTAAGAACACAAAGGAATTTTTATAGTGGTTCGATTCTCTATGAATCTACGTCCACTTTTAATCAATTCTCATTATAATATTCAAGCTTACAACATATGAATTTTCACTTATTACAATCATTTCTCTCTTTTTTCCTTCCTTATGATCTAATTTCACTTGAATTTGGTGAAGAAAATGAAGAGACGTTTTAGCTTTGTGATGAATATTCAACCACTTGTGTGCTTTGATCCTTTTCTATGATCTTCATAGATTTCATAGTGAATTAGCATTCAATTTAGGCTTTCGAGAGGACTAGAGATCGTTTGAATGATGCTTGAGAGATTTATTATGTAGCTTGAATGAGATTGAAGGTGCTTAAATCCAATTGTAGAAAGCTCTAATGATCGTTGATTTGGATTTGATCTTCATGAAGTTAGAAGAGTATTGATGAATCCATAGAAGCCATTAGAGAAGTTGTAGATGAGCTTTGAATTTGACGGAGTCTCCTTGTAGGAATGAATTTTCGGTCCCCTTTCAAGTGAGTTATGAGGGTATTTATAGGTGATTTTAGCCCGGGTGGCAATTCTGTAATTATGCTGAAAACGCCATGACTCAATTTCGACATGACTTCATCTCGCCATGAATCAACCCGACATGACTTAATTTCGCCATGAATGGTCTCGTCATGGTGAGATGCGGCATGACTTTCAGTGGCATTTTGGTAAATATCTGTGTGGTTGGCTAAAGGTGCTTTACACCCGTTGACAGCTATAACCAACGCCATGAATCCTCTATGGCATGCGGTATGGTTGCAATATGCGACATGAGTTCTTCAACTGTTCCAACGACTTGGTCTCCTTTATACTTGCCTTTATGCGGTCTTAAATATGGATATATTCACGTAGCTTTCTTCATGTGATTCATCATGCAACTGATGATGCCTGGATAAGTTCACTACCTTTTAGATGCCACATCAGCTTCGTTTATTTATGTTGTGAACCCTCATACGGTATGCTTTAGTCTGGACGACATGCTTCCAAATGTTCATTGCAATTGACGACATGAATAATACACAATATGTTCCAGGGAGTCCAACGACTTACGGATTGATTTTTAACGTCAAGAGAGCATCCCACGACATGCTGTGATGTCTGCTGATAACGACATGGTTCGTGGAACTGACATGATTCAAGTCGTTCTGAACGACTTGCTAATGTGAACGACATGGAATTATTTTGTATATCACTTGTTTCAGCTTGCACGGAATAACTTGCTTGTTTTAATCGACATGGCGCATGTCGTGTACTTGCGACATGGTCACTGAAGTTTCGAGACTTGAACTCGATGATATGATCAAACAAGTGACGTCTTGACATGGCCCAATGGCTTGAACTTCGACGACATGAAAGCTGGTGCCATGAACCAGTACGTCCTGGACTCATGTTGGGTTAACGACCTATAACAATGTCGTAGAAACGACTTGGGTCAGTCGTGCCGTGTGTCACTGTTTGTTCACACTTCTTAGTTCTGAACCGCGTTCTAAGAACGGGGTTAACATTTGCCCCTCGAAGCTTGTATTTCTTGCTTGCGATGAATGCAGGCTTCGAAATGACTACTGTAACTGGTGAGCTTTTCCTTGATTGGTCTTGGGCTATAATCTGGATTTGTTCGCATCATCACGTTATTTGATCCGGTATCGTAAATTCCGGTGTATTTTTGCACTGCTAATGATTTGCCAGAATTTCATCTTAGTTTGTCGTCTTTTGACGATGTGTTGGATCGTAAATTGCTTTATTCCACCTGTTCTATAATAAAAACAAATGTTTTCATGATTTGTGGGCATATACTTTGTCATTGATCACCTACATCAATAACATGATTAGTTTAATCATTAGAAAATGGATTATAGCGTATTTTATTTTTGAACTGAATGAAGTATCTATACAAAATTGTTTTACTCAGCTGCTAATAACTCACTGAATACTGGTTGCACAAATACAATATTCGAATTCGAATTTGCATTTTAAAATCAAATAATCGACTGAGCCGACTGCGGATTTTGAATGTTATCATTTTAATGACTTATGTGATGATATGCGATGTTTCTCATTTGAGAAATGTGTTTTGGAGAGATTTCTCGGTTTCCTTTCGAAGAAGACTTGGATATTTATGCCCCGGTTTTAAGGAGTCGTTATCAGTCTTCTTCGCAGGAAGTATTTTGGATTTCAAATCTGTGTTTAGGCTAAAATTTTATACTTGTCGTGTCTGGGATTTTCAGACACTACGCAAGTTAAGCGATTAATATTCGAATTCTATTTTCAATCTAGCTTGGTTGATTTAGCCACTTGGAGGCTTTTGCCATTTGATTATACTAAGTAATCCAAGCGTCAGTAATTTTTGAAGGAGTGCCCCTAGAAAGGACCTCAGTTAAGACCCTAATATTTGTCGTTATTGCATCAGGTACTTCCTGATTCAAACGACCAATCGGGTGCCCTGGTGAGAAATTTACATGCTATGCCCCCGCTAAGGGTAGATTTCGGGTTTAGTGCCCAATAATCCTGTCGCGTCTGAAATGATCAGATGTCAAGCAAATAGATTTTCATTCTTCACGCTATGCAAATGAATTCTCATTCTTCACGTTACGCAAATGGATTCGCATTCTTCACGTTTGATCATATCAAACGCTACGCAAATGAATTTTCATTCTTCACGTTGATTATATCAAACGCTACGCAAATGAATTTTCATTCTTCACGTTTGATTATATCAAACACGAATTTCATTCTTCACGTTTGATCATATCAAACACTACGCAAATGGAATTTCATTCTTCACGTTTGATCATATCAAACGCTACGCAAATGGATTTTCACTCTTCACGTTTGATCATATCAAACGCTACGCAAATGGATTTTCATGGATTTTCATTCTTCACGTTTGATCATATCAAACGCTACGCAAATGGATTTTCATTCTTCACATTTGATCATATCAAACGCTACGCAAATGGATTTTCATTCTTCACGTTTGATCATATCAAACGCTACGCAAATGGATTTTCATTCTTCACGTTTGATCATATCAAACGCTACGCAAATGGATTTTCATTCTTCACGTTTGATCATATCAAACGCTACGCAAATGGATTTTCATTCTTCACGTTTGATCATATCAAATGCTACGCAAATGGATTTTCATTCTTCACGTTTGATCATATCAAATGCTACGCAAATGGATTTTCATTCTTCACGTTTGATCATATCAAACGCTATGCAAATGGATTTTCATTCTTCACATTTGATTATATCAAACACTACATGAATGATTTTCGTTCTTCACATCTGGGGATTCCAGATGCTACGCAAAACGGTCTTGATGGTTGTTATATCATCTCGCGGGGCGGCCATCAGTCCCTTTTTCAGATGCTCGACCTAGCATGCTATTCTGGTTTAGGAACTGAAGCTCTAAACCTCCCACTTAGGGAAGTGCCCCTTCGATAAAAATTTCAGCTCTCGTGCTTCCTTGTCGTGGTGCTTGCTCGCTGTTTGAATCTTCGCGACTTTCCCATTCACTTTTCAAGGTAGTGCTTTTCCTATTTTGCATTTGTACATGTTAATATTTACAACATTCGGCCCTTGAGCTAGCGTTGTTGGGGTCGCGATGTTTCAGGAACAAGCGCTCGACAAATGGCCTGCAATATGAAACCATCTTTTAAGAAAGTTTTGATTTGACCTATAACTTTGCAAGCAGGAAATTCATTTAACCAGACATGCTCTTAGTCATAGAGCTAATATTCAGTGCATCACTTGCCGATTATTACAGACTGTTTACATAAAGTTTTTGAATATAACAGAAAGTAAACGCGAAGTAAAGCATGAACTAAAGCAAGAAACAGAGCATGAGGTAAAGATGTAGCGACGTTGATCGCTTATTCCGAGTCATTGAAATCAGAACACCGTTAGCGGTTATTAGTTGATGGTCAGCTTTGGCATGATTTGAGCAGAGGCTACATCGCTTGGACCAGACTGATCATTCGATGCCCCTTGCCATTGGGGAGTAGCAGAAGTATTCATGGCTTATGGATTCTTTACATACTGCTGTAACCTGTTTTTCCTGATTAATTCCTCAATGAGGTTCTTCAGGTGTCGGCACTCGTTAGTGTTATGACCAGGTTGGTTATGAAATTTGCAGAATTTCCCGGAGTTTGTTGCTTTGTTATTTATCCTTATCGGATTTGGCTCTGCGTACTCTTCAGAATTCTTTATTGCGAGATAGATATTTTCAGGGGTGTCATTCAAAGGCGTTAGCTCTGATTAGTTGAAAAGGCGAGACTTCTTATTAGTCTTGTTGTCGTTCCCATCATTGGTTCACTTTTGTCCCTGATTATTCTTCTGGTTAGATTGGACAGCCATATTTTTAGGAGCTTCCAGGAGTTGGTTGCCATCAATGACCTGAAGGGGTATAGGATTATCGTCCACTCTCATGTACTCCTCCGCCTTTTTATATAACTTGTCAAGCGTAGTCGGTTCCTTCATTTTTATCCATCTTCCGAACTCGCTCGTTTTGTCAATAGCGTCGAGTAAAGCCATGAGAATTATGCGTGGCTCTGGATTCCTCACTTCAGACAAAGCAATATTGAATCGACTAAGGAAGGCTTTGACTGTTTCCCCTGGATTCTGTTTCGTTTCCGAAAGCGTTATAGCATCCTTGGCTTTGGTAGCGTACAAGCGGAACTGCTCCTTGAACATTTTGGTCAGGTCCGAGAACCGATCGATGGATTTGGGTGGCAGCTTTGTGAACCATAGTGATGCGGCACCTTCTAAGTAGAGAGGAAAGTACGTGCATCTCATCTCATCGGTCGCCTTGGCTGCACTCATATGCCATTCATATTTGAATAGGAAGTAGTTGGGATCAACGAGGCCATTGTACAGAGGCAAAGTCGGAGGATTGAATTTCTTTGGACACTCTTCTCCAAGGATTCTTTCGGTGAATGGAGTCTTTTCCGGGGAGAAGTCCCATTCTCTTTCATCGTCTTTGCTAGCTTGATTCTTTTTCATGGCTCGTTCTATCATGTCCGAGATATATTCTTCAGTGTTATGATGCTCGGTGAAGGCGAGTCCTTTACCAAACGTTCGTCTTGGCATATGATCTCGATTAGAGAGCTTAGGCCCTTTGCCTTCTCGACGAAGAGTGCCCCCATGATAGGATTAGTTGCTTTTCGAGCGTTCGCTTCGGAATGGTTCTTAGCTTTTGATCTCAATTCTTCTATGTTAATTCGTCCCTGCCGCTTGTCCAATCATAATCGTCTCCCATATTGTCATTGCGGTTATGATCGGAAGCAGGCAATTTATCATTCTCCTCGAGATCCACATGCACTTTTGGAGGGGCTGGATTTGATCGAGCAATAAGGATGGCATCAAGTTTTTCCATCATTGCTTTAGTAGAGGCATCCACTCGGTTATTTACGTTGGCAATAGCGGCTTTCAATTCACTTCTGGTCACACCGGCTCCGCTTTCCGAGTTTTCGCCAACTCCAAAGCGGTTTGTGAGCAGTGTTTCTTCATTAACAACATTATCGGCTTCTACCACGGTTTTACTAGTGGTCTTCTTAGATTTGGCCATAATTTTGGAAAATGATACGGTTTAAAACTTTAATGCAAGGATCTCAACTTTGGGAGAGTGCGAGAAGAGGTAGGAGATGCGAGCACGGCCCCACGGTGGGCGCCAAATGTTTGCTCCAAATTTGGGATCAAACACCAAAGGTGTAAAAGTTACACTTCACCTATTCAGTAAGAATATGGAACCGCGAAATCGCAAAATGAACAGATAAAAGCAAGTAAGAACACAATGGAATTTTTATAGTGGTTCGATTTTCTATGAATCTACGTCCACTTTCAATCAATTCTCATTATAATATTCAAGCTTACAACATATGAATTTTCCCTCATTACAATCATTTCTCTCTTTTTTCCTTCCTTATGATCTAATTTCACTTGAATTTGGTGAAGAAAATGAAGAGATCTTTTAGCTTTGTGATGAATCTTCAACCACTTGTGTGCTTTGATCCTTTTCCATGATCTTCATAGATTTCATAGTGAATTAGCATTCAATTTAGGCTTTGGAGAGGACTAGAGATCGTTTGAATGATGCTTGAGAGATTTATTATGTAGCTTGAATGAGATTGAAGGTGCTTAGATCCAATTGTAGAAAGCTCTAATGATCGTTGATTTGGATTTGATCTTCATGAAGTTAGAAGAGTATTGATGAATCCATAGAATCCATTAGAAAAGTTGTAGATGAGCTTTGAATTTGACGGAGTCTCCTTGTAGGAATGAATTTTCGGTCCCCCTTTCAAGTGAGTTATGAGGGGTATTTATAGGTGATTTTAGCCTGGATGGCAATTCTGTAATTATGCTGAAAACGCCATGACTCAATTTCAACATGACTTCATCTCGCCATGACTCAACCCGACATGACTTAATTTCGCCATGAATGGTCTCGTCATGGTGAGATGCGGTATGACTTTCAGTGGCATTTTGGTAAATATCTGTGTGGTTGGCTAAAGGTGCTTTACAGCCGTTGACAGCTATAACCAATGCCATGAATCCTCTATGGCATGCGGTATGGTTGCAATATGCGACATGAGTTCTTCAACTGTTTCAACGACTTGGTCTCCTTTATACTTGCCTTTGTGCGGTCTTAAATATGGATATATTCCCGTAGCTTTCTTCATGTGATTCATCATGCAACTGATGATGCCTAGATAAGTTCGCTCCCTTTTAGATGCCACATCAGCTTCGTTTATTTATGTTGTGAACCCTCATATGGTATGCTTTAGTCTGGACGACATGCTTCCAAATGTTCATTGCAATTGACGGCATGAATAATACACAATATGTTCTAGGGAGTCCAACGACTTGCATATTGATTTTTAACGTCAAGAGAGCATCCCGCGACATACTGTGATGTCTGCTGATAACGACATGGTTCTTGGAACTGACATGATTCAAGTCGTTCTGAACGACATGCTAATGTGAACGACATGGAATTATTTTGTACAGCACTTGTTTTAGCTTGCACGGAACAACTTGCTTGTTTTAATCGACACGGCGCATGTCGTGTACTTGCGACATGGTCACTGAAGTTTGGCGACTTGAACTCGATGACATGATCAAACAAGTGACGTCTTGACATGGCCCAATGGCTTGAACTTCGACGACATGAAAGCTGGCTCCATGAACCAGTACGTCCTGGACTCATGTTGAGTTAACGACCTATGACCATGTCGTAGAAACGACTTGAGTCAGTCGTGTCGTGTGTCACTGTTTGTACACACTTCTTAGTTATGAACCGCGTTCTAAGAACGGGGTTAACACATGACTTGTTCTTATTATAATCAAATATGATTATAAATTTAAATGGTTATATATATAACCAAATTGGATTAAGTAAGAATAGAGTATAGAATATAGTATACAAATAAGACAAACGGGTTGTATAGAATATAGTATACAAATAAGACAAACGGGAAATTTGTTTGTGTAAAGCAGAATGTTTTAGGGAAATTCAAAGATTTTGAATTTACAATGGAATTGAGATATGTGATTTCAGACTAGTTTGGAATAAAAACAGAAAATTTGGACTTTTAGGGATTTTAAAATTTAACTGGAAATAGTTAAATAGGTTAGAGTCGACAGAGGTTAAGTCAAATAGATTTTAAACTGGATTGGAGTTTAAAAAGATAATTTGAAGCAGTTAAATATGTTTGAACATGATTAATTCAAACTAATAAAGTAAATGTGTTTTGGAATTATTTTCCCAATATAATCAAAGATATCTGCTTTGATAAAAGTGAATGTGGTTGTATTGAATGTTTTGATTAATGTGTGTTTTGGATGCCTTGTTTGTTATGACTGTTAGAAGATGACCCATGTATGTGTTTGTTTATGTGTCTATGACTTTGTATACAACTAGAATCTCCTCATTACTTTAACTTCGGGGACGAAATTCTTTTAAGGGGGGTAGATTGTAACATCCCAAGTTTTGCCAGAGTTTGTAATACAGTTATTATAGATTAATTCAATAATTGAGTTAAAATAATAAATTGTCAATAATAAATATTGGGAAAATTTCAGGAATAATATATATATGGTTTAAAATATTTTTACCAATGTAAAAATAGCAGGAAATGTTTTATTGTTTCATTTGTTTTAACTCTCATAAGTAAATAATATTGGATTTAAATTAAATAATCCTTTTATAAAGTCCTATATGTATATCATTGTTTGTATTGTTTAGTTCATTTACAAATATGTATGTATATGTATATTTACAAGTAAGTAGTGTTTATGTTTTTATAATGGTTTTAAACATACGAAATTAAAATATAAACATCATTTTAGTAAATTTAAAATGCAAATAACTTAAATGAATTTTAATTTACTTCATAGGAAAGCAACATAACATATTTATGGATTTAACACCTTTACACTTAAAATCTAAAATAATAAATATTGGTTTTTGAACCATGAATTGAAGTATAAATTATTTAAATACATGTGTTTGTGTACTAAGAAGTACCATTTAAAAATCTAGGAAGCATGTCCGTATACACCTTATTCTTGGCTGTACATACATATGTGATTAACAGTAAATTTCTCAGCAGCTAAGTTTTTTTTTCTTTCTTTTTATCATAAGGTTACACATGAAATTTGTACTTCATTTTTGGCATATGGCCGAGTATAATTAGATAGGAATAGCCGTAACACCTTATTCAAATCAAATCAGAGCAACACCTACCCAGTATCTACCCAATTCAACATGTTACATACATGCACAAAGTAGGTTGTTGCCATTCATTAATATTTGAAATAAGAGTAGTACCAGCTACAACTTTCCATCTTATATATGTCTTCAAGTCTTCACATGGATTATACCTCTTAAAAACATGACATTTGCCGAGCATACAATCAAATCACAGTTACATTTGTAGTTACTTTCAAATGCACAGCTAAAATACTATGGAAACACAATGCATAACTACATCCTACTTCATACAGCTATACATACATAGCTTGTTCTTTTCAATCATTCAAACTTTGCACTTCAAACCAATTCGGCCGTGACTAGTTCAATTTTATAAGTTGTTAGAACAACTATGAAACATGATTGCACATGATTTGTAGCTCATCACAACATGGTCGTGCATGTATATGTATCTACCAGGGAGGATTTTTGAGTGAAAACCCATTTCAGTGACATGCCTTCCAATCAGCATAGGTAACAGCAGCTAGAAAACCGTCTACATCCTACTATATAGTCTACCAGTTGCACAGGATTGTGTACTTAAATAGATGAAGCCTTGCCATGTATACCTCTAGGTAAAGCAATAGCATATGTTACCTAGCCTAGAAATTCCAATCACCTAAATGAACAGCCTTTTCAATCATTCCAACTGTGCTGGTTATCTCCCCTACAAACAATAATTGCACCGCAATATTTTAACAAAATTTCTCACATATAAATACACATTAGTCATTGCATTCATTGATATATCATTCGAACCAAAACTGAAATGAAAATGGAAGAAAAAGATGGTAGCAAACCTGTGAATGGAATAGCTAAAACAGAAAACTAGAAATATGAAGGGTAGCAAACTCCAGCAAAGAAACAGAGGACTTCAGTTGTGAGTAAACCTCTCATCTTACTTTTGTTATATATATGATGATGCTTACCTATATGAATGTATATACTTGTGTATATTGTCGTAATAGCCTCCATTTGATACCTGGAATGAAATATAAAGAAAAATAGTGAGTTAATTTCTTTTTACCAAAACTAATTTAATATAAAATGATGTAGAGAGATATCTATGCATATATGTTTTGAATGGATTATATTTGGCTAATTTTATCTTCATGTTAAACCTATAAAAGGAAAATCTAAGGACAGAGTATAAGACTGTGAGTAAACTACACATGTTTATATATTCAAACCATTCCTTGATTTTAGATGTAACAAATATTGTTAATTATACATGCTATTAGATATAATGGAAAACTTCTGAGACAAAAACACATAGTTCCATCGTGATACCGTGGAAAAACCCTGTATATGTTTTGCTAGAGAAACAGTGTCGCAACATCTTTTAAAAGTCAATAACTCGAGTACCAAGGAATATTAGAACTTGATATCTATACGAAACTGATCACATATGTTTGAAGCATATGTTAATATAAAATTAGAACATATATATTTATGTATATATATGCAATACAGTAAAAAGAGTTCTAAATCAAATTTCCGATCATCAAAATTGACAATCTCAGGCATACGAACCTGTTCAAACATGCAAATAATGATTTTTAAAATAAAAATCATGAATTTTAACGGCCTATATATTGAGCTATGATGTATTATTTGTTTTGGGTGTAAAAATCAAAATCTTGAATCATGGTAATAGGAATTAAAAACTGTTTCGGGCGGAGCTTCTTGAAGTTTAGGTGAAGGCGAGGGTTGATTTTTGTCGGCGTTGATAGCCTAAGGAGGGTAGACGAGCTGATTTTAGGTTTTGGGGAAATTTTAGGGGTACGGGTTTTGAACAGTTCGTATATTCCATTGAGGGGATCGAGTGCAACCAAATTGGACGTGGTGGGCCATACGGGTGTGGAGATTATCTTAGCGGCAGTGGCAGGTGATTGGAGTTGCTCAGTGGAAGCTATTTTATGGAAGACCTGTGTGAACGTTTTTTTGAGTATGAGAGGTTGAGAGGTAAAATTAAAAAGGAAGGTACTGGGGGTTGAATGCTTGGACGAAGATGATATCTCGCGAAGATCTGGTTTGTGAGAGGAGATGTGGTAACCTCTGGATGGTCGGAAGTGTTGTACACGTGCACATGGGAGGTGTGTATTGTGTACATGGAGCAATGTTGCCTTGAGTTTTGGTTTTATGGATCAGTTCGATCCTTGTTTCAGAAGTAGGAAAACTTAAGGATCGGTTCGATCCTTGTGTGGGTTGTGACATTGCCAAATACATGATTTTGGCTTGAGTTTTGGGTTCACCTGGCAAGAGTATAAAAACATATATATACAAAGAAGTAAGAAAAAGAAAGACCAGGGAAAGGAGAAATGGATCGACAAATTTTTGCTTGGGATTTTCTTATGCGTCAGTCTTAGTGATGGTCTGTTGGGCTTTGGGTTCGGCCCAGCCAAAAAAAAGAAGTTTTAAACTAATATATATATATATATATATATATATATATATATATATAAGTATACATATGGGTATGTATATATAAAAACATAGAGAGGAGATAAGTGGGCTGAATTAAATGGACTTGGCCCGTTAGAAAAAGAATTAAATAAAAATGAAGGTTTGTTTAAGTCAACGTCCAATAGAAATTTTATTATTGGTGTATATATATATGAGTTTAAAAATGTATTCAAATAGATTTTGGCATGGGCATGTTAGTCGAGCATATCGATAGATGGTGTATGTAAGTTACTTAAAGCTAGCTAATTTTTATATAATTCGAGTTGAAATAAATTGATTAAATAAATAAATAAAATGATTGTAATGCTGAATATCATTTAAATCTTATCAAATGTAAATCCGGCTAATGAATTAAATTAACGCAACTGTTAATAATTCATCAGTAGTGATCTGTAAATTCAGTAAACTCTGAATTGATTGTTCAATTAATTATTTAGTTATCTGAGTTGTGTTTAATTACGTTAATCATATTTACTGATATTTGTTAGTGGAAATAGACACCGTTCCACTATTAATTAAACTGACCAAATTGTTGAACACCCTGATTAGCAGAAATTAACACCGTTCTGTTATTATATCAGTTTGATGTATTTTATCTGTAAATATATATTATTGAAATATTATATTATTAGATGATAAATGTTGAATGGTATTTACTTGATTATTTGTGTAAATTGGGTTAACAACTTGAATGCCATCTGTTAAAGAACTCCTATATGCCACTGGAACTGCTAAGTTATAATTTTTGTGAAATTAATCGGAAATTTACTTAAGTTGTTAACAGTTTGATTAAATGTTTTAAGAAATAATTAAATATGATTAGTTTAAATTAATTAATTTAAGAAGGGAAGATTAACTGTAGTTAGTTAATCAGAGGGTTTTAGGTTAGTTTACATTAACTGTTTTCAATGAAAATTGATTGTTAAATAATTGTGTTTCAATTAATTTTGTGAAATAGTTTTAAACAAGAGATTGTTGAACATAAGAATGTTTTATTAAAAAGTTAATTTATATGTTAATTAACAGAATTTGTTAAGCTAATTGTGCAGCTACATCGAGAAGTTGAAATTTAATAAATTATCCAAGAAAATATTTTAACTTAATTAATCTTTTAATTAAGTAAATTTTGGAGACAATTTAGTTATTAAAGGAAAGAGGTATTCCATGGTCTTAAATATTAATCAAGTTAATGTGAGGAATATGTTCAAACCAACAATGTTGTTTTGAAAATAGTTTAAGAATTGGAAATCAAAATGGATTTACAAAGTCTGGTTTGTCGAACATTTTGAATATCAAACTTCTACAAATCTTAACGATAAAAATGATCTTGACTCAAGGTCTGAGAGATAATAAAAATACCCCAACGTGAATGATTTCACCATTATCTGATGTATGGTATCAGTTTATATTCGAAATATGTGTTAGAATTGAATATTGTTTTCAACTATGAAACGGATATTCAAGAACGAGATATTTATGTAAGATTGTTAATCAGAGTTTTCCAAGTTAAGAAATAGTTATGTTTTTAGACAAGTATAAACAAAGTTAATATTTGAATTTAAATAATTAAAGATTATTTAAAACGAGGCTTAGTAGATCCAGTGGAAATAAATCTATTCATTTTTATTTTATATTTGATAGTTAAATCACCGACTATCAAATCTTGACCTTTTACGTGGTCGTTTCAAAGAGTCCAGAATTTAATTCCACTTTGATTTGATTTATACGTTTCTAGTCAGATATTTTTGAAGACCATTAAAGATGGAGTTTATGCAAGGGCTGTTCTGTTTACAAAATATTGCCTTCAGTTTGTCCAGTCCCCGGACAACTTGCATGGACGAATGTCTAACAAAGTATACCAAACAGATCGCGTAAGTTGATTTCTTCAAAACTATGTTTAGTGGCGGAGTAATTCATTTCTCTTAGCTTTTTACTCGTGGTTTTGGGGAAATGAATTTGTAATTTGACGGGTTTGACGATGTGGCATTCAAAGTAAATAAAGATGTGCTGTTACAAACGGTAAGTTCTGACCTCAAGCCTTACAACCGGAAAATGACAAAAATCGGGCAGGCAGCATGGCTATGTGGATCGCTTCCATTAGGGTGTATTGTCACCTATCTAGAGAACATTCATATTTGTTTCTTCTTTCGCTTATGTATCTTCGAATAACGGTTATGTGGGCCCAACCGTTGGTGACAATATATTCGATATACTGAAGAGTAATGAGTGGTCGGTCATGTGTGGGCTGGGTTGCAAGACGTTCTTGTTGAACCCAGTGTATTCCCCTCTAGAGATACACTATCAGATTGTGGTTCCATACCTTGACATAGTCGGAATCCAATCTCCAATAAGCGCCCGCGGTTTTGATTGTATACTATGTATGTGGAGCGTGAGATGCAAGCGTTCCGCCAGATTGCTATCTATTTGTATTTAGACACTATTATAATATCAGAATAAATATTTATTTCAAAGGATGTTTTGGGTTATCGTAAGGTAAAAACCGTCCGTATTTATGTGTGGATTTGTCTTACGATTAACTTTTCTTTCGAAATGTTTTTGAAAGTTAAAATCAATCTGATTTAAAATCGTTTACTCACACCAGTCTTATGACTGACCCATAGTTTATTTTTCTATGTTTTCCCTAAACTCTTGGGTGCCCAAATTTGTACGGGCAGTCAAGTAGTTCAGGATTTACAGATTTTCTGGAGAAGCTTGGAGCAGGAGACTTCAGCGTTAGATATATAGAGTTTATTTCCGCTGTATTGTGTATGTGTTATACTTTGATGATGTATGTAAGTTCAAATCCAGTTTGTATTTCAAAAGTGATTATATATCTATTATATTTTATTCGTTCTGCTGTGAGATTCGTGTTATTCTGACTCTGTTGTTGTGATCTTCTTTTCTTCTATTCTAATTTTCTATCTTATCTTTTCTCATCCTCTAATTTCTTTCTTCGACACCTGAGTTTTTGTGTTCTTTGGGTTGGACTTGGGTTTTATTTAGTTAGCTCAAAGGACCCCGAAATTTGGGTCATCACAATTTCAGTTTATTATAAGCATGTCCATAAATTGGTTACAACATTGATTATTTTTATTCTTTCTAATTTATACCCAAGTTTATTATTACAAGCATATAATTAATTTAATAATCAATGGGACATTTAATTTATTTCTTTATTTACTTTCTATAACTAGTTGTAATCTTTTATCATTGCAATCAATTGGAATTACATTTTAAATGGTTAGTAATTACTAAATTTTATATGATTACATTTACATTCTAGTTACTTTTTATTATTCAATCATAATTTTTTTTTAGTTTTTCGCATCATTTGATTTCAAAACCTATTTACATTTTCTTGCATTCATTAATTTAAAGTGATCGTATTTTACCATCTTAATTCCAGTATCCAATCCCAATATCTTTTTCCATCAATTTCAGCAATTGGTTTGTTTCTTATTTACAATTTTAACAAAATAAATTTCACAAGTATTCCAATTGATCAAAATTATCATAAAATAGTTGTCAATAACTTCAAACGCATTACTACATCATAAACTTTTAAACTCTAACCATAATTATAGTTAAAACTTACTAAATCAAAAATTTTAGATAGTCGAAAAATACGGGTTGTTACATTCTCCTCCACTCTAAATTTTCGTCCTCGAAAAGGCGTAGTAAGGAATTTATCGATATATATTTTTATCCAACTGAATTTAATCTCATAATAACTAAGTATACGCCATTTATAGTCATTACTTAGATTTTATTCAAATTTATAAACAATAACATTTGTATATTGGCCAATTTCTTTTTCCCATAACTTTTAACTTCTTAAATAAATTTGGTAAGTTATATGTATGCTACAAAAAAAAGATTGATTATTATACAAGTTCAGTAGCTTTCAATTTGTTTCAAATCCACTATTACAAATTTCAAAGAGTTTCTAATTCTATGTTTGTTGTGTTCATTTTTCTATTGTTTAGTTCGGAAGTTTTTTAAAATTTCAAGGTTATTCGTTTCTTCAATTATTCTAGAATTTAAGCATTTAACTTCGAGTTCATTTCCAAATCAACTTTCAAAATATTATATATTATATCTTTTATATAAAACCATAGCATAAAAGGTTTTAATGAAATTCAATTTAGCAAACAAAGTACAAAAGTTCTAAATGGTCTCCCCCACTCGGACTTCTGAAAATAAACATCGATAATGCATGCACTCATCACCGAAGTCACTTCCCAAAGACAAGAGGGGAGTATACGTTTATTTCTAAAATTCATTTGGAAACTATTTATATTGAACTATTTCCATATTATACTAAGATTATTCAAAACCTTTGCAAATAAATCTTTCAAAAGCACTCGAATAAATTTTCAAATTCATATTTAACTTCATCTTATTTCATTACCAATTAATTCAATAATCTATGGTTTAAATCATTGACTAATCGAACAATAAATGATGATAACTTAATATTTTCATTTCTAACAACCAATATAGACAAATTCATAAACTACCAACATAATACCTTATACTTAAAATGCAATTCAAAATGATATTTTGTCGATCGGTCCTATTCACGTGTAACGTCACACTTTTCCGTACAATTTAAGCGGACATTTAACTGCCACAGTCAATCCAAGTTATATAAAAAAGCAGAAATTTAAGCGAAAGAAGTTAGAGGATGAGAGAAGATAAGAAAGAAAAAATAGAATAGAAGAAAAAAAAGAAGAACCAACACCGCATAGAGCCTCGCATCGCAGCGGAATAAAATATATTACAGAAATAAATCTTTATTAAGAGCTTTTGTAAATATTTACAATCATCAGAGTACAACATTCAAATAATCTAGACAGTTTTAACAACCTGTCCACAAATACAACACACAGTGGAATAATATTATATGTCATACGTCTGGACTTCTCCAGCTCGTCTTTGAACTTCACAGCATCCGATAACCTGAACCTGTAACTCGGGCTGACCCGAGCATTACAAACGCCACGGATCAGTCTGGTGAACCAGCATGAGAAAATTCACTAAATTTAAGTATCATCCAAATTACTTAACTTTAGAAAATCCTTTTAAAAGAAAAGGATAATAGTAAGACCAGCCCACACATAAACATGGACGGTTTTTACCTTACTATAACCCAAAACATTTTTGATAGGAAATCCCGTGATATTATAATAGTGTCTATCAAGTAAATAAACAAATAGTAGAACGCTTGCATTTCACGCTCTACATACATAGCATATAATCAAAAACCGCGGGGCGCTTGTTGGAGAGATTGGATTCCAACCATGACAAGGTATGGGGTTGCCTTTCAATCAATGTACTCTAGAGGGGATACACTAAGGTTCAACAAGAACATCTTGCAACCCGACCACACATGACCGCCCACTCATTTAGCTTGAGTGTAGCGAAGGTATTATCACCCAACAACTTTAAGGGCCCAACATCCATCCACGGAGATATAGAAGCGAAAGAAGAACAAATAAGGATTTTATCTAGATTGGGGATAATATATCATGCTTGGGTGCAACCCAACTAGCCATGTTGCCTGCCCAATTTTTGTCATTTCCCGGTTGTGGCTTGAGGCTAAGTCTGTCTTCTAGAACAGCACACCACCATTTACTTTGAATGCCACATTGTCATACCCATCAAACCACTAATTGATTTCCTAAAAATATTATGGGTATAAAAAGCAAAAAGAAACGAATTCCTCGACCACCAAACGTAATACCTCTAAGAGATCAACCATACATGATTTGTTAGGCATACTCTGTCAGACATTGTCCATACAAGTTGTACTGTGACTGGACAAATCGAAGGCACTCACCTACCGCATCAAAGGATCAATAGTGAGAAGTCCTTGCAGTCCGTAAAATCTCACTTACGACCAAATCACGCCAGAATACCTCTCGTTGCAATCCATAGAATATTCGACAATTAATCCTTCCACTCATGAAGATCCATGGTGAAACAACCCAAACTTCCCCTTACAGGAAAGCCCGGATTGAGTTGAGAACTCGACAATCAGAACACAAATGGAAGAACATTTCATTGTTATTACAACAATTTACATCAGAGTACAAGAATATAACAGAGTAAGAATAAATAACATACATCAGAAAAATATCAGATATTAAAATACATTACACGGCAGCGGAAAAATAATACATAACACAACTGAAAGGAATATACGGATACAAGGCTTTCCAAACATAGTTCCAGCTATAAATTCGGGTCAATCATGGGACTGGTGTGAGAACTAAAACAGTTATTCAAAACTTTACTTTAGAAATAAAGTAAATCAAGGGACCACGTCGTATAACACGGAACGAGTTTTCTCCCAAGAATACCAGTGCATAAAACAACTTATAAACAGTGCAATGCTTTTCGAAAAATGAAGCTATTATAAGACTCAGGTCCCATCACACAATGCAACGCAAGCCTGAGGATAGAGTTTTACCTTATAATAGCCAAACATGCTTGGTACATTTAAAACAAAATCATTTGATACCATTATAAGTGTATAGTCTCAAAATCAACTTCAAATATAAATGTATCAATCATAGACGGCATAGTACCCCATCCTACTATGTCGCCATACTAGTTCTGCAATTAAAACCAAAATGTCACGTATTGGAAATTGGATTTCCGTCTATGAGTCAAGGCCAGGGATGGCTCCTCACTGTTCGAGACGCTCTAGAAAATGTCTCAGGATCACACCTACGGGAAACCCTTGGATGCTTCAAGGATGGTCCTCCCTTACGTTTGAGGATTAGTTATTCCAGAACACATGTTTCGGCCACGTAGTAACCTATATATCTGAGGCGCCTCACAATCCATCATCCACATAGGTAAAAATATATAAATGTCTGGGATCTATACCATGACACTACCCATAGCTAGAAAGAAACGTCGTGCACTACCTGCATTCCGATACCGTTTTTGACTCATACTGTGGTGTGAGGCTCACAATTTAACACTACACACAAAGCTATGCTATTTAAAGCCATGCTTTGATCATCAACCACAAGACTATGCTTTTCAACAGAAGCCTTGATCACTTGCATCTCAGCATGCCACACTGAAAATTCACGCCATGCAACTGATGTCTATCAATATATAACCTCTAAGCTCGTACGTCTCAGAGAAGGGTGTTAAGCAAGAGAATAAACTCTCCGCCACCAAACAGATATATATTTAATAGAAATCAATCAACATATAATAAAATTCAATGTCAGATACACATCCATTTACTAGTTCGTTCTGGGTCTGAAAAAAACCGGAGGCACCTTATTCCTTGTCCCATATGTCCAATACAAGAGAGAGGTCCTCGCATATCCGGTCGATCTCCAAGTATGTATGGACGATCACCACTTATTACCTTGTCTTGGGTGTACAGCCCAATCAAGACATCAGTAATCATCTAAACGATGTGAAGATCTCCGGTCTTCAACCGCCGTCTTCATCATCGACTTATCGTCGAATCAATTATTCAGAATGCGTACAAACTTGGCCTTTCCGAATAATTTACGTATCTTATAATCAAGTGTTATAAAAACACAACATACGCCTCATTCCAATCCTGAATATTCTTTTATTCAAATATTCATATCCTTTGGGAAAGGTTCCCATTAATTTTATCAAATATAAATTCTTTTAAATTTATACTTTAATACTCCTTTGGATATCAATTCTAAACCAAATTAAGGTTTATCAACTAGTCGGGATTATCGGGCCTTACCGAAGTAATCATTTGTTTAATTTCCCAATCCCAACCTACTCATCCCATGGAGCAAAACGGGTAATACTCTATATCTAACACCACGGTATTATCGGTAAAGTTAATTACCATTTCTCGTTCAAATCTAATTAAATATTAAACTATCGCTTGGAGCAAAACTGGTGATACTCCATTCTCGATTATTCTCCAAATTTGATAATTTAAATTATCACATTCATATTCCAATCTAATTAAAGATTCATTAAAACTCCACTTAGTTTTAATCTTCCCAAAAATCAATATTAATGATTATTTAACTTTGGGAAATCAAACATGCCGCATCGACAATCTTCACTGTACCATTGATTTCTGCCAATATATAACCCCTAAGCTCGTACGTCTCAGAGAAGGGTGTTAAGAAAGAGAATAAATTCTCCACCACCAAACAGATATATATTTAGCAAAGATCAACAATACAGTTCGAAATACAATGTTAGATACGTAATCCTGTCTTTAACTGGGTTAAAGAACCAATGTCATTTAAAACACAGTTCACGATAAACCCAAAATCACATTCCATTAATAATGGAATCTTCATCGAAAACAGATCAATATATAATCAATATCAATTTCTGTATCCGACTAATAATATAAATAGAATAACGACAAAGCCTTTTAAATTCCATATATATTAACAGTCTTCTTCCATAGAAGATCACTTCGATTATTACCAAATCGAATTCTATTCAATTCCAATTTAATATATTAAATTAGAAAACTTTACTTTGGAAATTTTCCATTAAATCTTAATAAAAGATTTATATATTTCAAATCACATTTCACTGTAAATCAGGTTAAAGAACGAATGTCGTTAAAAACATAGTTCACAATAAACCTAATTCACATTCCATTTTATTCCAATTACTAAATATAACTGGAAACTCTAATAATCTTAATTAAAAGATTTATTCTTTTCATACGGGATTTAAGAACAGTGTTATTTAAGACACCATTCACGACAAACCCAAAATCCAATTTGATATTAAATATAAGGCTCTAAACAGAAATTATATCAGCTTACATTCAATATCAAATTCTGAAACCAACGCATATCGTATGGGGAATAACGATATATATCTATCTTCCAAATTCCTCCATAATATCCGTATAGTCACGGAATCCAATATCAAAATCTCCCGACGATGATTTCTATTTAAATCCATTTGAATTTATATACTGGAAATTTCTGGTTTTATTACAACCCTAAATAAATCCAATTTATTTATTTAAAATTATTGGATTACTTTTCTAGTTAACAACTAGTTCATTTTGATAAAAATATATTTTTATCTTTTCAAATATGGATTTTTTTCATCCAAATTCTTTCCAAATCATTTATTATGATTTTACACAAATTATTAATATTTTTAATAATTTTATTAAGGCCCTTTAAGTCGAGGTCATCGAACTGCATTTACAACAACCTTTTCCAAATTTGATTTGGACATAATTCCGAATCCGACCGTTAGTTTTCAAATCTCTTATATTCTTTGGAAAGCTCTTTTCGATACGAACCCAATGGTTCCAGTTTTAGGAGAATCCGGCGATCGGATCTCCTAAATGTCAATTCGAAGTCAATGGTCGAAATTCGCGAACGGTCGCGGCGCGACGCATTCTATTCAGGCCATTAAAAATATAATATATATATTATATATATTTCGTTGATTCCATTTAAAACGTATTTTATAAATCGTTTATAAATTCGTTTAAAATGATTCTCACTTTCATTTCAATTTTAAATCAAAATTCAATACTCCTTATCATTATAATATTTAAATGATAATATTTTCAAAATATCAGATTTTGAAATCATTTCCTTTTTTATGTTCATTATAAAAATGAATAAAATCGATATAAATATCGATCGCATCAAAATGGCGCATAACTAATCAATACGGCTTCACACATTTCAATTTTTTCGTGTCCATCCCAAATCGGACATGAAAATCACATTTTAATCCTTTACTGAATATTATTTTAAAATATTCGTTATTTTGAAATATTCGTTATTTTATGAATTGAAATTAGACACATTCAATTACCATATAATGTTATTTATATGGATTTCATACACACACGTACACAACAACCATGATAAACAATCAATCATCATCCAGAGTGCATTACACAACTGCATAAGCATTAAATATAAATTATTAACGCTTACAACAATCTATCAAACTATCGATTGACATACAACTAAACAATTGAGATTAATGTATGCCAAATATCATCCCAATACCCGTGTGGGGTTTCAACCAACACATACTGAATATTATTTGTGCAGTTGGGTGATGTGTAAAATTTATCGTCCCAATCCATGTCAGTTAAATGGGTGTACATAAACAAATCGTTCGATTTGTAAATGAATATTTATTTTCATTTCAGGAGAATTTTATGCCATTCATTTATACGTTAAAAATTATATTTTTAACGTTAAAATATTTATTTTAACATATGAATATTTTATACAGTTCATATCTTCAATAAAAATAATATTTTTATTGCTCAAACATTTTATTCAACATATGAATATTTTATACTGTTCATATACACATCAAAAATGATATTTTTAATGAATAAATATTTATTTCAGAAAATTTCGGCATTATAACGATGCGATATTAAAACCGGAGTAATGTCCAGCATTAACCCTTTCCTGATACTGGCTCGTGCCATACACAAATCAATTTCAATCCAATTTACATCCAAATCAAATCCAAACAAATCAATAAATCAATATCCAAATTTCCACAATACAATCCAAAAACAAACAACATGGTTTGTACAATAAAAAGTGTTGGGGGCTTCTAAACCCCGTTTGCAACCTAGAATATTTTTAACTGTAAAATAAATTGAGTGAGAAGGAATTCTCACTTTGGGATCCACTCCGCCATGCTTTTCCGACGTTCTGATTTGTTGTTCTGATCCCAGACTTGACAAACGAGCTCCAATCTTCATGCCTTTTTTTAGCTTAAGCGCGCCATTTTGGACGACTTTCGCTTAGTGGCCTTTTTTCCGAAAGTGCTCCATTCGCCAGAATTCGCGAAAAGACATAATTCGGATAGCAAACTTTGGACGTGTTTTCTGAACAACTCCGCAATCCAAAATATGACTTCCATATAGCCAAATCGAAGAGAAAATCATTCTCTTCAGTTTTGGTATTGAGGAGTTTTGACCAGAAGTGCTCGGTTTGGAAGTTATGAGCTGAAGAGCGTCAGGGTGTTATTTGCAAACATGAAAACATATAAAAATTTGATTTTTGGTGAGAGGGGGACCCACTGCCAGAGGTGGTTGGCCAGAGGGGGGCGCCGGGGTCTGGAGGTCAGGGAGAGGCACGGTGGCGAGAGGGCGGCGCTGTGGGTCCCTACGGCGGTGGATTTGGGTGATGTAGCCCTCGTATGAACGGTGGAGGGAAGGAGAGAGAGGGGAGGAGGGAGTAGCGGGCTACGGCGGTCTGAAGGGGGGATGCAACGGTGGTGGAGTCGTTGGAGGCGGCGACGCAAGGATGGGGGAAGGGGCGGCTGAATGACGCGTTCGATTTGGGGGGGCGGGTTTTTCTATGAAGGGTGTAGCTAGGGTTATGGAGAATAAGGGGCTTATATATTATTAAATTTAATTCTTTAATTTAATTTCAAAAAGTAACCTTCTAATTTAAACTCCAAATCGAACCCACTAACTGTCGTTCCTAGCTAATTACCCCCATTCCGGACATAGTGGGATATGTCCCATAAGCCAATTCGACCATTTTGATTAGTTTCCATCAAAATTAAAATATAAATTAATGTAACGTTTAAAATTGATTTCAACGAACATTTTAATTTACCGGGGCCACACACTGACTCCAAAATTTCCAGAAAAATAAATCGAGCTATGTTTTGACGATACGATCCTAACAAAACTAGTTTTGTCGAATTTGGAGACCATTTGAAAAATGGTCATTTTCCAGTCGATAAAATTCAAACTAAAATGACCAAATGCGTTTAAATTCACTACGCTCACATATCAAATCCAAAAATTATGAAAATTGTAATCTAGCAATAATTTTACATTCCGGATCCAACAAAAGTGGTTTCGTCGAAAGTAGAGGTCGTTTGCTAAATGGCTATTTTTTAAGGGCTATATTTTAAATAAAATATATATAAATTCCATAGCGACTATTTTAAATTTTAAACTGGATATAACTTTCAATCTATGTTATGAAATCTCAGTATTTCACATTAGTTAGAAAGATATTATTAAACAGATTCAAATATTTCTTGTTTACTGAAATTCGATTTATTTTGAATACTGTACATTCATTTGAAATTTAAAATTGAATTTTCAAACTACCGCTCCATTTCAGGCTAGTTTTATAATTAAAATAAATTTATTCATTCCAACTTCAATTTAAATAAATTTTAAATCGTTATTATTTAAAATAAATCATTTTAAATATCCAAAATCCATTAAAATAGCTAAAATAAAAAATTTAAATTGGTTCTGAAAATTCGGGTTGTTACACACCGTCTTAAATTTCTCCATCTTGATCAACATCTTCCATGTTTCATATTTGCTGGTCGGAATAGTTTTTGAATTCCAATTCAATCCCGGTCTTTCTGTAACAACAGCGTTTTGGGCCAGATTTTGATAGTCGGTTATTTAACTATCAAAATAAAACAACCATTTGTCCATAAAAAGAAAACGTATTCACTGAATCAAAATCTAGCATCATTTGGCTTATTTAATTGACCACTGGTTAATTAAACTTCAAAAATCTTTAGTCTTTCAACATTCGAAAACATTTCCATTTCTATTCTACTATTCAATTTAAAATATGGTCTTTGGAATCATTAACGCTTATTAACTTACTTCATTTAGCCAATCCTCTTTGTCGAACCTGACCATTCCTTAGTCAACAATGAAGCCAGTCAAGTTAGGGTATAATTACCTCTCAGACCTTAACTAAACAACATTATAACCTTCGAAATAGACAGAGTTCACAACTTCGAATACCAATAACATATACTCCTATAAACCTCAGATTCATTTTAAGAATGTACTTCCTTTTACGAAATAACATTGATTATAATAATAGCACTATAATATGTACTTTCAAATATAAACTTTAAAGTATACTTTTGTTCATTAAGGGTAAATAAATCAAAATAATTATATCTTAGTTAAAGAGACAGTAAATAGTACTTCTATGAAACTTGATATAGTCAAACTTCATCGTAAAACTCTTTTCCAAATAATCTCTTATTCGATAAATATTCAAAGATTCTCACTTTGATTATTAAGTAATAATCAAATTCCAACACTTTTAGAAATCAAATTTAATTGCTTTATCATTTACTATTATTATTAAAATAGTAACCCTTCCTTCAAAGGTCATCAAAATAATATTCAATTTTAAAAATAATTGATGATTCAATAAATAATCATTTCTAGTTAAAAACAGTTGACTTAGTCAACTCAAAGCACGGCAAATTTGTTAACCAATTCCAATAAATCTTTTTTAAATTAACTAATGTAATTAATCTAAATAAATTCCATTCACGTCATTGCTTACTTATAAATTTAAATGATTATAAGATGTAAATAACTTTGGTGTTTCAAACAAAATCATATTTCAAAATCATATATGAACATAAATTGAAAACATTCTGAATCGTTTTAATATCGATTTCAAAAATCTTTATTTTTATCGATGGTACTAAAGAGGCAAATGTTTACTAAAATATCAACCCAGAATATTAGTCAATTTCACATTCAATAGCAATATATAAGCATATTGATAAAAATTATCAATAATGATGAGGAATCCGGTTGGATTCCTCCAGCCTGTCCTTCCCTGCATCGCAATGAGTTATCTAAATTTCATTGCAGCAATATATATATATATATATATATATATATATATCATAATAAACAAAAATAAATAATTTACTAAAAACACCAACAATCAATTAACAACATCCATTCAAGCATCCAATTATTTATTAAATACGTTTATTTTATAATAAACGTAACCAATAAGGTAAGTTACCTCATTTGGAATATAATCGTTAAAATAATGATTTATTTCAATTAAATTAACCAAACTTTTAATTTAATCAATGAGCATCAAAAATGTTTAGCATCCATGCAAACAACCATCCGATCATCAATCATTAGCAAGCAAAATAATAACCCAGCTTATAGAAAATATAAGCGGGATAACTAAGCGAGTTGAACTCACCTTGATTCCATTTGACGTTGAAATATTTCGTTTTAATAACTCGCAGCTACGCCCAACTCTGTCCAAATCAACTCCATATTATTACGTCCGTCAATACAGTCCAAATGCCCTTTAGTTTGTTTCATTCTGTTACTGTTTGACACGATTATAAAATCAATACGGTATTTAAATTAACATTATAAATAACTTAATAAAAGTTTAATAACCTAAAACTCTATTAACTGTTACATACAAATCCAAATATTAATCTTCCATTAGGCGCATTAAACGGCTTAGGTACTTTTAAATACTCGATCAGGCATTTTATTTATAACCTAGCCACGTTATAAATACTTTAACCGGCCATGCTAATCCATATTGGGCACGGTTTGATATTCGTATGTGAATAAATCTCGACCGTGTACTATATATTTGTTTACATATTGTTAAACCAATGGCCACGTCACCAGGCATATATAATTACGGATTTGGTCTACTAAACTTAATTAATAGATTTAGATAACGATTAGGCAAAATAATAGTGATTAGGCATACCTAAATAAAATTTAGGCACGTTTGAACTATTCCTCCTCCTTTAACCTACTTACGTTTCTTCGAATATGCCTTCCTACTCCTGCATATATTATTTGAACCTGATACTCCATGCGCCATCAACTTGTGCCGCCTCTCCGCCATTTCCGATCACTGTCTGCACTACTTCAAAGCACCAGCTCCCCGAGTCCAAAACATCTTCCCACCTGCCCTGCGCCTTCTCCTTCCCGTTCTCTTTTTTTTTTTTTTTTGCACCTGTTGTTCAACACCCACACTCTTAACCCCACACCATAGTTGTCATCCACTTCTACGCCTAATGCCTCACGCTAGAAACCCATCAGAGCCGGTTGCCTGGAGCTCTTTCGTGCTTAACTCTAGTCAAAATACAACACAAAACCCATCTCCTTCGTTTAGTCTCGACCCATTACCTAAACTTCACAAAGCTTCCACCAAAACACAGTTCAAATCTAAACTAGAAAATTGGGTTTTGGTTTTCAATTGCGTTGAAGGGAGCTGGGTTGATATTGTTTTCCGTGATGGAGTTCAGTTTTCTATTGCTCAAAACAAAAGGAAATGAGGCAGCCAATTATGAATATATACAGGGGGAGATGTTTGGGTAGCACATAATGTATGGTACGAGTAGGCATGCAGAAACTTTTAAAGTAGCTATACATTCATTTAATTTGAATAGAACGTGCATGTGCTGCATTAAAATGGATAAGAAACATTAAATGGTTGTGTGATGGTGTGCTTTGATAGTTATAGGGTAGGTGTTCAGTATGTCGGGTTTTTAGAAGCAAGAAGCATGTGCTTCTTTAAATTGATATGGACTTAACACCGTTTTGATTTTAAATTCGCACGTACTGGACATGCTAGGAGATGGAATAGACGTGGTAGTTGTTTGTTCTCCATGTGAATGAGCTTTTGATTTCAGTTAGGAAATTTGTTGAAAAGAAATTTGGCAGCGGCGGCACTTGAGGAGGGGAATAGCTAGGATAGGAAGAAGTGGTTTGTTGTGTTCTGCATGAATTCAAATGTAGGGTAATAAACAACATGTTTACTTCATAATTTATACAATACTGATATTAAATGTTAGTGTTTCAATTTTGCACCAGCACATCGGAACTCCAAACGTGACAAAAATGGACGTATTGCTATGTCTTGCCGTTTCGGTCCTAATGAAATTAATTTTGTTGAATACAGACTCCGTCAGCACAATGAAGTCATTTTAATTTATCGGTTCGCCTTTAAATTGCATCTGCGAAGAAAATAACTCCGATTTGCTTCAAACTGGAAATCTTGCAATAACTAGTTATACGTATTTCAATAAAACTCGTTTTGTCGAAAATGGAAATCGTTTGAAAAACGGTTATTTCTAAGGCCTATATATTAACAATATAAATAAATTTCCAAAACAATTCTATTTAAATAACAATAAATTATTATTATCGAAAATTTATTAAATGAAATATATGAAACCAAAAAGAAGAAATGATAAGAAAATTTTATATTCTTTTTTTTTATTCCATTGACCAAGCGAGGTTGAAGCTGCATAAATTATAATATATCCAAATGGAATAATATATAACTTCAACATAAACCAATATGGAATTATATCTCAACAAAAATATTTCCGAGTTAAACAATATTCAAAATTAAATAGAAATCCATTTAAATTTATTAACTAAACGTTATAATTTATGAACGATTTCATAGCGACTATTTGAAAATTTGAATTGGACATTACTTGCAATCTATAATATGAAATCTCCATTTTTCTCTTTCATTAGAAAAATAAAATCAAATTTATTCAAATATTTCTTATTTCACAGAATTCCGACTTACATCTTGTATATTCAATCAAAGTTCAAACTTCGGTATTACGAACTACCACGCCGTTACGAGCTCCTTTTAATTATATAATAAATTTATATGTTCGAACTCTATTTTTGATAAATAAATTCGATATAAAATCCATTTATATTACCAAATCAATATTTAAAGCAGATTTAAATAATTAACGTTCAAAAATCTGGGACGTTACGTTAATTCTTCCCCCTTAAAAGAATTTCGTCCTCGAAATTACAAGGTAAGAAGAATGCTCCAAACCCAATAATTATTTTTGAATTATCATCAAAACAAATTCAGACTTTTAAAATTTTTAGGAAATTTCTCCAGCACCTCCTTTGCGTGGTTTGATCGATACAACTACAACTACTGCCCCGGTCCTCAACTACACCAAAAGAAAACCAAAGGCCAAATGGCTACCCAACTCAGGGATAAAATCAATCAACAACCAATAATATTATGTTTTACTTATTTGTTGGGAAACTAAATTCCAATTTCAAAGTAAATCAACCAACAACTCTTTATCTTCCAACCTATACTTCAATCTTTGTAACCAAATCAACTGTCATAGTCTTCTGGTAGTCTGTACTTAATTTAAAATGCTAGTAACAAATACCGGGTTAAATCTTTTAGTTTCCATCCAAATTCATTATACTGGAATTTCTTTCCTTTCAATTTATTCAATTTTTTCATTAACCTGTAAATGGACTATTCAACCAAACTAACATCCAAGCAATAAAGTAACCAAAAATCATTCAATTTGATTCAGTTGGTTTGGTTCAATTCAGTTAATATTAATCTTTACTTGCTTGCTTCCACTTTGGTATAATATTAATCGATTAATATCCGATTGATTTCTAATTAATTATCCTTCATTCGAATTCCAAATCTCAAGTTTATTTGATTTAATTCCACTTAAATTATTTTCATTTAACTAGGTTAAGTCATATTTCCATATTCAGTTAACTAATAAAAATTTTAATTGGTTCAATTTCATTTCATAATTCAATTTGGAATTTCATTCCAACCACTCAAATAACAAATAATTTGAGAAAAATATATCCTTTTTATATAAAATATATTTTTGGCAAAATTATATCAATTACCCTCTTTACAAAAACAATATTGTGCCAATTGCCAGTTCAATATGGTTTCCCAACACTTGAACCGATTAACCAACATAATACAAAAACATTTTTTTTATATAATCAACAAATACATTCTCTCGTATATACACTCAAACTCAATTTAGGGTATTACTAACCCTATCTCTACCGAGCTACGCCACACAGCCAAGGTTACTACTCAACCTTCAGCTCTGATACCATGTTGTAATGTCCCACTTTTCCATACAATTTAAGCCAACATTTAACTACCACAGCCAACCCAAGTTATATAGAAAAGTAGAAAGTTAAGAGAAAGAAGTTAGAGGGTGAGAGAAGATAAAAAAAGTAATATTAGAATAGAAGAATAAGAAGAACTAACACTACATAGAGTCTTACATCGTAGTGGAATAAAATATAATACAGTAATAAATCTTTATTTAGAGCTTATGGAAATACTTACAATCATCAAGGTAAAGCAGTCAAAACAATCTGGACAGTTATAACAACCTGTCCACAGATACAACACATAGCAAAATAATATTATATATCATACGTCTGGACTTCTCCATCTCGTCTTTGAACTTCATTGCATCTGATAACCTGAACCTGTAACCCGGGGTGACCCGAGCATTACAAACGCCACGGATCATTCTGGTGAACCAATGTGAGAAAAAATCACTAAGTTTAAGTATCATCCAAATTGCTTAACTTTAGAAAATCCTTTTGAAATAAAAGGATAATAGTAAGACCAGCCCACACATAAACATGGACGGCTTTACCTTACTATAACCCAAAACATTTTTGATAGGAAATCGTGTGATATTATAACAGTGTCTATAAAGTAAATAACCAAATAGTAGAACGCTTGCATCTCACGCTCTGCATACATAGTATATAATCAAAAACCCTGAGGTGCTTATTGGAGATTGAATTCCAACTATGACAAGGTATGGACCACCGTCCGATTAGTGTAATCTAGAGGGGATACACTGGGGTTCAACAAGAACATCTTGCAACCCGGCTGTTAGTCCATAAAATATGGCTCTAAGATAAGTCCTCACCATCCTTTAAGGTAAGGTCGTTATCGGGTCAAAGAGTCAGGTCGTATACCCTAAACCAATGAGGCCTTAAAGTCGTTAAAAGCCTGATCCCAAAGTTAGGTCATTATGGGTATATCAGGCCGTAGGTCATAGAACACGTACCCACAAGGTCAAGCCGCAAGTGCTTAGGCTGTTCGCACTAAGTTTGATTAAAATCGTTGCTTGCAATGTCATCAGCAATAGAACAGAACGTTACAAGCATCTACATCTTTAGGCCGTGGCCAGGGGACCAAAAGCAGGTCGTTTGGAAGAAGTTGCAACCAGGCCGTACTATGTTAGGTAGTAACCAACCTAGGCCTTAGGTTGTGACCAACCTAAGGATTCAGACTGTGGCCGACTGAAAGCTTCAGACTATTTCTTGGAGAGCACGATAGTGCCAGGTCATAGGCCGTAACTGACTTATACTCCAGGTCGTTCGACGACCTAACTACCTGTACACTAGATTTTCAGGCTTCTCCACTCCATGTCCACTCCTATGAATACCCCCACTTCACCACCATAATGGGGAGGGAATTTTCTCTCCATGAAGTGCTATCCAATTCATTTCTCAACCATTCAGAGTCATTCCAATCACCATTAATCTTCCATCAAGCCTTGATTCACCATTATATCTTCCATGGATTCACCGAAAATCAGCTAAGTGCTTCAATCGTTGAAGATTCCTTCAACAATTGTCGCATCTGTAGAGATCTCGCTGTTTTCACATTGAATTCAAGTGAATCAAGTGTAAAAGAAGAGAGTGAAATACTTGTAAAAAAAGAGAAAATGTATGAGATTGAAAAGAGCTTGTACCTTGTATTGGCAACCATGATAATGATATTTGCTTCCATAGTGGACATAGGTAAAAATTGAGACCGAACCACTTTAAATTTCCTTGTCTGTACTTTTTTCTTTGTGTTTGTGGCTCCGTATTTTTTAGATCTTATTCTTTGAGAAGTGTAAAATCCTCTTTGGGGGTGTTTGTGCCATTTTTGGTATAAACACTTTTTAGTGCCCACCGTGGGGCCATGTTCACATTCTCAAGTCTAAGTGCTTTGTGGAGGTAGTGAAGTTGAATCCTGTTTCTATGATAGATTCTCCAAATCTAAGATCTCGGCCAATCGGCGGATTCTCTTTGAAATTTAGAAATTTGTCTGAAATAATGCCGCCAAAAAAGCCACCAACTAGTAAGATTATGGAAATGCAGCGGATGATCCAATCACTCCGCAAACTAATTTTGAGGTTGGCCAATCCTTCGAAGCAGGAGTTGGCATGACAAGAAATGAGTTGGATAAAGCCGTTGTGGGTTTAACTCAGCAAATGAAGATATCAACAAACACTATGATGAAAATTCTAGAAACTCTCTTTGATCTTCAAGCCCTAAGGAAAAAGTTATCGCTAATGTCACCCGTGCAGAGGGTGCCCAATCTTCTGCCACAAGTCCAAATTATGACCAATATGTTCAGGAGATCAATGATCTGGACAAAGTTGATCATGTAGAATCCAAGCCACCTGCTAGGAACCATCCTGATAGACCAACTTCTCGGACATCGATTAGTTTCATCAAAGCGGCACTTCCCCCATGAGGGAGGCACAGATCCCCAGATCCCTAGCCGCGACCATTTGCATAAGCGAACATCCGGCGAAGGAGACGGTGTCCGCTATGCGGAACGGCGTGAAGAGAAGGAGTGCCTTGAAGAGATGGTCCAGCAAATCATAAAGGAAAGTGCTAATCGAAATGATGATGAGAAGGAGTGGGAGTTTTCTCCATCTAACACTCCACCCACCGAAAGGATCAAGCTGACCAAGTTCCTACTGAAGTTCAATCCACCGATAATACAACCTTACAACGGGACTGATGATCCTAATTCGTTCTTATATAAATACGATCAACATATGGATGGTGCCGAGCCACAGATGAACTCAAATGCTTGTACTTCCCAGTGTATTTAGAGTGAGTGGCATCGCTCTAGTTTACCAAGCTTCCACCAAGATCTGTGGATAACTTTTCCTCTCTAGCCAAGAAGTTTAGTGAGCAGTTCAGGCTACAATCCACAAAGGTCAAAGACGTGATGTCGTTAAATGACATGGAGCAGAAGCCTGGAGAGTTAGTTAAAGCTTTCCTCACACAGTTTAATGTTGTAGAAGCAGAAGTTGCAGATCCAGAACCTCGGCTAGTTATAATGGCATTAAAGCATGCTATAATTAAAAAGTCGAATTTTGGAAGATGGATTAAAATGAAGAAGCCTAACACCTTAGAGAGTTTCTATGCAAAAGCTGAAGAGTACATTGATGTGGAAGATGATCGGTCTTTTTCTATGGATATTGATGAGGGTAGTGCGATTCCTTTAAAGAAAGACAATGATGTTCCAAGTGACCAAAAGAAAAATGAGGGCTAAAAGCGGGGAAATGATGCTAAAGATAATCGAAATGGAAAGAAGTCCCGCTTCTTTAAAGCTGCCGAATTGAACCTAGGGACGGAGACACCAGAGAAAATTTTTATTGCCACTAAGGATACCGAGGACTATCCAAAGCCAAAGACTCAGAAGGTGGATGATAGTTAGGCAAATTCTGGGAGGTTTTGCCACTTCCATAATCAGCCAGGCCATAATACCAATGAATGCAAGCATCTTAAGAACTTGATCGAGGAGATGATTAGAAAGAACCATCTGCAAAAGTATATGAAAAGGCCACAGTCTGCCAATCCTCCTCAAACTACCCAAGAGCAGAACGCATCTGGATCAGGAGATAAAGCCCCAACACTAGCTTTTCAAAGGTCCATGATTAACACCATTTCCGGAGGTCCTCATCCAGGAGGGGCAAATTGGGGAGACATTGAAAGGTATGCTTACGCGCTTAAGAATGCTCCAAAGGAAGAAAAGTGCTTGGTCTTGAACAATGCCATCTCCGCAAAGCAGCAGAAGACTTCAGTTGGGGATGTCATGTTCAAGGGGAAAGATGAGGCAGGAATAGTCACTCCGACTCAGGATCCTATGGTAGTGACGGTCGGGATAGACCCGACCACTGTGAAGCAGGTCTTAGTTGATTGTGGAGCTTCAGTGAATGGACTATTCAAAAGCACTTTCAACAAAATGAAGCTTTCCATGTCGAATGTGCTAGCGTGCCAGAAGAAAATCCAAGGGTTCACAGGGGAACTAAAGCAACCCGTTGGGGTTATTGATCAACTTGTGGAACTTGGAGACGGAGAGAGAAAAGCTTCTTTAATGAAATCCTTTGTTCTTGTAGATGAACCATTAGCATATAATGCTTTTTTGGGAAGACCAGCTCTGGCAGCTTTCAGAATTATACTAGCTCCTTGGTGCTTGACAATGAAGTTCCCAAGAGATAAGGAAATTGGTGTGGATAAGGAAGATCATGACATTGCCAGAGAATGCTATATCAATGAGCTAAGAGAAGCTAGCAAGAAGTACATAGCAAAGAGTGTGTGGGTTCCCCTCCGCATTCATGATCCTGCCTTATAGCAATTAAGGATGGCCCCTGTACTGGCGAGCATAGTGGGTCCCAAAAGGAGATGGATCCGAGGAAGGCCACTACAGGGGAGGAGAGAGAGGCTCCAACTGAAGTCACAATTCCAATTCCAGTCCATGTTAAAGATCCGGATAGAGTATTGAAGATAGGCTCTCAATTGGGCCTGAAATTGCAGAAAGAATTGATTATGTTTATGAAAGCTAATCTTGATGTGTTTGCTTGGAGTCACTCTGACATATGCGGCATATCCACCGAAGTGGCAGTTCATGCACTCAACATTGACCCAAGCATCACTCCAATCAAGCAGAAAAGAAGGATTCAGGGTCCGAAAAGGTCAGCTGCACTCAAAGAAGAAGTGGACAAACTTATGGAGAATCACTTTATACGAGAATCTACATATCCTACTTGGGTCTCGAATCCTGTACTTGTAAAGAAACCCAATGGCAAGTGGGGAGTATGCATCAATTACTCCGATCTTAATAAAGCATGTCCCAAGACAGTTTTCCACTGCCTAGAATTGACCAGCTTTTTGACGCAACATGGGGCATGACCTCCTACCTTTTATGGACGTATATTCAGGCTATAATCAAATCATGATGCATGAATCTGACCAGGAAAACACAAGCTTTATTATAGATGTTGGCTTGTATTGTTATAAAGTGATGTCGTTCGGGTTAAAAAATGCTGAAGCGACTTGTATGCGTCTTGTCAATTCCATGTTAAAATCTCAAATAGACAAGACTATGGAGGTTTATGTAGATGACATGCTGGTAAAGTTCAAAAGAGCTGATGATCATCTAGAAAACTTGGCCAAGAAGTTCAATATTCTAAGAAAATATGGCATGAAACTCAATCCTCTCAAGTGTTCGTTTGGGCTCGCATCAGGGAAGTTTCTTGGGCTTATGGTTAATGCCTAGAGCATTGAAGCCAACCCTACATAGATTACTGTTTTGATAGAAATGCAAGCCCCTAGAATGAAGAAAGAGCTACAAAGTCTAAATGGTAAAGTTGTTGCCCTGAACTGATTCATTTCTAAGTGCAACAGATCGGTGTATTCCTCTTTTCGGTGCTCTAAGAAAAGGAAGGAAATATTTCCAATGGACTCCGGAATGTCAAACTTCTTTTGAAGAGTTAATCAAGCATATGGAATCACTGCCAATGTTGTCCAAGCCTAAAGATGGAGAAGATCTGTTCTTGTATCTGGCAGTTTCATCCCATGCATTAAGCGTTGCTTTAGTCAGAGAGGAATTGAAAGTTCAAAGGCTAGTGTATTACATCAGAAAGAGGCTGTCAGGGGCAGATTTAAACTATACAAAATTGGAAAAGCTTGTGTACTGCCTGCTTATTGCCTCTAGAAAGCTAAGGCCATATTTCCAATCTCATCTTATCAAGATTCTCACAGATCAGCCTCTGAAGTAGGTCATGTTCCGTCCAGGAACTTCCAGTAGGTTACTAAAGTGGAACATCGAGCTCAGTCAATATGATATCACTTACCATCCACGAAGGGCGATTAACAGATAGGCTTTAGTAGACTTTGTCGCTAAATTTGTGGATAGCCGTGATGATAAGGAAAAAGCCATCGAAGTGGTCACTCGATGGAAATTATTTGTTGACGGTGCTATGAACGAGTATTGCTCAGGGGCAGGAGTAGTGCTTGAGACTCCTGAAGAACGTTCATTATGCTATGCCTTGAGATTAAAATTTCCTTCGAAAAATAACAAAGTAGAGTACAAAGTCCTAATTGCTGGATTGAGAATTGCAAGGAAGGCCTTACACATTTTCAGCGATTCACAGTTTTATGTCAGGTCAAGAAAGAGTTCCAGGCTAAAGTAGGAAACTTTCCAGCTTACCTATCAAAGGCTTGGGACCTGCTCGGTTACTTCGACTACTACGCTATCTCGCATATTCCTCGAGAAGAGAACCTAAAGGCAGACTCACTCGTAAAGCTCGCCAGCACGAGAGATGTACAGTTGCTGGGGATAGTCCCAGTTGAGGTTCTTTCAAATCCCAGCATCGATGACCATGATATAGATTGGATCATGGAAACTGCCACAAAACCAGAATCGTGGATCACCCCAATCAAAGATTATCTCCTTAGAGGTATACTCCTAGATGATTGGAAAAAGAGAACAAGGCTACTCAGAAAGGCTCCTTTGTATCTTATTCAAGATGGTTGATTATATAGGCGAGGTTTCTCTATGCCTTTACTTCATTTTGTTACCAAAGAGGAATCAAGAGTAATCCTGGTAGAATTGCATGAGGGGGAGTGTGGAGGACACACTGGTGGTCAGACACTAGCCAAGAAAATTCTGCGATATGGTTATTTATGGCTAGATGTGTACTTAAACTCCATGACTTACACTAATAAATGTGGCAAATGCCAGTGATTCGTAAAGATTCCAAGAGCACCATCTACTGAATTGACTAAAATGGTCAGCTGATGGTCGTTCGCCGTCTAGGGCATCGATCTAATTGGGGCATTACCTACAACAAAATCCAGTTTCAAATATGCCATTGTAGCTGTCGATTACTTCACCAAATGGGCCGAGGCAGAGCCACTGGCCACAATCACCTCAAAGAAAGTTATCAACTTTATCTTGAAGAACATTATTTGCAGGTTTGGGGTGCCATAGAAGATAATCACAGACAATGAGACATAGTTTGAGATCGAAGAGTTTAAGGAATTCCGCATCAAGTATAAGATTCGGAAGAGTTTTGCAGTAGTGGCCCATTCGCAGGCTAACGGGAAGGTCAAAGCCGTAAACAAGATCATAAAGTCAACCATCAAAAAGCATCTTGAGAAAGCTAAAGGTGGTTGGATAGACGAGCTTCCACTTGCATTATGGGCTTACCGCACCACTCATAAAACTTTGACTGGGCACACTTCGTTCTCTCTAGCATTTGGATCTAAGGCCATGATCCCGATAGAGCTGGAAGTTCCCACTCACCGCAGGATACACTTCAACCAAGAAGAGAAGAGAAGCTGCAACTTGAAGCACTCGATCAGCTCGAGGTAAGGAAAAATGAAGTAGATCTCAAAGTAGCTTCTCATCAAAGAAGGATCGCCAGACATTTCAATTCCAGATTCAAACAAAGGTCCATCGAGATTAGGGATCCTGTACTGAAAAAAATAATGACTGGAACCGGAGTTTTCAGACCCAACTGGAAAGGACCCTTCATTATATGCCAAAAGCACCTAGATGGCACCTTCAAGTTGAAGACAACAGATGGACTTCAGATTCCCAGAGCTTGGAACAACAACCATCTCCGTCGTTATTCACTTAATTTTTTACTCGTATTTTCTGTAAAAGTTGTAAATACTATGCAAATATTGTAATCAAACTTTGTGCATGTGGATGAAAAGAGTAAACTTGCTTACCTGAATCGTATATTTGTAAGCTCTTGTTTAATTATTCAAAGTTTCTAAAATCGATTTTGATTGCAGGCCATAGTACGATTACCCACCAATAATCCGATAAGACCTGGTGACCTTTACAGCAAATCCCGATGGGGACAACTCAACTAACAAGTGCCATAAACACCATTCGCAACAAGTATGAAGGTGTAGAGCACTGCCTTGCAAAAAAAAAGGCCATCAAGAGTCAGACGGTTAAAAGGTGCAATGTCAAATCTAAAATACAAAAACATTGCAAGTATCACCAAAGGGGCATCTCCCAAAAAGGGAGACTCAGGACCATAATCTTGTTACTAGGATAGCTTGTTACGACGATCGTCGGGTAATGGAACTGGCGTCCGCCCCTTGAAACTACGCAATGACAAACCCTCTCATAGTGTAGATAATCAGAAGTCCCAACCGAAATGGGGCATGAATTCAATCCATTCTCTAAAGGGCCTGGATCACCAGGTTAGAGAGTCGCATGTTTGGATTCATCAGAATTCCCCATCGAAAGGGGGTACTCGATGAGGTCGTCAATCTCAAGAAACATATGACCCAATTATGACAAACATTAGGAATAAAGGCCTCTTTGGGGGCATCTGATTAGATTGTTAGTGTCTGCTGATCACAGACTTGGTAACTGGTGGATTCAAAAGACCTCTTCGGGTCATCCGATTAGATTGTTAGTGTTTGATCATCTCATACTCGGCAATCGGCGGATTCAAAAGACCTCTTCGTGGTGAACCGAATAGATTGTTGGTGTCTGATCATCTCAGACTTGGTGACCGGCGGACTCAAAAGACCTTTTCGGAGGCATCCATTAGTTCGGCTAGCGTTCGGGTATCTCAAGTTGCGACGATCGGTGGACTTACATGACCTCTTCGGAGGCGTCCAATTAATTTGGTTAGCACCTGATTCATTCAGACTGCGACGAATGTTAGGCTTTAACCAAAGACCTCTCCGGAGGAACCTAGTGAAATCACCGATGCTAGAATACAAATGCCTAGTTGCAGATGAGAGTCTCTTATGCCTGAATTAACTAGTCGGATAAAAGAGAAAAATTGGGCTAAAAATACAAGACCTCTCAAGCAAGGGCACGAAAACCAGGAAACTTCTTCAATTAAAGGCATGAGTTTGATCGACTAAGCTAAAATCCTTGATTAATGAGTAAACTAAAAAGCTCCAAGTACAATAGCGAAAACAACAAGCCATTAAAACAGGAACTTCCAGTTTTCTAGCCATAACCAAGGAAAATTAGAAAAGTTGATCGTACTCGGCCTAAGAAGTTGGTGACAACCTTTGGTATGGGGGCATTAACTACCGCATCAACTACCACATTAAGACGGAGTAATAATGCTCACAATACATACCATAAGCTCGTCACAACTTCACACCCAACAGAAAACTTGCAGTGTAAATGTGAACAGAAACAAGTGTGGAATACAAACAGAAAAGTACGATAAAGCTAAAACAAAAGGCTTAAGCACAATATGTAAAGCACAGTTTCATCACATCAACCACAACACAAGTCGCGGATACAAGAGTTTCAAACATGAATATGCATAAAGTGATCAGCGAGGACTGGCACTCGCATATACAACCGGTCTAAATGCAGTATGTAAAAGAAAACTACAGAAAGTAAAGCAAGCTAGTCACAAGCTTTAATTCTTCTTCTTTCCATTCTTTCGAACCGTTGGACCTTGGATATAGTTTGGTAGAAGAAGGAGGAGGTGTATCAACTGGATGGTTATCGTCTTTAATTCCTATGCCACCAGAAGGACTCTCAGGAGAATAAAGAAAAATAACTCCTTTCTTTTTAATAGTGCACTTTCCTCCTTTGCGCTTCAATAATGACAAAGGCTTAGTTTTCTGCTTTTCCTGGTCCTCAGCATCTTTTTCTGGGCTTTCATCTGCATTGTCAAAATCTTCTGCCTTATCACTAGGGATATAGTTAACATCATCATCCAAACCAACAAGTGCACCAATCCTTGTGTCTTGCGATCCTGGCTGTGAAGATGCATCGCCCGGAGGAAGGGTGACAGTTGGAGCAGAAGTAGTAATTAACATCAAGGTCGAGTCAGTGATGATGGCTTTAGCCGTCGTAGTGTTGACACCGACAAGAGAAGGTTGTGGTGAGATTAAACCTAATGCAAAGGAACAACAATGAGCATGGAATGCAAGTGACCCAAGTGAATTACAAAGAGAATCCAAGTATGACATAGCCTAGTCAATCTCGATTTTACTTGGGGCTGGAAGATTTCTGTGCTCAATTCTGTATTTATCCAGGTTATCGTCATCATCCCCCTCGCCACCTCCCATATGCTGCTCGAGAATGTCCTTCTCAACAGGATGCTCCTCAGCAGGATGCTCCTTAATAGTATCATTTTCTATATGAGCAATAGAAGGGTCAGCAAGAGGTACAGTTGGAGTTTGAGAACCCGAAGCCTCAATATTGGCAAAGCTAGTAAAAGCATCGGTAGCAGTTACATCTGGGTTTCTCCCCCAAAGGATTTTGATCGCTCCTCCATAAGTTTTACCTTGCCCTTGGCCAAGGCTTCACGGGATTCCTCATCTAATAGATTGTACAAGAGGTAATCTTCGTCGTGAGTACCTTCAGCATGCTTAAGTACAGATTCCCAAACTAGGGCCAATGTCACTACAAAGTCAGATCCCAAATAGCGTAAGCTCCCCCGACTTATAACTCTGTAGATGTAAAATTTAAATAAAGTGGCATCGGCGTCCGCCTTAGCATTTTCGAGAGCAGCCAAAGCTTTAACTCTATTCTCCTCAAGAAGTTCAGCCCTAGTATTCAGCATAGAAATAGCCAAGCTCTGAGAGGTATTCTTCTCGTGAAGGATGACATTCTCTTGTTGATAAGTGGTGGAAGATTGATTTTCTATGGCTAATTGTGATTCAGCAATTTGTTGGCCAGACTGAGCATCTTTAACCTGTGTTATAAGCGCATTTTCTCTTAGCTTAATGGCAGCGAGCTCTTCCTTAAGCCTCCTGTTTTCAGCCTCTAGCCCTTCTAACTTTGTGTTTCTCTGTGTAAGAGAGACAATGGTATTATCCTAGGATTCAAGAACTTTGGCCCACTCAACCTTATCATTCTCTAAAGTAGCAATTTTATCAATATTAACTATGTTAAGCCTTTGGAGATTGTCATAAAACTTATACCATAAACCCAGCTGCTTACCAGCTCGGTTGCTGACTACATCTAGCTGTGTCTCGAGCTGACTTTTAGCAGTTTCCAACCGTGTAAGCATGTTGCCTTTTAAGGTGCCCAGTTCTCTAAGTATATCCCGCCTATCAGATGGGTAAATATCCAAGTCAAAGTATATCCCTTGCAAACATCAACCCTTGAATCGTTCAGCAAGTACAGTATTTGCCGGGGCAGGATTGTAATGGGGCCTCTATATGATCGCTAGAATATCAACAGGAGGAACAGCGGACGAAGTAATTTGGGTGGCAGCAGGAAGTTTGTCTGATCTAAGGCGCTTTTGACAATCATCCCTGCCTTGATCATCTTTATTCCTCTTTCTTCGCCGGGTTTCCTCATCTTCTCGATCATCATCTCGGTCATCATAGTGGTCATCGTATTTGTCTCCATCACCATGAGAACCTCGTGCCCTCTCCCTCTCATGTCTTCCTCTCTCATTAGCATCTGACATATCTTGGTGATCGTGCCTCTATGCCTTTGCTCATCAGTCACTAAGAAGCCATGTTGTGAGTATTGTGGATGAGGGGTTGTATGAGATGCTTTGGATTGTAATTGCTGGTGTGTTGTTTAAAGTTCTTTATAAATGGATAATTCATTTCTGGACCTGAAAAAAGTCAAAGTAGGATTTCAGTACTTAGACTGGAAAGTACGGGAGCAAATTATAAAGCTTATGCAACGCATCAGAAACTTATAGCGCATGTAAAATATTTTCTAATGCGCATCTAATAAGGAACCGCTCTTAAGTGGTGAATCTAAATCAATCCCTGTGTCTGCAAGCGTTTTCCCTGATGGAGAAGATTGAGCTACAATTGTCTCAGTTCCAGATTTTTTTAACCAATGTCACCGGATTCGAGGTCATTGTGTCACTTAGGACAAGATCCTTAGCAGTGCTGAGGTCACTCAAATTCTTAAAGGTGTCCATAGGACTCTCCTCGTGGGTATGTGGAACGAAAGGATCCTCAATTACCTTCTCGATAATTGGATCGGCTCCCGAAGTGGTCTCACCTTCCTCAGTCTGTTCAGTATCCTTCATAAGACTTTTACCCTCGCGCTGTCTAAACTCTTCTTCTTCAATAGGAGTCAGTTTAGACTTAAGAGGTGATTTATTACCACCAGCAGGATCTGAACACTTTTCAGCAAAGATTTGTCGACTTGACTTTGCGATGCATCGTCATCTCCAGAAGTACCAACATCTGGTGCTGCTTGTGTAGACTTAGGTATTAGAGGTGCTTCTTTGGAAGGGCAGAAAAATGAAGCAGTCTGTATTTGCGAAGGGACTCCTCTTTTATTATATATCTTTTCCATCTCTCTAATTCACCAATGGCTCTATGATCTTCGTAAATGGGCTTATAAGGAGCAACATCTTTATCCTTGATAGGAGCCGGAATAACTAAAAATGGAGAAATAAAGTTTAGTGATCGAGACTTATAGAGAATTAGATAAGAATTTTTATAAGGAGAAAGTTCACCTCCTTCTGTCCAATTCCCGCGAAAGGTCTTGGGGCAGCGAATGAAGAAAAATTGGGTTAGGAATCCCGAAACACTCACCGGCAAATCAAGTACAAGTTTTCAGTTTTGGGCACCCTCGACAAGTATAATTGAAGGATTATCTTTCCTCTTCTTAAAAGATAATAAATAAAGAATCTCCTGAAAAGTAGGATCACGTTCCTCTGTTTGCATAGTACGTATATAAAGCCCTAACAGTATGATATATCCATTCGGGTGAAGTTGAAAAGGGGAAATGGCCATGCGATTCAGGATTCGCTCTAAGAAAGGATTAAATGGAGGGATGGCGCCACTCGCTAACATGTGTTGGTTCACAGCTACATATCCAGTCAGGGGTTGATTTGTGAAAACACACTCAGCTGGCAATATCGCATCGGTAATAGGAATTCCATATTGAGTGCACAATTGTTTAAACTGGTCTTGGTTCAAAATAGTGGAATACCTTTTTGGAACCAGAGCATTAAGAGGGCGAAGCTCTAGAAATGGTGGAACAGGAATCTGGCCAAGAACTGCAGTTACTATGGTCTCAGGAGCTGTGGTAGAGGTCTCGACTTGAGCAAAAGATGTTCCTTTGGTTTGAAGGCGAGTATGCTTCCTAGTAGTCATTCTACACAAATGTACCTGTTTATAAACATATTTCAAGTACGCACTACTTAAAAGTGGAGTGTCATGCAAAACTATAATCTAAGCGAGGCTTGAAATCTACAATCTGTCATATGTCGGTTAATCGATATCAAGCGTCGTTACTAACTTAAACTAAAATGTCGTGTATGTGTGTGTAAGTAAGACTTGACAAGTTATAAACTGTAAAGAAAAATAAGCTTGTATAGATATGGCACCTAGTATAAATCTTGAAGTTTATTGTGGTATGTTTTATTATATAACCCGTTATCGAGGTGGACAATCGATAATGAAGTATAAGTCCAAAATATACAAGTGCTTGTTGTCGTTGTAAGTCAGAAAACAGGATACAAAAGGTGTTTTGTTCTTAAAGCACAAATGTGGCTTGGTCAAGCTCTGGAATGCTAAAATATAACATGTGTCAAAATAAAACTTCGAGCATCGAAGGACTAATCTCCTAATGACCTGGAAGCCAGATCGCTCCATAACCCAAAAGCTCAAGTCGCCGCAACGTGTCAGAGATTTAGGTCGTGATGCTGTATCAAATGTTAAGTCGTATGTTAGCTAGGAGCTTGGGTCATTCAAAAACCTAAGAAGAAGTCAGGACATCGTAGGCTAAACCCTTCAAAGTTCAGGTAGCAAATAACTTGAAAGAAGTTAGGCCGTGAGCTTTAGTTCGTGGGTCGTGGAAGGGATTCAGGTCATATGCAGCTTCAGAACCTTAGGTCGTTTCGATCATTTTACAAACTCATGGGTCATAAAACATCAGTGACCGGAACTTAGGTCGTATTCTAGCCTACAAGTTCAAATCGTGGCTCTATCCAAAGCTACAGATTGTGTGCACGACCTAACGGCTTGGTTTGATTCTCGACCTGATTCCAGAACTGTGTAAAGATGTTCAAATACACAGTGGCCATTCTAAAGACATGAATTCATTTACCGTTATGATTGCAATACAATAGTTATCACATAGAAACTCAAGCAAATGTTTGCATCATTAGTTAGGTTGTCAACATAAAAATCACCACAATCATGGTTATACAAAAAATTAGGCATCATCAACAAACAATGGTGTTTCATCCAAGCATAAACATCACAAAGGATTATTTGAAGCTACTAATGTTGATCATATTACTATTTTTTCAAGACTTAATGGATGAATTTCGAGTTGAGATTCATACTACAACTACAAAATCAATACATCATCAGTATGTTGTACAACACGAAGGACATCACCCGGTTTCAACGTATAAACCTTCAACAAATTCGATCAAAAAAACCAACCAAAGAATCGTATTGACAGCAATCCAAATCTAATTCCCAATACAATCCAAATCAGATTTATGAACACCACGTCCGAGCATCAAAATTGAAGCCAAAACCTTAATTTGTGATCCCTCGATCAAAAAATTCCCAAACCCTAGATGCTGAAAAACAAAAATTCAAAAATTTAAAGAAAATCAGTACCTGTAGCGGGTTAAGAAGGAATTCAATGATCGAAGACTTGATGGTAAAAGCTTTTGGAATCTCGACAATGGTAGAGTGGACCGAATTTGACAAAATCAATTGCAGATAAAATTGGTTCGCCTGTGTTGAAAGAGATTTTCGGATTGAGGACGATTGAATCTCTGCTAAGCAGCGATGATGCTGTTTGATTGGATGCAAAAGTGATGGAGATTGCTAGTGTTTTCTTTCAGAGATGATCCACCATTAACGAAGCTTGGTTTGCTGAAGAGGGTAATGTGAAGGGACAAGCGGTCTAAAGAAAAATACAAAGGCGCAAAAGGAAAATGGGCTAGGTCCGATCTAATTCAAAGTCCAAACACGACCCGATGCCGCATGTATGGTGACGACCTAACAAATCATGTCAGAATCATCTGGATCGAAGCTCGTATTATTTGCAAAAGATACAAACTTCGAGGGGCAAATGTTAGTCCATAAAATATGGCTCTATGATAAGTCGTTACCATCCTTTAGGGTTAGGTCATTATCGGGTCAAAGAGTCAGGTCGTATGCCCTAGACCGTTAAGGCCTTAAAGTCTTTAAAAGCCTGATCCCAAAGTTAGGTCCTTATAGGTATATCAGGCCATAGGTCGCATAACACGTACTCACAAGGTTAAGGCGCAAGCTCTAAGGCCGTCTGCACTAAGTTTGATTAAAGACGTTACTTGCCACGTCATCAGCAATAGAACAGAACGTTATAAGCATCTGCATCTTCAGGCCGTGGCCAAGGGACCAAAAGCAGGTCGTTCTTAAGAAGTTGCAACCAGGTCGTACTATGCTAGGTCGTAACTGACCTAGGCCTTAGGTCATGACCAACCTAAGGATTTAGACCGTGGCTAACTGAAAGCTTCAGACCGTTTCTTGGAGAGCACGACAGTGCTAGGTCGTAAGCTGTAACCGACTTATACCCTAGGTCGTTCGATGACCTGACTACATGTACACTATATTTTCAGGCTCCTCCACTCCATATCTGCTCCTATAAATACCCCCACTTCACCACCATAATGGGGAGAGAATTTTCTCTCCACGAAGTGCTATCCACTTCATTTCTCAACCATTCCAAGTCATTCCAATCAACATTAATCTTCCATCTATCCTTCATTCACCATCATACCTTCCGTGGATTCACCGAAAATTAGATAAGTGCTCCAATCGTTGAAGAATCCTCCAATAATTGTCGCATCTATAGAGATCTCGTTGTTTTCACATTGAATTCAACTGAATCAAGTGTAAAAGAAGAGAAGAGAGTGAAATAATTGTAAAAAAGAGAAAATGTATGAGATTGAAAAGAGCATGTACCTTGTAATGGCCACCATGATAATGAAATTTGCTTCCATAGTGGACGTAGGTCAAAATTGAGACTGAACCACTTTAAATTTCCTTGTCTTTACTTTTTTTCTTTATGTTTGTGGCTCCGTATTTTTTAGATCTTATTCTTTGAGAAGTGTAAAATCCTCTTCGGGGGTGTTTGTGCCATTTTTGGTATAAACACCGGCCACACATGACTGCCCACTCATTTAGCTTGAGTGTAGCGAATGTATTATCACCCAACGCCTTTAAGGGCCCACCATCCATCTGCGGAGATACAGAAGCGAAAAAAGAAGAAATGAGGATTTTTTTTAGATTGTTAATAGTACACCCTGCTTGGGTGTGACCCAACTAGTCATGCTGACTGCCCGATTTTTGTCATTTTCCGGTTGTGAGGCTTGAGGCTACGTCTGTCTTCTTGAATAACACATCACCATTTACTTTGAATGCCATATCATCAAACCCGTCAAACTACTAATTTATTTCCTAAAAATATTATAGGTATAAAAACTAAGAGAAACGAATTCCTACGCCACCAAACTTAATACCTCTAAGAGATTAATCGTACGTGATTTGTTAGGCATAATTTGTTAGACATTCGTCCATACAAGTTGTCCTAAGACTGGAAAAACTGAAGGCACTCTTCTACCGCATCCAAAGGATCGGTAGCGAGTAGTCCTTGCAATTAATAAAATCTCACTTACGACCAAATCACGTCAGAATACCTCTGGTTGAGAATATTCGACAAGTAATCCTTCTGCTCATGAAGATCCACGGTCTTCAATTTCTCCACCTTGATAAACATCTTCCACGTTTCGTATTTGTTGGTCGGAATGGTTTTCGAATTCCAATTTTATCCCGGTCTTTCCGTATCAACAAGACTTTGGGCCAGATTTTGATAGTCAGTTATTTAACAATTAAAATAAAACAACCATTCGTCCATAAAAAGAAAACGAATTCACTGAATCAATATCTAACATCATTTGTCCTCTTTAACTAACTATCGGTTAATTAAACTTCAAAAATCTTTAGTCTTTCAACATTCGAAAACATTTCCATTTCTATTCTACTATTCAATTTAAAATATGGTCTCTGGAATCATTAACGCTTATTAACTTACTTCATTTAGCCCATCCTCTCTGTTGAACCTGGCCATTCCTTAGTCAACAATGAAGCCAGTCAAGTTGGGGTATAATTACCTCTCAGACCTTAACTGAACAACATTATTACCTTCGGAATAGACAGAGTTCACAACTTCGAATACCAACAACATATACTCCAGTAAACATCGGATTCATTTTAAGAATCTACATCCTTTTATGAAATAACACTGAATAGCACTATTATCCATGCTTTCAAATGTCAATTTTAAAGTATACTTTTGTTCATTAAGGGTAAATAAATCAAAATAATTATATCTTAGTTAAAGCGAAAGTAAATAGTACTTCCTTAAAACTCGACATAGTCAAACTTCATCGTAAAACTCTTTTCCAAATAATCTCTTATTCGATAAATATTCCAAGATTCTCACTTTGATTATTAAGTAATAATCAAATTCCAACATTTTTAGAAATCAAATTTATTTTCTTTATCATTTACTATTATGATTAAAATAGTAACCCTTCCATTAAAGGACATCCAAAATAATATTCAACTTTAAAAATAATTGACGATTCAATAAACAATCATTTCTAGTTAAAAATAGTTGATTTAAGTCAAATCAAAGCACGGTTAATTTGTTAAACAATTCCAATAAATCTTATTAAAGTAACTAATATAATTAAATTAAATAAATTCCATTCACGTCATTGCTTACTTAGAAATTTAAATGATTATAAGATGTAATTAACTTTGGTATTTCAAACGAAATCATATTTCAAAATCATATATGAACATAAATTTGAAAACGTATTGAATCGATTTAATATCAATTTCAAAAATCTTTATTTGTATCGATGGTACTAAAGAGGAAAATGTCTATTAAAGTATCAACCCGTGAAATATTAGTCAATTTCACATTCAATAGCAATATATAAGCATACCGATAAGCATTATCAATAATAGTGAGGAATTCGGTTGGATTCCTCCAACCTGTCCTTCCCTGCATCACAATGAGTTATCTAAATTTCAATGCAGCAATATATATATATATATATATATATATATCATAATAAACAGAAATAAAAAATTTAACTAATAGCGGCCAACAATCAATTAACAACATCAATTAAAACATCCAATTATTTATTAAATACGTTTATATTATTATAAACGTAACCAACAAGGTAAGTTACCACGTTAGGAATATAATAATTAAAATAACGAATTAATTCAATTAAATTAAACAAACTTCTAATTTAATCAATGAGCATCAAAAATATTCAGCACCCACGCAAACATCCATCCAATCATCAATCATTAGCAAATGTTGCACACAAAATAAAAACCCGTCTTATAGAAAAATATAAGCGAGATAACTGAGCGAGTTGAACTCACCTTGATTCCATTCAACGTTGAAATAATTCGTTTTAATAACTCGCAGTTGCGCCCAACTCTGTCCAAACCAGCTCCATATTATTACGTCCGTCGATACAGTCCAAATGCCCTTTGGTTTGTTTCATTCTACTACTGTTTGACATTATAAAATCAATACGGTATTTAATTATTTAAATTAACATTATAAATAACTTAATAAAAGTTTAATAACCTAAAACTATATTTACTGTTACATACAAATCCAAATATTAATCTTCCACTAGGGGCATTAAACAGCTTAGGTATTTTTAAATACTCGATCAGGCATTTTATATATAACCTAGCCACGTTATACATACTTTAACCGACCACGCTAATCCATATTGGGCACAGTTTAATATTTGTATGTGAATAAATCTGGATTGTGTACTATATTTTTTTTACATATTGTTAAACCAATAGCCACGTCATCAAGCATATATAATTATGGATTTGGCTTACTAAACTTAATTAATATATTTAGATAACGATTAGGCAAAATAATAGTGATTAGGCATATCTAAATAAAGTTTAGGCACCTTTGAACTATTCCTCCTCCTTTTACCTGCTTGTGTTTCTTCTAATATATCTTCCTTCTCCTGCATATATTATTCGAACCCGATACTCCATGCACCACCAGCTTGTGCCGCCTCCTTCACCATTCCCGATCACTGCCTCCACTTCTTTGAAGCTCCAGCTCCTCGAGTCCAAAAAATCTTCCCACCTTCCCTGTGCCTTCTCCTTCCTGTTATCTTTTTTCTCTTTCTTTTGCACCTGTTGTTCAACACCCATACTCCTAACCCTGCGCCGTACGTTGCCATCCACTTCTGCGCCTAACGCCTCACGCTAGAAACCCATCAGATCCGGTTGCCTGGAGCGACGTGACATGTTCCTCCTTCGGCCCCATCCTCGATTGATCCAGTGCCTCATATTGCCGGCAGCTGCTCCACGAACATCAGCTCTTTCGAGCTCAACTTCGGTCAAAATACAACACAAAACCTACATCCTCCGTTCAATCTCGACCCAAATCTAAACTAGAAAAATGGGTTTTTATCTTTCATTTGCGTTGAATGAAGCTTGGTTGATATTGTTTTCGTGATAGAGTTCGGTTTTCTATTGCTCAAAACAAATGGAAATGAGGCAGCCAAGTGTGAATATATACAAGAGGAGATAGTTTGGGTAGCACGTAATGTATGGTACGAGTAGGTATGTAGAAGCTTTTAGAGTAGTTGTACATTCATTTAATTTTAATAGAACGTGCATGTGCTGCATTAAAATGGATAAGAAACAGTAGATGGTTGTGTGATAGTGTGCTTTGATAGTTACAGGGTAGGTGTTCAGTATGTCGGGTTTCTAGAAGCAAGAAGCATGTGCTTCTTTAAATCGATATGGAATTAACACCGTTTCGATTTTAATTTCGCATGTACTGGGCATGCTAAGAGATGGAATAGGCATGGTAGTTGTTTGTTGTCCATGTGAATGAGCTGTTGATTTGAGTTAGGCAATTTGTTGTAAAGAAATTTGGCAGCGGTGACACCTGGAAAGGGGAGTAGCTAGGATAGAAACAACGAGGTTTGTTGTGTTCTACGCGAATTCAAATGTAGGGTAATAAACAACATGTTAACTTCATAATGTATACAGTATCGCTGTTCAACGTTAGTGTTTGAGTTTTTCACCAGCAGATCCGAACTCCAAACATGACAAAAATGGACGTACTGCTACGTCTTGCCGTTCCAGTCCCAATGAAATTAATTTTGTTGAATACGGACTCCGTCTGCACAACGAAGTTATTTTAATTTTTCGATTCGCCTTTAAATTGCATCTGCGAAGAAAATAACTCTGATTTGCTTCAAACTGGAAATCTAACAATAACTAGTTATACGTATTCCAATAAAACTCGTTTTGTCGAAAATGGAAATCGTTTGAAAAACGGTTTTTTCTAAGGCCTATATATTATCGATATAAATATAAATAAATTTCCAAAACAATTCTATTTAAATAATAATAAATTATTATTATCGAATATATCCAAATGGAATAAGATATAACTTCAACATAAACCAATATGGAATTACAACTCAACATAAATATTTCTGAGTTAAACGATATTCAAAATTAAATAGAAATCCATTCAAATTTATTAAATAAATGTTATAATTTATAAATGATTTCATAGCGACTATTTGAAAATTTGAATTGGACATAACTTGCAATCTATAATATGAAATCTCCAATTTTCTCCTTCATTTGAAAAATATAATCAAATATATTTAAATGTTTCTTGTTTCATAGAATTCCGACTTATTTCGGATCCTGTATATTCAACTAAAGTTCAAAATTGAATATTACGAACTACCACGACGTTGCGCGCTCTTTTTAATTATATTATAAATTTATATGCTCGAACTCCATTTTCGATAAATAAATTCGATATAAAATCCATTTATATTATCAAATCAATATTTAAAATGGATTTAAATATTCGTAATTAACGTTCAAAAATCTGGGACGTTACATCAAGTGTTTAGAAATCTCAATCGATGCCTTTTTGTCCCAAGTATCGACCGGAATTCATAAATACACAACGGAACAAATTAACACAATACATAACCATTTTTATATCAAAATTACAAGTACGCTCTCTCATATACACTTAAAATTGTTCTCAAATAAAGCCAAAGTTATCGCTAAAACAAGCTCTGATACCAAATGTAACAACTTGGATTTTTGGTCGTTCAAATCAACAAAAATCCATAAATGCGACTCAAACGAATCCGAAAGTACATATAGTTATTGGCATTAATATAAGAAAAATAAGAAAGAAGAAAACAACCATAGAATCTCACAGCGGAAGGACGAAATATAATAAACGAATAACAGTTCATGAAGCTGTTAAAACATACATTTGATTATACTATACAACAAGTATCAGAGTTAATTATCACACAACATACCAATATGTGTAGCGAAATAATACTAATAAATACGCATGTTAAACTTCATCTTCATCTTCATAATGTTGTCTTCAATAACTGAAAAACTCTGGCTGACCCAAGCGCAAATGAAAAGACAAAAATACTCGGATCAAAACTGAAATATTTCCATACCAGTCAAATCAAAACCATGTAATAATATGAGTGTCACAACGTCAGAGATGCTTATGGTAATTCACATATCTTATCCAATGTGTTCGTTAGTGCAATAACTTAAGAGATGTTACAGGAGTTTCCATTTCCTAAGGATCCATTAAACTAAATACTATATAATACAATACGCTATTATAATTGTGTCGATGGTTAAATATAAAATATTAAAATCGCGTAAGCGGGATTACATTTTTACCCTTACACCGTTATAATACCGTAGTCTATACAGATACCGTAAAGTCCACCGTAAACTAGTGGCTATTAGAGGCACTCTATAGGTATAGTATCACTACAAGAAAAAGTAGAATAGACATCACAATTTTAACATCGTCGTAAATTCATCCGATGTCAAAACATATTTTTAACATCACTAATCTTCAAAGTGACGTCGTTGGTTTTTCAGGCATCGATTTATTGAACGACTGATGTCTTAAATACACTTTTTAAAAATTGAACTTAGGCCGCTTATCTATTACATCACTTGTTGAACGACAGTTTTTAAAGTGATGTTGTTGTCCATTACATCACTTGTTAAATGTATTATTGTTAATGATTAATAATTAGTAAATTATTGTTAATATTTATTAATTATATTTTATAGTAAATATTTATTAATTATAGTTAATATTATAATTAGTAAATTATAGTTAATATTTTTTTGTAATTATAAATAATATTTATTAATTATAGTTAATATTTATTAATTATATTTTATAGTAAAATTATAACTTATATTAATAAATAAATTGAAATGTGTTTAACATTAATTATATTTTATACTAATTATAGTTAATATTTATTAATTATAGTTAATATTTATTAATTATATTATAATTAGTAAATTATAGTTAATATTTTTTTAGTAATTATTGTTAATATTTATTAATTAGAGTTATTATTATAACTAGTAAATTATAATTAATATTTTTTAGTATTATAGTTAATATTTATTAATTATAGTTAATATTTAATTATATTTTATAGTAAGATTACATTTTATAGTAAAATTTGTATTATTGCTGAGATGGATTGTACCCAAAAATTATTAAAATAGTTGTTGTCTATTACGGCTGACGTCCCGGATGGGGTCGACCTCTTCCACGTCAGTTTTTATGCATCATTTACATTAGCTTCTTACGTGATGTTAAAGGTCTTTTTGTCAATCCGCATCCTCCATAATTGGCTATATCTAGTCGTTGATCACTTCTATTAATCCACAACCATCAAAACCCTTCAATAAGCCTCTTTCACGTGATCACCAATTTCCTTCTCCTTTCTTCAGTGAATCAAATATGTTCCTTCATCATTTTTATTTCTTCCGAAAATTCTCCGTAAATCGAAATCGCTCCTCCATCGTCCCTCCGTCGTTCCCCCAATCGAAATCCCCAAATCAAATCCGAAAATCCCCAAACCGAATCGAAATCTCTCTTCCAGAGTCACCAATTCTCACTTTATTTTCATTTTTTGGAGAACTTTGCAGCGAAGATGGTTGCGTCCTTAACTCCAGTCACGGTTGAAGATCGCTTTTCTGTGTAGCTCGAGGGCTTCTCCTCCTCTCATCCAGATTCTTGCGTTGGTTGATGCTCTTATGTCTTTTCGAAAGTAGATTGGATTGACTCGGTTGATTTGGGTTTATCCGATACAGCCATGGCTTTAAATGAGGTTAGAATTGGTGACTCTCCTACATAGTCTCTACTACCTGCACTCTCATTTTCACTTGTTAAACATTTGTATTTGAATATTCATCTACATAAATAATGGCGTTAAGTAAGAAATTACCAGGTGGGGAGGGGTAGGTTGGAGTATAATGCTTAGCAGAAGCACCCCAAATGGGATCTTCCTCCACTCTCCCAGTTATGGCTTCTAAGTTTACGTTAGGACTTGTAGTCTTGTCAATTCTTTCTATATACGTGATATGTTGATATTAGTTACTATAAAATATGTTAAGGGCATACTGCCAACAGAATTCTGATGATTCTCTGATGAGTATGAATGAAGTAGAGAATTCTGATTCTCTGATGAGTATGAATGAGGTAGCAAGTATATTTGTTACCAAAAAATAGTTGGTAAAATTAACAAGGATGGACTTACAGTTTGCTTTTCTTATGATCAATTTTTACCTGCTTGTTCTTGTTGGGTTGTGAAAATTGATTTTCCAATGTATATGCTCTTTTATGAGATTTATTTTGCTTGCAAGTTATATTTTTTTCCCCAATGTATATGCTCTTTCAGATTGACTGTTGAGAAGTACCCTCACAACAGGACGCTTGGATGCCGCGAATTTGTTGATGGAGAGGTTGGGATCCTAAAGGTGTTTATAATCCTTTATTTTAGCTGTTCTGTTTGCATGTTCATGACATTACGTTTCTATATTAGAATGCAATTGAGAGTACATGTATACACTTTATAATATAATGAAGAACATAAATGTTTTAGAAGCCATTGGTTTATTTTAATGGCTATGTAAAGATTGTTATATTCTATTTTTTTGCTTGGCTTTGGTCTAATTTATAGGAAAATTTAAAGGCCAAAGTGCACACAGCTGTTTATTTCTGACTATTGCAAGCATGTCTTAGTCTACGTACATGTAACATGTCTTAGCCTTGTACAATAATGTACACTAGTGGAACAACTGGTGATCCTAAAGGTGTTTTGATTTCAAATGAAAGTATTACCACTCTTATTGCTAGTGTGATCAGATTTTTTAGCTCCGTGAATGAAGCATTGATTCAGTGCGATGTTTATTTATCCTATCTCCCTCTTGCACATATCTTTGATCGGGTGATTGAAGAACGCTTTATCTTTACTGGTGCTTCCATTAAATTTTGGCATGGTGATGTCAAACTATTGATGGGTGGTGAATTTTGTCTTCCATTAATAACTCATTGTTATTATTCTCATAAATAATTCAATAGCTAATTTTTATTGTTGAATTACATTCAACTCTTTTTTGTACAATGGTTTCAGGCAGAAAATGTTATCACAAAACTGGTGGTTCACTTTCCGATAATGAAAATCAAGATCAAGTCAACTAGAGTGATGAGTGTTGTAGCGAGGTGGCAATGTAAAAATGATTGTGTAATGTATTGAATTGTGTATGAGAAATGTGAATAAAATATTTAAATAAATAAAAATACTGTTTGAATATTAAATTCTGTTGAATAGTATTTCATTTAATAAATATTTATTTTTGTATATGAGATGAGAAAACAACATAAACAAGCCATCATAGACATCAGTCAAGAGCTGATATGGTAAAATACTTATTATAACAGTTAATTAATTATTTTATGATGTCTTAATGTTGCTTCGACATCGATGTAAAAAACTTGGCACTTTTGACATCACCAACATCAACATCGCTCCCGAAAAATGGAGTCATCGTTTTTTAGCCGATGTCTACGTGAAGTTTTCTTGCAGTGTATAAATCAAAATCGTAGGGGGCTCGATCAGGATAAATATGACAAGGCATCGAGACAATAAACATCTATATGATTCTACCGGATTGCAGATCCAGGCAGGTGGTAACGCATAGCCGCGACTACCGCCCACCCCAGACAATACTCCCAAATTCAGAGGCACCCAAATCAATCACAAAGTAATATGTATGGTATCGAAGAAGCATGCCTGCTAAGAGTAGCGAACTCACATTAGCCTGGGTATGGCTCCTATTTTAGCCATTTAATTATGACCCGAAGGTCAATGCTATCCATCAACGTTTTCTTTCTTCAAATCCATTAATATCCTCCAAATCATCCAACTCCATTCTGAATTCTACACCACGTGCACAGTTGTTAAAGTTGTTTTCGGTATTGGCGGGGGTATGGAAATATCCAATCCCAGACTCTTTAACAACCAAACGTTTACATTTCTCACACCGGTCGATGCTTTTACATTTCAAAGGGGTTCATACTTTATATCAAAATATCATATTTTTGCTCTGAAGTCATTTCAATAGTCAAGATAGAATATTTCGTATTAAATTTCCATTTAAAACCAAACCTAGAGTCTTGAAACTATTCCAATTTGAATATTTAAAATAGTTGGAAGGTATATTAAAATAATTTAGATATATATTTGAAATAATTTGGAAATAAATAGTTAGGAAAATAAAAGTTTAAATAAATAGTTTTGAATATAAAATAGTATTTATCAAAATTTAGTTATATATATATATATATATATATATATATATTGTTAATGTTAGCCTGCTATGTGACCAGGCTACCCAAAGCCAGGAATTTGAGTATGAACTTACATTGATTGATGATCAGTTAGATGGAGTGCTAGAAGGTTGGAAAACTTGAATTGTACATGCAAATGTCACTGGATCGGATCCCCCTTTCGGATCGGATCGGATACCTCCTTTCGGATTGGATCGGATCAAATCCCCCTCTCCGGATCGGATCGGGTTGGGATAGCTCGGATCGGTTCGGATGGAATAGCTCGGGTCGGATCGGATGGGTGCAACAAGATCGGTTCGGATCGGATCTAAGCCTCCTAACCGAACTGCCTGAAACACGCAACTTCCCTTCATCGGAGACCTATTCTTGTGCCTATTTACCCGGACCGATTGACACTTGTAAGCCCACGAATGAAGCCACGCTCCCCACTTTCTCCATCATTCTCGAAGTCCTCCATGATGTTTCCACGTGGCCACACATCCCAACCGATTTTACACCTATAAATAAACATACAGTGCATCATTTGAAGGGGGTTCAGACACTTAATTCATTAATGGCATCCATGGCCGAATTTCTCAATCAACAACCACCTTCTTCTCCAATAAAAATCAATGAATTCAGAGAGAATAATTCATTGTATTCGAGTGATTGTGTGAATGTATTCATTGTAATTGTAATTCTGGAATGAAATGAGAAACTATGAAGTGGACGTAGGCTAGTTAATGCCGAACCACTATAAATCTTGTGTGTTGATTGATTTCTCTTCCTTTTTCATTATTATTCTTCGCACAAATTGGGTGTTAGGACCATTTTTTGGTCTAACAGTTAAATATAGAAGAAGTTAATAAAATAGATAGTTGATTGTTAAAATCGTTTATTTAAAATTATTAATACATGTATAAGTTAAAACTAAAATAGTTTATAAAGTAAAATGGTTTATACAGTAAAATAGTTATTTATTAAAGTAGTTAAAAATAGTAACAATATATACAGAAGTTAAAAATTAAATAATTTATAAGTAAAATAGTTATTTACCAAAATAGCTTAAAATACTATAGTTGGAATTAGAATTGTTTCTTCCAAACTTCAATTAAACTTGAAGTCATATTCCTATTTCAAATCAAATCAATTCAATTTCATATTTTAATTCGATTCAACTTTAAATTCAACTCAACAAGTCGATTCGATTATTTGAAGTTTCAACTAGAATTCTCACTTTAAATTATTTGAATTTAAAATAATCTCGAGTTCACTATTCAAATATCATTTTAAATCGAGTTAATTTAAAGCAAATTTCAATATGGATAAAAAAATCAATTTCAATATATTCAGTTCATATTAATTTTCATTTTTAGATTCAGTTTATAACATTAAATAATTTCCTTTAGCTTATACATTTCAAAATCCAAAGTCCAAGTTCAAAGGAAATCGATTTAGTTTAGATTTTCTTTAAACCAATAATTCAAGATTCAAGGTTAAAACAGATTTTATTTTACCAACCAAGGTCCATATATAATCTTCTATCCTAGGGCCAACTGATACTTAAAGTTTAATTTTAGTATTTTAGGAATATGTATGTATGTATATATATATATATATATATATAAATTTCAACCCAAATCAGGGTCATAGGTATTTATCATTTCAACCTACGTTCTTTATTCATTTCAATGATTAATCCCAGATTTATTTGATGCCCGTAACATCTAGGGTAAATGGTTAGGATTAATCGATACAAACAAACAGTCATATATAATAATTGTGAATAATGGTAAATTCACACAATTAAACATCAATATACCAGACATATCAATCCAAGGCATCCATCCAAATCAATCAATCCAAATAGTTCAGTACCACATCTATTTACTAGTAATCAGGTGTCGATTTTAAACTAGTAAATAAAAGATAAATTTTACTTAATTGTAAAATTTAAACTAATAGTCAAATTAAATTACACTATCGATGTCAATCAATATAAATAGGCAAATTTAACTACAATAAGCAATCAATACAATCATACTATATAATCAAATATTTTAGTTAAGTGTGAGTTAATTTATTCATTCACCTTTGATTTCGAACGCGTTTGAAATATAAAAAGACGCCCAAAATTTTATTGTCTCCAAATCCAATCAAACTAGCTCTAATGAATCTAATAATCAATACGATCCTAACGAAACTAACCGTGAATAAATCTATGTTCGTATAAGAAAGTTATACACTTTTTAAGTTATATGAATTTTAAATTAAAACTAAAATAAACAAAACAACTCACCATCTCAACGAAATATTAAACCGATTGATCCAGCGAACTTCTCTTCGCAAAAGCTTCCTCCTCGACACAATCGTCTCTAACTCACCATACTCCATGAAATTGCTTTCCACAGCCTCGAACGCACGCCACAAAAATATGTGCCACACTTTTTATTTTCGGAATCTCACCTAAATCGCACACAATATGCTATTCCATGCCACAAACCCGAATAAGATCACTAAATCGTGAAACAATCTCTACAAAATTCCCAATTCGGCACCCTAGTTTGTATCTTTTATTGTAAACATGATACCCAAAAGATTTGAGGCAGTTGTGTAGAATCGAAGATCTTGTAGTTGCCAACTCAAAGAATTTTGTTTCATAATTTTTCATTTGAAAATTTTGGAGATATAATTTTTCAGTGTTTCATTTTTTTTTTCTTTTACTGCAATCGTGTATAAGAAACAAAAGAGATGGCGACTTGTTTTGTGTATCAGGGAATACGAGGGAATGAGAAAATTTAGGTTACCACTTAAGGATTATTAATGGACAAGGAATTTCAATGGTTAATTAAATGAATAAAACATTCAATCTTTTCTTATTCACATTTAATTCAATTTCAAACGTTGCTAACTTAAAATAAGGCTTATATTAGTTATAAGAATCAACCGCATATATTATAAATCTCAAATTCAATTATTATTTACCAATTTCCATTGAACATTAATCAAATAAATTATATTAAATTAATTAACTTCCATTTTTATTCAATCTTCATAAGTAACAAATTTTATTGTTTTGATTACTCAAAAATTTACCATAGTTTAAAACAAATTCGCATATTAAATTCAAAGTTAGTTATTACACTAATTTTCAATGTTTAGTTTCAATTGCAATTAAATCTGATTAAGTATATTTTTAATTCCAATAAATTGGTAATTTAATTACAGTCCTTTATATTCAAAGAAATTTTTATACCTAGTTAACATACATTTATATCTTATTACATAATTGGTTCACATTTATCGTTTAATTCATATTAACATAATAGCTAAATCCATTTATTGCAATTTATTACCAATTGATTTTCAATTAATTCAACGGATTATATAAATAGGTACCAATTGGCATAATCACCCTTTACTTAATTTACCCTCATTTAAGTTTGTAATTCATGCACAAATGTTGTAACTTTGGTAGAAAATTATTTTATCCAATTTTAGTTTATTATAGGTAAGTCCATAAATCGGTTACAGCATTGATTTATTTTATTCTTTCTGATTTATACCCAAGTTTATAATTACAATCATATAATTAATTTAATAATCAATGAGACATTTAATTTATTTCTTTATTTACTTTCTATAACTAATTGTTAACCTTTTATCATTGCAATAAACTGGAATTACATCTTAAATGGTTAGTAATTACTAAATTCTATATGATTGCATTTACATTATAACTACTTCCGATTATTCAATCATAATTTTTTTTATTTTTCACAACATTTGATTTCAAAACCTATTTACATTTTCTTGCATTCATTAATTTAAAGTGATTGTACTTTACCATCTTGATTCCATTATCTAATCCCAATATCTTGGTCCATCAATTTCAACAAGTGGTTTGTTCGTCATTTACAATTTTAACAAAATAAATTTCACATGTATTCCAATTGATCGAAATTATCATAAAATACCTGTCAATAACCTTCAAATGCATTACTACATCATGAACTTTTAAATTCTAACCATAATTATAGTTAAAACTTATTAAATTCAAAATTTAAATAGTCAAAAAATACGGGTTGTTACATTGTTGATTCTAGAACTCTATGTTTTTAGTAAACTTACTACAGGCTTCATCTTCACAAAAAAAATTGTGTATGCATTCCATTGTCAAGAATCCATTTCTACTTTCGAATTAGATGTTCTGATTTTCGAATTTCATGGTGAATTTTGATAGTTATTTTATATAATATACGCAGTCAAAATCAGTTTAGTTTTTTGACTATTGATTTTAGATAGTTTGATACTTGAAATAAATTTGTACTTCAGACGGTTATCTTTAGCATTATGAAATGTATTAATCAAGAGTTGTTGGATTTTAAAAATTAATTTTAAAAAGGTTATATTCAGTAGTTGAAATTTGGATGGATAGCGGCTTTAAATTTTCAATTATAAACATGTCAAAATTTTCGTTGTATATTCACATGCAGAGAATCCCCCAAAACACACACACATGTTTGTGTGTATTTGAATATATTTAGAGTACATCGACTAAAGCATATTTTCGAAGACCACATCGTACTGTTAAGGCATTTAGGCTCAGGATTCTGAGATCATGAGTTCAAACTTTGATAGCTTGATTCTAGCATTGCTTATTTAGACTTTTAGCATGTACATCCTACCTAAGACATGGGTACTCCTATAAAATATTGATTTTTCAAAAGAATATGTTTTACATGAAATAAAGCACAAAGATAACCGGCACCACACCCTCATTCTCCGATTTGAACATATGACGTCTAGCTTCATTTTTTCACATAAAACGAAAAAAGCAACTTTTTTAAAGCAAAAATGTGTCATCCTCTATAAAGAAGAGAGCATATATACATATATATACATATATATATATATATATATATATATATATATATAAACAATCAACAATATCTGCCAACATGGCTAACAGGTAACAGATGGTACGTACTCAACTCGGACTATGACCATAAGTATAGGAGATAGATGGATGAGCTTGGATGAACTTCGGATAAACCACCGTTCATCATACTTCAAAATCGAGTTCCGGTAAGGTCACTACCCGGTTATGAAATATAACTCCTACATAATACAATAATCACTCCAAAAGGCAACCCAAAAATACATATGAACAGTACAACATAATTAAATAAAGGATCCTCGAGAACTGCTCTCTAATATGCTCCATAGCAAAAATCAACCGATCAATTTTGAGCCATAAAATATTCGTTATGTCAACAAATATTATGTGTATTACAATGGAGGTAAGTTTTCCAAAGTAACATTAAGTTAAAGATATAGTACAATGATTTGAACTTTTTTTTTTCTTTTTTGAGGAACACTGATATTTAAGGTGTTGACGATGGACTTGACTTGATACAACATATTTATGGCACTATAATGTTAGTGCATCTCGCACATCTTTTTTGTTTTTTTTGTACACCTTAATAAATATGTATCGATTTTAGATCTTGACCCCATGAAATTCAAACTAAATATTAAAAGAACAAATTTATGTGTCTTGATTTGTACTCCATTGACAGAGCTAAAGAAGTGATTACTCCCAACCAGCGACTTCCGATAAGTGATTCTAGTTTGTATTTTTGGTCATATCGTTGTATCCTTATAATTACTAGTTTTTCCTTCTATTCATTAATAGTTACTTTTTTCTATATGTGGATGATGATGAAGCAAAATTAGCAATGAATAGTAATGATCGATCAAAAACCTTCGCCATCAACCTTTGGATGTTATTTCTCTTTCCATAGATTAAGATAACATTCTTTTTCTAAACAGAGCAATTCATGTTGAGGTCAAGACGTGTCAAGTGTGGACCCACCGAATTGTCCTTTCGAAACAAATGATCCACGTCCAACGCAAATGGATAAAATTCCAACTATTTTTCTTTTTTGAAAAAAAAAAAAGTAGTTCCACCTTCATGAACTTGCTCATTTTCCAACATTTTTCATTTATCCATTTCGTAAGCCTCTTTCGGTTCAAAAAATAACATACCCTAAAACAAGTAATATTGTTTACTATATGTCATTTGATCAGCCAAACATTCCTTACCTTCACTTAGTAATTTTAGAAATAGAAAGTTAGACCAAAAAAGATAGTTTTCGGGTTTTTAGAACAAGGGACACGCACCAAAATATTAGGCCAAAAGGACAAAACTCAAATTGAGGCGAAAATTAAGGGGAGCGAAGGGGACGGATAGGGTGAGCATTCCATCAATTCAGTTGGTTTTAAGGTAAGAAACTCAAATCAAATTGAAATCGAAAATTTTCCAATTGAAACCGAATCAAATTAATTTCGGTTAATTTGATCGGTAACCGATTTAACCGAACTTGAAGGATATGTTACTATTTAAATGATGAATTCACTCAATATAAAACATAAATTCATATTCAAAGAAATTTTATATAATAAATTTCATGTTTATAATAAATTTGATCCATTTGCGATACATGCCTTTATATTTTATTACTAAACTAAGTACTTAAAGTGCTAAAACACCATAAAATTAGATAATAAATTAAAAGTTCGGCTAATTCGATTAAATCGATAACCGAAATAAATTATTTTACAAACCGAATTCAAACCGATTTAATTTTAAAATAAAATCAAACCAATCAAAATGAATTGCTTTGATTGGTTAATTCAGTTTGGACCGAATATTGCTAACGTCTAGGAATGAAGGCATCATTTGCATGTGACAACAACATCGACAAACATGTCTGAAAATGAATGCTATTTTGTTTATGCAATACTATATAATTTTGTATTATGTTTGTTTAGTTTTAGCAATACAATTCCATTTTAATTAAGTGTTCTCCTTACCTAGCACTAATAATGCTACATTAGTACTTTCAATGCTAATTTAATATAGCATTTTATTGTTTAACACTAATTTAATCTAGCACTTACTTTGCTAGTTACTTTAGTCATCGTCGACGCTTGGTTGTAGGTTAGGTATTTGATGCAGTATGTCGGTGCAGTGCAATTCTAAAATTAGATGGCATTTTGGATTTTGGTTGAAACTAGATGACAAACTCTACGAGTGCAACCCAATTATGCGGTGGTGATAAACGGCCACCAAAAGGTGTTTATTTATTAAATAAATAGTGTGGTGCTAAGGACATCCCAAAATGTTTTTTCTAGAACCACAATTAAAAAATAAAACTCATTAAATTTTACATGCTTCCTAATAGCACATTAACTCTTCATTCTAATCTCTTACTCAATCATTATTTGTCGAACTAATCACGTACTAAACTAATCTAAAAACTCTGATCTCTCGTAATCGCTGTCTTCGTCACATCTCTTGTGGGAAAATTCATATGGTAATCTTCCAATTGTTTGATGATCTGAAAACCCTAATCTCTCATTTTTCTAGTTTGCTTAATTCAAACCTTATTCACGGTTTTTGTATATTCATTTGCATTGCAACGTCGAATTCGTTGATCGGTTATAGATCTAAAGTAACTCGTTGATCGGTTTTAGAAATGAGGACAAACGAATATTAAGCAAAGTAGAAATAAGATAAAACAGTGTGGTAACCCCTAATTTTTAAGTGTGGTATTAAGAAGAGTATAATACTAATTCTTGTGGTATTTTCTAGTCATGTATTAGAAAGAGCATATTAAAATGCTCTAAGCACCACACAATAAATAAGCACCACACAATAAATAAGCACCAATTACGCATATATTAAATAAACGTCCTACATCTAGGCACTTACCAGATAGATGCCCAATTTACAACGCGTATTAATAAACGTCCAAAAGCAAAGCTAAATAAGTACCCTAATTCCGGACAATCGGATCAACATTTCAGGTCTAAACCCGTTGGAGGACCCTAACCAAATAGGAATGTTATACAATCACAATAAACAACTCGCTATCAATTACCATATATGAACATAATATCATTTGAACATGTAGCTCAGATTTGCCGCAAGCAACACGAGATGAAACAAAAAAAAAAGTTGAGAATATATATCAAATAGTACAAAGCAGAGTCAAACGCAAACAGGTAATAATTGAAGATTTTAGCTCATCAACCAAACAAAATAAAACAAAAGCATAGTACTTATAATATCTTAGATCTTATCAATGTCTTCATCTTCAAATTCAATGTAGTCATCACCAGCACCATCGTCCTCTTCATCCACGCCTGCGATACCTTCATTGAGCCTAGTATTTTCTGGTAGTTCTCCATAGGCTTTGAGTAGCCTAGCTTCATCCGGCATGTATTTCAGTATCACATCGGCTTTGTCATCCTGATAATCTCTCAGTCCAACTAGCACAATATCTCCTGCAGCAATCCAGACCTGAAATGGCATATCAGGTCACTAACTTGATATTAAGGATACATGTCTTAGCAATTTTACATATATACGTATATACATGAATGTGTGCGTGTGTGTGCGTGTGTATGTTCGATCACCACAGATGGCAGACACATCCGCACTGCAATCTTATATTCTGGGTCAACCGACCTTTTTCAGAGTTAACGCAATCCTCTTGGATTCCACTATGCCAGGTTAATTTTACTCGGGAAACAAGTGCTCAGGGAAGACCTTAAACTACTGACCTCTTATCAGGCAAGATCAGGTCATTCTACTGATTTGTTGATCAATATTTCATATAGTAGCACCCTAACTAAAGCTTTGCTTAACACATCAATGTCCTACTTTCCATAGTATCTGGTCAAATCTCTAAGAGACATCAAAATATCAAGGTTGTCTAATAGTTACTAATTTCTTCATGTTTTAGACGGAGAAATTTCAAGTCTTTATGAAGTTAACAAGCATAAAGAATAAGACACATGGTGCTCGCTCACAAGCCAGTACACTGCATGATATTGAAAATAAGTAACAACTACATCATAACAATGTCAACCTATATTGATTCCCACGAAACAAAAGCTCATGCTTTTAGGTTTTGACTAAAGTTGCTTGGTTGAGTAAAATATTGGCATATGTGAAGCATTAAAATCAAATACCAAACAACTTCAGAGCTAGTCGTTTGACTTCAATAGGAAACTTGTCTGCCATAGAAAAAAATATAGGCACTTCGTGGATATGTGTTCATAAAACATGAATAACTAGATCAATTCGTACGGACAATCAGCGTTCATTTGCTTTTTGAATGACAATGATCACCTTAACATGATACAAGTCAACGTAAACGAACAATGAACAATGAATGAATACCATATTTTAGATAAATTAACTCTCCATAAGTTTTACTTAATAACTAATTGATGAATCCCCTATTACAGCAACCACAAGTAAAACCAAATTCATAAATAATGCATGAACGATGGTCAATCTGTTAAGAATGACCAGCGATTCAAAACCCACATATAATCACATCTTCTCCGTTGAAAACCACTTGAAAAATCGATTTACAAAGAGCTTATCTCAGTTTCTCAACTTATCCATCCAAATCCTATCTAATTAGTAGTTTAATCTCAAGGAAAAACCAATCAAACATATATACAGATAAAGCCCCAAAATATTTTGACATGTTCAGATTCAACGATAAATACTACAAAATACCGAAAATAAAATTTCACCTTTTTATGCATCTTGCCTCGAATATGGCAGAGCCTTTTCGTCCCATCAATACACATCGCCTCACATCTGCCGTTGCCGAGCATCCTCAAAACCTGGGCGTACTCTTGTCCATCTTCTTTGAAGACCAACTCTCGCTTCTCGTCGTCAGCCTCGTTCTTTCCTCTCTTCCGATTCTTTCCTCCCTTTCCCTTGTTTTTCGGCATGACTGCTTACTGAAACCCTAATTCAGATTTTGTTCTTGCTGGACGATAGCAATTGAGAAAAAAAGTTAGGTCGTGAATTGTGGCAAGTTGGATTGCTATTTGTAACAAAGTTCGATTCCTTTGCTTTGTTGGGCCTACAGGCCTACATTATTTATCGTAAAGTAATACTCATCTAGACTGATCCATACAACTCATAAACGAGTGTCGACGCTGATTTAATTAACGTCAAAAACGAAGCGTTGATTATCAACGTTCTATGCTGAATGCATATTTAATCAACGTCAATGTTTATAAAATTATACAGTAAAGCAAAATCTTATTTCCAACATAATATGTTGTTTATTGCACTGCATAACGGAGAACAACAATGCAACTTGTCTTTCTTCAGTGTGATATATTGTGTGTTATAACTTATAACAAAGCAACGTGCCTTTGTTATATTGTTTAAGCAGCTTGTTTTTATGTAAAAAAATTGTTAGGACGTTGATTAAATCAGCGTCTTATACGTGGACGTTAATTTAATCAGTGCCTACGTGATTACGCTGATCTAAACAGCGCGTTTACAAAGAGTGTTGATTAAATCGATGTCAATTTGTTGGGCAGACCACGTAATATTCAAGCTGAATATTACGTGTCGTAAGATTATGTGTTGCAATCTGTTTGAGATGCTCTAATACGTCATATACCTAAGCAATCAGTAGATCATATACATTGTATTTTCTTTTAATATATCATCAATATTACAAGCTTACCCTTGCTACAAATTAAAGCAAAATAAATTTGTCTTTTTCTGTTTTTCCTCCATTCCTCTTCTTTTTCAACCAACTAAATCCATAAATTAAAAATTACAATTTTCTAAATTCAATGTAGAAGATTCCAAATTTTAATATTAGAATAATTTACATGTGAAAGCACGTTCACAGTCATCACACTAGTTAATAAGGCTTGTTTGATATTGATTACAATTTCTGAATTTCACAAATATGAATATTAATTTTACAACTATGTTATCTTAATATCGTTTTAAAAAGCGACGAATTTGATTATGAAATGAAAACTATATATAAAATTTTTGCATTTAAATATGTAATTTGAACAATAATTTTTAACTTGGAGTTAGACATATAATGCTAAATAGAGATAAATTTTAATATTCAACGAAAATCAATTCTAATTTTAAATCCTAGTTTTTACATAAGAAGTTTAACTTTTAGTTTAAATCGGAATTTTAAAATTATTAAAACTTGTTACTAAAAATAATTTGAGTGAAGTAATTTTGAATAAAAAATCGCAAAAATAGAAACTTAAAAATAAAAACTATTGAAATATAAGGGCATTTTATACTAAATGGTAATAGAAAATAAATGATGCATGCAAAGTAATTTATGATGTATGACTATAATTAGCCATTCTTCCATGTACGAATTTTTTTATTTTTTTTAAAACATTTTTACGAGACTGGCTATTAGGACACTAAATAAAACACTAAAACAAGGCAATATGTGTTGATCATTTGATTTTAATTGGTTTGAATTCAAGAGAAGATCCAATGTGTCAATATAATACCTTAAAAATTCAAGTAATATTCTAATTAATTAATAATGATATGATAATATTAAAAATAGCGAGAATAAGGAATTAACTAAACTATTACAAAGGGTATTTTCGTTAAATTTAGAAAAAAGAAAAAAATGTCATTTTTACAACCATTGGGTTTGGCAATGAAATCAGTGCCTTACGACCGTCTTCTTTTTCTTATTCACATATTATATTTAGGGACTGTTTAAATAAGATCCCTATTAAATTTGAAAATAGCTAAAACATTCTTACTAAAAAATGTATGTAAATTAGATCCCTAAAATTAAGTTAATTAATAATTGTATAAATTTTTACAATTATTCAGCAAATAATTGCGAACATTTATGCAACTTTATCAAAAAATTGCATAAATTTCTGTAATTAATTTGCGAAAATTTGCAGAAATTTCAGCAATAATTCATCAAAAATTTGTGAAAATACTCGTGATTTTTCACCGAAAATTTGTAGGCAGTTATGCAACTTTTTGACATAATTGCATAAATGTCTACAATTATTCGTTGAATAATTGAATAATCTTGTGCAGTTTTCAGTAATAAATTCTAGGACCTAATTTACAATCCTTTTTTAGAAAGAAGTTTTTGTGCATTAAATTTGATTTTAAGGACTTGAGCTAATACTCACTTGTATTTATTTTTGTCCTTTCGGGCTCGAATGAAGGAAATGGGCAAGATTAGTCGTTAAATCGGAAGGGTGATATGTGATTCAAATCTAAAATTTGATTTAAACGATTGGATGACTAACCTACATAAAAATTAAACACTTACATGACTTTTCATTTTCAAAGAACCAATTTCTTGGTTCTTTCTTCTTCTCCCTAAATTCTCAAATCAAAACCAAAATCCCCAAACCAAATTACCAAGTTAAGGAAATGGTTTTCCAAATTAAACCAAATCACTAAATTCACTATTTTGTGTAGTTTTTCACATAATTACATGTAATGTTTCGAAGAAGATGGTTCTTGCATATTATTAGTTTAAAGAAATTTTTGCTCTCTTTTTTGTTTTATGGACCTTAGATTTAAAGGTTTTGGGTGGGCATTTTATTTCCTTTTTATTGTACAGGAGATTTTTTTGGCTACTTGCCAAATTTGTTGGCAGCACTTTTTCTAGTGTGGAATAAAATGATATACGTGTCCTCTTTGTGATGATTACTCATTTCTTTGAAGAAGAAATAGTTCCAAATTGAAGATATAGGCAAACTAGCACATTGAAGCCTCTAAAATTGTTAGAATAGCAAATTGAGGATGATTCAATCTTCAAATAACAAAGGCAACAAAAAGTAACAATATAAAATTAGAGTGAATTAATTTTATGAGTGGATTTGCCTTAATTCGATGCCTACTTACTTATCCCAATAGCTTGATATGATTAAATTGTATAATTAGGTAACTAAATTTGAAATTTACCTTTGCAATTATGGAAAGCTTCAACTAAGTGGTTGTAAATGATTATTGGTTAATTAAGTGATTTAATGAATTTATTTTTGAAATGAAATATAATTTTTGCAAACTAAAAGATAATTTTGGTAGACTTCTATAAAATTTATATGAATTAATATAAAGAATAGTCACTTTACATGTATAACTGGCTAAAAATTACATTTTTTGTATTTTATGGTACAATCAACATAAAAGTGTTTCTGAGATAAAATATAATAACTCCAGGTTTAGAAAAAAATTTTGTAATTAATTTCATTTTATATGGATTTATATACATATATTTCGCACTACGCCATAGATGGCCTACGGCAACCCTAAAGAAGTGACGCAGTAGGTGCCAAAAAATGTTGGTATAGACAGAAAATGATCTGTGGCAACACTTTCTCGGGGTTGCCTTTTGCCACGTTGCCTTAGAGTCAAAAGCAATATCTTTGCGACCCTAAGGCAACATCGGTACAGGTGTTACCCTAGGTACCACTACAATAAAAAAATACTCTTTCACAACTACCAAAATCAGTTGCAATATGTTTGTTATAGCTGGCAATCGTAATAAAGTCAACCTTTTTTACAACTGTTTCTAGCGGTTGTTAAAATTTGTTTTACAACTGCTAAAAATAATTATACCTCAGTTGCTATTAATCAAAGATTTCATAATATATTATAAACCGCTATTTCAATAACAACAAACATAATTACTCACATTAAGAAAAAAACAATTCAAATTTACATCATTTGTGAATTAGTAACATCATTACAGAAAATAGCTAAATTCATTACATATGTCAATAAAAGTACATACACTTATTAAATGAGAAATTTTTTACATGGTCTCATGACTACTTTACTTCCAGTTATTACACAACGCAATAATCATAATAAATTTCTAATAAATAAACATGATCTAATACTAGTATACCATCGTTTCTTCTTCTATTATACACGTCCAGCATTTCTTCTTCTTCTGCTATACCGGCATTTCTTCTTCTGTTATACATGGTCTCATGAGATGTGATTTCATGGCCTGCTGACACCATGTCCATAATACCGTCCAATGTGCCAATTGCCTATAGCAGTCTAACCAGAAACATATAAAATGAATACAACAGCAAATCTGATTTGAAGTTGCTCTCAGAGTTTATAGATTAAACTGTTAAAGTTTTCATTCAATATTAATACTTTCTTCTGTCAAAAGAAAAAACAATAGCATTACTTTAAATTAAGTCAATATATTGTCATTCAAATGAGGAACCAGTGTAAACAGAATAGGATGTAAAATACTAGAATACATCATCCAGGTCTTTTTTTTTTTGGAAAACCACACCATCTGGATCTTTGTCATACGGGATAATTATGTCATAAGAAAAAAACAGTAACATTACTTTAAATTAAGTCAATATGTTATCATTCAAATGAGGAACCAATGTAAACAAAATAGGATGTAAAATACTAGAATACACCATCCGGATCTTTAACATAGGGAACGAACACCGGTCAGTCCAATGAAAGTAAACAACATAACAATTGTCTAAGTACATGATCATGAAGGAAACAACAAGTTAATGAAAGATGAATGGATACCTTGCTAGCAATGTTACTGGAGAGCCAGTCAATTCCTTTATAACAATTGTCTAAGCACATTTGCATTACAATTTTCCACTAAATATATACTGAAAAATAACCCATATACAGTAACATGAAACTTGAAATAAAACCGTTCACTTGAAAATAAAACAGAGATTTTGTGACGGCAAGGAATTTCGCTCAGTCCGAACCAGTCGCTAAACCGATCCAGGCCGTTCGAAACGCCCTATCGTTTGAGAACAGGACAAATCAGAACGCATACAGAAGAACATTTCATTGTATATTACAACAATGCATCAGATTACAAGAATATACAGAGTATAAATGAATATTACACAGAAATATCAGAGATTTAAATTACATTTAAATACATAGCAGCGGAAAATAATACAATACACAACTAGAAGAGATATACGGATACAAAGCTTTCCGGATATCGTTCCAGCTGTAAACCAGGATCCTGTGAATATAAATCTGCAAAACCAAAACTACTAGCTGCCCGTGTCAAAATAGGGGCACCCAGAGTTTAGGTCAAAACAATAAACTCCAGGTCAGTCATGGGACTGGTGTGAGAACTAAAACAGTTATTAATCTTTATTTTAAATCAATAGGTAAATCAAGGGACCACGCCGTATAACACGGAACGGGTTTCCTCCCAAGAATACCAGTGCATAAAACAAACAGCGCAATGCTAAATAAAGAAAAATGAAGCTGTTATAAGACCCAGGTCCCATCACACAATGCAACGCAGCCGAGGATAGGGTTTTCCCTTATAACAGCCAAAGAATGCTTGATACGGTTAAAACAAATCGTTTGATACTATAATAAGTGCATAGTGTATAAAACATCTTCAAATCATAAGTATCAATCATAGGCGGCATGGGTACCATATATCATGTCGCCATATATAGGTTTACAAATAAAACCGCAAAGGTCACGTATTTGGAAATTGGATTTCCGTCTATGAACCGAGGCAAAAGATAGTCCTCAACCGATTCGAGACTGCCTAGCCCGAGTCTCAGGATCAGAACGCATCGACCCTTGGAGCGACAGGGCCGGTCCACACGGAGTGGATTAAAAATGCCTGAGCACTACGTTTCGCCGCCCTTTGGGGCGTAAGCGAGCCAACTAAATGACTCCATCGCTTCGAGAACGACCGATCAATCCGAGGCGCCTCGCAACAGCAACAACCACATAAGTCAAACTCGTCAGGGCGTGTAAAACCACTGACGCCACTTTTAGCTAGGAGGAAACGTAGGCCCTCCCTGAGGTCCGTCTCCCGTTTTTGGTTCATACCGGGTGTGAAACTCGCGAAGTAAACGTTACACAAAGCTACGCCACAAAGGCCATGCTTTGATCATCACCACAAGACTTTGCTTTTCAACAGAAGCCTCGATCAATTGCCACTTAGGTATGCCACACAGGCAAACCATCCTATGCAACCGATATCAGTCACACAGAATGAAATCCGATGTTAGACACACAGTCCATTTACAAGTCCGTTCTGGGTCTGAACGAAACCGGAGGCACCTAGTACCCCGCATATCCATCGATCTCCAAGTACGTCTGGACGATCACTAACTGTTTCCATCTTCTTGGGTGTACAGCCCAATCAAGATGATCAGTTATCACCCAAACGACGTGAAGACCTCCGGTCTTCGACCATCGTCTTCATCTTCGATTTATCGTCGTATCAGTTATTCAGAATGGGATAAACCCGGTCTTTCCGAATAACTCGCGTATATTTAAATAAGTGTTACACAAACACAACATACGCCTCATTCCAATTCATCAGTCACTAACCGTAAATTAATCAAGAGAATAATTCCCCAAACATTAACCCCGAAGGCCGAAACCAACATCAGATCAATATCCACAAAACCATTCTGCTTGGCTAACCGACAGTTAGTTTCTAAATTTCACATTCATAGGGAAAGATTCCCATTAATTTTATCAAAGATAAATTCCTTGAATTTATTCTTTATTCTCTTCTTTTGAATTTCGATTCAACTAGCCGGGATTAACGAAACTTACCGAAGTAGTCATTTGTTTAATTTCCCAATCCCAACCTATTTATCCCATGAAGTAAAACTGGTAATACTTCATATCTAACACCACAGTGTTATCGGTAAATTCAATTACCATTTCACGTTCAAATCTAATTAAAGATTTAACTATCGCCTGGAGCAAAACTGGTGATACTCCATTTTCGATCATTTCAATCTAATTAAAGATTCATTAAAACTCCACTTAGTTTTAATCTTCGACTGGGTTAAAGAATCAGTGTCATTTTAAAACACGGTTCACGATAAACCCAAAATCACGTTCATTAATTATTGGGTTAAAGAACGAGTGTTATTTAAAAACACTGTTCACGATAAACCCAAAAATCAATATCGATTCAATTCCAATTAAATATTATTTAATTGGTACACTTCATTAAATCTAAATAAAAAGATTTAATCTTTTCTCCACTGGGTTTAAGAACAGTGTTAGTGAAGACACCATTCACGACAAACCCAAATCACATTTGATATTCAATACAAGGCTCTGAATAGAAAATATACCGGCTTATATTCAATATCAAATTCTACGACTAACAAATATCGTATTGGAAATAACGATATATATATATCTATATCTTTCAAATTTCCATAACAACAGTTGTATAATCACGAATTCCAACATCGAAATATCCCGAAGACAATTTCGATTCAAATCCACTCCAATGCAATCATTGGAAATTATGGTTATTTTTAAAACCCTTTTCTAATTCAATTTATTTATTTAAAAATAAATAGAATTATATTTCTAGTTCAAAACTAGTTCATTTCGATAAAAATCTATTTTTATCTTTTCAAATATGGAGTTTTTCATCCCAATTCTTTCTAAATCATTTCTTATGATTTTACATAAATTATTTCTATTTTTAATAATTTTATTAAGGCCCGTACAGTCGATTTTCATCAATGGCCATCGAACTGCACTTACAGCGACCTTTTTCGAATTTGATCTGGACATAATTCCAAATCCAACCGTTAGATTTCAAATTTCTAATATTCATTAGAAAGCTCTTTTCGATACGAACCCAACGGTTCCGGTTTTAGGAGAATCCGACGGTCGGATCTCCCGTAATGTCCGTTTGAAATAAATGGTCGAAATTCGCGAACTGCCGCGGCGCGGCGCGTTCTATTCAGGCCATTATATTATATATATAATATATATATATATAATATATATTTCGTCGATTTCTATTCAAAACGAATTATATAAATAGTTTTAAAATTCGTTTCAAATTCTATTTCAACTTCTATTTCAATTTAAAGCAAAATTGAATTCTTCTTTATAAATTCGTTTTAAAATTCATTTCTATTCAATTCGAATTTCAATTCAATTTGAATTCATTTCAATTCGCTTTCAATTCCATTTGAATCCGTTTTCAATTCAATTCATTTCGAAATCGTTTTCAATTCAATTCATTTCGAAATCGTTTTCAATTCAATTCATTTCGAAATCGTTTTCAATTCAATTCATTTCGAAATCGTTTTCAATTCAATTCATTTCGAAATCGTTTTCAATTCCATTCATTTCGAAATCGTTTTCAATTCAATTCATTTCGAAATCGTTTTCAATTCCATTCATTTCGAAATCGTTTTCAATTCAATTCATTTCGAAATCGTTTTCAATTCAATTCATTTCGAAATATTCGATTTCGAAATCACTTTTCAATATTCATTTTAAAATGAATAAAATCGATATAAATATCGTTCACGTCAAAATGGCGTCAATCTAATCAACACGGCTTCATAAATTTCTATTTTCAAATATTTTATTTCAAATATTTCTTTTTCAAAATAGTTGTCAATACTAAAATATTTCGTTCAACACATGACCAATCTCAACGGATGAGTACTGTCAACACATGAACTTTTATTTTATATTGATAAAGATGTAAATTTTATTACTAAAATATTTCGTTCAACACATGACCAATCTCAATGGATGAGTACTGTCAACACATGAACTTTTATTTTATAATATTCTTTATTTTCTAAATTGGAATGAGGCCCAATCAATTACCATATAAAGTTAATTATATGGATTTTCACACAACACATGTATATCATAGCATTGAAAAATAATCAGTCATCCACCAAAGTGCACTACACTGTATAAGCATCAAATATAGATATCTAACGCTTAAAACAGCCTGTCAATCAACCGATCGACATATTTAATCAATCAGGATGAGTAAACTTCAAATTTCATCCTAACACCCGTGTGGGGTTTCAAACAATCAAACACATATTTTATTTGTGCAGTTGGGCGATGTGTAAAATTTATCGAACCAATCAACGTCATTCAAATAGGTGTACATAAACAAACCGTCTGGTTTGTAAATGAATATTTATTTTATTCACTTCACGTTAAAAATTATATCTTTAACGATAAAACATTTTATTTCATCATATGAATTTCTATTCAATTCATTCTTTAAATAAAATGATATTTTTATTTTTCTAACATATTTTAGAAAATTTCGGCGGCATAACGGCACGATACTAGAAACGGGACGAGGCCTAGCCTTATCCCCGGTCTAGTGAAGGCCCACGCCATTCACACATCAATCATATCAATTTCATCTCACCAAACAATTCAATTCAAACAAATAATTCAACTAATCTATGCAACCAAACAAACAAGTCCATGGTCTGTGGACGATTGTGTCGGGTGCTACTAAGCACCGTCTGCATCCTAGTATATATATATATATATAACTAGAAAAATTAAATTGAAAGGTGAGAAATTCTCACATATAGCTATCCTAGCTCCACGGCTCTTCATTGATAGAAATCTTCATTGCTATCGCATCTTCGTCATCTTCGTTGTCCGCTTTCACTACATATGTAAAAATCGAATTTTTACTTCGCTATTCAATATAAAAATCGAATTTTTATTTCAAAGTTCAATATATAAAAATCGAATTTTTATTTCAAAGTTCAATATATAAAAATCGAATTTTTATTTCAAAGTTCAATATATAAAAATCGAATTTTTATTTCAAAGTTCAATATATAAAAATCGAATTTTTATTTCAAAGTTCAATATATAAAAATCGAATTTTTATTTCAAAGTTCAATATATAAAAATCGAATTTTTATTTCAAAGTTCAATATATAAAAATCGAATTTTTATTTCAAAGTTCAATATATAAAAATCGAATTTTTATTAATATAGATTCCGCCTTTTCCCATTTCAAAGATCTTATCTTTTCTTTTACTTTTTAAAGTTTAAATCTTTTACCTTTCAAAATTTAAATCTTTTACCTTTTAAAAATTCAAATCTTTTACCTTTTAAAAATTCAAATCTTTTACCTTTTAAAAATTCAAATCTTTTACCTTTTAAAAATTCAAATCTTTTTAAACCTTTTAAAAATAAAAAGAATCAGTTTTAAATTTCTTTTCAAATCAGATCAAATTTTATTTAAATAAGTACTTTATATATATGAAATAAAGAAATAAAAGTAAGGAAAAAAAAACTTACAGGGGGGCTATGCGGCTTCGTCGGTCATCAGGGGGGGGGGGTTTCGGGTTCGGGTATGGGTAAGGTCGGGGGTCGCAGGCGAAGGGAAGGGGAGGAGGAGGAAGAAGGAGGGGCGGCGCGATGGTTTGCGAGGGAGGGGGCGACGGGATTTGAGGTCGGGGCGGAAGGTGGAGGCTCTCGAATCGAAGGGGAAGGAGGGGAGAGGGGGGGCTCGATGTAGGGGCGGCGGCACACAAGGAGGAGGAGCGGTGGCTGCTCCGCCCCGTCCTTCCTCTTCTTTTTTTTTTTTTGTTTTGATTCTGAGGAATGAACGGGGGGGGGGGGGCAGAGATAAGGGGAAAGGGTTTTTTTTATTATTTTATTATTTAATTATTTTATTAGTTGACTTTCACATATGTCATCTAAACGAGGCCCACCGCCTGTCATCCATAGCGTTTTACCCCCATTCCGAACACAATGGGATATGTATCGTAAGCCGATTCGATCGTTTCGATCAGTTTCCGTCAAAATCAAAATATAACTCTACATATTGATTTTTAAACGTACATTTCAAATTACCGGGGTCACATACTAACTAGAAAAATTCTAGAAAAATATTTTCTACCTTCGTATTGACGATACGGTCCTAACAAAACTAGTTTCGTCGAATTCTGAGACCGTTTGAAAAATGGCCAATTTCCAGTCGATTAAAATCAACTAAAACTGGTCAAACGCGTTTTCCTTTGCCACGCTCACATATTGATTCGAAAAATTATGAAATTTGGAATCTAGCAATAACTTCACATCCCGGACCCAACAAAACTGGTTTCGTCGAAATCCGAGGTCGTTTGCAAAATGTCCATTTTTAAGGGCCTGAATTCCATAGCGACTATTCAGAATTTTCAACTGGACATATCTTTTGATTCCCACTACGAACTTTTGATTTTTCGGATTCGTTGGAAAGATATTCACTATTAGATTCAATTATTTTTGGTTTCACTAAAATCCGGATTGTTTTGCACCCGGTACATTCAATTGAAGTTTGAAATCGAATTATCGAACTACCGCGCCATTTTCATTTCCTTTTATAATTATATATAATTATTATATATTCTAACGACGACGTATATAATATATACGTTCGAATTATATTTAAAATAAATTTCACGTCGTTTTTATTTAAAATAATTTATTTTAAATATTCAAAATTCGCTAAAATGGCCAAAATAAAAATTTTAAACTGGCCCAGATTTTCCGGGTTGTTACAATCTCCCCCACTTAAAACTTTTCGTCCCCGAAAAGGAACAAAGTCGAAAGTGGTTTGATTAATCAATTCTACGTTCGATCTGGCTTCCATTCCCCAACTTTTCAGTTTCTGAGAATTTTCTAAAATTTCAAAAATTTGGCTAACACCCTAAATTTTCGAAAAATTTCGCCATAACCTCCCCTGCACCGGGAGCATCGGGGAATTTCAAATAGCTTCCCCGGTCCTTCAGATCTCAAAAAGAAAAAGAAAAAGCCAAGCGGCTAGCCAATAGGCTCACAAAATCATCATCACCCAAACAAAACAGGAAGTTATGTAGTAAACATGTACCTATTTGTCGGGCAAACAAATTTTATTCTCTGCTCTAGCCTCCTTGCTATGACCTGTTCAATGATATATATGTATATGCAAGAAAATGCGACCAATTTTCAATACAATTCAATATTTGATTCAGTTAGGCTAAATGGTTCAAAATTAGCAAACAAATGAACAAACAACACAAACATCAATCAATTAGTGAATTATCATTTGAAATTCATAATTTTGATACATAGTCAAGAATCAGATTTTTGATGCCAAATCACAACAATAGGCCCTATCTAATTTTGGTTCTCACACCAGTCAATAGGAAATATATAGAAATCTCACTTTCGTCGCTCGAAAATAAATACTGGCGACAGTGCCCCATCACCAGAATTATTCCCGGGCACTAGAGGGATTCTATATCTACCCAATATATTAAAACTTCGAACACACGTTTGCAAGACATATATGCAAAATCTTTATATACTGGATTGCCCAAATTCATATAAATAAATAATCAAATACGAATAGTTGATTTAAATTTTCAAACCCAAACTTGTTTTCACTTTGAAAATTTACTCCTCACACTCGTTCTAGGATACTACTGATCCCATCTCTAACGAGTCATTCTATTGGATATTGCTAATCCAATATCTGATGAATTCTTTCATATGGTTCTAATGTGCCTTGTTCTCTGAGCTTTGTAAACCAAAGCTCTGATACCAACTGTGACGGCAAGGAATTTCGCTCAGTCCGAACCAGTCGCTAAACCGATCCAGGCCGTTCGAAACGCCCTATCGTTTGAGAACAGGACAAATCAGAACGCATACAGAAGAACATTTCATTGTATATTACAACAATGCATCAGATTACAAGAATATACAGAGTATAAATGAATATTACACAGAAATATCAGAGATTTAAATTACATTTAAATACATAGCAGCGGAAAATAATACAATACACAACTAGAAGAGATATACGGATACAAAGCTTTCCGGATATCGTTCCAGCTGTAAACCAGGATCCTGTGAATATAAATCTGCAAAACCAAAACTACTAGCTGCCCGTGTCAAAATAGGGGCACCCAGAGTTTAGGTCAAAACAATAAATTCCAGGTCAGTCATGGGACTGGTGTGAGAACTAAAACAGTTATTAATCTTTATTTTAAATCAATAGGTAAATCAAGGGACCACGCCGTATAACACGGAACGGGTTTCCTCCCAAGAATACCAGTGCATAAAACAAACAGCGCAATGCTAAATAAAGAAAAATGAAGCTGTTATAAGACCCAGGTCCCATCACACAATGCAACGCAGCCGAGGATAGGGTTTTCCCTTATAACAGCCAAAGAATGCTTGATACGGTTAAAACAAATCGTTTGATACTATAATAAGTGCATAGTGTATAAAACATCTTCAAATCATAAGTATCAATCATAGGAGGCATGGGTACCATATATCATGTCGCCATATATAGGTTTACAAATAAAACTGCAAAGGTCACGTATTTGGAAATTGGATTTCCGTCTATGAACCGAGGCAAAAGATAGTCCTCAACCGATTCGAGACTGCCTAGCCCGAGTCTCAGGATCAGAACGCATCGACCCTTGGAGCGACAGGACCGGTCCACACGGAGTGGATTAAAAATGCCTGAGCACTACGTTTCGCCGCCCTTTGGGGCGTAAGCGAGCCAACTAAATGACTCCATCGGTTCGAGAACGACCGATCAATCCGAGGCGCCTCGCAACAGCAACAACCACATAAGTCAAACTCGTCAGGGCGTGTAAAACCACTGACGCCACTTTTAGCTAGGAGGAAACGTAGGCCCTCCCTGAGGTCCGTCTCCCGTTTTTGGTTCATACCGGGTGTGAAACTCGCGAAGTAAACGTTACACAAAGCTACGCCACAAAGGTCGTGCTTTGATCATCACCACAAGACTTTGCTTTTCAACAGAAGCCTCGATCAATTGCCACTTAGGTATGCCACACAGGCAAACCATCCTATGCAACCGATATCAGTCACACAGAATGAAATCCGATGTCAGACACACAGTCCATTTACAAGTCCGTTCTGGGTCTGAACGAAACCGGAGGCACCTAGTACCCCGCATATCCATCGATCTCCAAGTACGTCTGGACGATCACTAACTGTTTCCATCTTCTTGGGTGTACAGCCCAATCAAGATCATCAGTTATCACCCAAACGACGTGAAGACCTCCGGTCTTCGACCATCGTCTTCATCTTCGACTTATCGTCGTATCAGTTATTCAGAATGGGATAAACCCGGTCTTTCCGAATAACTCGCGTATATTTAAATAAGTGTTACACAAACACAACATATGCCTCATTCCAATTCATCAGTCACTAACCGTAAATTAATCAAGAGAATAATTCCCCAAACATTAACCCCGAAGGCCGAAACCAACATCAGATCAATATCCACAAAACCATTCTGCTTGGCTAACCGACAGTTAGTTTCTAAATTTCACATTCATAGGGAAAGATTCCCATTAATTTTATCAAAGATAAATTCCTTGAATTTATTCTTTATTCTCTTCTTTTGAATTTCGATTCAACTAGCCGGGATTAACGAAACTTACCGAAGTAGTCATTTGTTTAATTTCCCAATCCCAACCTATTTATCCCATGAAGTAAAACTGGTAATACTTCATATCTAACACCACAGTGTTATCGGTAAATTCAATTACCATTTCACGTTCAAATCTAATTAAAGATTTAACTATCGCCTGGAGCAAAACTGGTGATACTCCATTTTCGATCATTTCAATCTAATTAAAGATTCATTAAAACTCCACTTAGTTTTAATCTTCGACTGGGTTAAAGAATCAGTGTCATTTTAAAACACGGTTCACGATAAACCCAAAATCACGTTCATTAATTATTGGGTTAAAGAACGAGTGTTATTTAAAAACACTGTTCACGATAAACCCAAAAATCAATATCGATTCAATTCCAATTAAATATTATTTAATTGGTACACTTCATTAAATCTAAATAAAAAGATTTAATCTTTTCTCCACTGGGTTTAAGAACAGTGTTAGTGAAGACACCATTCACGACAAACCCAAATCACATTTGATATTCAATACAAGGCTCTGAATAGAAAATATACCGGCTTATATTCAATATCAAATTCTACGACTAACAAATATCGTATTGGAAATAACGATATATATATATATCTATATCTTTCAAATTTCCATAACAACAGTTGTATAATCACGAATTCCAACATCGAAATATCCCGAAGACAATTTCGATTCAAATCCACTCCAATGCAATCATTGGAAATTATGGTTATTTTTAAAACCCTTTTCTAATTCAATTTATTTATTTAAAAATAAATAGAATTATATTTCTAGTTCAAAACTAGTTCATTTCGATAAAAATCTATTTTTATCTTTTCAAATATGGAGTTTTTCATCCCAATTCTTTCTAAATCATTTCTTATGATTTTACATAAATTATTTCTATTTTTAATAATTTTATTAAGGCCCGTACAGTCGATTTTCATCAATGGCCATCGAACTGCACTTACAGCGACCTTTTTCGAATTTGATCTGGACATAATTCCAAATCCAACCGTTAGATTTCAAATTTCTAATATTCATTAGAAAGCTCTTTTCGATACGAACCCAACGGTTCCGGTTTTAGGAGAATCCGACGGTCGGATCTCCCGTAATGTCCGTTTGAAATAAATGGTCGAAATTCGCGAACTGCCGCGGCGCGGCGCGTTCTATTCAGGCCATTATATTATATATATAATATATATATATAATGTATATTTCGTCGATTTCTATTCAAAACGAATTATATAAATAGTTTTAAAATTCGTTTCAAATTCTATTTCAACTTCTATTTCAATTTAAAGCAAAATTGAATTCTTCTTTATAAATTCGTTTTAAAATTCATTTCTATTCAATTCGAATTTCAATTCAATTTGAATTCATTTCAATTCGCTTTCAATTCCATTTGAATCCATTTTCAATTCAATTCATTTCGAAATCGTTTTCAATTCAATTCATTTCGAAATCGTTTTCAATTCAATTCATTTCGAAATCGTTTTCAATTCAATTCATTTCGAAATCGTTTTCAATTCAATTCATTTCGAAATCGTTTTCAATTCCATTCATTTCGAAATCGTTTTCAATTCAATTCATTTCGAAATCGTTTTCAATTCCATTCATTTCGAAATCGTTTTCAATTCAATTCATTTCGAAATCGTTTTCAATTCAATTCATTTCGAAATATTCGATTTCGAAATCACTTTTCAATATTCATTTTAAAATGAATAAAATCGATATAAATATCGTTCACGTCAAAATGGCGTCAATCTAATCAACACGGCTTCATAAATTTCTATTTTCAAATATTTTATTTCAAATATTTCTTTTTCAAAATAGTTGTCAATACTAAAATATTTCGTTCAACACATGACCAATCTCAACGGATGAGTACTGTCAACACATGAACTTTTATTTTATATTGATAAAGATGTAAATTTTATTACTAAAATATTTCGTTCAACACATGACCAATCTCAATGGATGAGTACTGTCAACACATGAACTTTTATTTTATAATATTCTTTATTTTCTAAATTGGAATGAGGCCCAATCAATTACCATATAAAGTTAATTATATGGATTTTCACACAACACATGTATATCATAGCATTGAAAAATAATCAGTCATCAACCAAAGTGCACTACACTGTATAAGCATCAAATATAGATATCTAACGCTTAAAACAGCCTGTCAATCAACCGATCGACATATTTAATCAATCAGGATGAGTAAACTTCAAATTTCATCCTAACACCCGTGTGGGGTTTCAAACAATCAAACACATATTTTATTTGTGCAGTTGGGCGATGTGTAAAATTTATCGAACCAATCAACGTCATTCAAATAGGTGTACATAAACAAACCGTCTGGTTTGTAAATGAATATTTATTTTATTCACTTCACGTTAAAAATTATATCTTTAACGATAAAACATTTTATTTCATCATATGAATTTCTATTCAATTCATTCTTTAAATAAAATGATATTTTTATTTTTCTAACATATTTTAGAAAATTTCGGCGGCATAACGGCACGATACTAGAAACGGGACGAGGCCTAGCCTTATCCCCGGTCTAGTGAAGGCCCACGCCATTCACACATCAATCATATCAATTTCATCTCACCAAACAATTCAATTCAAACAAATAATTCAACTAATCTATGCAACCAAACAAACAAGTCCATGGTCTGTGGACGATTGTGTCGGGTGCTACTAAGCACCGTCTGCATCCTAGTATATATATATATATATAACTAGAAAAATTAAATTGAAAGGTGAGAAATTCTCACATATAGCTATCCTAGCTCCACGGCTCTTCATTGATAGAAATCTTCATTGCTATCGCATCTTCGTCATCTTCGTTGTCCGCTTTCACTACATATGTAAAAATCGAATTTTTACTTCGCTATTCAATATAAAAATCGAATTTTTATTTCAAAGTTCAATATATAAAAATCGAATTTTTATTTCAAAGTTCAATATATAAAAATCGAATTTTTATTTCAAAGTTCAATATATAAAAATCGAATTTTTATTTCAAAGTTCAATATATAAAAATCGAATTTTTATTTCAAAGTTCAATATATAAAAATCGAATTTTTATTTCAAAGTTCAATATATAAAAATCGAATTTTTATTTCAAAGTTCAATATATAAAAATCGAATTTTTATTTCAAAGTTCAATATATAAAAATCGAATTTTTATTTCAAAGTTCAATATATAAAAATCGAATTTTTATTAATATAGATTCCGCCTTTTCCCATTTCAAAGATCTTATCTTTTCTTTTACTTTTTAAAGTTTAAATCTTTTACCTTTCAAAATTCAAATCTTTTACCTTTTAAAAATTCAAATCTTTTACCTTTTAAAAATTCAAATCTTTTACCTTTTAAAAATTCAAATCTTTTACCTTTTAAAAATTCAAATCTTTTACCTTTTAAAAATTCAAATCTTTTTAAACCTTTTAAAAATAAAAAGAATCAGTTTTAAATTTCTTTTCAAATCAGATCAAATTTTATTTAATTAAGTACTTTATATATATGAAATAAAGAAATAAAAGTAAGGAAAAAAAAACTTACAGGGGGGCTATGCGGCTTCGTCGGTCATCAGGGGGGGGGGTTTCGGGTTCGGGTATGAGTAAGGTCGGGGGTCGCAGGCGAAGGGAAGGGGAGGAGGAGGAAGAAGGAGGGGCGGCGCGATGGTTTGCGAGGGAGGGGGGCGACGGGATTTGAGGTCGGGGCGGAAGGTGGAGGCTCTCGAATCGAAGGGGAAGGAGGGGAGAGGGGGGGCTCGATGTAGGGGCGGCGGCACACAAGGAGGAGGAGCGGTGGCTGCTCCGCCCCGTCCTTCCTCTTCTTCTTTTTTTTTTTTTTGTTTTTGTTTTGATTCTGAGGAATGAACGGGGGGGGGGGGGGGCAGAGATAAGGTGAAAGGGTTTTTTTTTATTATTTTATTATTTAATTATTTTATTAGTTGACTTTCACATATGTCATCTAAACGAGGCCCACCGCCTGTCGTCCATAGCGTTTTACCCCCATTCCGAACACAATGGGATATGTATCGTAAGCCGATTCGATCGTTTCGATCAGTTTCCATCAAAATCAAAATATAACTCTACATATTGATTTTTAAACGTACATTTCAAATTACCGGGGTCACATACTAACTAGAAAAATTCTAGAAAAATATTTTCTAGCTTCGTATTGACGATACGGTCCTAACAAAACTAGTTTCGTCGAATTCTGAGACCGTTTGAAAAATGGCCAATTTCCAGTCGATTAAAATCAACTGAAACTGGTCAAACGCGTTTTCCTTTGCCACGCTCACATATTGATTCGAAAAATTATGAAATTTGGAATCTAGCAATAACTTCACATCCCGGACCCAACAAAACTGGTTTCGTCCAAATCCGAGGTCGTTTGCAAAATGTCCATTTTTAAGGGCCTGAATTCAATAGCGACTATTCAGAATTTTCAACTGGACATATCTTTTGATTCCCGCTACGAACTTTTGATTTTTCGGATTCGTTGGAAAGATATTCACTATTAGATTCCATTATTTTTGGTTTCACTAAAATCCGGATTGTTTTGCACCCGGTACATTCAATTGAAGTTTGAAATCGAATTATCGAACTACCGCGCCATTTTCATTTCCTTTTATAATTATATATAATTATTATATATTATAACGACGACGTATATAATATATACGTTCGAATTATATTTAAAATAAATTTCACGTCGTTTTTATTTAAAATAATCTATTTTAAATATTCAAAATTCGCTAAAATGGCCAAAATAAAAAATTTAAACTGGTCCAGATTTTCCGGGTTGTTACAGATTTGTACCAGTGTCACTGGCGAAGGGAGGTAAAGGCCAAGCAAATCAGTGATTTCAGCGGCCATATCCAATTGAAGTCACAACTCAAGTAATTAAACAGGTGTTGTAAACAACTTTTACATAATATACAATCAAAGTTTCAAATCTTAAATTTCAAATGAAATTTCAAACTGACTTCTTGATCTATATCTCAGGTTAAGATCCTAATATCTTAGGAGATACGAGTCTCAAGCAAAGTAAAATTTCCAATTTACAACTCACCAAAGAGTTTTTGGGCTAAAAGAAGGAGATTCAAAACTGTATAAAAATAGAGTATGCCATGCATGTTGTGAATTCCCATATTTATGGAGTTTTTCAGTGAAAAAGCGACGACATGTTAGTGCATATTTATTCTCTATAGTTGCATGCTATTACTGTATCAAAAACCCATTTATTATGATTACATCTAAGAAATCATGTTATACTATAGTATACAATAGTGACACTTGTATCATCCAGTTACCCAGTATTACTCTTGCACTAGCATATTGCATATTTTTGTTTCTGTGAACATAAGGAAGCATGTAAATAAATAGTTGAATAAGAGGAAGATTGCAACTTGAAGTCTGGGAAAATAAATAAGATGATGCTTGAGATGACCAATGTTTGCTAATATCAAATCAGTGCATGCACAACGAATGTATACATGTCATTTGTCAAGGAAGAACTTGACTGCTCTTATATAACAAATGAAGCATTTAACATACACACTCCCACATTAGTAACATAATGTAATTAGAATGTGCATACCTATGGCGATAACAATAGTTATAGTAGTATATATCTGCTGGTGCATACTTGGACATTGCTTCTCATGGCTTGGCGGTAATGATCTGTCTTTTTTCATAGGAAACTCACTGAAGTGACAAAAAAATAATAAATTTCCATTCTTTAAACATGATATCCTAACCGGTGCCTAAGATATTACTTCTTTAGTGTAGATATCAGAGCCTAATTTACTTTTTAGACTTACTGTCCATTACTTTTTTGTGTAGATAAACATGTGTAGATATCATACATAAACATGAGAAAGATAGGAAGAGGAAATAAATGAAGAATTACTTCTTGCAGTACTCATTCAACACTTTGGCGTGCTTTTTTGAAAGCTCCTCCCCTACCACCTTTATTTGCGTGATAAGCATGAGAAATTCAGCAATATGTTTACTGCAGTCTGTTTGTTTCCATACCAACATGAACATTTAGATGTGATGCTTTGAGTAGAGTAGTAGTATTCTTCCATTCGTCCACAAACAACTCAGCCTTGGACGTAACAGGCCTCAACTTTCCAAAATGCACTGAAGGATTTTTAGTTATCTCTGCCATAAAAGTTGTTGCTTGAATTACAGTCTTCATTCTGCTAAGGCATAACAAATTGGTATTTGGTGCAGCATCACATCGTTTGCTGTGAGCAAATTAGTATTTGGTGCAGCATCGCATCGTTTGCTGTGAACTAAACATCAATGATATATTATACACATATATACGTTATCCTCCCCACTATTCTGAGCAATATACTGTGAAAACCCAGTTCCATAAGGCAATCTAATTAAGATCTTCACCATACTTAATATAGAATGCTTTCAACATCACAAAATTCCATCATCAAACTTAATAAAGAGCAGTAACGACCCAAAAAATTTTGACTTAGAAAATTCGACATACAATACCATGTCGAGTATTCAAACATCGAAAACGTCGGGTAGTCCATGAAAAAAATTAGAGGGTGAGAATAGATAAGATAGAAACTTAGAATAGAAGAAGAAGAAGAACATACAACATCAGAGTAACACGAATCTCACAGCAGAACGAATAAAATATAACATAACTTTGAAATAAAAGATTGTACTTGAATACACATATCATTGTCAAGTACAACACTTACAACACAGCGGAAATAAACCATAGCAATATAAATGCTTCTGAAGCCTCCTGCTCCAGCTTTCCAAGTATATCTGTAAAATCCCGACTACTTAACTGTCCGTACAAAATTGGGCACCCAAGAGTTTAGGAAAACAAAACAAACTCCGGGTCAGTCATGGGACTGGTATGAGTAAAACAGTTTGAGCCATTAAACGATATCTCATAAGACCACGCCATATAACGGAACGGGTTTTTCCCTTATGAGAATCCAAAATATCTTTATATCAAAAACCTTTTGATATTATAATAATGTCTATCAACCACAATATAATAGTCATCTAGCAGAAACACTTTCATCTCATGTTCTACATATAGTATACCATCAAAACCGCAAGCACGTATTGGGTAATGGATTTCCAACTATGACAAGGTATGGAACCACCTTTCGCTAGTGTACCTCTAGAGAGGAATACACTGGGTTCAACAAGAACATCTTGCAACCCGGCCACACATGACTGACCACTCATTTCGCTTGAGTGTATCGAATGTATATCACCAACGGTTGGGATCAACAACCGTTTCCCGAATGGGACAGCATCAACAATAGATTTTTATTAGTAAATGAAACTCTAGATAAGGTGATTATACACCCTAATAGGTGTGACATACATAGCCATGTTTCCTGCCCGATTTTTGTCATTTCCCGTTTGTGAGGCTAGAGGCCACGCTTATCTCTGACAGGTCACACAATTATTCGCTTTGAATGTCACATCGTCATACCCGCCAAATCAAAAATTAATTTCCCCAAAAATACAACGGGTATACATGTAAGAGAAACGAATTCCTCCGCCACCAAACGTACGTACGTTTGAAGAGATCAACTTACGCGATTTATTGAATATACTCTATCAGATATTCTTCCATACAGGTCGTCCTGGGACTGGACAAACCAAAGGCACTATTCAGTACATCCATCTTAGGCAATCTTTACCTAAGATTTATACAACAGCCCTTGCACTTTACTCCGTCTTCAATTATCTTTGGCATATATGATTTGCAATGCTTATGCCAATACGGAGTGGTTCTTTGGATAATAATCCAACCGCTCTCTCCATATTAACAACGTTAAAATGGTCGAAAACTTCGATAGTCGGTGAGTTAACTATCAAAGAAAAACACGTGTGCAAACAACGATATTATTTCCAAATCGAAATTATATCGATCAATCATCATTTAACATTTATCTCTTTAGTTCATTAATTTACTTATCTCATGTTTCCATATATTCAACATTTCTTATTTTCTATTATCAGAAAACATTTCTGATTCTTATTTGGAAAACATTTCCAAAACTCCTTCACTATCAAACCTTACCATTCCTTAGTTAAGAAGGAAGTCAATCAAGTTGGGGTATAATTACCTCTCAGACCTTAACTGAACAACGTTTTAACTTCGAAATAGTCAAAGTTTATCTTTTAAATCTTTAACAAACTTTCTTACGTAACTCTAGGATTCTATTTACGAATCCACTTCTTTATTGAAAACACTGATTATAACTATAGCGTTAAAATCCCTACTTCTGAAATATCTAACTTCAAAATGTAACCTTTATTCCTTAATTCGAATAATTAAACAATACTAATTTATTAATATATACCCTTGATTTAAAAACTGGAAAGTAAATATTACTTTCCCCGAATTCGATATAATTGAATTCGACGCGTAACTATCTTTTCGAGTAATCTCTATTTGATTAACTCTTCTCGAATAATTTATATTCGATTTACTGACTTTCGAATAACCAATATTCGATTAACACACTTCGAATAACCAATATTCGATTAACTCACTTCGAATATCCAATATTCGAAAACTCACTTCGAATAACCAATATTCGATAACTCACTTCGAATAACCAATATTCGATTAACTCTTATTTGATTAACTATATTTAATTTTTCTCTAACTTGATTAACTTTAATCGATTAACTCTAATTCGATTAACTCTATTCGATTAACTCTAACTGATTAGCCCTAACTGATTAACCCTAACTGATTAACTCTAACCGATTAACTCTAACTGATTAACTCTAACTAATTAACTCTAACTGGTTAACTCTAACTGGTTAACTCTAACTGGTCAACTCTAACTGATTAACTCTAACTGGTTAACCCTAACTGATTAACTCTAACTGATTAACTCTGACTGATTAACTCTAACTCTAATTGATTAACTATATTCGAATAACTAATATTCGATTAACTTCTTTAAATAACCAATATTTGAGTCGAATAACCAATATTCGATTAACTCTCTTCTTCGAATAACTAAATTCGATTAACTCCTCTCGAATAAACTGTATTCGATTAACTCCTTTCGAATAACTAAATTTGATTAACTCCTCTAATTTATTCCTTTGAATTAACTCCTTTGATTTATTCCTTTGAATTAACTCCTTTGATTTATTCCTTTGAATTAATTCCTTTGATTTATTCCTTTGGATTATTCCTTTTCTATTTGTTTACTTAACAAACAACTATTCCCTTTTCAATTCTATTTATTTAACAAATAAATACTTCTTTTATCTTTCCTATTTATTTAACAAATAAATATTTCTTTTATCTTTCCTATTTATTTAACAAATAAATATTTCCTTTATAACATTCTATTTATTTCCTATAAATAAATATTTCCATTTAATCTATTTGTAAATGTTTTACAAATATTTCCTTTTAAATTCTATTTGTAAATGTTTTTACAAATATTCCTTTTTCTATTTTATTTGTAAATGTTTTACAAATATTTCTCCTTCTATTTGTTTTGCAAATATCTTCCTTTGTATTTGTTTTACAAATATATTTCCTTTATATTTGTTTTACAAATATATTCCTTTATATTTGTTTTACAAATATATTCCTTTTTAAATCTTTTGATTTTATAATTATTTCCTTATATAAAATCCTTTTTCTTTTATATATAAAATCCATTGATTTTATATAAATAATTTATTTTCAAAATATACTTTGAAAATCCCCTTTTCTACATCCTAGTATTTCTTACGGTATCTAAAATACCAAATCACAATGATCGATATCATTTAAACACACATAATCATCAACAGATTATATATCACATCATATATTACAATATATGAAAACAATTAAATAAATGTTGAGGAATCCAGTTGGATTCCTCCAACCTGTTTCCCTGCATCACAGATGTTAAACAACACGAATATAAATTATTCTTATACACGGAATCAATATTCGATTAACGATTTATATATATCGTTATCTATATTTTCAACCAATAAATTAATAGTTAAACCCAAACAGTTAACACACATCAATCAACAGATAATTATCAGTTCTAAGAATACGTTATAAAAATATAACTGTTCAGAGTTGGTGAGTTTTACTTACATTTCGCGTTAACCGTTAAATAGCGATTTCGCGCCTGTTGATTCAGACGGACAATTTATTTTGCTATAAATTGTAAAGGGCTCTAATCCACTTCCAGTCAGTTCTATTGGGTAGTGTCCGTCCATACGATCCCAACGAATCTTGTTTCGTCGGATTCTGATATCGTATGATATAGTTATGATATTTTAAACTTAGTACACGATTTTATATTACAAATAACTTAATTGAATTAAATTTTATGGGCTTTACCCATTGATTAGGCCCAACCATCCACGCCTAAGCACAACTGTGCTTTCATCTTCTTGCGCAACAGAATACTCGAATCCAAGGAAAACACCACAGCCATTAATCGCGACATTACTCCTTCCTAATAACTCCACTTTTCCATGTCTTAAATCGAAACAACTTTCATTTACTTGTTTATCCAAGTATCTACCTCCTCAGACCAAACTTCAAACTCGATACCTCTTTTCCAACCTGATTCGAATTTCTCTACAGCAAAATGGGGTTGGATGGCAGCAGTAAAGATCAAACAAACTCTGTTACCAAATTCCTCAAAGGGAAACAATCGAACCTTCTCTGCAAGATTTAAAATCAATAGCCATTCCAGCGCATCCCTTCTCCACCGAAGAAAAATCCCACTGCCTCCTTTAATGTCCATCACAGCGGCTTCCAGCCCCAATACTCGATCGCCCCTCCTTCATCCCAACATCATTCACCAAAACAAATTTCACCATTTTCTTCTCACACCATTTTGGATCCACTCGAACCAGTTTCTGTTCGGATCTCTATACCAGTATTTTGACTGCCCCTTTGACCAGCGTCCACCACCTCGTCAGCCAACGGCCGACCCCGCAACAACCACCAATTAACTCCCTTTCGCAAACCCTACTTCTCCGTCACTAAGAAGCTGAACTCGATCCTCCCATGTGATGCGCGATTCACCCCCAGTCCGACGCAACTATAGGGAAGGACATCGAACAAAACAGCGAACCCTTTGAAGCGTTGAACTCATTGAAACCAACACGGAAGGGAAGAGCAAGTATCCAGGAACTCAAATATACACCTATTTTGATTTATCGGATTTTCTATGAATTTATAAAGATTTTTGATTGAGGATTTCTTTCACGTTGGAACCAAAAGAACTGGCGGCTCACTTTTGTTTGACTTTGGAATGTTAGAAATTAGGTTAAGGGAATTTTGTGGGGTATTTATAGAAATTTTAGATATTTATTTTCCTCTTTCTTTATCCTTTTTTGTCCTTTAAAAATCCGTGTGATCACACACGATATCCAAAAATCACGAAACTGGACATGCAGCTACATTTCGACATTACGGACCCAACGAAACTAGTTTCGTCGAATTCCGACTCCGTTTGCTCACACAGCGTATTTTTAACCATCGAAATACTGATTTTTTTTCACTCTAAAAATCCATACGGCCGCACAGTGACTCTACAAATCACGGAACTTGGAATCTAGCAATAATTTGACATTGCAGATCCAACAAAATTAGTTTCGTCGAAAACGGAGTTCGTTTGCAAAACTGGCTTTTTTTAAAGCTCTAAATAACCTATTTAAATATATAAGTATATTTAAATATAATTATATTAAATATTTATAATTAAATATCATCGTATATATTTACAGAGGAATACCTTACAGCTCAGAAAAATCCTGTATGGATTTCTAACTCGATATTTAAATCCTGGTTGAATCGATATTCAAATTTATATTGAAATTCCTTATATATATCGTTATAAATTATAAAGGAATTCCATAGCGACTTTTCTAAAATTTGATTTGGACATAAATCAAAATCTACACAACGAAATCCCGATTTTTCCCTTCCACTAGAAAAATATACTTCACCAGCTCCATACGTTTCTTGTTTCACAGGAATCCGATTTAAAATGGCTTCTATATTCCCAGTTGAAGTTCAAATCGCCAAATCGCGAACTGCCGTGCCATTTCGAGCTCGATTTTAATTATAATATAATTTCTACCTTCAACTGACGATTTTAAATATATTCGTCAATGTAATTCAATATAAACTGAATTATATATTTTAAATTGTCTAATTCACACCATATCATGGATTCTGTTATTTCCGATTATTCCGAAAATATATTATTTTATTATTTATATTAATTAAATATAAATATTATTTAATTTTGGTTATCGATATCGCCAACTCGATATTTAATAATTAAATTAATTAATTATTCGACAGCTAAAAATGCGGGTCATTACAATCTTTCCCCCTTAAAATAATTTCGTCTAGTGGACGACCCTATCTACTCTGTAAAAATTTAACTGTTTACCACTTAACTTTAGTTTAAACTGAACTAATTAATATCGACTAAAATATTAATTTATTCCGACTGACTAAAATTTTCAAAAATCCTGAAAATTTTCTAACACCTTAACTTTTCGGAAAATTCCGCCATAACCTCCTTTGTACAGTCCTATCGATAAAACCACAACTCACCTCTCTAGGCCTTCTCCAACCCAAAAGAAAATCAGACAGCCAAGCGGCTTGCCAAATCGGCTCATAAATCACCAAACTCATATAAAATAAACTTGTACCTTTTTGTCGAGCATATCATTATATCCTTTACATCTGCTGTTAATTCAGCATATACCAATGTCATCCCAATCAAATTCAAATCACTTTTATCTCCAACACAACCATTTGCTTATATACAAGTCGAATTCCATTCTCAATCTCAAGTACCATTCTTGATTTCAAACTCCAACTCACCAGTCCAATACCATTTTAGATTCATATTTCACAATTCAAAATCTGATTCCACTTGATATGTTATATTCAAATTAAATTTCCAGTTAATTAGTTTCAATTCAATCATATTTTCTTTTACAAATTCTAATTCAATTTGTTTTTAATTCAAACTGCTCTTTCCTGGGAGTTTTAAACCGCTTTGCTTTTCTAAAACCAAATATTCCTTTTTTATATTTCCAACAACTTGTTTCTCTCAAAACAATTCAAAAACAAAATCTTTTCGGTAGTAATCCGTCACTTACAACTCGAAATTGAACACCGATGATGTCATGATCATCATCGGAATCTATTTCCAGCATTCGAAGTGAGTTCAATACTATATCTCTTTTCAAAATCATTTCTAACATTTCCACTTTGAAATTTATTTCAAAATACCATTCTCAAAACAATTTAAAATCTCCCAGGATTTTAAAATTCTCATATATTTAATCCAAATTCATTTGCCAACACTTTCCCAATTTCCAGGGTTTTTTTAATTTCAATTCTGATTTGAATTTCAGATTTAATTCATCTGCTTTCATATATTTCACTTATATGAATTCTGATTGGTTATTTACATAACCATTTTATTTATAATCTTACTCGATTATAATAACAACCAATATATCCAATATATTATAATTTCAATATAAATCCTTTATATCAAAATATAATTTTGGGTAAAATTATTTCATTTACCCTCTTTTTCAAAACATACCATGACGGTTCATCGTATTCGAGTGTTTACAAATCCCTACCGATACAGTGGACCAAACTGATCGACCAGAACTCATGAATAACTCAACCAACAAATCTCCATAATATAAAACAATTTTATATTGAATAACAAATACGTTCACTCGTATATATACACTCAAACTCAATCTAGGGTATTACTAACCCTATCTCTACCGAGTCACGCCACAGAGCCCAGTTAATCAATTAACCTTCAGCCTGATACCAACTGTAACGACCCAAAAAATTTCGACTTAGAAAATTCGACATACAATACCATGTCGAGTATTCAAACATCGAAAACGTCGAATAGTCCATCAAAGAAATTAGAGGGTGAGAATAGATAAGATAGAAAGTTAGAATAGAAGAAGAAGAATAACGTACAACGTCAGAGTAACACGAATCTCACAGCGGAACGAATAAAATATAACATAACTTTGAAATAAAAGATTGTACTTGAATATACATATCATTGTCAAGTATAGCACTTACAACATAGCGGAAATAAACCATAGCAATATAAACGCTACTGAAGCCTCGTGCTCCAGCTTTCCAAGTATATCTGTAAAATCCATACTACTTGACTACCCGTACAAAATTGGGCACCCAAGAGTTTAGGGAAAACAAAACAAAACAAACTCCGGGTCAGTCATGGGACTGGTATGAGTAAAACAGTTTAAAATAGTTTGATCCATTAAACAATATCTCATAAGACCACGCCGTATAACGGAACGGGTTTTCCCCTTATGAGAATCCAAAATATCTTTATATCAAAAACCATTTGATATTATAATAATGTCTATCAACCACAATATAATAATCATCTAGCAGAAACGCTTTCATCTCACGTTCTACATATAGTGTACCATCAAAACCGTAAGCACGTATGGGGTAATGGATTTCCAACTATGACAAGGTATGGAACCACCTTTCGCTAGTGTACCTCTAGAGAGGAATACACTGGGTTCAACAAGAACATCTTGTAACCCGACCACACATGACCGACCACTCATATTGCTTGAGTGTATCGAATGTATATCACCAACAGTTGGGATCAGCAACCGTTTTCCGAATGGGATAACATCAACAATAGATTTTTATCAGTAAATGAAACTCTAGACCAGGTGATTATACACCCTAATAGGTGCGACCTACATAGTCATGCTGCCTGCCCGATTTTGGCATTTCCCGGTTGTGAGGCTGGAGGCCACGCTTATCTCTGACAGGTAACACAATTATTCACTTTGAATGTCACATCGTCATACCCGCCAAATCATAAATTGATTTCCCCAAAAATACAACGGGTATACAGCTAAGAGAAACGAATTCCTCCGCCACCAAACGTACGAGCGTTTGAAGAGATCAACTTACGCGATCTATTAAATATACTCTGTCAGACATTCTTCCATACAGGACATCCTGGGACTGGACAAACCGAAGGCACTATTCAATACATCCATCTTAGGCAATCTTTACCTAAGATTTATACAACAGCCCTTGCACTTTACTCAGTCTTCAATTATCTTTGGCATATATGATTCGCAACGCTTATGCCAGTACGGAGTGGTTCTTCGGATAATAATCCAATCGCTCTCTCCATATTAACAACGTTAAAATGGTTGAAAACTTCGATTGTCGGTGAGTTAACTATCAAAGAAAAACACGTGTGCAAACAACGATATTATTTCCAAATAGAAATTATATCGATCAATCATCATTTAACATTTATCTCTTTAATTCATTAATTTACTTATCTCCTATTTCCATATATTCAACATTTCTTATTTTCTATTATCAGAAAATATTTCTGATTCTTATTTGGAAAACATTTCCAAAACTCCTTCACTATCAAACCTTACCATTCCTTAGTTAAGAAGGAAGTCAATCAAGTTGGGGTATAATTACATCTCAGACCTTAACTGAACAACGTTTTAACTTCGAAATAGTCAAAATTTATCTTTTAAATCTTCAACACACATTCTTACGTAACTCTCGGATTCTATTTACGAATCCACTTCTTTATTGAAAACACTGATTATAACTATAGCGTTAAAATCCCTACTTCTGAAATATCTAACTTCAAAATGCAACCTTTATTACTTAATTCGAATAATTAAACAATACTAATTTATTAATATATACCATTGATTTAAAAACCGGAAAGTAAATATTACTTTCCCCGAATTCGATATAATTGAATTCGACGCATAACCGTCTTTTCGAGTAATCTCTATTTGATTAACTCTTCTCGAATAACTTATATTCGATTTACTGACTTTCGAATAACCAATATTCGATTAACTCACTTCGAATAACCAATATTCGATTAACTCACTTCGTATATCCAATATTCGATAACTCATGTAACACCCCGTATGTTGAATAACTTGTTATAATATAAATCAGGGAATAATTAAATTTTAAGATTTGAATCAGGGGAAACAGGCTATGCCATTGCGTTCGTCTCGGAAAAATACGCGAAATAGAGTCCAAGTTTTTGTAAATCGGAGTCCGTATGACCCAGTTATGGCCCAACAAAGTTTTCGGAAAAATTCAAGTTCAAATCAGATTTAAATTTCAAGTTCAAAATTCAAAAATTAGGTCAGGTGGGCTAAGAGGGAAAATTCCCGCCAGCCACCCCAAGTCGACTGGGGAGTCAACTTGGGAGTCGACACAACTGGACCCAAGTCGACTGCCCAGTCGACTTGGGAGTCGACACAGGTGGCCGGGCAGTTTTGCCTGGTGCACCATTTGAGTGAGTTGGTCAGGTTTTGGGCTGTGTTTGGTGGCTGGTGACGAGATCTGATGGCTCTAAACTAATCTAGGGTTAATCTAAGGGCCTAAACTACATCCTAAATCTATAAATACACCCTAAGACTACCCTAATCCATACTAAAAATAGATACAACGTCATCATGCCGTCAAAATGCAACTTAGAAGGAGCCTCCACAAATTAGAGAGGAAGATAGCTTCTCAAATCAACTTCTAATCAACTCTAGCAACTAAATCTTCTTCATAGGAGTGCTAATCAACAAGTTGTGAGTTTCTATGCCTTTAGCAAGCAATTGCTAAACTAATTATGATAGGATGTAATGAGGTTATGGTTATAAATGTGGATCAATGCAAGTTATGTTGTCATATGCTATGTGCTCATGATGTTAGTTATGCAAGTTTTATGCTATATGTCCATGATGCTAGTTATGCAAGTTTTATGCTATATGTTCATGATGCTAGTTATGCAAATCACTATGATAAGGATTGATCCATTATGACACCATGTTATGCAAGTTTGGTGTTTGATTATATGCAAGTTCATATATGACATGTTATGCAAGTTTGGTGTTTGATTATATGCAAGTTCATATATGACATGTTATGCAAGTTTGGTGTTTGATTATATGCAAGTAACATGTGCAAGTTTACACCTTTGTATGATATGCATACATATGCAAGTTTACCCCTTTGTATGTCATGCATATATATGCATGTTTACCCCTTTTTATGATATGAGTAACAAATGCAAGTTCATCCCTTTTTAGACCTATGACATGTATGCAAGTTTATCCCTTTATGATAGGTCTATGACATGAACATCCATGCAAGTTACCCTCTTTATGACATATGTGATTCATGCAAGTTTGGGTTGATTATTTATGCTAGTTGGGTTTGATGCTATGGTCATATATGCAAGTTGACACCTTTAAAACCCATGTTGATGCTAATGTTATGCTAAGTTAAACCCATTGTATTTGTGATGAATCTTCCCTTTAAGTATGTCATGTTAGCGTATTACGTGGGGAACGATGGGGTTAATATTCATGTTAACAAAATTATGGTGAAATTGGTATGATGTTGCATACCATAAGTGGATGAACATAACTGAGTCAATTATGTACATCATCAAATTGGAATTAATTAGGGAAAAATTAATTCAAAATATGGGGGTGATTAATTAGGTGTAATTAATCGACTAAGACATGAGGTTGGACCCTTTTTGTAGCATAAGACTGCCCGGACCCGACCGACAAATCCAGCGGTTACAAATGATTGGCCCAATGTGAGAGGTCTTAGGCATAAACTAAATACGTGACAAGTGTAAAGACACGAGGTTAGACTCTGTTATGGCGTAAGGCTGCCCGGACCCGACCGGCAAATCTAGCTGCCATAAAAGACAGTCTAATGTGAGAGGTCTTTACAAAGGTTACGGTCTTAATCAATTAAGAAACACTTAACCAGATAAGCATATAGTGGGGCATGAGGGGTTAAGTGGGTGCCTTGGGTGGCATGTGGAAATCTAGTGGTTGCCTTGGGTGGCAATAGAAAATATGATTAGAATACTTAACCAAAGTGGAAACATGGAATTAAACATGATTAAAGGGTTAAGTGGGATACACTAGAAGGAGCAAGCTTAGGTGGGTAGCTTGTGGGGGCCCATTTCAACCAGTAACCTATATGTATCTTTGTGGGCTCGACCCATGTCGAGGACGGGACATGCGTACTGGGCTTGACTATAAGAGGCCAAAACGGGTTAGCGGTGGCAACGCAAGTCCAACGGGTTTCATATGCGTGTGTGGACTCGGGCTGGTAGGTAAGACGTTGTTGCATCGTGTAGGTATAAGCCGTGCACCGTTGGTTGTATCGGGTTGCCACTTTGGGGAGTGATACACCCCACTGTGGGGCCAGCACAGGTATCTACGTTAGGGAGCCGATCGCTTGGGGAGTAGTGGGTACACCTAGTGGAGATAGGGGCAGACGGCACCTATGTGGTCAGCTAGGGGTACACGAAACTACTAGTTATATTTTCTAAGTCCTTGGGTGGGATCAACCTTTAAGTAGGAATGACTGGTGTGTTGCAGTGTAGTAATTATCCTTGGGTGGGTAGATGCGTCTTTACCGTTATCTTCGTTCTTCCTATGTCCAGTTGGCTGCTTAGTGTAGTCATTTATCCCCAGTCGTTACCGTACCAAGTTTATATCATACCCTAATTACTTTAATGATTGTATTGTTAAAGTTGTAGGACTCGCTCAGACTTATGTCTGACCCCGTTGTTTTTATCTTTTTCCCAACCCTCAGGTTCTCAGAGTGGGTCTAGCACTAGTGGGCTTTGATCAGATTGCTTTATCTATCTTTTGGAGCTTGGACCGTTGATGTAAAGCTCAGCTTATCTTTTCTATTATGGCTATTAGTTATGTAGTGGGATTATGTACTTATGTTTTTATCAGGATGGATATTTAGTACTTGACTCTTGTTTTATGGTTTTGTAACCAAACATGTTTACCTTCTGCTGCAATGAAATGATGTGTAACAACCTGTAAAATGCGAGCCAGTTTGAAATTTTTATTTCGGCGATTTTAGCGAATTTTGAATATTTAAAATGAATTATTTTAAATAATATCGACGAGAAATTTATTTTGAATATAATTACGACGTATATATTATATACGTCGTCGTTAGAATATAATATTTATATATAATTATAAATAGAATTGAAAATGGCGCGGTAGTTCGAAAATTCGATTTCTAATTTCAAATGAATATACAGAATTCAATATAAGTCAGAATTGAACGAAACAAGAAATATTTGAATCTGTATAACTATATCTTTGTAACGAAGTTAACAAATTGAGATTTCATCTTAGGAATGATAAGATATGTCCAGTTTAAAATTAGAAATAGTCGCTGTGGAATTTATATATATTTTTATATATATAAGGCCCTTAAAAATAGCAATTTTGCAAACGACCTCGGATTTCGACGAAACCAGTTTTGTTGGGTCCGTGATGTCAAGTTATTGCTAGGTTTCAAATTTCATAATTTTTCGAATCAATATGTGAGCGTGGCAAAGGAAAACGCGTTTGGACCATTTCAGTTGAATTTAATCGACTGGAAATTGGCCATTTTTCAAACGGTCTCAGAATTCGACGTAACTAGTTTTGTTAGGACCGTATCGTCAATACGAAGCTAGAAAATATTTTTCTGGAATTTTTCTAGTTAGTATGTGACCCCGGTAATTTGAAATGTACGTTTAAAATTCAATATAGTGATTTAAATGTAAATTTAACGGAAACTGATTCAAACAGTCGAATCAGCCCACGTGGCATATCCCATTGTGTTCAGAATGGGGGTGAAACGCTATGGACGACAGGCGGTGGGCCTCGTTTCAAGGTCGTATGAAAAAGTCAACATTAAGTTGAATTAAATAATAAAAAAAAAAAAACCTTTTCTTTATCTCTGCCCCCCCCCCCCCCCGTTATCTCCCCGATTCATTTTAATAAAAAAAAAAGGGGATCGAAGAAGTCGAAGTCACGCCGCCCTCCAGGTGCTCCGCCTCGTGCCGCCACCGCCCCCGACGTTCCCTCCCCCTCTGCCTCGATCGTCGCGATCGAAACCCCCTTCAAGCCCTCCGCCCGAACCCCAAATTGCCACCGAACCCCCACAGCCACCGCACCCTGCTGCGCCGATCCCCTCTGGCTCACCCAGCACCACCTCGAGCCCCCACCTCCGCATGCCGACGCCAGTGCGCAAAAGACACCCCCCTCGATTACAGTAAGTTCCCTGATCTTGTTTTTTTTTATTTATTTTCTTTAAAACTGTTTTTTTTATCTTCTTTAAAACTGATTTTATTTAAGATAGAAAACTGATTTTATTTAAAATAGAAAACTGATTTTATTTAAAATAGAAAACTGATTTGAAAAACATTATAAAACTGTTTTTTTTTAAAAGATGCAAAAACTGATTTTGTTAAGTAGAAAAAAAACTGATTTTAAAAGCAAGTAAAAACTGATTTTAAAAGCAAGTAAAAACTGTTTTAAAAAAAAAAGAAAAGAAAATCAGATTATTTTTATATATTGAACTTTGAAATAAAAACTCGATTTTTATATATTGAACTTTGAAATAAAAACTCGATTTTTATATATTGAACTTTGAAATAAAAACTCGATTTTTATATATTGAACTTTGAAATAAAAACTCGATTTTTATATATTGAACTTTGAAATAAAAACTCGATTTTTATATATTGAACTTTGAAATAAAAACTCGATTTTTATATATTGAATAGCGAAATAAAAATTCGATTTTTATATATATAGTGGCTACGGGCGACGAAGCTGACGAAGATGCGAAAACGGCGAAGACTTCTGCAAAAGAAGTGCCGTGGAGCTAGGATAGCTATCGGTGAGAATTTCTCACCTTTCAATTTATTTTTCTAGTTATATATATATACTAGGATGCAGACAGTGCTTAGTAGCACCCGACACAATCGTCCACAGACCATGGACTTGTTTGTTTGGCTGTTTGGTTATTGATTGTGATATTGGTTTGGATGTGGTTTGTGGTGTGAAAAATCGAATCGATCAATTGGTTAGGATTAGACGTGCGCCGTTATAAGGCGAAGGAGTAAGGCTAGGTTAGACCCTTACTCCAAATTTTGTGGTTTGCATAACGAAAGTGAATTTGATTGATGTGTGAATGGCGTGGGCCTTCACTAGACCGGGGATAAGGCTAGGCCTTGTCCCGTTTCTAGTATCGTGCCGTTATGCCGCCGAAATTTTCTAAAATAAGTTAGAAAAATAAAAATAGCATTTTATTTAAAGAATGAACTGAATAGAAATTCATATGTTAAAATAAAATGTGTTATCGTTAAAAATATAATTTTTAACGTGAATGTGAATAAATAAATATTCATTTACAAACCAGACGGTTTGTTTATGTACACCTATTTGAATGACATTGATTGGGACGATAAATTTCACACATCGCCCAACAGCACAAATAAAATATGTGTTTGATTGATTGAAACCCCACACGGGTGTTAGGATGAAATTTGAAGTTCACTCATCCTGATTGATTAAATATGTCGATCGATTGATTGACAGGCTGTTATAAGCGTTGAATATCTATATTTGATGCTTATACAGTGTAGTGCACTTTGGTTGATGGTTGATTATTTTCAATGCCATTATATACATGTGTTGTATGAAAATCCATATAATTAATTTTATATGGTAATTGATTGGGCCTCATTCCAGTTTTGAAAAAGAAATATTTGAAAAAGAAATATTTGAAATAGAATATTTGAAAATAAAGGAATATATGAAGCCGAGTTGATTAGATTGACGCCATTTTGACGTAAACGATATTTATATCGATTTTAAAACGATTTCGAAATAAATTGAATTGAAAACGATTTCGAAATAAATTGAATTGAAAACGATTTCGAAATAAATTGAATTGAAAACGAATTCAAATTGAATTGAAAACGATTTCGAAATAAATTGAATTGAAAACGAATTCAAATTGAATTGAAAACGATTTCGAAATGAATTGAATTGAAAACGAATTCAAAGTGAATTGAAAACGATTTCGAAATAAATTGAACTGAAAACAATTTCGAAATGAATTGAATTGAAAACGAATTCAAAGTGAATTGAAAACGATTTCGAAATGAATTGAATTGAAAACGATTTCGAAATGAATTGAATTGAAAACGATTTCGAAATAAATTGAATTGAAAACGATTTCGAAATAAATTGAATTGAAAACGATTTCGAAATAAATTGAATTGAAAACGAATTCAAATTGAATTGAAAACGATTTCGAAATAAATTGAATTGAAAACGATTTCGAAATGAATTGAATTGAAAACGAATTCAAATTGAATTGAAAACGATTTCGAAATGAATTGAATTGAAAACGAATTCAAAGTGAATTGAAAACGATTTCGAAATAAATTGAACTGAAAACGATTTCGAAATGAATTGAATTGAAAACGAATTCAAAGTGAATTGAAAACGATTTCGAAATGAATTGAATTGAAAACGATTTCGAAATGAATTGAATTGAAAACGATTTCGAAATGAATTGAATTGAAAACGATTTCGAAATGAATTGAATTGAATATGAATTCAAATTGAATTGAAATTTGAATTGAATAGAAATGAATTTTGAAACGAATTTATAAAGAAGAATTCAATTTTGCTTAGAATTGAAATGGAAGTTGAAATAGATTTTGAAACGAATTTTAAAACCATTCATATAATTCGTTTTAAATAGAAATCGACGAAATATATTATATATATATTATATATATATAATATAATGGCCTGAATAGAACGCGCCGCGCCGCGGCAGTTCGCGAATTTCGACCATTTATTTCAAACGGATATTACGGGAGATCCGACCGTCGGATTCTCCTGAAACCGGAACCGTTGGGTTCGTATCGAAAAGAGCTTTCTAACGAATGTTAGAAATTTGAAATCTAACGGTTGGATTTGGAGTTACGTCCAAATCAAATTCGAAAAAGGTCGCTGTAAGTGCAGTTCGATGGCCATTGATGGAAATCGACTGTACGGGCCTTGATAAAATTATTAAAAATAGTAATAATTTGTGTAAAATCATAAGAAATGATTTGTGAAGATTTGGGATGAAAAACTCCATATTTGAAAAGATAAAAATAGATTTTTATCGAAATGAACTAGTTTTGAACTAGAAATATAATTCTATTTATTTTGAAATAAATAAATTGAATTTGAAAAGGGTTTTAAAGATAACCAAAATTTCCAATGATTGCATTGGAGTGGAATTGAATCGAAATTGTCTTCGGAATATTTCGATGTTGGAATTCGTGATTATACGGATGTTGTTATGGAAATTTGAAAGATATATATTTATATCGTTATTTCCAATACGACATTTGTTAGTCGTAGAATTCGATATTGAATATAAGCCGATATATTTTCTATTCAGAGCCTTGTATTGAATATCGAATGTGATTTGGGTTTGTCGTGAATGGTGTCTTCACTAACACTGTTCTTGAACCCAGTTGAGAAAAGATTAAATCTTTTTATTTAGATTTAATGAAGTGTACCAATTAAATGATATTTAATTGGAATTGAATTGGTATTGATTTTTGGGTTTATCGTGAACAGTGTTTTAAATAACACTTGTTCTTTAACCCGATAATTAATGGAATGTGATTTGGGTTTGTCGTGAATGGTGTCTTCACTAACACTGTTCTTGAACCCAGCTGAGAAAAGATTAAATCTTTTTATTTAGATTTAATGAAGTGTACCAATTAAATGATATTTAATTGGAATTGAATTGGTATTGATTTTTGGGTTTATCGTGAACAGTGTTTTAAATAACACTTGTTCTTTAACCCGATAATTAATGGAATGTGATTTTGGGTTTATCGTGAATCGTGTTTTAAATGACACTGATTCTTTAACCCAGATAATGATTAAAACTAAGTGGAGTTTTAATGAATCTTTAATTAGATTGAAAAGATCGAGAATGGAGTATCACCAGTTTTGCTCCAGGCGATAGTTAAATCTTTAATTAGATTTGAACGTGAAATTTAGAAACTAACTGTCGGTTAGCCAAGCAGAATGGTTTTCTGGATATTGATCTGATGTTGGTTTCGGCCTTCGGGGTTAATATTTGGGGAATTATTCTCTTGATTAATTTACGGTTAGTGACTAATGAATTGGAATGAGGCGTATGTTGTGTTTGTGTAACACTTTTATAATATATACGCGAGTTATTCGGAAAGACCGGGTTTATCCCATTCTGAATAACTGATACGACGATAAGTCGAAGATGAAGACGATGGTCGAAGACCGGAAGTCTTCACGTCGTTTGGGTGATAACCGATGATCTTGATTGGGCTGTACACCCAAGAAGATGGAAACAGTTAGTGATCGTCCAGACGTACTTGGAGATCGATGGATATGCGGGGTACTAGGTGCCTCCGGTTTCGTTCAGACCCAGAACGGACTTGTAAATGGACTGTGTGTCTGACATTGGATTTCAGTCCGTGTGATTGATCTCTATTAAATATATATCTGTTTGGCGGCGGAGAATTTATTCTCTTGCTTAACGCCCTTCTCTGAGACGCACGAGCTCAGGGGTTATATATTGGTGGATATCAAACGCATGGAGTGAATTGCCTGTGTGGCATGCCTAAGTGGCAATTGATCGAGGCTTCTGTTGAAAAGCAAAGTCTTGTGGTGATGATCAGAGCACGGCCTTTGTGGCGTAGCTTTGTGTAACGTTTGCTTCGCGAGTTTCACACCCGGTATGAACCAAAAACGGGAGAGGACGTCAGGGAGGGCATGCGTTTCTTTCTAGCTAGAAGTGGCGTCAGTGGTTTTACACGCCCTGACGAGTTTGACTTATGTGGTTGTTGCTGTTGCGAGGCGCCTCGGTTATATCGGTTTCGGCCGATGCATTCTGGTCGGCTGACGGACCAGACTTACACCCCATAGGGTGGGGAGACGCATGTTCAGGCATTTTAATCCACATCGGTGGACCGGCCCTGAGGATCCAAGGGCCCACCTGTGTCTGGGTCCTGAGGCACGGGCTAGAGCGTCTCGAATCGGTTGAGGACTATCTTTTGCCTCGGTTCATAGATGGAAATCCAATTTCCAAATACGTGACATTTGCGGTTTTATTTGTAAACCTATATATGGCGACATGATATATGGTACCCATGCCGCCTATGATTGATACTTATGATTTGAAGTTGTTTTATACACAGTACACTTATTATAGTATCAAATGATTTGTTTTAAAACGTATCAAGCATTCTTTGGCTGTTATAAGGGAAAACCCTATCCTCGACTGCGTTGCATTGTGTGATGGGACCTGGGTCTTATAACAGCTTCATTTTTCTTCATTTAGCATTGCGCTGTTGTTTTATGCACTGGTATTCTTGGGAGGAAACCCGTTCCGTGTTATACGGCGTGGTCCCTTGATTTACCTTTGAAAATAAAGATTAATAACTGTTTTTGTTCTCACACCAGTCCCATGACTGACCTGGAGTTTATTGTTTTAACCTAAACTCTGGGTGCCCCTATTTTTGACACGGGCAGCTAGTAGTTTTGGTTTTGCAGATTTATATTCACAGGATCCTGGTTTACAGCTGGAACGATATCCGGAAAGCTTTGTATCCGTATATCTCTTCTAGTTGTGTATTGTATTATTTTCCGCTGCTATGGATTTAAATGTAATTTAAATCTCTGATATTCCTGTGTAATATTCGTTTATACTCTGTATATTCTTGTAATCTGATGCATTGTTGTAATATACAATGAAATGTTCTTCTGTATGCGTTCTGTTGTGGTTTGTTCTCGAACTATCCGACGCTTTCCTTTACGGGGAGGTTGCGGGTCTTCACAGTTGGTATCAGAGCTTTGGTTTACAAAGCTTAGAGAACAAGGCACATTAGAACCATACGAAAGAATTCATCAGATATGGGATTAGTAATATCCAACGAGAATGACTCGTTAGAGATAGGATCAGTAGTATCCTAGAACGAGTGTGAAGAGTATATTTTTCAAATGAAAACAATTTTTGTTTTGAAAATTTAAATCAATTATTCGTATTTGGTTATTTATTTATATTGACGTGGACAATGCAGTATATAAAGATTTTGGGTATACGTCTGATCCACGTGTATTCGAAGTTTTAATATACTGGATAGATATAGAATTACACCCTAGTCGCACGGACCTGATTCTGATGGTTGACGCGTCATCATTAGTAATTAGCTTCGTGTTTCGAAGGTGTGATTTTCTATATATTTCCATTAGACTGGTGTGAGAACCAAAATTAGATAGGGCTAATTGTGTGATTTGGCATCAAAAACATGATTTTTGTATGTGTATCAAAATTATGAATTTGAAACTCTAATTCACTAATTGATTGATGTTTGTGTTGTTTGTTTAGTTGTTTGCTAATTTTTAGCCATTTAGCCTAATTGAATCAAACATTGACTTGTATTGAAATTTGGTCGCATTTGCTTGCATATACATGTATATCATTGAACAGGTCATAGCAAGGAGGCTAGAGCCGAGAATAAAATTTGTTTGCCCGACAAATAGGTACATGTTTACTACATAATTTCCTGTTTTGTTTGGGTGATGATGATTTTGTGAGCCTATTGGCTAGCCGCTTGGCTTTTTCTTTTTCTTTTTGAGATCTGAAGGACCGGGGAAGCTATTTGAAATTCCCCGATGCTCCCGGTGCAGGGGAGGTTATGGCGAAATTTTTCGAAAATTTAGGGTGTTAGCCAAATTTTTGAAATTTTGAAAATTCTCAAAAACTGAAAAGTTAGAGAATGCAAGCCAGATCGAGCGTAGTGTTGAATAATCAAACCACTTTCGACTTTGTTCCTTTTCGGGGACGAAAAGTTTTAAGTGGGGGAGATTGTAACAACCCGTAAAATGCGAGCCAGTTTGAAATTTTTATTTCGGCGATTTTAGCGAATTTTGAATATTTAAAATGAATTATTTTAAATAATATCGACGAGAAATTTATTTTGAATATAATTACGACGTATATATTATATACGTCGTCGTTAGAATATAATATTTATATATAATTATAAATAGAATTGAAAATGGCGCGGTAGTTCGAAAATTCGATTTCTAATTTCAAATGAATATACAGAATTCAATATAAGTCAGAATTGAACGAAACAAGAAATATTTGAATCTGTATAACTATATCTTTGTAACGAAGTTAACAAATTGAGATTTCATCTTAGGAATGATAAGATATGTCCAGTTTAAAATTAGAAATAGTCGCTGTGGAATTTATATATATTTTTATATATATAAGGCCCTTAAAAATAGCAATTTTGCAAACGACCTCGGATTTCGACGAAACCAGTTTTGTTGGGTCCGTGATGTCAAGTTATTGCTAGGTTTCAAATTTCATAATTTTTCGAATCAATATGTGAGCGTGGCAAAGGAAAACGCGTTTGGACCATTTCAGTTGAATTTAATCGACTGGAAATTGGCCATTTTTCAAACGGTCTCAGAATTCGACGTAACTAGTTTTGTTAGGACCGTATCGTCAATACGAAGCTAGAAAATATTTTTCTGGAATTTTTCTAGTTAGTATGTGACCCCGGTAATTTGAAATGTACGTTTAAAATTCAATATAGTGATTTAAATGTAAATTTAACGGAAACTGATTCAAACAGTCGAATCAGCCCACGTGGCATATCCCATTGTGTTCAGAATGGGGGTGAAACGCTATGGACGACAGGCGGTGGGCCTCGTTTCAAGGTCGTATGAAAAAGTCAACATTAAGTTGAATTAAATAATAATAAAAAAAAAACCTTTTCTTTATCTCTGCCCCCCCCCCCCCCCCGTTATCTCCCCGATTCATTTTAATAAAAAAAAAAAAGGGGATCGAAGAAGTCGAAGTCGCGCCGCCCTCCAGGTGCTCCGCCTCGTGCCGCCACCGCCCCCGACGTTCCCTCCCCCTCTGCCTCGATCGTCGCGATCGAAACCCCCTTCAAGCCCTCCGCCCGAACCCCAAATTGCCACCGAACCCCCACAGCCACCGCACCCTGCTGCGCCGATCCCCTCTGGCTCACCCAGCACCACCTCGAGCCCCCACCTCCGCATGCCGACGCCAGTGCGCAAAAGACACCCCCCTCGATTACAGTAAGTTCCCTGATCTTGTTTTTTTTTATTTATTTTCTTTAAAACTGTTTTTTTTATCTTCTTTAAAACTGATTTTATTTAAGATAGAAAACTGATTTTATTTAAAATAGAAAACTAATTTTATTTAAAATAGAAAACTGATTTGAAAAACATTATAAAACTGTTTTTTTTTAAAAGATGCAAAAACTGATTTTGTTAAGTAGAAAAAAAACTGATTTTAAAAGCAAGTAAAAACTGATTTTAAAAGCAAGTAAAAACTGTTTTAAAAAAAAAAAGAAAAGAAAATCAGATTATTTTTATATATTGAACTTTGAAATAAAAACTCGATTTTTATATATTGAACTTTGAAATAAAAACTCGATTTTTATATATTGAACTTTGAAATAAAAACTCGATTTTTATATATTGAACTTTGAAATAAAAACTCGATTTTTATATATTGAACTTTGAAATAAAAACTCGATTTTTATATATTGAACTTTGAAATAAAAACTCGATTTTTATATATTGAATAGCGAAATAAAAATTCGATTTTTATATATATAGTGGCTACGGGCGACGAAGCTGACGAAGATGCGAAAACGGCGAAGACTTCTGCAAAAGAAGTGCCGTGGAGCTAGGATAGCTATCGGTGAGAATTTCTCACCTTTCAATTTATTTTTCTAGTTATATATATATATACTAGGATGCAGACGGTGCTTAGTAGCACCCGACACAATCGTCCACAGACCATGGACTTGTTTGTTTGGCTGTTTGGTTATTGATTGTGATATTGGTTTGGATGTGGTTTGTGGTGTGAAAAATCGAATCGATCAATTGGTTAGGATTAGACGTGCGCCGTTATAAGGCGAAGGAGTAAGGCTAGGTTAGACCCTTACTCCAAATTTTGTGGTTTGCATAACGAAAGTGAATTTGATTGATGTGTGAATGGCGTGGGCCTTCACTAGACCGGGGATAAGGCTAGGCCTTGTCCCGTTTCTAGTATCGTGCCGTTATGCCGCCGAAATTTTCTAAAATAAGTTAGAAAAATAAAAATAGCATTTTATTTAAAGAATGAACTGAATAGAAATTCATATGTTAAAATAAAATGTGTTATCGTTAAAAATATAATTTTTAACGTGAATGTGAATAAATAAATATTCATTTACAAACCAGACGGTTTGTTTATGTACACCTATTTGAATGACATTGATTGGGACGATAAATTTCACACATCGCCCAACAGCACAAATAAAATATGTGTTTGATTGATTGAAACCCCACACGGGTGTTAGGATGAAATTTGAAGTTCACTCATCCTGATTGATTAAATATGTCGATCGATTGATTGACAGGCTGTTATAAGCGTTGAATATCTATATTTGATGCTTATACAGTGTAGTGCACTTTGGTTGATGGTTGATTATTTTCAATGCCATTATATACATGTGTTGTATGAAAATCCATATAATTAATTTTATATGGTAATTGATTGGGCCTCATTCCAGTTTTGAAAAAGAAATATTTGAAAAAGAAATATTTGAAATAGAATATTTGAAAATAAAGGAATATATGAAGCCGAGTTGATTAGATTGACGCCATTTTGACGTAAACGATATTTATATCGATTTTAAAACGATTTCGAAATAAATTGAATTGAAAACGATTTCGAAATAAATTGAATTGAAAACGATTTCGAAATAAATTGAATTGAAAACGAATTCAAATTGAATTGAAAACGATTTCGAAATAAATTGAATTGAAAACGAATTCAAATTGAATTGAAAACGATTTCGAAATGAATTGAATTGAAAACGAATTCAAAGTGAATTGAAAACGATTTCGAAATAAATTGAACTGAAAACGATTTCGAAATGAATTGAATTGAAAACGAATTCAAAGTGAATTGAAAACGATTTCGAAATGAATTGAATTGAAAACGATTTCGAAATGAATTGAATTGAAAACGATTTCGAAATAAATTGAATTGAAAACGATTTCGAAATAAATTGAATTGAAAACGATTTCGAAATAAATTTAATTGAAAACGAATTCAAATTGAATTGAAAACGATTTCGAAATAAATTGAATTGAAAACGATTTCGAAATGAATTGAATTGAAAACGAATTCAAATTGAATTGAAAACGATTTCGAAATGAATTGAATTGAAAACGAATTCAAAGTGAATTGAAAACGATTTCGAAATAAATTGAACTGAAAACGATTTCGAAATGAATTGAATTGAAAACGAATTCAAAGTGAATTGAAAACGATTTCGAAATGAATTGAATTGAAAACGATTTCGAAATGAATTGAATTGAAAACGATTTCGAAATGAATTGAATTGAAAACGATTTCGAAATGAATTGAATTGAATATGAATTCAAATTGAATTGAAATTTGAATTGAATAGAAATGAATTTTGAAACGAATTTATAAAGAAGAATTCAATTTTGCTTAGAATTGAAATGGAAGTTGAAATAGATTTTGAAACGAATTTTAAAACCATTCATATAATTCGTTTTAAATAGAAATCGACGAAATATATTATATATATATTATATATATATAATATAATGGCCTGAATAGAACGCGCCGCGCCGCGGCAGTTCGCGAATTTCGACCATTTATTTCAAACGGATATTACGGGAGATCCGACCGTCGGATTCTCCTAAAACCGGAACCGTTGGGTTCGTATCGAAAAGAGCTTTCTAACGAATGTTAGAAATTTGAAATCTAACGGTTGGATTTGGAGTTACGTCCAAATCAAATTCGAAAAAGGTCGCTGTAAGTGCAGTTCGATGGCCATTGATGGAAATCGACTGTACGGGCCTTGATAAAATTATTAAAAATAGTAATAATTTGTGTAAAATCATAAGAAATGATTTGTGAAGATTTGGGATGAAAAACTCCATATTTGAAAAGATAAAAATAGATTTTTATCGAAATGAACTAGTTTTGAACTAGAAATATAATTCTATTTATTTTGAAATAAATAAATTGAATTTGAAAAGGGTTTTAAAGATAACCAAAATTTCCAATGATTGCATTGGAGTGGAATTGAATCGAAATTGTCTTCGGAATATTTCGATGTTGGAATTCGTGATTATACGGATGTTGTTATGGAAATTTGAAAGATATATATTTATATCGTTATTTCCAATACGACATTTGTTAGTCGTAGAATTCGATATTGAATATAAGCCGATATATTTTCTATTCAGAGCCTTGTATTGAATATCGAATGTGATTTGGGTTTGTCGTGAATGGTGTCTTCACTAACACTGTTCTTGAACCCAGTTGAGAAAAGATTAAATCTTTTTATTTAGATTTAATGAAGTGTACCAATTAAATGATATTTAATTGGAATTGAATTGGTATTGATTTTTGGGTTTATCGTGAACAGTGTTTTAAATAACACTTGTTCTTTAACCCGATAATTAATGGAATGTGATTTGGGTTTGTCGTGAATGGTGTCTTCACTAACACTGTTCTTGAACCCAGCTGAGAAAAGATTAAATCTTTTTATTTAGATTTAATGAAGTGTACCAATTAAATGATATTTAATTGGAATTGAATTGGTATTGATTTTTGGGTTTATCGTGAACAGTGTTTTAAATAACACTTGTTCTTTAACCCGATAATTAATGGAATGTGATTTTGGGTTTATCGTGAATCGTGTTTTAAATGACACTGATTCTTTAACCCAGATAATGATTAAAACTAAGTGGAGTTTTAATGAATCTTTAATTAGATTGAAAAGATCGAGAATGGAGTATCACCAGTTTTGCTCCAGGCGATAGTTAAATCTTTAATTAGATTTGAACGTGAAATTTAGAAACTAACTGTCGGTTAGCCAAGCAGAATGGTTTTCTGGATATTGATCTGATGTTGGTTTCGGCCTTCGGGGTTAATATTTGGGGAATTATTCTCTTGATTAATTTACGGTTAGTGACTAATGAATTGGAATGAGGCGTATGTTGTGTTTGTGTAACACTTTTATAATATATACGCGAGTTATTCGGAAAGACCGGGTTTATCCCATTCTGAATAACTGATACGACGATAAGTCGAAGATGAAGACGATGGTCGAAGACCGGAAGTCTTCACGTCGTTTGGGTGATAACTGATGATCTTGATTGGGCTGTACACCCAAGAAGATGGAAACAGTTAGTGATCGTCCAGACGTACTTGGAGATCGATGGATATGCGGGGTACTAGGTGCCTCCGGTTTCGTTCAGACCCAGAACGGACTTGTAAATGGACTGTGTGTCTGACATTGGATTTCAGTCCGTGTGATTGATCTCTATTAAATATATATCTGTTTGGCGGCGGAGAATTTATTCTCTTGCTTAACGCCCTTCTCTGAGACGCACGAGCTCAGGGGTTATATATTGGTGGATATCAAACGCATGGAGTGAATTGCCTGTGTAGCATGCCTAAGTGGCAATTGATCGAGGCTTCTGTTGAAAAGCAAAGTCTTGTGGTGATGATCAGAGCACGGCCTTTGTGGCGTAGCTTTGTGTAACGTTTTCTTCGCGAGTTTCACACCCGGTATGAACCAAAAACGGGAGAGGACGTCAGGGAGGGCATGCGTTTCTTTCTAGCTAGAAGTGGCGTCAGTGGTTTTACACGCCCTGACGAGTTTGACTTATGTGGTTGTTGCTGTTGCGAGGCGCCTCGGTTATATCGGTTTCGGCCGATGCATTCTGGTCGGCTGACGGACCAGACTTACACCCCATAGGGTGGGGAGACGCATGTTCAGGCATTTTAATCCACATCGGTGGACCGGCCCTGAGGATCCAAGGGCCCACCTGTGTCTGGGTCCTGAGGCACGGGCTAGAGCGTCTCGAATCGGTTGAGGACTATCTTTTGTCTCGGTTCATAGATGGAAATCCAATTTCCAAATACGTGACATTTGCGGTTTTATTTGTAAACCTATATATGGCGACATGATATATGGTACCCATGCCGCCTATGATTGATACTTATGATTTGAAGTTGTTTTATACACAGTACACTTATTATAGTATCAAATGATTTGTTTTAAAACGTATCAAGCATTCTTTGGCTGTTATAAGGGAAAACCCTATCCTCGACTGCGTTGCATTGTGTGATGGGACCTGGGTCTTATAACAGCTTCATTTTTCTTCATTTAGCATTGCGCTGTTGTTTTATGCACTGGTATTCTTGGGAGGAAACCCGTTCCGTGTTATACGGCGTGGTCCCTTGATTTACCTTTGAAAATAAAGATTAATAACTGTTTTTGTTCTCACACCAGTCCCATGACTGACCTGGAGTTTATTGTTTTAACCTAAACTCTGGGTGCCCCTATTTTTGACACGGGCAGCTAGTAGTTTTGGTTTTGCAGATTTATATTCACAGGATCCTGGTTTACAGCTGGAACGATATCCGGAAAGCTTTGTATCCGTATATCTCTTCTAGTTGTGTATTGTATTATTTTCCGCTGCTATGGATTTAAATGTAATTTAAATCTCTGATATTCCTGTGTAATATTCGTTTATACTCTGTATATTCTTGTAATCTGATGCATTGTTGTAATATACAATGAAATGTTCTTCTGTATGCGTTCTGTTGTGGTTTGTTCTCGAACTATCCGACGCTTTCCTTTACGGGGAGGTTGCGGGTCTTCACATGATGTTTTAGTCAACAAGTATTATTTATATCTGTCTTGTTGTAATTTTTCTGTTCTATATTCACTTAAAATACTCCACCAAAGTTAAGGCATTCCCTTAGTGAGTGACCTTAGCGGGTGTGGGGTGTTTCACGTGGTATCAAAGCTGAAGGTTACCAGAACAGATAAAACTTTTAGAAAAACTATTTTTCTAAAAACATTTTCGAAGGAGTATTTTCAAAAAAATGTCTTTTAAGAGAAAAGTTTTTGAAAGAAAAGCATAATCCCTAATAGCCATATCTTTATCTTTCGAATTCTCCGTTTTGAATCTTTCCTTTTTCGTTTCAGCATGGTTGAAGATCTTAACTTTCCGGAGGGTGTAGCGATACTAGTATGTTATAGGAGATTGATGGAGGCTAGGGCCGCCGCTGCGGGTCCAGCAAATGTTCCTCCACCACCAGCTGCACCCGATCTTCCTCCCCATCCTCCTCCTCGCGCGGATACTTTTGCTAAGACTTGCAAGGAATTTAAGGCTATGGGAGGGAAACCTTTTCAAGGATCAGAAACTTTTGTGGAAGCTAGGGATTGGCTTAAGGAAACGGAAGTGTTGATAGACATCTTTGAGATGGAAGAAGGAAAGAAAGTCAAGTTAGCTGCTTGGTTAATGAAGGGAGAGGCCTCGTTCTGGTGGGAGGTCACTAATGGAGAGCGCCCTGTTGACTCTTGGGCGGATTTCAGACAAAGGTTTGTGGCAAAGTTTCTCTCAAGGGCGGAAGAAAATCTGTATATGGAAAGGTTCTTGACTCTAAAGCAAGGAAACCTATCGGTGTAGGAATATGTCAACAAGTTTAATCAGTTGGCAAGGTTTGGCATAGACATGGTGAATACACCGGAGAAGAAGGCCTTGAGGTTCGTTAAAGGCTTGAATGAACCGATGCATGGATTGGCTATGACTCACATCCCTATGGGGGGCACCTTTGAGAAGCTAGTAGACATGGCACTTATGCATGAGGAAGAGAAGGGTCCCAATGCTAATAAGGCACCCGAGAAGAAAGGAGATCAGAAGAGACCTCAACAGCAACAGCAAAACAAGGGTGGGAAAGGCAACGGTGGCAACGGAAAGAAGAAGTGCTTCAACTGTGGGACACCAGGCCACCTCAGCAAAGATTGTCGGAAGAAGAAGAAGACTGACTGCTTCCACTGTGGCGAAGCAGGGCATCTAGTGAAGGATTGCCCTAAGAAGGGGCAGAGGACAGGATCTACCTCAGGAGGACAGGTGCAGGCTCTTATGGCACCAGGTCAGGCAAGGGGACAAGTTCAGGCTCTCGCGGTTCCACCGATTCAGGAAAGAGGTAGAACTATTTCCGTTGAAAGTCTGGTTTTTCTGTTTGATCATCATGTCCATACTTTATTCGACTCTGGCGCATCGCATTCGTTTTTCTCATCATCATTAGTTGAGTCACTGCACTTAGACACCAGTCTAGTAGATGATCCCTTGGTTGTTTCAAACCCAATTGGGGGCTCCACTTATTTGTCCTTGATATGTTTGGGTTTGAAGATTTCCATACTTAGCGTTGAGTTTAGATGTGATGCTTTTGTTTTGGGCTTCACGGGCTATGGGTTAATTTTGGGCATGGACTGGTTATCCAGTAATGGTGCCGTTCTTGATTGTGAAAGGAGAGTTGTTAGGCTCATGACCCGCTTGGGTAACACTCTCGAGATCTCTCGTAATCCCATGGATTCTTTTATGCTAATTTATCTTGAATCGCTTGATGCTTCGGTCGAGAGTTTGCGATCTGTTAGAGTGGTCTGGGAATACTCGGATGTGTTTGAGAAGGTGAAGGGCTTACCTCCGAAGCGGGAGATAGACTTCCGAATATATCTGGTAGACAATGCTAAACCAGTATCTTTGCCAGTGCGCCACATGGCTCCTCGTGAGAGGAGGGAACTCAATAAGCAAGTAGGGGAGTTGCTTGAGAAGGGGTTCATAAGACGAAGTATATCGGAGTGGGGTGCTCCAGTAGTTTTTGCCACGAAGGCGGATGGGTCCCTCAGACTTTGTGTAGACTATAGAGAACTCAACAAACTTACAAAGAAGAACAGACACCCATTGCCGAGGATTGATGATCTCTTTGATCAGTTGGTTGGCACCTCAGTGTTTTCGCAGTTGGACTTAGCCACGGGGTTTCATCAGTTGAGAGTGGCTGAGGATAGTATAGAGAAGACTGCCTTTAGGACTCCGGATGGTTTTTATGAGTGGCTTGTGATGCCATTTGGTTTGACGAACGCCCCCTCATACTTTGTTGATCTGATGAGTAGGGTGTTCAGGGAGTACCTTAATAAGTACGTGGTGGTCTTTGTGGATGACATCTTAGTCTTTTCTAAGAATGAAGAAGAGCATGCCCTACATCTTAGGGAAGTGTTGGAGACTCTTCGAGCGCATAGCCTTAAGGCTAAATTCTCTAAATGTCACTTTTGGAGGAAGGAAGTGCGGTTCTTAGGGCATGTGGTCTCTAAGGAAGGGATAGCTGTGGATCCCGCTAAGGTAGTGTCCGTTCAAGATTGGAAGGTTCCGAAGAATGCTACTGAGGTGAGGAGTTTCTTGGGGTTGGCTGGCTACTATAAGAAGTTTATCAAGGACTTCGCGAAGATATCAGCCCCATTAACTCGCTTGACGAAGAAGAATCTAGTCTTCACATGGGACGTAGATTGTGATGATGCGTTCCAACGGTTAAAGAGAGCTTTAACCACAGCTCTAGTCTTAGTGTTGCCAGATGGGAGTAAGCCATTTGTTGTTTACACCAATGCTTGTGGGACAGGACTAGCCGCAGTCTTAATGCAAGAGGGAAGGTTAATAGCCTATGGGGGAAGGCAGTTGAGAGCGCATGAGAAAAATTACCCTACACATGATCTAGAGTTGGCCGCTATAGTTTTTGCGCTTAAGACTTGGCGCCATTATCTTCTTGGCGAGAGGTTCGAATTGTTCACCGACCATAAATCTTTGAAGTACTTGTTTTCTCAGAAGGATTTGAACTTAAGCCAGCAAAGGTGGATGGAGTTCTTAGCATCCTATGATTTCGAGATAGCGTATACCCCTGGCAAGGGTAACGTGGTGGCGGACGCCTTAAGTAGAAAAAGGTTGTCCTTGAGTCCATTGTTCGTTGAACGACGAAGCTTGGAATTTATCTCTATGTTTGACTTCAGACCTTCCGTTGACTTTATACCCGGTTTGCTAGCATCCTTAGAGGTCAGACCTACTCTTTTGGGACGGATCGGTGAGGCACAGCGGGACGACCCACAGTTGGTTGAGTTAGTGGAGAAGCTCATAAGGGGGAGTCGTCCAGCCATTTGAGCAGGTACACCCTAGATGATAAGGGTGGTTGCGTAGAGACGGTAGACTTTGTGTACCGCAAGACGAGGGTTTGAAGAAGGCTGTTCTTGATGATGCACATTGTTCGAAGATGACCATTCATCCCGGTGGGGACAAGATGTACCAAGACATGAAGCGAGTTTTCTTTTGGGCCGGTATGAAGAAAGATGTGGCCGAGTATGTCGCTAGATGCTTGGTGTGCCAACAAGTGAAAGCGGAGCAAAAGAAACCCGGTGGGTTGCTTCACCCATTGGAAGTTCCGCAATGGAAGTGGGATAGCGTCTCGATGGATTTTATTGATGGGTTACCGAGATCGAGGAAGGGTAATACGGGAATTTGGGTTGTGGTAGACATACTTACTAAGAGCGCCCATTTCATACCCGTGAAGAGTAAGAGGACTGCTCCATGGCTAGCTTCAGTTTACCTTCGAGAGATAGTTCGATTGCATGGTGTACCTTCTAGCATAGTGAGTGATCGAGATCCCATCTTCACTAGCGAGTTTTGGAAGAGTTTGCAAGAGGCGGTAGGGACTCAGTTGTGTTTGAGCACCGCATATCATCCTCAGACGGACGGCCAGACCGAGAGGGTGAATCGTATTCTAGAAGACCTTTTGAGGCTATGTATCTTAGATTTTGGAGGTACATGGGAAGAGCATCTTCCATTGGTGGAGTTCGCATATAATAACACCTTTCAGTCTAGTATTGGTATGGCTCCATTCGAAGCTCTTTATGGAAGGCCTTGTCGATCACCTACATGTTGGTGGGAATCTACGGATAAGATCTTGCTTGGGCCCGATATGGTTAGAGAGACTTCGGAAAAGATTGATTTGATTCGAAGAAGGATGAAAGCGGCGCAAGACAGATAGAAATCTTATGCGGATAAGAGGAGAACAGATCTTGAGTTTGATGTTGGGGACATGGTCTTTGTCAAAGTATCTCCATTACGGAATGTTGTTCGCTTTGGGTCCATTGGAAAGTTAGCACCAAGGTTTGTAGGACCGTTTCCTATTAAGGAAAGGATTGGACAGATGGCATATAGAGTGGATTTTCCCGAGAGACTTAGTGGTGTACATGATGTATTCCATGTGTCACATTTGAGGAAATTCCTACATGAGACCGCAAAGGTGGTAGAGCCGAGCTTGCTTAGAGAAGTGGAGGTAGAGCGTGATGCGACGATTCGACGAGCTCCTACTCGCATCCTTGGGTCAGAGATTAGGAAGTTGAGAAATAGAGAGGTTCAACTAGTCAAAGTGCAATGGGGAGATGATGAGAACAACGCTACTTGGGAGACAGAAGAGAAGATGCGTTCACTGTACCCATTCCTTTTTGAGGGTATGTCTTTTAACTTCTCCTTTATCGTTTGTCTAGTACTTATCTTATCTTTAGTATGTCCTCTCGTTAGTACCTTTGACCTTTAGATAGGGTAAACCTATGGTTGAAACATGTGTTTGAGACATGTTATGATTGATGGATGCATGTGGATGCAAGTGTTTGCTAGTGGTTGCTCGTGGATGCATATACACACACTTTAGACACTAGATCGGCTCAGTCACTTCATGTTGCATATTGCATATAACTATGTGTAGGTAGCTATATTAATGGATGTATAATGGTTGTGTTATCATATGGATGATGCATTTTGGTGTACGGTTGCGCACACATGTAGAGATAGTATGTGTCGATAGGGTTCTTTCGCATACATATTGGATGCATGGCACTATCATGGTTTGCATTAAGGAGGTCAACTGAATCAGTAGACCGCCTGATTTTGCATTAGACACGGAACATATACACACACTTTTTGCATATGTTCATACAGCATTAGAAATTTTAAGGACAATGGATGCCAGTGTTTGATGGTTTAGTAGATGGTTGTTTGATTGGTAGGATACGTTCCTCTTGACTTAGAGATTTCGGGGACAAAATCCTTTAAGTAGGGGAGAATGTAACACCCCGTATGTTGAATAACTTGTTATAATATAAATCAGGGCAGAATTAAATTTTAAGATCTGAATCAGGGGAAATGGGCTATGCCATTGCGTTCGTCTCGGAAAAATACGCGAAATAGAGTCCGAGTTTTTGTAAATCGGAGTCCGTATGACCCAGTTATGGCCCAACAAAGTTTTCGGAAAAAATCAAGTTCAAAACAGATTTAAATTTCAAGTTCAAAATTCAAAAATCAGGCCAGGTGGGCTAAGCGGGAAAATTCCCGCCAGCCACCCCAAGTCGACTGGGGAGTCGACTTGGGAGTCGACACAACTGGACCCAAGTCGACTGCCCAATCGACTTGGGAGTCGACACAGGTGGCCGGGCAGTTTTGCCTGGTGCACCATTTGAGTGAGTTGGTCAGGTTTTGGGCTGTGTTTGGTGGCTGGTGACGAGATCTGATGGATCTAAACTAATCGAGGGTTAATCTAAGGGCCTAAACTACATCCTAAATCTATAAATACAACCTAAGACTACCCTAATCCATACTAAAAATAGATACAACGTCATCATGCCGTCAAAATGCAACTTAGAAGGAGCCTCCACAAATTAGAGAGGAAGATAGCTTCTCAAATCAACTTCTAATCAACTCTAGCAACTAAATCTTCTTCATAGGAGTGCTAATCAACAAGTTGTGAGTTTCTATGCCTTTAGCAAGCAATTGCTAAACTAATTATGATAGGATGTAATGAGGTTATGGTTATGAATGTGGATCAATGCAAGTTATGTTGTCATATGCTATGTGCTCATGATGTTAGTTATGCAAGTTTTATGCTATATGTCCATGATGCTAGTTATGCAAGTTTTATGCTATATGTTCATGATGCTAGTTATGCAAATCACTATGATAAACATTGATCTATTATGACACCATGTTATGCAAGTTTGGTGTTTGATTATATGCAAGTTCATATATGACATGTTATGCAAGTTTGGTGTTTGATTATATGCAAGTTCATATATGACATGTTATGTTATGCAAGTTTGGTGTTTGATTATATGCAAGTAACATGTGCAAGTTTACACCTTTGTATGATATGCATACATATGCAAGTTTACCCCTTTGTATGTCATGCATATATATGCATGTTTACCCCTTTTTATGATATGAGTAACATATGCAAGTTCATCCCTTTTTAGACCTATGACATGTATGCAAGTTTATCCCTTTATGATAGGTCTATGACATGAACATCTATGCAAGTTACCCTCTTTATGACATATGTGATTCATGCAAGTTTGGGTTGATTATTTATGCTAGTTGGGTTTGATGCTATGGTCATATATGCAAGTTGACACCTTTAAAACCCATGTTGATGCTAATGTTATGCTAAGTTGAACCCATTGTATTTGTGATGAATCTTCCCTTTAAGTATGTCATGTTAGCGTATTACGTGGGGAACGATGGGGTTAATATTCATGTTAACAAAATTGTGGTGAAATTGGTATGATGTTGCATACCATAAGTGGATGAACAAAATTGAGTCAATTATGTACATCATCAAATTGGAATTAATTAGGGAAAAATTAATTCAAAATATGGGGGTGATTAATTAGGTGTAATTAATCGACTAAGACACGAGGTTGGACCCTTTTTGTAGCATAAGACTGCCCGGACCCGACCGACAAATCCAGCGGCTACAAATGATTGGCCCAATGTGAGAGGTCTTAGGCATAAACTAAATACGTGACAAGTGTAAAGACACGAGGTTAGACTCTGTTATGGCGTAAGGCTGCCCGGACCCGACCGGCAAATCCAGCTGCCATAAAAGACAGTCTAATGTGAGAGGTCTTTACAAAGGTTACGGTCTTAATCAATTAAGAAACACTTAACCAGATAATCATGTAGTGGGGCATGAGGGGTTAAGTGGGTGCCTTGGGTGGCATGTGGAAATCTAGTGGTTGCCTTGGGTGGCAATAGAAAATACGATTATAATACTTAACCAAAGTGGAAACATGGAATTAAACATGATTAAAGGGTTAAGTGGGATACACTAGAAGGAGCAAGCTTAGGTGGGTAGCTTGTGGGGGCCCATTTCAACCAGTAACCCATATGTATCTTTGTGGGCTCGACCCATGTCGAGGACGGGACACGCGTACTGGGCTTGACTATAAGAGGCCAAAACGGGTTAGCGGTGGCAACTCAAGTCCAACAGGTTTTATATGCGTGTGTGGACCCGGGCTGGTAGGTAAGACGTTGTTGCATCATGTAGGTATAAGCCGTGCGCCGTTGGTTGTATCGGGTTGCCACTTTGGGGAGTGATACACCCCACTGTGGGGCCAGCACAGGTATCTACGTTAGGGAGCCGATCGCTTGGGGAGTAGTGGGTACACCTAGTGGAGATAGGGGCAGACGGCACCTATGTGGTCAGCTAGGGGTACACGAAACTACTACTTATATTTTCTAAGTCCTTGGGTGGGATCAACCTTTAAGTAGGAATGACTGGTGTGGTGCAGTGTAGTAATTATCCTTAGGTGGGTAGATGCGTCTTTACCGTTATCTTCGTTCTTCCTATGTCCAGTTGGCTGCTTAGTGTAGTCATTTATCCCCAGTCGTTACCGTACCAAGTTTATATCATACCCTAATTACTTTAATGATTGTATTGTTAAAGTTGTAGGACTCGCTCAGACTTATGTCTGACCCCGTTGTTTTTATCTTTTTCCCAACCCTCAGGTTCTCAGAGTGGGCCTAGCACTAGTGGGCTTTGATCAGATTGCTTTATCTATCTTTTGGAGCTTGGACCGTTGATGTAAAACTCAGCTTATCTTTTCTATTATGGCTATTAGTTATGTAGTGGGATTATGTACTTATGTTTTTATCAGGATGGATATTTAGTACTTGACTCTTGTTTTATGGTTTTGTAACCAAACATGTTTACCTTCTGCTGCAATGAAATGATGTTTTAGTCAACAAGTATTATTTATATCTGTCTTGTTGTAATTTTTCTGTTCTATATTCACTTAAAATACTCCACCAAAGTTAAGGCATTCCCTTAGTGAGTGACCTTAGCGGGTGTGGGGTGTTACAACTCACTTCGAATAACCAATATTCAATAACTCACTTCGAATAACCAACATTCGATTAACTCTTATTTGATTAACTATATTCAATTTTCTCTAACTTGATTAACTTTAATCGATTAACTCTAATTCGATTAACTCTAATCGATTAACTTTATTCGATTAACTCTAACTGATTAACCCTAACTAATTAACCCTAACTGATAAACTCTAACTGATTAACTCTGACTGATTAACTCTAACTGATTAACTCTAACTGGTTAACTCTAACTGGTTAATTCTAACTGGTTAACACTAACTGGTTAACCCTAACTGATTAACTCTAACTGATTAACTCTGACTGATTAACTCTAACTCTGATTGATTAACTATATTCGAATAATTAATATTCGATTAACTTCTTTGAATAACCAATATTTAATTAACTCCTTCGAATAATCAATATTTGATTAACACTCTTCTCCGAATAACTAAATTCGATTAACTCCCCTCGAATAAACTGTATTCGATTAACTCCTTTCGAATAACTAAATTCGATTAACACCTCTGATTTATTCCTTTGAATTAACTCCTTTGATTTATTCCTTTGAATTAACTCCTTTGATTTATTCCTTTGGATTAATCCTTTTTTATTTGTTTACTTAAAAAATAACTCTTCCCTTTTCAATTCTATTTATTTAACAAATAAATACTTCTTTTATCTTTCCTATTTATTTAACAAATAAATATTTCTTTTATCTTTCCTATTTATTTAACAAATAAATATTTCCTTTATAACATTCTATTTATTTCCTATAAATAAATATTTCCACTTAATCTATTTTGTAAATGTTTTACAAATATTTCCTTTTAAATTCTATTTGTAAATGTTTTTACAAATATTCCTTTTTCTATTTTATTTGTAAATGTTTTACAAATATTTCTCCTTCTATTTGTTTTGCAAATTTCTTCCTTGGTATTTGTTTTACAAATATATTTCCTTTATATTTGTTTTACAAATATATTCCTTTGTATTTGTTTTACAAATATATTCCTTTCTAACTCTTTTGATTTTATAATTATTTCCTTATATAAAATCCTTTTTCCTTTTATATATAAAATCCATTGATTTTATATAAATAATTTATTTTCAAAATATACTTTGAAAATCCCCTTTTTCTACATCCCAGTATTTCTTACGGTATCTAAAATACCAAATCACAATGATCGATATCATTTAAACACACATAATCATCAACAGTTGGTTTCTGAAGTAGCTTCCGGTTTTCCAGAGGGATACTCCCAATACACTTCTTTTAGGATGCTAAAGTTGCCATTCGGTGAACATCAAGCTCAGGTCTCGGTTGATGGCTTCCGGAAGATGTCCTCATGTTTTGGTTTCTTTCTCTTGACGCCTTCGTCTCCTTTCTCTTCCCAGCAACCCTTGGTCCCAGTCTATATGCCTTCCGACAACCTCTTGTCTCTTTCTCCCAGTATTATATGGAATGTTTTCGGGATCGTTCCTCTATATCTCATTAAGTTTCGGTGTTACCATTCCGGAATCTTCCTTGTTACTTTCAATCTTCTGCTGTTGGTGTTGGACCGACATTCTTGTGCCTAAATGTTGATGCTCGTTTAACTTGAATCCTCCTCGCTGCCGTTATTGACCTCCAGTCTGCCACTTTTGGCAATATCTTGGCTTTGCCCATTGATCCTGGCTTCACTATCCAATCCCTTTTCTCTTTCGTCCTTGGTATCTCTGCTTCATTATATTTGGCCAGTGCAAATTTTGGTCTTAACTGTTAGGCCCCCCTAGTATAAAGAAGCTTTTGTTCTTTAGGACAAATCTTGCGATTCCTATACTGTTTTTTCTATAACTTAAGACATATTAGAAAAGGTATTAGCATTAGTTTTATGTTATTTCAAAACAGTGATGCAAGGAAGACACATGAACTTGATTAATGGATAAAACTCGAATATAACTTTCAAGTTATGAATCCTTATGAATCTAACTATGAATTTGTGCAGGCTCAAATATGTATCCATGTGGGAGGCTATAGTTTAACAACTTAACACCCTTCTATCATTGAATGGGAAAACAAATACTCTTATCCTTGAGTATTCTCAATAGAAAATCTTGGGTTTATCCTTGATAAACATAGTGTGGTAAATAAAGGTAATATGACTTGCATAGTGTATGGTATGCTAAAACATCATTTGACCAAAATTTAGAGCATGAATGTTAGGGGTAAGTATGCCATGAAATTAGAAAACTTCCCTTTGTGAAGTGTCGAAGTATTATAAACCTTATTCGAAGACTTCGAGTGGGAGACTCGGAGTACTCACCTGTGCACTAACTTAGGGATCTTTACCTTGGCACAGATGTGGTAGGTACGCACTTCATATGCGAATGTGACAAAAGAAAGTTTAAATATTTATTTTGGAAATAGACAAGCAATTCTCAACTAAACTTGGTTGTCAAAACAAGAAAAACTTTAAGGTTTATTTTATGAAGGTATAATGAGACTTGAACTCTTATCAGAAAAGCAAGAAACTAGCTTCAGGGTTAAGACTTGAACTTATGCAATAGAAATTTGAAAACCATAATAGGAGTCCCAATATTTACACTTGGTTAAGACAGAAAAGTTAAAATCTTTATCTGAAGCAGTAAGCATCCAAGATTCATACTTGGAAAAATAGAGATCCTAAATTTCATAGAAAATTATGAGACTTACCCTTGGGAAAGTAGAAATTATAAATCATGTAGAAACCCCGAGACTCACGCTCGGGTAAGTTGAAACCCAGAAATCATATGGAAACCACGAGACTCACAATCGGGTAAATAGAAAGCTATAAATCTTATGGAACCCTCGAGACTCACACTCGGGTAAGAATAAATCAAAAATCATATAGAAAGTACGAGAATCACGCTCAGATAAATGAAAATGAAAAACCTTATGGAAACCTTGAGACTCATACTCAGGTGAGTAGAAAGCGGAAAATCATATGGAAATCCTAAGACTCACACTCGGGTAAATAGGAAATTAGAAATTCTCATAGAAATCCTAAGACTCACACTCAGGTAAGTAGAAAATTAACAATCACATAGAAACCCCAAGACTCATGCTCGGGTAAAATAGAAACCATAAATCATATGGAGACCCTGAAACTCATATTTGGGTAAGTGTTAATTAGGAATCATGTAGAAATCATGCACCAATTGGCAGTTACTGGAAAATGTCGTAAGTGGAATGTCTTAATAAGAGTATAAAGCAAACATTGAAAGTTTACTCAAAATCCATCTCATGAAAGCATCAAAATCATCAAAGGATTATATATGTGCACAGTGTTAATCTACCCAAATATGATTGATGGAAGTGATCAAGAAACCATAAGTTACCTTGGGTTCCTTAGAAGTTTACTCAGAGAAGACACACGAACGAAAGAGTCATAGATACACCAAGGGATAACTTCTCGGACGCATATGTAGAGGACTACTTTTGGAATAAATTAATCCTATCCTGAACCAAATAGTCATTCAACAGTAGTTCCATTCATTTTCAAACCATTTGACCCTTCAGCAGTAGTTCCGTTCAATTGTTTCATCATTCAGCCATTCAGAAGGTAGTTCCGTTCAATATTCCAATCTTTTGATTGTTTGATCATTCAGTAGGTAGTTCCGTTTGGCTATTTGAATCCACAACCGTTCAGTGAGAAGTTCAGTTAGGTCGTCTAGTCACCAACCGTTCAGCGAGAAGTTCCATTTAATTATTTGGTCATAGGGTATCTAACGTCTAGTCTTATTCCTAACCCTCAGGATATGTGAATGAATGAATGCTCTCTAAGAGAGCTACAAAAGTCGCTTTATGGGTAGATGCATAACTAGTCCCCTCTTAAGGGGCAACTATGCTAACCAGAGATCCATGTATATTTAGGGCCCCCTATAGTGAACTCCATTGCTGGAGATGCAAGTATTGTAGCCTTGCTTGAAAGGCACTCCCTCGTAGGAGATGTTTCTTCTCTTCTTGGAAGCTTTGTTGCCTCCCCTGGAGGCTTTTGTTTATCGCTCCTCATTCAGGAGGTTGTGTTTGTTGTGTCTTCTCTCTCTAGAAGCTTTGTTTGATGCTCATGTTCTGGGAGGTTGTGTTTGTTGTGACTTTCCCCAAAGGCTTTACTGATTCGCCCTTCCCTTCGAAGGCACTGCTGATTTTCTTTTTCTTCCAAAGCTTTATTGATTTCATGTTCCATACCTTTCACAGAAACATTAGTCTATGTCAATAAATGAGCCTAGTGACAGTGTTTTGTGAAATCTTAAAGTAAAAGGATAAAAGGATTTGAGAGAATCATAGCTAGTCTGAAACAGCATTGGGCATTTGAATGTTTTCTTTGGGCAACTTTTATTGGAGTTTGTTGCATGTTCATCTGGATAGCTTCCATAGAAGCTTGTCATTGATTGATATCTTTGTCGTGCATTTATTTATGCATTGTGTTCCTTAAGCTCCCTTTTTGAGCTTTCATTCCCTTCTACGGGACGAGATATAGGCAGATGGTGCTCCCTTTGAGCTTTTGTTGCACGCACAAGTTCGAACAGGGTTTGGTTTTTACCTGTAAATACACTTGAACTTGTATTAATATTTGTTTTATTACAAATAAGATACAAAATGAGATGACTAATGAAAAATGAGATATGAAACCAAAAACTTATTGTTAGATCCTAAGCCATTGCTGGATTGTTTTCAACCATTTATCCTGCTGGTCATGTTTTAACCCTTCTAAAATAGGTTCTCTTTACTTTTTGGTATGGATCCTATTTGTCACACCACGACACTGACTGGCTGCCCTTTTGCTTTATGATAAGAGCAATAATCCTTTCCTTTGTCTGACTCTTAAGAGACGACTGCAAAGTAACTAGAATTAAACTCTTCTACCTTTTGATTTTTTCCTAAGCTCTTCCTTGTGTAAAGCATCCTTTCCATATGGATGAATTTGTCAGCTCTAAAACAAAAATCACCCAAAATTTCACAACTGTTCAATATAAGTTCCTTCCAGAAAGGTGTTGGTACAAGCAACCCTGAATGCACATCTATTAGCTTTTCTCTGTCTGTTTCCCCTTCCAATTTAAGCGACTCCATATGAAACCTCTTCAGATAATCATCGAGTGATTCCTCTGATCTCTATTCAATGGCAGCTAAACCATAAATGCTAATTGTTGAGTCCTTCCGCACATGGAATTCTATACTAAATGTAGTAGATAGTTGTTTCCAATTAGTGATGACTGGGCCATGGTAATGTTTGCACCATTTGATGGCCTCTCCACGAAGCGTTGTTAGGAAGATCATGTAAAGGAGTGCTTCAGGAGTGTTATATAAATCTATGTAGTTTTCGAAGACATAAAGGTGGTCTTCGTTGTCCGTAGTTCCATCATACAGAAGTGGTGGCGTTTTCATATCAAATGAAGCTCTAGTCGTTTTTATTTCATTAGAGAAGGTGATTCCTTATAGATTCCTATCTTCTGACAACATAGGGATCTTGCTTTCTTTCAAACCGTCCACTTCTTTTAATAATTGCTTCCTTCCTTGCATAACTGGAATGTCCTACATGCTTGGTTTAGTACTACCTTGAGAATTAAGTCCTTGAGGTTCTATCATCCTTGACTCTATTTTATAAGGTTCTGCTTCAAAAGACATTTTGAATATATTCTCTTCGATCAGCCTTCTTGCTATATCAATTTGTGAAGCTAAATCAATACCTCCAACTCATAACTCACCCCTTTCATTGGGCTTTATGGTTCCCTCACTTGCAAAACTGCTAAGTTGAAGTCTGGGAGTATACCATCTTAGATGATGCACTAAAATATTGCTCGTGATTCTTTTTTGGTCTTCAATGGGTATTGGGAGCTCCTCTTATAAAGGAAAGGGAAATAAGGGTGAAGGCCTTATGATGAAAGGTTTAAGATAGAAATGAAGGTTAACAATGGGGTGAAAGTATAGGAAACAAGGTTGGAGATTCAAGGTTACACTATTCTTTAAATTGCTTGGATTAACGATGCTTCAAGGGGTTGATCGATCTTCATATGCTCTTTATTGAGACTCTTTATTTATAATCTTGCTTCTTTAAAGCTTAGTCCAATCTGAGACGGAACAACACAGTTAGAAATGTGGCAAGGTTATCAAAAGGGTTAAAGGTATGAATAGGGATTGGAGGTTCATGCCCTCCTTCTAGCGCCAAAATGTGTTGGATCTAGATTAACCCTAAAGGGGGAGTGAATAGGGTTTATTGAAAATTAAGCAAGATATTAAAAATATCAAGTCACAGAATACAGCAGAAAATAAATGCAAAAAGGCAAAAGACATAAGAAATACCCAGCTTCGGAAAAATCCTGCCTATTGCTTCATTCCTAGGGTTTCTACTAGGTAATAGAACAGATCCCGCTTACAAGACCATGTATACTCGCGAACCTCTCGCTCCTATTCTAATCCTACGCTCAAAACCCTAGATCGATCTAATTCCCTAGATCAGATTTCCCCTGATTACAGCCCTGTAACTAGTAACCCTAGATTTTACAGACTCTAGTAAACTACCAGTTAACACCCTAACTGGTTTCCTAGAATTTTACAGACTCTAGTACCTGTTCAGACGGTTTTCAACTCAAATTCAAAAACAATAAAATGAAAAACAATTAAAAGAAAACCCTTAATAATATGAAAACAAAGGAAAATAAATCTTTCTTCTCTTCAATAGGCTTGGCCAGCCATATTCATTTAGGTTCCACCCTTATTCACTTTGTCCCGAACTCTTTTGTCTTGTGGAATAAAAATAGCGGTGGTGTTGGGAAATTTCTAGGGTTTCTCTGGTTCCTCCAAATCGATCCGATTGATAATGTAAATTCTAGTGCTCGAATTTGTCTTCCTCCCAGCTTTCTGATTCTTCGAGTTGGAGAAATTTCTGATCGAAAACGTTGTGAGTTATCTGAATTGATTTTCTTTATTTTCTCTTAAATTGTTGGAAATGGTTTTCGATAGAATATTTCCAGTGATGAATTGGTTGGTCTTATAGGATAATAAAATCCTATACTTATCTCTGATTTCTCGACTTGTACTTATTGTGCGTATTTCCCTTTTTGGTTTCTCGGCTTTGATTGTACTTGTGTGATTTCCTGAAACATTGACTTTGTAAAATTGCCTTGATTTTATTCATGAATCCAGACATGAAATTAGCCCCTGTATTTAGTGGCTGTAACGACCCAGATTTTATGGTCGGTTTATTTTGAATATTTAATATTATTTTAAATATAGAGCTGATAATATAAATCGATTTTCATATTGAGTTATAGATCTAATTACCGTAATACGAGATATACTGAATTCGAAGTTAGAATTGAATCAAAACAGTTCAGATAATAAATATAAATTCTATGTGAATGTAATCGATAATGGTAATGATATATTATCGAGAAATTTATTTGTTTATAAATTTAAATTATTTTATATCTATTTAAAATGATTATTCTATATACGTTTAAACTAAATATAAAATATGTTCGGTTAGTTCAGAATGTGTTAAACTATTGAAATAACAATGGTTGCGTTAAAATAACGGTTCTGATTTTCAAATAAGGGTACCACGAGATATTTTAGTTATCTAATTAAATAAAATTCAAATCAGTGTTTTCAGCCGACCTATATCGTTTACAACGCAGACCTATCGATTAACATCACACAGCTATGTTTCTCAAGCACAAATTATTGTTCCCCACCTTCAGCATGAAGGAAGACAAAGAATTAATGGCCATCGTACTCATGTTCCCTTGCGCGCAGCTATAAAACCAATCGGATATGTTCGTATTTCCCATTATTCAATCCACGAAACCCCCCAAAATCAATTCGAGCCTTCTGTTTTTTTCATCCCTTCTTCCATTTTAACAAAATCAAAATCCCTAAATTCCTTAAACCGAGACCGATTGATTCGTGAGGTCAAGTTCTTCGATTGGGGGTGGAAATCGCAGGACACGATGTTGACTTCAAATTGATGCGCTGGTCTTTGGGTACTGTTGGAGATCGCGACGGTGAAGGGGGTTCTCGAATTCAGGTAGCGCGATGGTACTGGAGATGATGTTCGAAGGGTTTTGCGGTGGTATGATGTTCAGCGGAATGGTGGAGGGCATCTGGAGGTCGAGCTCAAAGCGATCGCGATAGGGTCTGGGTGTTCGAAGTCGAGGTCAAAAAGGGGTGGTCGCGGTGATGTTAGATGACCAGGGTAGTAGTGATGAGTATGTGCTAGAAAGGAAATGCAGACTGCCAACAAATTGTTCGATGAAATGTTTAAGAGGGAAATTAGGAAAATGGATTAAGGTAATTTCTTGTTTTTAATTTGATTAGTGTATAGATTAAAAATAAGATTCTTACATTGTTGAAAAAAAAGGGATTTCTTTTTCTGCAAATATGAAATTTGGAAACCAAAAAGGGAAAATTTAGTTGGTGAAGCAGTATATAAATTTTAAATTAGATTAGTAAAATATTTAAACTTAAAATCATTAAGGTATACGATTTTATAGAATTTAAAATACATAGGATAAAATATTTATTTGTTCTAAATAGTTAAATTAAATAAATAATAGCTTAACTGATAATAAAATAAATTATCATCGGTGCTAGGTAGATTCACTTGGGAGGATTCGTAGCTATGAAGTTACAGGATTTAAAAGGGTATTCGACAAAGGAAAATCAGGTGAGTAAATCTCACTCACCTTTAGAATTATTTTTATTTCATTAAAAATAATTGTTTGTTGCTTGTGCGAATGCTTTCTGGTTGTTTTATATATATTAGTTATTTAGGCTATTATATATATATATTGGGTTGATTGGTTGGTTGGATTCCCGCAGTCTCATTAGCGGATGCCCGCAGTTTCATAGCGGATGATTACCCTATACGCCCCACGCTATGATTAGTGGATGACCTTCTATACCGCGATATTCTGCCACGAAGCAGAATGGGTATTATTTATATGCTAACATCTGTGGATGCAGGAAAACAGGTTGGAGGAATCCAACTGGATTCCTCAAAAATATATTATCTATTTGTTTGTTTGTTCTGTTTGATTTCATATATATTCATATATGATGTGTTAAAATCAAATGATTGGAAATTGATTGATTTGGTTGTTTAAACTATCACTGGGCCGAAGTGTTAATTTATATAAATATCATAAAAGGATAGTGGAGATTTAAAAAGGAAAAAAATTCTATTTTTAAATAGAATTTGAATTTTTAATGGAAATAAAAATATAAACTTGTTTTGAAAAATAAAACAAGTAGTTCTTTATAAACGAAGTTTATAAATAGCTCTTTTGTAACGAAGTTATAAATGAAGTGAAAAGAATTATCATTTGATAATTCAGAAATAGAAATACAAGTGCGAAATTGGAATTTTTAAATATATAACTCAAATGAAATTTGAGCATAACATTTGAATAGTAGAATTAGAAAAGGAGTTTAAATATTTGAATTTTAAAAGGGGATTGAATATTAGAAATTCAAATAGAAGTTCAACTAAAATTTGAATAGACGAAATTAGAATGAAAAATAGAATTTGAATTCAAGGAATTAAAATATAATTTGAATTCGAAGGAATTCAAATAAAGAAAATTCAAATAGAGATTTGGATATAGAATTCGAATGAAATTCAAATATAGAAATTTGAATATGGAAGTTCAAATGAAATTTTAAATATAGAGTTTGAATAAGAGATTCAAACAGCATTTGAATAAGAGAGTTCAAAATGGAATTTGAATAAGAGAATTGAAATAGAATTTGAATAAAGAAATTCAAATAGGGATTTGAAAACAGAATTTCAAAATAGAATTTGAAATAAACTTTGAAAATAGGATTTCAAAGTAGAATAGGAAATCCAAATGGTTTGAAATGGAATTTGAATTCAAAGGAATTCAAATGGGGTTGAATAAAGAAATTCCAATGGGATTTAAATATAAGATTTCAAATAGAAATTTAAATGAAGTTTAAATATTTAAATTCAAATATGATTTTCAAATATAACCATTCAAAAGGGATTTGATTATAGAATTTAAAGTGGAATTTAATTCAAAGGAATAAATTAAGGTATTGGGATTCAAGAAAATAAAAATGTGGAGTTTAACTAATGAATTTGAATTTAGAATTCAAATGGTATTTGTAAATGAATTCGAATTTAGAATTCAATGGTGTTTGAAAGAAAATTGGAATATTTTAATTCAAATAGAGTTGGAAATAGATTTGAACATAGAAATTTCAAATGGGGTTTGAATATTTGAATTTCAAAAAGGGAATTCAAAATGGAGTTGAATATCTAAATTCAAGTATGAATTTCAAATATAGAAATTCAAAAAGGAGTTGAATTAAAGTGGGAATTCGAATAAAGAATTTGAAATGGAATTCGAATAAAGAATTTGAAATGGAATTCGAATAAAGAATTTGAAATGGAATTCGAATAAAGGATTTGAAATGGAATTCGAATAAAGGATTTGAAATGGAATTCGAATAAAGGATTTCAAATGGGATTTGAATACAGGATTTAAAACTATGGAATTTGAAATGTAAAGATTCAAATGGAATTTGGAATATATATATATATATATATATATTAGAATGAAGTTGAATTCATTTTAACGAAGTTTAACGTTTATATTTATAAATATAATTAAAACGAGCTCGCCGCAGCGCTGCAGTTCGTAAATTGGCGACTCGAACTTCAATTGAGTATACAGAACTCAATTGGGGTCGGAATCCTTCGAAACAAGAAACGTCAGGACCGATTTGATAATAGTTTTCTAAAGAAGGAGAAAAATCTGGATTTCATCGTACATATTTTGAGTTATATCAAAATCAAATTTTCAGAAAAGCAGCGCCAGAATTGTTTTAAAACCATAATGGTTTATTTAATGTTATAAAAGGATTTTAAGGGAAAAAAATCCGAATTTTCTATTATAGAAAATCTCCGAGTTGAGTTGCAAAATATATGCGAATTCAATATGCTTTTTGAAACAGAAACCAGATTTTTGATTTATTGAATAGAATCAACTAAAATGGAATAGAAATTAGTTAATGAGATTTCAAATGGATATTGGGGTTTGAATGAGTAAATTCGATTTGAAAATTTATATTTGAAAAAGAGAACTAGAATTGAAACTGAAATTCAATTTGGTTAGGAACGAGTTAAATATTTTGTTTGAACATGTTATGTTCAACAAAGAAGTGAAATAGGCAAAATGACTAATTAAAGAATAAATGGGCGAAACTGAATTCAAACGATTAGATGGTATTGAATTGAATTGAAACAGGTGAACATGTGTAAGCAGGTTTGATATGAAGTATATGAAGATTTAAATTTATGTGCTCGACAAAAAGGTACGTTTTAATTCATATATGAGATTTTATGTGCCGTATCGGCAAGCCGCTTGGCTTTTTTCTTTTTCTTTTCGATTGAGGAAGATACCGGGAAGCTATTTGAAATTTCCCGAAGCTCCCGATGCAGGGGAGGTTATGGCGAATTTTTCCGGGAATTTAAGGAGTTAGAATATTTTTAAGGAATTTGACAATTAGAAATCTATATATCGAGATATATAGAATTCGATAAGGAGACGAAATCAAAAATAGAATGTTGTAAACAAAAAGGGAAATCTATAGATTAGAAATAGAAAGAAAACCATACACGTGTTTTAGAATGAACAATTGGATTGTATAGTGTGTTTATTCGAGGTAAGTGGTTTTGCCGTTTTGAAGTTGAGGATGTTTTCAGTTAAGGTCTGAGAGGTAATTTTACCCCAACTTGATTGATTTCATTTTTAATGGATAAATAGCAAGATCCAGTCTCGAAGAGAAGTGTTTGAAAAAGAGTTAATTGAATAAAATATTTTGGGTTGTTGTAACGATGTTTTACACAACATTCGTTTTAAACCCAAATGATGGGATTTTGGAAATATAACAGTAAATATTTTCCTGAGTATAATAGAATAGTCGGAATAGAGATAAGTGATTGAAATTGTTTTCAATTGCAAATAGAGACATTTTCTAATATATAGAATATAAAAGAAGTTAATATTTGGAAACGTTTTCCAAATGGCATAATAGGCAAGATGATTATTGAAAATATTTGGTTAACAAATATTGATAGAGAAAATAGAGAAGTGGTTTAATTAATGAATATTAATTAAAAAGCCCAGTGATTTGTTTGATATGTTGATTGAACACTTGTTTTTATTCGATAGTTAAATCACAGACTATCGAAGTTTTTGACCATCGTTGTCAATATGGAGAGACCGGTTGGATTATTATCCGAAGAACCACTCCGTATCGGCATAAGCGTTGCGAACCAAGTATGCTGAATATATTGAAGACGGAGTAAAGTGCAAGGGCTTTTCTATTTATAGAAATAGTGCCTTCGGTTTCGTTCAATCCCAGAACGAACGTAAATGGACGAATGTCTGACAGAGTATTTCCAATGATCAAATGGGTTGGTCTGTATGAATATATATATGGTGGCAACGGATTTATCCCTTAGCATAATATCCAGAATATTTTTGCAAACTCAACTAGTGATTAACGGATCTGATAATGTGGCATTCAAAGTGATTGTGTTATCGATGAATGGTAAGTATTCGTAGCCTCAGGCCTCAACAACCGGGAAAGGACAAAAATCGGGCAGGCAGCATGGCTATGTGGGTCGCACCCATTAGGGTGTATAATCACCTATCTAGAGAAATTCCTTTTGTTTCTTAATCTATCGATTCTGCCCATTCGGGAAACGGTGGTTTGAGTCCAACCGTTGGTGATATACATTCGATACACTCAAGCGAAATGAGTGGTCGGTCATGTGTGGGCCGGGTTACAAGATGTTCTTGTTGAACCCAGTGTATTCCTCTCTAGAGATACACAGTCGGAAGGTGGTTCCATACCTTGTCATGTTGGAAATCCAATCTTTAAATAAGCGCCATGCGGTTTTTGATTTTATACTATATATGTGGAGCGTGAGATGCAAGCGTTCTGCTATTTGGTTATTTACTTGATGTAGACATTATTATAATATCACTAGATTTTCGTATCAAAGTGTTTTGGGTTATAGTAAGGTAAAAACCGTCCATGTTTATGTGTGGGCTGGTCTTACTATTATCTTTTCTTTCGAAAGGGTTTTGAAAGTTAAACAAGTGGTTGGAGTTTACTCACACCAGTCCCATGACTGACCCAGAGTTTATTTTGTTTTGTTTTTCCCTAAACTCTTGGGTGCCCAAATTTGTACGGGCAGTCAAGTAGTCGGGATTTCACAGATTCATTTGAAGGAGCTGGAAGCAGGAGGCTTCACCGGTTAGCTATAGGCTATCATATATTCCACTGTGGACTTGTTTGTATCTGGAAACAGGAGTTTATAACTGTTCCAAAAATGACTGTTGTGCTCTGATGATGGTATGTATATAAAGTTACTGATTTGTATTTCAAAAGTTATGTTATATAAAATATTTTATTCGTTCCGCTGTGAGTTGTGATCTTCGTTTTTCTTCTATTCTAATATTTCTTTCTTCCTATTTCTCATCTTCTAACTTCTTTCTATTAATGGTTCGTATTTCTGTGTTATTTGGGTTGGACGTGTGGTGTATCTAGTCAACTCAGATAGCACGGATTTGCGGGTCGTTTCAGTTGGTATCAGAGCTTAGGTTGAGCAAACACCTAGGCTTGTGTGGCATGTGCTCATTAGAGATAGGGTCAGTAGTACCCTAGAATGAGTTGAGTGTATATATGAGAGAGCGTATTTGTAAATTGATATAAAAAGTTGTTTTATATTGTGTTGGCTAGTCTGTGAGTGGTTTATGAATTCTGGTCGAATCGTGGGACGCCACAAAGTCGATAGGAATTTCTAAACACTTGGACAGAAGAATCGACATAATATTGTTTTTAAGTGGGTAAATGAAATAATTTTACCCAAAATTTCTATTTTGATATAGAAAGAATAATTTTCTAGGATTATTATTATATGGATGTGTTGGATGTTGATTTTATAATCAAATGAGATTATAAAATTTGAATGGTTGTTTATAACCAAATAAAATTTGTATATGAATTAAAATATACAAATGAGATGAATTAGAATTAGATTCAAACCATAAATTGGAATTTAAATCCTGGGAGGTTTGAAATTATTTTCGAAGTATATTAAGATAATATAGCTTTGTTTTGAAGGATTTTTGAATAAAAATCATTTTTAAATGGATTTTGAAAGTGATAAAGCACTGAACCCATTTCAGTGGCTGGAAAATAATTCTGATGATGACTGCAGCTTCATCAGTGTTCATTTTCGAGTTCTAAGCTATGGATTGCTACCTTAGAAAAGTTTTGATGGAATTTGTTTGAAAGGAAAACAAGTGGTTTGAAAATTCAAATGTTTTGAGTTTTAAATGGAAATAAATATAAGTATATATTTATGGATTTGAAAAGAAACCTAGGGATTTGAATTCTGGAATTGAAATTTAACTTAAACAAGTTAAATGGGTCGAAGTGAATGAATTGATTAAAGTCAATTTGAATTGGTTTAATAGAACATAGATTAGATATAAATGGATTGATCGTAGATCATTCGAATCAAATGAAGGAAGACCAAAAGTTTTGGTGGAATTAAATTTGTTAAAATATGAAGAGGTGAGTTTCAACAAGTATAAAAAGTAATGGATTTGTACCATTTTCCTATCTTAGCAATTTCGAGGACGAAATTATTTTAAGGGGGAAAGAATGTAACGACCCAGATTTTCTGGTCGGTTTATTTTGAATATTTAATATTATTTTAAATATAGAGCTGATAATATAAATCGATTTTCATATTGAGTTATAGATCTAATTACCGTAATACGAGATATACTGAATTCGAAGTTAGAATTGAATCAAAACAGTTCAGATAATAAATATAAATTCTATGTGAATGTAATCGATAATGGTAATGATATATTATCGAGAAATTTATTTGTTTATAAATTTAAATTATTTTATATCTATTTAAAATGATTATTCTATATACGTTTAAACTAAATATAAAATATGTTCGGTTAGTTCAGAATGTGTTAAACTGTTGAAATAACAATGGTTGCGTTAAAATAGCGGTTCTGATTTTCAAATAAGGGTACCGCGAGATATTTTAGTTATCTAATTAAATAAAATTCAAATCAGTGTTTTTCAGCCGACCTATATCGTTTACAACGCAGACCTATCGATTAACATCACACAGCTATGTTTCTCGAGCACAAATTATTGTTCCCCACCTTCAGCATGAAGGAAGACAAAGAATTAATGGCCATCGTACTCATGTTCCCTTGCGCGCAGCTATAAAACCAACCGGATATGTTCGTATTTCCCATTATTCAATCCACGAAACCCCCCAAAATCAATTCGAGCCTTCTGTTTTTTTCATCCCTTCTTCCATTTTAACAAAATCAAAATCCCTAAATTCCTTAAACCGAGACCGATTGATTCGTGAGGTCAAGTTCTTCGATTGGGGGTGGAAATCGCAGGACACGATGTTGACTTCAAATTGATGCGCTGGTCTTTGGGTACTGTTGGAGATCGCGACGGTGAAGGGGGTTCTCGAATTCGGGTAGCGCGATGGTACTGGAGATGATGTTCGAAGGGTTTTGCGGTGGTATGATGTTCAGCGGAATGGTGGAGGGCATCTGGAGGTCGAGCTCAAAGCGATCGCGATAGGGTCTGGGTGTTCGAAGTCGAGGTCAAAAAGGGGTGGTCGCGGTGATGTTAGATGACCAAGGTAGTAGTGATGAGTATGTGCTAGAAAGGAAATGCAGACTGCCAACAAATTGTTCGATGAAATGTTTAAGAGGGAAATTAGGAAAATGGATTAAGGTAATTTCTTGTTTTTAATTTGATTAGTGTATAGATTAAAAATAAGATTCTTACATTGTTGAAAAAAAAAGGGATTTCTTTTTCTGCAAATATGGAATTTGGAAACCAAAAAGGGAAAATTTAGTTGGTGAAGCAGTATATAAATTTTAAATTAGATTAGTAAAATATTTAAACTTAAAATCATTAAGGTATACGATTTTATAGAATTTAAAATACATAGGATAAAATATTTATTTGTTCTAAATAGTTAAATTAAATAAATAATAGCTTAACTGATAATAAAATAAATTATCATCGGTGCTAGGTAGATTCACTTGGGAGGATTCGTAGCTATGAAGTTACAGGATTTAAAAGGGTATTCGACAAAGGAAAATCAGGTGAGTAAATCTCACTCACCTTTAGAATTATTTTTATTTCATTAAAAATAATTGTTTGTTGCTTGTGCGAATGCTTTCTGGTTGTTTTATATATATTAGTTATTTAGGCTATTATATATATATTGGGTTGATTGATTGGTTGGATTCCCGCAGTCTCATTAGCGGATGCCCGAAGTTTCATAGCGGATGATTACCCTATACGCCCCACGCTATGATTAGTGGATGACCTTCTATACCACGATATTCTGCCACGAAGCAGAATGGGTATTATTTATGTGCTAACATCTGTGGATGCAGGAAAACAGGTTGGAGGAATCCAACTGGATTCCTCAAAAATATATTATCTATTTGTTTGTTTGTTCTGTTTGATTTCATATATATTCATATATGATGTGTTAAAATCAAATGATTGGAAATTGATTGATTTGGTTGTTTAAACTATCACTGGGCCGAAGTGTTAATTTATATAAATATCATAAAAGGATAGTGGAGATTTAAAAAGGAAAAAAATTCTATTTTTAAATAGAATTTGAATTTTTAATGGAAATAAAAATATAAACTTGTTTTGAAAAATAAAACAAGTAGTTCTTTATAAACGAAGTTTATAAATAGCTCTTTTATAACGAAGTTATAAATGAAGTGAAAAGAATTATCATTTGATAATTCAGAAATAGAAATACAAGTGCGAAATTGGAATTTTTAAATATATAACTCAAATGAAATTTGAGTATAACATTTGAATAGTAGAATTAGAAAAGGAGTTTAAATATTTGAATTTTAAAAGGGGATTGAATATTAGAAATTCAAATAGAAGTTCAACTAAAATTTGAATAGACGAAATTAGAATGAAAAATAGAATTTGAATTCAAGGAATTAAAATATAATTTGAATTCGAAGGAATTCAAATAAAGAAAATTCAAATAGAGATTTGGATATAGAATTCGAATGAAATTCAAATATAGAAATTTGAATATGGAAGTTCAAATGAAATTTTAAATATAGAGTTTGAATAAGAGATTCAAACAGCATTTGAATAAGAGAGTTCAAAATGGAATTTGAATAAGAGAATTGAAATAGAATTTGAATAAAGAAATTCAAATAGGGATTTGAAAACAGAATTTCAAAATAGAATTTGAAATAAACTTTGAAAATAGGATTTCAAAGTAGAATAGGAAATCCAAATGGTTTGAAATGGAATTTGAATTCAAAGGAATTCAAATGGGGTTGAATAAAGAAATTCCAATGGGATTTAAATATAAGATTTCAAATAGAAATTTAAATGAAGTTTAAATATTTAAATTCAAATATGATTTTCAAATATAACCATTCAAAAGGGATTTGATTATAGAATTTAAAGTGGAATTTAATTCAAAGGAATAAATTAAGGTATTGGGATTCAAGAAAATAAAAATGTGGAGTTTAACTAATGAATTTGAATTTAGAATTCAAATGGTATTTGTAAATGAATTCGAATTTAGAATTCAATGGTGTTTGAAAGAAAATTGGAATATTTTAATTCAAATAGAGTTGGAAATAGATTTGAACATAGAAATTTCAAATGGGGTTTGAATATTTGAATTTCAAAAAGGGAATTCAAAATGGAGTTGAATATCTAAATTCAAGTATGAATTTCAAATATAGAAATTCAAAAAGGAGTTGAATTAAAGTGGGAATTCGAATAAAGAATTTGAAATGGAATTCGAATAAAGAATTTGAAATGGAATTCGAATAAAGAATTTGAAATGGAATTCGAATAAAGGATTTGAAATGGAATTCGAATAAAGGATTTGAAATGGAATTCGAATAAAGGATTTCAAATGGGATTTGAATACAGGATTTAAAACTATGGAATTTGAAATGTAAAGATTCAAATGGAATTTGGAATATATATATATATATATATATATATATATATATATTAGAATGAAGTTGAATTCATTTTAACGAAGTTTAACGTTTATATTTATAAATATAATTAAAACGAGCTCGCCGCAGCGCTGCAGTTCGTAAATTGGCGACTCGAACTTCAATTGAGTATACAGAACTCAATTGGGGTCGGAATTCTTCGAAACAAGAAACGTCAGGACCGATTTGATAATAGTTTTCTAAAGAAGGAGAAAAATCTGGATTTCATCGTACATATTTTGAGTTATATCAAAATCAAATTTTCAGAAAAGCAGCGCCAGAATCGTTTTAAAACCATAATGGTTTATTTAATGTTATAAAAGGATTTTAAGGGAAAAAAATCCGAATTTTCTATTATAGAAAATCTCCGAGTTGAGTTGCAAAATATATGCGAATTCAATATGCTTTTTGAAACAGAAACCAGATTTTTGATTTATTGAATAGAATCAACTAAAATGGAATAGAAATTAGTTAATGAGATTTCAAATGGATGTTGGGGTTTGAATGAGTAAATTCGATTTGAAAATTTATATTTGAAAAAGAGAACTAGAATTGAAACTGAAATTCAATTTGGTTAGGAACGAGTTAAATATTTTGTTTGAACATGTTATGTTCAACAAAGAAGTGAAATAGGCAAAATGACTAATTAAAGAATAAATGGGCGAAACTGAATTCAAACGATTAGATGGTATTGAATTGAATTGAAACAGGTGAACATGTGTAAGCAGGTTTGATATGAAGTATATGAAGATTTAAATTTATGTGCTCGACAAAAAGGTACGTTTTAATTCATATATGAGATTTTATGTGCCGTATCGGCAAGCCGCTTGGCTTTTTTCTTTTTCTTTTCGATTGAGGAAGATACCGGGAAGCTATTTGAAATTTCCCGATGCTCCCGATGCAGGGGAGGTTATGGCGAATTTTTCCGGGAATTTAAGGAGTTAGAATATTTTTAAGGAATTTGACAATTAGAAATCTATATATCGAGATATATAGAATTCGATAAGGAGACGAAATCAAAAATAGAATGTTGTAAACAAAAAGGGAAATCTATAGATTAGAAATAGAAAGAAAACCATACACGTGTTTTAGAATGAACAATTGGATTGTATAGTGTGTTTATTCGAGGTAAGTGGTTTTGCCGTTTTGAAGTTGAGGATGTTTTCAGTTAAGGTCTGAGAGGTAATTTTACCCCAACTTGATTGATTTCATTTTTAATGGATAAATAGCAAGATCCAGTCTCGAAGAGAAGTGTTTGAAAAAGAGTTAATTGAATAAAATATTTTGGGTTGTTGTAACGATGTTTTACACAACATTCGTTTTAAACCCAAATGATGGGATTTTGGAAATATAACAGTAAATATTTTCCTGAGTATAATAGAATAGTCGGAATAGAGATAAGTGATTGAAATTGTTTTCAATTGCAAATAGAGACATTTTCTAATATATAGAATATAAAAGAAGTTAATATTTGGAAACGTTTTCCAAATGGCATAAGAGGCAAGATGATTATTGAAAATATTTGGTTAACAAATATTGATAGAGAAAATAGAGAAGTGGTTTAATTAATGAATATTAATTAAAAAGCCCAGTGATTTGTTTGATATGTTGATTGAACACTTGTTTTTATTCGATAGTTAAATCACAGACTATCGAAGTTTTTGACCATCGTTGTCAATATGGAGAGACCGGTTGGATTATTATCCGAAGAACCACTCCGTATCGGCATAAGCGTTGCGAACCAAGTATGCTGAATATATTGAAGACGGAGTAAAGTGCAAGGGCTTTTCTATTTATAGAAATAGTGCCTTCGGTTTCGTTCAATCCCAGAACGAACGTAAATGGACGAATGTCTGACAGAGTATTTCCAATGATCAAATGGGTTGGTCTGTATGAATATATATATGGTGGCAACGGATTTATCCCTTAGCATAATATCCAGAATATTTTTGCAAACTCAACTAGTGATTAACGGATCTGATAATGTGGCATTCAAAGTGATTGTGTTATCGATGAATGGTAAGTATTCGTAGCCTCAGGCCTCAACAACCGGGAAAGGACAAAAATCGGGCAGGCAGCATGGCTATGTGGGTCGCACCCATTAGGGTGTATAATCACCTATCTAGAGAAATTCCTTTTGTTTCTTAATCTATCGATTCTGCCCATTCGGGAAACGGTGGTTTGAGTCCAACCGTTGGTGATATACATTCGATACACTCAAGCGAAATGAGTGGTCGGTCATGTGTGGGCCGGGTTACAAGATGTTCTTGTTGAACCCAGTGTATTCCTCTCTAGAGATACACAGTCGGAAGGTGGTTCCATACCTTGTCATGTTGGAAATCCAATCTTTAAATAAGCGCCATGCGGTTTTTGATTTTATACTATATATGTGGAGCGTGAGATGCAAGCGTTCTGCTATTTGGTTATTTACTTGATGTAGACATTATTATAATATCACTAGATTTTCGTATCAAAGTGTTTTGGGTTATAGTAAGGTAAAAACCGTCCATGTTTATGTGTGGGCTGGTCTTACTATTATCTTTTCTTTCGAAAGGGTTTTGAAAGTTAAACAAGTGGTTGGAGTTTACTCACACCAGTCCCATGACTGACCCAGAGTTTATTTTGTTTTGTTTTTCCCTAAACTCTTGGGTGCCCAAATTTGTACGGGCAGTCAAGTAGTCGGGATTTCACAGATTCATTTGAAGGAGCTGGAAGCAGGAGGCTTCACCGGTTAGCTATAGGCTATCATATATTCCACTGTGGACTTGTTTGTATCTGGAAACAGGAGTTTATAACTGTTCCAAAAATGACTGTTGTGCTCTGATGATGGTATGTATATAAAGTTACTGATTTGTATTTCAAAAGTTATGTTATATAAAATATTTTATTCGTTCCGCTGTGAGTTGTGATCTTCGTTTTTCTTCTATTCTAATATTTCTTTCTTCCTATTTCTCATCTTCTAACTTCTTTCTATTAATGGTTCGTATTTCTGTGTTATTTGGGTTGGACGTGTGGTGTATCTAGTCAACTCAGATAGCACGGATTTGCGGGTCGTTTCAGTTGGTATCAGAGCTTAGGTTGAGCAAACACCTAGGCTTGTGTGGCATGTGCTCATTAGAGATAGGGTCAGTAGTACCCTAGAATGAGTTGAGTGTATATATGAGAGAGCGTATTTGTAAATTGATATAAAAAGTTGTTTTATATTGTGTTGGCTAGTCTGTGAGTGGTTTATGAATTCTGGTCGAATCGTGGGACGCCACAAAGTCGATAGGAATTTCTAAACACTTGGACAGAAGAATCGACATAATATTGTTTTTAAGTGGGTAAATGAAATAATTTTACCCAAAATTTCTATTTTGATATAGAAAGAATAATTTTCTAGGATTATTATTATATGGATGTGTTGGATGTTGATTTTATAATCAAATGAGATTATAAAATTTGAATGGTTGTTTATAACCAAATAAAATTTGTATATGAATTAAAATATACAAATGAGATGAATTAGAATTAGATTCAAACCATAAATTGGAATTTAAATCCTGGGAGGTTTGAAATTATTTTCGAAGTATATTAAGATAATATAGCTTTGTTTTGAAGGATTTTTGAATAAAAATCATTTTTAAATGGATTTTGAAAGTGATAAAGCACTGAACCCATTTCAGTGGCTGGAAAATAATTCTGATGATGACTGCAGCTTCATCAGTGTTCATTTTCGAGTTCTAAGCTATGGATTGCTACCTTAGAAAAGTTTTGATGGAATTTGTTTGAAAGGAAAACAAGTGGTTTGAAAATTCAAATGTTTTGAGTTTTAAATGGAAATAAATATAAGTATATATTTATGGATTTGAAAAGAAACCTAGGGATTTGAATTCTGGAATTGAAATTTAACTTAAACAAGTTAAATGGGTCGAAGTGAATGAATTGATTAAAGTCAATTTGAATTGGTTTAATAGAACATAGATTAGATATAAATGGATTGATCGTAGATCATTCGAATCAAATGAAGGAAGACCAAAAGTTTTGGTGGAATTAAATTTGTTAAAATATGAAGAGGTGAGTTTCAACAAGTATAAAAAGTAATGGATTTGTACCATTTTCCTATCTTAGCAATTTCGAGGACGAAATTATTTTAAGGGGGAAAGAATGTAACGACCCAGATTTTCTGGTCGGTTTATTTTGAATATTTAATATTATTTTAAATATAGAGCTGATAATATAAATCGATTTTCATATTGAGTTATAGATCTAATTACCGTAATACGAGATATACTGAATTCGAAGTTAGAATTGAATCAAAACAGTTCAGATAATAAATATAAATTCTATGTGAATGTAATCGATAATGGTAATGATATATTATCGAGAAATTTATTTGTTTATAAATTTAAATTATTTTATATCTATTTAAAATGATTATTCTATATACGTTTAAACTAAATATAAAATATGTTCGGTTAGTTCAGAATGTGTTAAACTGTTGAAATAACAATGGTTGCGTTAAAATAGCGGTTCTGATTTTCAAATAAGGGTACCGCGAGATATTTTAGTTATCTAATTAAATAAAATTCAAATCAGTGTTTTTCAGCCGACCTATATCGTTTACAACGCAGACCTATCGATTAACATCACACAGCTATGTTTCTCGAGCACAAATTATTGTTCCCCACCTTCAGCATGAAGGAAGACAAAGAATTAATGGCCATCGTACTCATGTTCCCTTGCGCGCAGCTATAAAACCAACCGGATATGTTCGTATTTCCCATTATTCAATCCACGAAACCCCCCAAAATCAATTCGAGCCTTCTGTTTTTTTCATCCCTTCTTCCATTTTAACAAAATCAAAATCCCTAAATTCCTTAAACCGAGACCGATTGATTCGTGAGGTCAAGTTCTTCGATTGGGGGTGGAAATCGCAGGACACGATGTTGACTTCAAATTGATGCGCTGGTCTTTGGGTACTGTTGGAGATCGCGACGGTGAAGGGGGTTCTCGAATTCGGGTAGCGCGATGGTACTGGAGATGATGTTCGAAGGGTTTTGCGGTGGTATGATGTTCAGCGGAATGGTGGAGGGCATCTGGAGGTCGAGCTCAAAGCGATCGCGATAGGGTCTGGGTGTTCGAAGTCGAGGTCAAAAAGGGGTGGTCGCGGTGATGTTAGATGACCAAGGTAGTAGTGATGAGTATGTGCTAGAAAGGAAATGCAGACTGCCAACAAATTGTTCGATGAAATGTTTAAGAGGGAAATTAGGAAAATGGATTAAGGTAATTTCTTGTTTTTAATTTGATTAGTGTATAGATTAAAAATAAGATTCTTACATTGTTGAAAAAAAAAGGGATTTCTTTTTCTGCAAATATGGAATTTGGAAACCAAAAAGGGAAAATTTAGTTGGTGAAGCAGTATATAAATTTTAAATTAGATTAGTAAAATATTTAAACTTAAAATCATTAAGGTATACGATTTTATAGAATTTAAAATACATAGGATAAAATATTTATTTGTTCTAAATAGTTAAATTAAATAAATAATAGCTTAACTGATAATAAAATAAATTATCATCGGTGCTAGGTAGATTCACTTGGGAGGATTCGTAGCTATGAAGTTACAGGATTTAAAAGGGTATTCGACAAAGGAAAATCAGGTGAGTAAATCTCACTCACCTTTAGAATTATTTTTATTTCATTAAAAATAATTGTTTGTTGCTTGTGCGAATGCTTTCTGGTTGTTTTATATATTAGTTATTTAGGCTATTATATATATATTGGGTTGATTGATTGGTTGGATTCCCGCAGTCTCATTAGCGGATGCCCGAAGTTTCATAGCGGATGATTACCCTATACGCCCCACGCTATGATTAGTGGATGACCTTCTATACCACGATATTCTGCCACGAAGCAGAATGGGTATTATTTATGTGCTAACATCTGTGGATGCAGGAAAACAGGTTGGAGGAATCCAACTGGATTCCTCAAAAATATATTATCTATTTGTTTGTTTGTTCTGTTTGATTTCATATATATTCATATATGATGTGTTAAAATCAAATGATTGGAAATTGATTGATTTGGTTGTTTAAACTATCACTGGGCCGAAGTGTTAATTTATATAAATATCATAAAAGGATAGTGGAGATTTAAAAAGGAAAAAAATTCTATTTTTAAATAGAATTTGAATTTTTAATGGAAATAAAAATATAAACTTGTTTTGAAAAATAAAACAAGTAGTTCTTTATAAACGAAGTTTATAAATAGCTCTTTTATAACGAAGTTATAAATGAAGTGAAAAGAATTATCATTTGATAATTCAGAAATAGAAATACAAGTGCGAAATTGGAATTTTTAAATATATAACTCAAATGAAATTTGAGTATAACATTTGAATAGTAGAATTAGAAAAGGAGTTTAAATATTTGAATTTTAAAAGGGGATTGAATATTAGAAATTCAAATAGAAGTTCAACTAAAATTTGAATAGACGAAATTAGAATGAAAAATAGAATTTGAATTCAAGGAATTAAAATATAATTTGAATTCGAAGGAATTCAAATAAAGAAAATTCAAATAGAGATTTGGATATAGAATTCGAATGAAATTCAAATATAGAAATTTGAATATGGAAGTTCAAATGAAATTTTAAATATAGAGTTTGAATAAGAGATTCAAACAGCATTTGAATAAGAGAGTTCAAAATGGAATTTGAATAAGAGAATTGAAATAGAATTTGAATAAAGAAATTCAAATAGGGATTTGAAAACAGAATTTCAAAATAGAATTTGAAATAAACTTTGAAAATAGGATTTCAAAGTAGAATAGGAAATCCAAATGGTTTGAAATGGAATTTGAATTCAAAGGAATTCAAATGGGGTTGAATAAAGAAATTCCAATGGGATTTAAATATAAGATTTCAAATAGAAATTTAAATGAAGTTTAAATATTTAAATTCAAATATGATTTTCAAATATAACCATTCAAAAGGGATTTGATTATAGAATTTAAAGTGGAATTTAATTCAAAGGAATAAATTAAGGTATTGGGATTCAAGAAAATAAAAATGTGGAGTTTAACTAATGAATTTGAATTTAGAATTCAAATGGTATTTGTAAATGAATTCGAATTTAGAATTCAATGGTGTTTGAAAGAAAATTGGAATATTTTAATTCAAATAGAGTTGGAAATAGATTTGAACATAGAAATTTCAAATGGGGTTTGAATATTTGAATTTCAAAAAGGGAATTCAAAATGGAGTTGAATATCTAAATTCAAGTATGAATTTCAAATATAGAAATTCAAAAAGGAGTTGAATTAAAGTGGGAATTCGAATAAAGAATTTGAAACGGAATTCGAATAAAGAATTTGAAATGGAATTCGAATAAAGAATTTGAAATGGAATTCGAATAAAGGATTTGAAATGGAATTCGAATAAAGGATTTGAAATGGAATTCGAATAAAGGATTTGAAATGGGATTTGAATACAGGATTTAAAACTTTGGAATTTGAAATGTAAAGATTCAAATGGAATTTGGAATATATATATATATATATTAGAATGAAGTTGAATTCATTTTAACGAAGTTTAACGTTTATATTTATAAATATAATTAAAACGAGCTCGCCGCAGCGCTGCAGTTCGTAAATTGGCGACTCGAACTTCAATTGAGTATACAAAACTCAATTGGGGTCGGAATTCTTCGAAACAAGAAACGTCAGGACCGATTTGATAATAGTTTTCTAAAGAAGGAGAAAAATCTGGATTTCATCGTACATATTTTGAGTTATATCAAAATCAAATTTTCAGAAAAGCAGCGCCAGAATCGTTTTAAAACCATAATGGTTTATTTAATGTTATAAAAGGATTTTAAGGGAAAAAAATCCGAATTTTCTATTTTAGAAAATCTCCGAGTTGAGTTGCAAAATATATGCGAATTCAATATGATTTTTGAAACAGAAACCAGATTTTTGATTTATTGAATAGAATCAACTAAAATGGAATAGAAATTAGTTAATGAGATTTCAAATGGATATTGGGGTTTGAATGAGTAAATTCGATTTGAAAATTTATATTTGAAAAAGAGAACTAGAATTGAAACTGAAATTCAATTTGGTTAGGAACGAGTTAAATATTTTGTTTGAACATGTTATGTTCAACAAAGAAGTGAAATAGGCAAAATGACTAATTAAAGAATAAATGGGCGAAACTGAATTCAAACGATTAGATGGTATTGAATTGAATTGAAACAGGTGAACATGTGTAAGCAGGTTTGATATGAAGTATATGAAGATTTAAATTTATGTGCTCGACAAAAAGGTACGTTTTAATTCATATATGAGATTTTATGCGCCGTATCGGCAAGCCGCTTGGCTTTTTTCTTTTTCTTTTCGATTGAGGAAGATACCGGGAAGCTATTTGAAATTTCCCGATGCTCCCGATGCAGGGGAGGTTATGGCGAATTTTTCCGGGAATTTAAGGAGTTAGAATATTTTTAAGGAATTTGACAATTAGAAATCTATATATCGAGATATATAGAATTCGATAAGGAGACGAAATCAAAAATAGAATGTTGTAAACAAAAAGGGAAATCTATAGATTAGAAATAGAAAGAAAACCATACACGTGTTTTAGAATGAACAATTGGATTGTATAGTGTGTTTATTCGAGGTAAGTGGTTTTGCCGTTTTGAAGTTGAGGATGTTTTCAGTTAAGGTCTGAGAGGTAATTTTACCCCAACTTGATTGATTTCATTTTTAATGGATAAATAGCAAGATCCAGTCTCGAAGAGAAGTGTTTGAAAAAGAGTTAATTGAATAAAATATTTTGGGTTGTTGTAACGATGTTTTACACAACATTCGTTTTAAACCCAAATGATGGGATTTTGGAAATATAACAGTAAATATTTTCCTGAGTATAATAGAATAGTCGGAATAGAGATAAGTGATTGAAATTGTTTTCAATTGCAAATAGAGACATTTTCTAATATATAGAATATAAAAGAAGTTAATATTTGGAAACGTTTTCCAAATGGCATAAGAGGCAAGATGATTATTGAAAATATTTGGTTAACAAATATTGATAGAGAAAATAGAGAAGTGGTTTAATTAATGAATATTAATTAAAAAGCCCAGTGATTTGTTTGATATGTTGATTGAACACTTGTTTTTATTCGATAGTTAAATCACAGACTATCGAAGTTTTTGACCATCGTTGTCAATATGGAGAGACCGGTTGGATTATTATCCGAAGAACCACTCCGTATCGGCATAAGCATTGCGAACCAAGTATGCTGAATATATTGAAGACGGAGTAAAGTGCAAGGGCTTTTCTATTTATAGAAATAGTGCCTTCGGTTTCGTTCAATCCCAGAATGAACGTAAATGGACGAATGTCTGACAGAGTATTTCCAATGATCAAATGGGTTGGTCTGTATGAATATATATATGGTGGCAACGGATTTATCCCTTAGCATAATATCCAGAATATTTGTGCAAACTCAACTAGTGATTAACGGATCTGATAATGTGGCATTCAAAGTGATTGTGTTATCGATGAATGGTAAGTATTCGTAGCCTCAGGCCTCAACAACCGGGAAAGGACAAAAATCGGGCAGGCAGCATGGCTATGTGGGTCGCACCCATTAGGGTGTATAATCACCTATCTAGAGAAATTCCTTTTGTTTCTTAATCTATCGATTCTGCCCATTCGGGAAACGGTGGTTTGAGTCCAACCGTTGGTGATATACATTCGATACACTCAAGCGAAATGAGTGGTCGGTCATGTGTGGGCCGGGTTACAAGATGTTCTTGTTGAACCCAGTGTATTCCTCTCTAGAGATACACAGTCGGAAGGTGGTTCCATACCTTGTCATGTTGGAAATCCAATCTTCAAATAAGCGCCATGCGGTTTTTTATTTTATACTATATATGTGGAGCGTGAGATGCAAGCGTTCTGCTATTTGGTTATTTACTTGATGTAGACATTATTATAATATCACTAGATTTTCGTATCAAAGTGTTTTGGGTTATAGTAAGGTAAAAACCGTCCATGTTTATGTGTGGGCTGGTCTTACTATTATCTTTTCTTTCGAAAGGGTTTTGAAAGTTAAACAAGTGGTTGGAGTTTACTCACACCAGTCCCATGACTGACCCAGAGTTTATTTTGTTTTGTTTTTCCCTAAACTCTTGGGTGCCCAAATTTGTACGGGCAGTCAAGTAGTCGGGATTTCACAGATTCATTTGAAGGAGCTGGAAGCAGGAGGCTTCACCGGTTAGCTATAGGCTATCATATATTCCACTGTGGACTTGTTTGTATCTGGAAATAGGAGTTTATAACTGTTCCAAAAATGACTGTTGTGCTCTGATGATGGTATGTATATAAAGTTACTGATTTGTATTTCAAAAGTTATGTTATATAAAATATTTTATTCGTTCCGCTGTGAGTTGTGATCTTCGTTTTTCTTCTATTCTAATATTTCTTTCTTCCTATTTCTCATCTTCTAACTTCTTTCTATTAATGGTTCGTATTTCTGTGTTATTTGGGTTGGACGTGTGGTGTATCTAGTCAACTTAGATAGCACGGATTTGCGGGTCGTTTCAGTGGCCCTTGCGTGAAAGATTCTGGAATGAATTGTTGAATGAAATTATTCCAAAAATGATTTCTGGAATTGTGACATGCTTGTTGCTGTTCCCATTTTTGCTGCTTTGATTGGTAATGAGTAATTCTGGAAATAAATCCTTGGTTCTTGCCAAATACTATTCACTGACTTGTTTTCTTTGGCAACACTGAATTTTCTGGAAATGTTTTAGAAGTTGCCAAACTAAAACTTTTTCAAACCTAGAAATCAATGGTTAATTTTGGAAACATTAAAATGTTTTCCAATTATTCACTTTGATTTACTAATGAAATAAATTTTCCATATATTCCCATTCAAAAACTAGAAAGTATTGTTGCAGATTTGTAGCTCTTGATGGTTAATTTCTTGAAACTGCAACTAATTGTGTCTAAACATGTTTTCCTGTCTTTACCCATTTACCTGTGAATTTCTTGCTAGTGCTCTTGGTATTTCTTGAAGTATTTTCTTATGTTATCCTGCATTATGTGTATATGTGCATTTATATCCATTCAATTCCATTCATGAAGTCTTGTCATGGTGCATTTGATACTTGCATGTTCTGTATTGTGTATTTTTCCTTATGTTCATCAGTTTATAATGTGCACCTCCATGCCGCACCAACCATTTTGGTCATATGCTTTGCTCTGCCATGATGTGAGCTGAAGCATGCTAATACATCCATGTCCACTGAATTTTTGTGTTGCCATCCATGTAATCATATACATGTACATATTGGCACCATATTTTGTGCTATGCTTCTAGTATTGATATGCTCATTTGCCACTGAACATTCTTGCACATGCTTGTTGAAAATCATTTGATATGCATTGGTCTGATTGTTTGGGTGTCACTTTCGTCCATGCTGACCTTGCTTGTTCACTTTGATGTTGCATTGATTTGACCTGTGCTCGACTACATTGGCTTCACTTGTTTGCTGAAATGAACATGTTGCAGTTTGACTATTATGATCTGCACCTTGACTTGCTTCATGTTAGCACACACTACTTTTACTTGACTTGGCTTTCATTGCTTTTGCTGTTTTGACTTGAAAATATGGATTTACTATACATTGTGTTGTGCAAACACACACACCATGCTGTTTTTGACATTAATGCACCATACATGTATATATGCTCTGTCCCTTGGACTTGATCACCAAGTTGTGCACAGACCTGTTGCATGTTTGTGCTTCAAACTTGTGCTGAATCATTTGACATTTGCTCCTAGTTTGAGTTGCATTTGACCATTGATGTTGATGACCATATACACATGCACTGAGTCGAGTTGGTCCACATGGCTGCTCCTCAGTTGGTCGCACTGTATTTTGATTGGCGAGGCAGTGCACACATGTATATTTATACACGTGTGTTCATGCAGCCGTTCATACTTATTTTCATGTCCCTGCACTGTAATATGTGTATATACATACACATGTATGTGCATACACGTATCGTGCGTATATTTGAGCACTAGAAACACTATCAGATCAAGTCATGAAAAATGATGAGAAACACACCAAAATTCTGAGGCAAATAAATTTTAAAATAAAATTGTATCTGCTAGAATTTAAAATTATTTATGTTCCAGATTACTCTGTGTGTGTGTTTTTACTGTGACAGGCGTGAATGACTGGACTGACTGATCTGACATGACTGGACTGACAGAAGACATAGACAAAATACATTACAGTATAGTGTATCAGTGTCAATGTATGTATGTAACTGAGTGTTAGTGTTTCCGTAGTGAGGAGTTAAGTACTGAAGTTGATGTGATATGAAATGTAATGAAGAGATGCACAAATAGTGGAGTCATATAATTTGTACTGTTTAAATAAAATATTTATATTTAAATAAAATACTGTGTGAATATTTGAATTTCTGTACAGTCGTATTCTATTTAAATATAAATATTATATTCCTGTCTATGATGTATATATGAAATTGTACAATAACAAACACATTTATAATAATATATATTTGGTTGTTATCATCAAACAAAAATCATATAATTGTGTATACAACACCGTTATATACAACAAAATGTTGACGATATTTTTCGTCAACACCGGAGATAGGTCTAAGGAAATGGACCTAAGGGGAAAATGGGATTATTCGGCTCCCGCAAGCTTGAGTTAGTCCACTATTTCCTAGATATCAAGGTCCCAAGCCCGAAGATTATTTACTCTTCCCTCAGGGGGTGAGTACCACGCTTACGAGACTTAAGGACCGATAGTTACCTTTGGATAAGGGTTTCGTAACCTCGTTACAAGTTAGGAAGCTAAACGACTTGCGGAAGGGTGTTCTAATGATTCAGGATTAAGGGTAAGGTTTGTGTAGAAGGCTTCCATTGAGAAGAAAGCATAAGGTGTTTAGGAGACCTAGGTTCAAGGATAAGGGTTGCGTATAAAGCTCTTATTGAGGGGGGAAAGCATAAGGTAGCTTGGCACCCGTTGAAAGGGCTACGTTGTGAAGCGTTAACATAGCATGATAGTATACTATAGAATATGTAAAATAGTAGAGAACACAACGATGTATAGTGGTTTGGTTCGAATTGAACCTACATCCACTTTAAGGGCTTTGATGATTTCATGGAGGAGGTTACATAAGAAATCCACAAATTGATTTTCCAATTAGGATTAGATCTCTTAGAAATGAGAGCAAGATTGAGGAAAAGATCCCTTAAAATGAGACCCCTGGGTTTTTATTTATAGGCAAATCAGCCCTCCATCTGTTGTAAGCTCTGCAGAATCCTCTTTTGGATGTTGGACTAAGGTTTCGGCCACTCTTATTGCTTTTGGTTCTGGCAGGAAGGTCCTTGTCGCCTTTCCTCCTATTGAATGTCTTCATTGAAGTCTTCTTGCCCTCAGATTATCAATCTTGGGTTTCTGGGAGTGGTCCCACTGACAGGTCTTTCGGTAGCTCAGTCTCGGAACGTGTTCATGGCTCTCGGCTTCGGGACCACTGGTCTCAGTCCATATCCATATCTTTCGGCTTTTTCTTTAGGTCTTCATGATGTTTTGGCCTTGTGCTTTGGATACTTACGTCTTTGGAGCCATTACCCCTTCCGGGATTGGCACTGAACAAGTCAATGCGGAAGGCTTTTCTTCCCAAAGGCTTTGATCTGCTCTTGGTTGTTTTTGAAGTAGCTTCCGGTTTTCTAGAGGGATACTCCCGGTACACTTCTTTTTGGCTGCTAAAGTTTCCATTTGGTGATCATCAAGCTCAGGTCTTGGTTGATGGCTTCCGGAAGATGTCTTCATATTTTGGTTTCTTTCTCTTGACGCCTTCGTCTCCTTTCTCTTCTCGGCAACCCTTGGTCCCGGTCTATACGCCTTCTGGCAACCTCTTGTCTCCTGCTCCCGGTACTATATGGAATGTTTCGGGGATCGTTCCTCTATATCTCATTAAGTGTCGGTGTTACCCTTCTGGAATCTTCTTATTACTTTCAATCTTCCGCTGTCGGTGTTGGACCGATAGTCTTGTGCCCAAATGTTGATGCTCGTTTAACTTGAATCCTCCTAGATGCCGGTATTGACCTCTGGCCTGCCACTTTGGGCAATATCTTGGCTTTTCCCATTCCTTCATGATCCCGGTTCCACTGTCCAATCCCTTTTCTCTTTTGTCCTTGGAATCTCTACTTCTTTATATTTGGCCAGTGCAAATTTTGATGTTAACAGAGTCAAAGTTTCCTCCAAAGAAAAATGTAAATTCTAAGAGGAAAATTGATTCAAAATATAATAAAGTTTTTAATAATGATCCAAAATACACTAGAAAGGTAAATAAAATTGAGATATGGGTTCCAATTTGATTAGGAACAAACATATCAATTTATTTATGGATACTGTTCATAATAATAAAAACTACATTTATAATAGGGGTACTAAACCTACTTGGGTTCGGCTTCCTAAGATCTAACTCTTAGGACCCTATTAAAAAGTGGGTACCAATGTGTTTATTAATATTTTTTGTAGGTCCCACTCAAGAAGAGAAAATGGATTTTAGATAGTTGTTGCTCAAAACACATGACCGGATTCAAAGAAAGTGAAACGTGCTCTCTTTTCTTCACTAGACACTAAAATAAAAATTGATGAAATTCATCATTATCAGAAAGAACAAATAGTGCTTCAAAAGGAACCATACTTTGAACAAAAAGTAACCTCAAATCGCTTAAGCTTTCTCGAGAAAATTGGTTTCAAGTTTTGTAGCTCAAAGATGAAAAATGTTTCCGAACCTCTGCCTAAACCAACCAATCCTATTTATCCATCTGCATCATATCGTACCATAAATGATCATGTAAATCCCACAATGAAATACTACAAAGACCCCCATATAGTCCGAATACTTGGGATAGAAGCTATATGGCAAATGAAGGAAGACGATTTTCAACACCTACAAAGACGGCGTCTCTTAAACATTAATAATTTTTTCTTTTAAGTTTATTTGTTGTTTTTATGATTTTTTTCATCAACCGTATTTTCATAATAAACCATTTAATTTCCTTAAAATGTATTCAAATTTCATAATATATGATTACTTTTAAAATTGTAAATCATAAAACAAAAAATACAGGAAACATACGTCTGACCTATTTAAAACAGACGTCTGAATACTGGAGTAACAATATTTCTTCATACAGAATCAAACGTCTGACCCATTAATAACAGATGCCTGTAAAAGGTTAAAAATGAACTACTTCCTTACTGGTTCGATTTTTCCAAAATCTGACGTCTGACCATAAAAATCAAACATCTGGTCGTTGAAACAAAATCTTTCAACCATACAAAAACAGATGTCTAGTTATAGAAAAACAGATGTCTGAATTAATGATAAAATGAACTAAATTATTGCCGGTTCAAATTTAACAAAATTCAGTCGTCTGAATTTTGTAAACAGACGTCTGAATCGGCTCTGAAGATTTTTTTTAAAAGGCATATACCTTTTAACCCAATCGTCATTTCATCTCACCCATTCACTTTTCACTTTCCTCTTTTACTATCTATAAAACTCTAGCCCCCATTTAACACAAAAATCCCAAAATCAAACCTTTTACCACTAAATTATCATGACAAATCATCAAAAAAGATTAATACTTCAAAAATTAGAACCTCCCTCTGATTAACTCATTCAATGATGGCTTTGGGATGACACCACCAAAGAGAGGTACAAAGCCATGAAGAATTCCAAGTTTTTTGAAGGTGCTTTCGTCAAATACAATGATTTCTCTAATTATCATCTTCTTCATGTTGCTAGACAATTTAATTATGAGTCTTTAGAGGATTATAACACCAACAATGTCAAAATCTATCCATTGCTTGTAAAACTTTTCTTGGCAAATTTAAACTTAGACCATCAAAGACCTCAGAACACAACGGATTGTGTACGGTTTATGGTATATGGCAAGCGTACCCTTCTTCCAATTCAAAGATTATGTCAAATTTTAAGGTGTGCTTGGCAAGGAATTGATATTGATACTTTAGAAGTCATATGAGTGTGAGAGATGAAATATTACACAAGTTTATTTCCGATAATTTGCTTAACCTGGACGAGCTTACTTCTACCCATCTCCGACCACAAGCACGCTTATTAAATCGAATCTTGGTCCGAACAATTCAACCTTGTTAAGGATGTAACGAGAAATTTTATAAGCGTGTTTTTCAAGAATTATATGCCTTGTATTCTAACAAAAAATAAATTGGGTGAAGATTATTCTTGACGAATGGATGGATATCACATACAAATGAAAATATAAGATTCTTCACTATGGTGCTTATATCACTCGGATTCTCATTGATTGTCATGTCCAAGTACCCGATAATCCTTCCATTAGTGTCAAAGAAATAGGACCAAAAACACTGAAGCATATGGACATTGAACCAAATCCTCCGACACTTGAGTATATGTCATTTGAAAGTTGGAAGGAACATGTTCCTTCACAACAAGAAATTCCTATAGTGTTGGAGAATGAGTTTTGATGACAACAACCTTATTTCAATTATCATTGATTATAAAATATATACTAACATCTTTATCTAGAATATATATACATACACACACACACACACATATGCAGCATTTGTATACAAGAATTAATACTGAAGACTATACAGTTTAAGTGTTTTTAGAGATTCCGAATTCAGAGTAGATTCAAGACTCATGAGTAATCAAGAGTTCAAGAGTTCAAGAATAATATAATTATAGAGTCTAGATTTTGTAAGACTCTAAATAGCACTCCAGGTTTAAATCCAAATTCTGATTTTCAATTCTATCCTTAATCCTCTTTACTTTGTTTTTTATTTGTTTCTATTTTTATTCTTCATTGTTTTCAAACTTAAATATTTTATATACTTTATATAGTTAAAAACCTTAGAATTTTATGAATATTTTTATATAGTTTAAAAATATGTTTCCATATGATTTTCTATCATATAATATTAATTTATAACACTAAAATTTTACTTAAGAATTTCCGGAATTAGTTTTATATCAAAACATTTGAAAAATGGTTTGAAAATCAAAAATACACATGAGTATGTTGACATAGAAAAATATGTATGTCGACATATAACACCTATTTTTCTAATTTTGAAGGGAAGTGTCTTTTCACTATTTGAAACACTTCAGAACCATTGCAATCCTTCATACTATATAAAATGAGGGTAAAACCGAATTTTTTAACATAACTTCTTTTCCATCTTCATCCTCTTTCATCCTACCATTATTCTTAATCATTTTCATGGTTTTTACACTTATACTCTGCCGAATTCAATTCTGTTTTGATAAAACTTCTTCTCTCTACACTCTCTAATCTCTACTCTCTACTCTCTAAATTAAGTGCTATTGAAGAGTTATAAGGCTGTTTTGTAATTAGTTGGGTTGAATAAACCTTGTTGTGAGTCAAAGAGGAATCGGTGTGTCCTTGTGGGCCATGAAATCAAGGAAATAGGAGTCGGTGTGTTCTTGTGAGCCATGAAATCAAGAAAGTAGGAATCGGTGTCTCATTGTGAGCCGTGAAAACAGGGAGGGTGTAATTGACTATTGAAAGAGTAATAAAAATCTGTACAACCCAGCGTTGTGTAGGACTGGACATAGGAGTAATCTGAACCAGTATAAAATCCGGTGTGTTCTTTCCTTTTTTGCATTTTTATTTCTGTTTATTTTACATTTGTATGTAAATCTTTGTCTGTTATTGTGTTTGTGTTGTTTGATTCATTCCATAATTGTTTTGTCATTTAAGTTTTTTTTAAATCCTTACAAACACTATTCACCCTCCCTCTAGTGTTTGCTTTGCCTGAATGATGCATTCCGTAGTCCCTAACAATTGGTATCAGAGCAAGGTCTTTCAAAAAATTCATAATCTGATTTTTGAAAATTTGGTAAAATGGAAACCAACACTGGTAGCAATAATAGTTCTTTTATAGAGGGTCAATCCACAATTAGACCACCATTGTTTAATGGTAGTAGTTATTCATATTGGACATGCAGAATGAAAATTTGTTTACAGTCTGTAGGATTAGACACATAGAATAGTACACAAAATGAATATGTTGAACCCACAACTGTATTTGCACAATGGAAAAATGAACAAAAGGCTGCTGCACAAAGAAATTCAAAAGCCATGAATATGTTATTTTGTTCATTAGATCGATATGAGTTTAATATAGTATCCATATGTAAGATTGCTTATGAAATCTGGAGAACTTTACAAGTTACTCACGAAGGAACTAGTGAAGTTAAACAAACTAAGATAGGCATGCTAGTCGATCAATTTGAATTATTTAAAATGGATGAGAATGAGTTTATTTCAGATATGTATTGCAGATTTCAAGAGATAGTGCATTCACTAGCTGCACTTGGAAAAACTTATTCCGAAGCAGATCAAGTCAGAAAAATATTAAATTCATTAACTCAAGAATAGGGACTTTGGCTATAGAAGAAGCCAATGATGTCAATGAAATGAAGATTGAAGAGTTAATTGGGAGTTTGATGTCATATGAAGTTCAATTACAGAAAAGAAAAGAAAATATATCGATTGAAAAGAAATCCATTGCACTGAAAGAAACAACAAATGATTCTGACTCAAGTAGTGAAGATGATGAAGAAACAACACTCATGACAAATCATTTTAGAAGATTTCTAAAGTATAGAAGGAAGGGTTATAATCAAGCAAAATCAAATGATGGACGATGTTTTAACTGCAACAAACCAGGTCATATAAAGAGAATGTGTCCATATCCAAACAAATCTACTCAACAAACGAACAACACCAATGCATCAAGGAAAAGAAAGAAAGCATACGCAACAACATTAGACGATTCAGATTCATCATCAATTGATGAAGAACCAGAAACTGGAAATAAAAATATATTCTTTACAACAATTCAAAAGATCTTGAAGAAAAGGATCAAAAAACCGGGTACGCATTATTTAAATTTTAATTTTATTTGGTTGAATGGTTGCTTTGTTTTTTTGTTTTGGTTTGAACCTAAAACTTTAAAAAAATTAATAAAACTTTTGAAATTTGGAATTCAAATTTGAATTTTGAAATTCAAAATAATAATATAATATTAAAACCAATAATTAATAAAATAAATTGTTTGAGTGTTTATTAGGATTAGAATTATTTCAGGAAATCGTTAAACCTGAAATATAAATCGATAATTTAATTCAAAGCTTCAAAATCCAAATTCCTTTTGAAATAAGCCCTGTATGCCGGCATACAGAAATATACATGTCGACATATACAACAGTTTTGAAATTTAAAATTTGAATTTCAAAGGTTTGAACTTTCAAACTTCCCTCCACTCTTTTCACCAACTCCCAAGGCTGGAAATGTGTCCTTTCAATCTGAAAAGTTGTGCCTATTCAATTCATATTCATTCAATTCATATCTATTCATTTCTCTCTCTCTCTATATATATATATATATCCGTTTTTTCTACCTTTCATTTACAACTTAAAACAACATTCTTCATATCTATCCTCCGCAAAACTATCATTTCAATGGTTTCCTCAAGTTCATCTCAAAAATTAAAGATAACCAAAACGATAAAAGGTTATCTTTACAATGACAAAGAGGCCATCAAAACCTATGGTGACTATTTAGCAAATGCTAAAGTTAACACGGGTGCTTTCGCCGTCTTTAGCGGCTTTCCATCTTATGATCTCGTCTCTCTTTTCCAACACAACGAAATCTTGAATCTAATTGACTCTCGTGATAACGATGAAGTGTGTTGTCCCAAACTCATGAAGATGTTCTATGCAAATCTCAATCGCAGATTTTATCAAGGCAATGAAAATCAAATTTGGAGTAGTGCCAAGGGAACTCAAACTGTACTCGATGCCGATCCTTTAGGAGAAATTCTAAATTGTAGAAGCGAGGGCACAGATTTCTCAACTTTCGCTATCGATGAAACCGATTTGGAAACCTTTCACAATATCTTCGAAGATGGTGCTCTAATGTAATTCAAAAATTGTTTCTTTCGTCCAAAAACAAGAATCGTCAACCTCCTCCTTCAACACACCATTGCTCCCCATTTCGGAAATTTCAATAATCCATTTTAAAGTCCAAAAGGCTCTCTTTGCCATAATTGGTGGATACAAAATCAATTGGGCCAAAATGATCCTTAATAAAATTAAGCCCATAAATATGTCAACAAGAGAAAACACTCTCTACTATGGTGTTTATCTCACTCATATTTTCAAATATTGTGGAGTTGATCTTCATGGAGAAGATTTTGTCCCTAGAAAAGTGTTTGACGCATCAAACATTCATCTCATGCAAATTCCTCTTACTTTCAAACCTTATGAGATATATGAGGCCAAACAAGCTCGATTGCAACAAGAGCAAGACCCAATGGAAGTCAAAGAAGAAGAGACTTCTATGGAAAGCATTGAGTATCCAACCTCAAATCGTAATCTCAAAAACACGATTATTCAAAATCAAGTGAAAATCGTCAAAAATCAAAAAAAGTTTAACAAAAAGTTTAACAAAAAGCTTTCCAAATTACTAAATTCGTGGTCAAGATAGGAAGAAAGCTTGGAATTTCATCTTCCTCATCATCATCCGAAAACTAGGCAATCTAGTTTAATCTATCTTTATATATTTCCTTTTATTTGCTTTCAAATCCCATATTTAAGTGTATCTTGTTTAGTTGGATGTATTTGCTTTCTATTAAGTAATGAATGGAGTTTTATTTCTGTTTTAACCATCTTTATGTTTCTAGAAAAATCATAAAATATTACAAAAAGTTCAAAAGAATTTGAAATTTCAAAATTTTCAAAAACATACTATAGTATGTCGACATGGAAAAACATGTATGTCGACATATAACATCAAATTTTTTCAAATTTTAAAATTAAAATAACTACTCATGTCCTTTTAAAATCCAATGAATTCCAGACCTTATTTAAGTACATTTCTTCCCGAAAACGTCATTATTCCATTACTCCTTCCTTAATCATTTCTCTTCAAATCCATGGCAAATCCTATTCATAATGTAAGTGAAAATCTTGATAATTCTTTGAATTCTTTCAAGAAAACTCTCTCCATAGTATTACGTAATCATCACAAACTAGAGTTAATTCAAACGAGGACGGTAGAATATCAAGAAAAACATTTTGATGTGATTCGTTGGGATATCTCTTCTCATTTCAGAATTGAAAACTACCAAACTTCACAGAATATTGAAAAAGAGTGGAAGGACATCCAGAAGAACCCAACTACAGGACAAGATGAATGGGTTGAAATTCCAAGAGACGTTTAGTTGTTTGGTACAATTTGATTGATTTTCTTAATTATTCTAAAAACATATGGTGTGGTGTGAATTAGATTGTTTGGAACTTGTACATATTAAGACATATGGTATGATTTAGTTTGGATTGGTTTGTATATATTAGACAAACATATGTAATAATACTTGGATTGGTGTGTATTTAATCATCATATTAAGTATTGTTCTCTTTAGTTTTAGGATAGTTATCTATGTTCTATTCAGAGAATTATATTATTTAGGGGGAGTATTTTTAGGAATATTACTTGGATTCTAGAGTTGTATAACTTAGGGGAAGTATCTTTTATCTTTCTTTTTGATAATGCCAAAGGGGGAGAAATTATAAAATATAGGCATAGTTTTATAGAATTCTTATAGATAGGGGGAGTATAAGAGGATCATCATCAAACAGGTATATACATGTATGATATTTTATAAACCGAGGTTGTCATCATCAAAAAAGGGGAGATTGTTGGAGAATGGAGTTTTGACGACAACAACCTTATTTCAATTATCATTGATTATAAAATATATACTAACATCTTTATCTAGAATATATATATATACACACATATGCAGGATTTGTATACGGGAATTAATACTGAAGACTGTAACGTTTAAGAGCTTTTAGAGATTCAGAATTCAGAGTAGATTTAAGACTCATGAGTAATCAAGATTTCAAGAGTTCAAGAATAATATAATTATAGAGTCTAGATTTTGTAAGACTCTAAATAGCACTCCAGGTTCAAGTTCAAATTCAAATTCTGATTTTCAATTCTATCCTCAATCCTCTTTATTTTATTTTCTATTTGTTTCTATTTTTGTTCTTCTTTGTCTTCAAACTTAAATATTTTATATACTTTATATTTATACTTTATATATTTTAAAAACCTAGAATTTTATAAATATTTTTATATAGTTTAAAAATATGTTTTCATATGATTTTCTATCATATAATATTAATTTATAACACTAGAATTTTACTCAAGAATTTCCAGAATTATTTTTATATCAAAACATTTGAAAAATGCTTTGGAAATCAAAAATACACATGAGTATGTCAACATAGCAAAATATGTATGTCGACATATAACAGCTATTTTTCTAATTTTGAAGGGAAGTGTCTTTTCATTATTTGAAACGCTTCAGAACGTTGCAACCCTTCATAGTCTATAAAAATATAAAAAGAGGTTAAAATCGAATTTTTTAACATATATTCTTCTCCATCTTCATCCTCTTTCATCCTATCATTATTCTTAATCAGGTTTATGGTTTTTACACTTAAACTCTACTGAATTCAATTCTGTTTTGATTAAATTTCTTCTCTCTACACTCTCTACTCTCTGAATCAAGTGCTATTGAAGAGTTATAGGGCTGTTTTGTAATTGGTTGGGTTGAGTAAACCTTGTTGTGAGTCAAAGAGGAGTCGGTGTGTCCTTGTGGGCCGTGAAATCAAGGAAATAGGAGTCGATGTGTTCTTATGAGCCGTGAAATCAAGAAAGTAGGAATCGGTGTCTCCTTGTGAGCCATGAAATCAGGGAGGGTGTAATTGACTATTGAAAGAGTAATAAAACTCTGCACAACCTAGCCTTGTGTGGGACTGTACATAGAAGTAATCCGAACCAGTATAAAATCCGGTGTGTTCTTTCCTTTTCTGCATTTTTTTCTGTTTATTTTACATATGTCTGTGAATCTGTGTCTGTGATTGTATTTGTGTTGTTTGATTCATTACATAATTCTTTTGTGATTTAAGTTTTGTTTAAATCCTTACAAACACTATTCACCCCCTCTAGTGTTTGCTTTGCCTGAACGATCTATTCCGCAGTCCCTAACATATTGTCGAATCATCTCGTTGTCGTAGCCAACTGATCGAAGAAGAAGAACAAAAAAGAATTCAAATCATATCTTCTGATCTACCTACTAAGCAAGCCATGACAATACTTTCTCGAAATCAGTCCAAACTTCATTCCGACTTCAAGCGCTTTGAGCATAGCACAAATAAGAAGTTTAATTCTTTAAATGGCTTCTTAAACAAGATTTGGGAGGAAATTGCTTGCACTGGCACTCAATCCTCTCAAGCGTTTAATCGGATCCTTTTCAATGGTCGTCCAGCTCTGTAGAAGAAGTTCCTGATTCTAGCTCCGACTATGGTCATCCAATGGGAGGTGATACAAGTATTAGTCTAAGCATATCAACATCAGAAGATTGGTAAGTGTGGTTGATAATATGGCTCTTTATCGTTCTTAATATGCTTCAAACTACTAATTTTATTTTGGTTTGTAATATTTTGGGTCTTAGCACAAAACTATACCATGTGCTTATGTCTGGATATTGTGTGTATCTATGCTATGTCTGTGATTATGTTGTGATTATGTGTTTCATTTAAATTTTTTATAAGTATCTCCTTCTTGTCAACGACAAAGTGGGAGAAACATATGACACTAAATGCATATCGATAGGGGGAGCGTCATATATAGTTGTCATTATCAAAAAGGGGGAGAATGTTGGATCTCGACGTGTAGTGTTTTGATTATGACAACTATACATATGCATATATATTACATCGACTAACTCTATTTTGCAGGAAGGTAGTCAAAAACAGATTCAAGAACTCAGATTGAAGATTATATGTGTTAAAGTCTGTATGTATTGGTATAGAAAGTGTTAAAATCTTCCATGATGACACACACACGCACATTTTTTATATATATGGTTTTCAAATAAAATGCACAAGACATAGGTTTGTTCTCTGGAAACAGACGTCTGAAATGTTTTGGTCATATGTCTGTTTGCTGAAACGAAATTAAATTTCATAAAATATTCAAACGTCTGACCAAAATATTTCAGACGTCCGAATTACCCTCAAAATGACCTATTTCTTTGTTGTATTTTTCAATTTAAAAACATACATCTGAAATTATTATTCAGACATCTGAATATGAAAGGATGCAACCTTTCAATGAAGAGTTACAACTTCTAATTCATAGCTTTTAGATAAAACTCTTCATGATTAGTTGCAATCTTTTGTACATTATAAATATAGATTCAATAAATGCTTTTACTCACCGAAACTTATTCTAATTCTTTCTATCTTACTCAAAGCATTCAAAATCTCTAAAGCATTTTATTTTCATTTTCTTAAGATTTCAAATCTTCAATTTTCTTTCACAAGTTACACGATTATCATCAAGGAAATATTATAAGAAGGGTGTACATCAACTTGACATATCCATGTTATCGAGAACACAAATAGTCATTTAATACTTTGTATAAAGGAAGTCCTCTTCAGAAGTTGAGGCAAGAAATCCCATTCAGCTGCTCAGGTAATTGTGAACTTGTTCTTTCGGGTGAAGTGAGAGTTGTTGTGTTAGTGAAATACCAGAAGGGATTCTAGGACTGGACGTAGGACAGTGGTCTGAACCAGTATAAAATCGACTGTGTCATTTTACTTACTACTGTTACTTTGCTTTACATCGTACATTGACTATACTCCATATTATACGATCCTAACACTGCATAGACTCTTTCAATATATAGTTACATCTCTTGAGTTGAGAAGAATATTTTAAACAACAAACTTTATCCTTGAAATCGTAGCAGTTATTCTTTGTAACTAATGAGTGTTCATCATGCACCGCCTTATGTTCAGTTTCTTTCATTATATTGATCTTGATAACTTGCTTGTTTAACAATGAAATGGTGTCCAAAATCACAAGGTATATGTTCCCGACAGGACCCTTGAAGTATGGGAATGTCGCGTTCTAGGATAAAGCATAAATGTTTTGTCTTTGCTAGCTGCAGATTCATATAGTAACTTGCTAATTTAAGAATCTGTTATAATGTCATCTCCACCATAAATGATTATAAACGATGACATGGCCTGTTTGATTATTTTATAATACTATTTTTTGTGTCTAAGATATATTTTCTTGATCTCTTGAAATGTTTAGGCTCCAAACCTGGGACTGATAGAAAATGCTGGATACAACATGGACACAAATTATCATTTCATATTGAAGGCATGTTGGCTAAGATGTTTGTTTTATAATTCTATTTTAGGATCTCAATTATTACCACTATTTATTGAACCAAGGCATGGTTCTAAGCTAATTCTAGAACCGTACATGATTACACAAGACATGGTCATTAAATTGTTGGATTTTGCCTAATATAATTCCTTCCTTGGCTTATATGTTTGTATAAACGGTAGACAATACCCAAAGATTTGCACCGTGAGTTTTTATCTAAATAAGTCACATTTTTTTCCAGCTATGTAATGCTGCTTAATATAATAGCTTCTTCACTTTGTGTATGACATTTTTTTTTATATTTCAAAGGATAACAACTGTTGCTAGAAGGCAAGTTCTTTACTTTTTATAGTCTTTTTGTTTGATTCATATGGGTAAAAAATGCCATTTTCCAAACTATCAAAGTAAGCATGTTCAAACTGTTAGCTTTGGTTTCCTGGTTTTTGATCCATAAACTTTTTGTTTATAAGCTCACTCTTCAAACCATCTTTGACCTGAATCTGCCATGTTACTGTTCAAAAAAAGGTCATGAAACAAGTAACTCTATTTTATTCAACAATTGTTTCTCGGTCACTATTGTCAAAACCAAGCTTAAATAAATGGCAAAAAATTCCATATAACATTGCATAAATATATTTCCAGTCTGTGATTATCTTCTGATTTTCTAACTTATGGACAATCACCTCTTCAGAAGTGGAATCCCCAAAGCTTAAGAGAGAGAACCCATTGGAATATAATTACGGGAAGCATTGCTGATCACATGGAGAGGTTTCAGGGGTCAAAGGAATCCGCAGGCATAAGAGGTTAGAAAGGGAGTTAAGGCTTGCAACAGGTAACTTTCACTCTATCAGATTTTTTTCCATACATATACATATGTAAAATTGTTTACGTATGTAACGATATAACTTATTCACCTTTTTCATCTGTATTTTATGTGTTTAACACGCAACTTGTGCACTCAGTTTGCCCAAACTGAGTTGTGCACATAAACTGAGTTTACTCCAATAAACTGAGTTGTGCACGTAAATTGAGTTGTGCACTCAGTATGTAATGATATAACTTATGAATTAGATACTTCTGGAGAGAGCTCTGTGCATGGTCTCTACTATTGGATTAACTAGAATGTTTTGTGAAGAAGTGGTCAGTATAGCATATTATTTGACAAATTATGGACCTTAAATAGGTATACAACTGAAATCTCCTTTTGAAATTTGTTCAGGTAAAGTTGTTGATTATTCTAATTTGACAGTGTTTAGTTGTACTGTTTATTATGATGTAAATGAGGGTACATAGAGTCAAGAGCTAAAAAGGGAGTACTTGGAGGCTATAGGAATGGTGTTAAAGGACACAAAAATCTGATCCTCGTCTAAATACTAAGTAAAAATGTGGGCTTTGATGAAAACTGTGTTTAACCCCTGCGTGAAGTCCACTGTTGTTCCATAAAAAGGTAGTATTAAGAGGCAGGTGGAGCAGGAAATCACTAAAGATGAAAGAGAATCACAATAAGAAGATAGACAGGCACATTCAAAAATAGAAGCCTAGTTTCTTCATTATCAGTAGCAAATAAGAACAGTATTTGCATTCCCAGTTAGGAGGAGGAATGCATTTTTTTATATTCCCAGTTATGAAGTTAAATGAAAATACATATTTGTATTGATCACTTATCTTCTAAAATAAATGCTTGTATTAATCACTGATGTTCTAAAATAAATGCTTGTATTGATCATTGATATTCTACTAGGACATTGTATTTTTTTAATTAGATACGGCTCATGGCCGCATCTAATTTAAATAAAGATACAGTCATTAGCCATATCTTTTTTAAAATTTGATACGACCATTAGCTGTATCAAACTGAGAATTTGATACGGCTAATGGCCGTGTCTATTTTTAAATTTGATACGGCCATCAGCCGTATCAAATTCTTGGTTTGATATGGCTAATGGCCATATCTAATTGACAAAGATGCCAATTTGATACGACCCATAGCACTGCCAAATCGAATTAAATACAACCATGAGAACTGCCTAATTGGTATTTTTGGTGTAGTGGTAATGTTGAAGTTAGTTTTATTCACTCACCAAACTTTATGTCTAACCAATCTCTCCATCATGTTTCCTTGATTTTGATATGCGATAGGCTGATGGAGACATAATTGGTTATGATGGCCTTGGAAGCACAGGTGACGAAGAAGTATTATGCTACATATCATTGTGTGTGTGTGATTATATGTACATAGGTAGATACTTGATTTATTGTATGTGTTGGAGATGCGGATTAATGATCTTAAGGCAAGTTAAACACTAGAAGGTGGTGAATGGTATTTAATGGAATTTATTAAATTTCTTGAAACCTTTTTGAATCAAACACACAATATACATATCACAAAAATAAATAAACATAGAATTAATCACGTAATGCAGAAAGTAAAAGTAAAAGCAATAAAAGGAAAGTACATACCAGGATTTTATATTGGTTCGGGACTCTCTTACATCCAATCTCACACAATGCTTGGTTAATGTGGATTTTTATTCAAAAAATCCAATTACAACCCTTGAATTCAGGGATACAAAGGCACACCCCAATATATTCCACGTACAGTGAGACTTAGTTGATTTTACAGGTCACAACTTTACACCTAATCGATTTTCGAGACACGATTATACCCAGTCACTCTAAACGGGACAGGAGCACACCCTTCTCTTATCATTTTTTGTAGTATTGACTCTATAATACTTGATCTTGAGATCTTTGATTACAAACAACCTATAACTCTTAAGTAGCACTTACAATCAAAGAAATTTTGATTTAGAATTGAAAGAGAATAAGAATGATATGATTTCTATCGAAATCGGCAGAGTATAAGTGCAGAAATTCAAGAAATAAAGTATTATAATGGTAGGATGTTAAGAGAGGAAGAAAAGGATGAAAAGTGGTTAAATAAATCGAATTCTGGAAGGTATTTATAGGTTTTCAATAGTCACAACGTTTCTGAAAGGATTTGAATTCAAAAGACACCTCTTTTCAAATTTTAAAAAAACACCCTAACAGCTAGCACGTCGACATGCATAAATGCATATGTCGATGTATGCCAGTGTATTTTCAAAAAATATAGTTTTAAAACAAAGTAAATAATATTTAAGTAAATTATAGTGAATTCAGAGTTAAAACAAATTAAATTCCTTTATACTTAAACATTCTTTTCAAAGTAAAAATATATTTTAAAACTTATATAAAGATATACTAAAAATAATTAAGAAATTAAATATAAAATGATATAAGAGTAAAGATATATAAAACTATACATATATATTAAAAAATTAATATAAACAAGAAAGTTAAACCACATAAGTAATTATAAAACAAGTAAAACTTAAGTTCAAAAATCTATACAACATAAGTTTAAATATAAACTAGTTTTCAGGAGTTTAGAAAATAACTATCTAGTGTTAAAATATTATTAAAACAAGGAAGTATATATATTATGAATAAGGAAGTAATTTTGAAATAATTTGAAAACAAAATTTAAATCAAGAAAATAAATTTGAAATTATTTTGAAATCTACTTTAAAATCAAGATTTAAGTTTGAAAGTAGAATCAGGTGCTAACTAGAGTTTTAACAGAATTTATAGACAAAATGACTCTATAGTTCTTGAACTCTTGATTTCTTGATACTCATGAGTCTTGAAACTTAAACTCTTCTACTCGAAATCTTGATTCTTGTGAACTGTATGGTTCTTCAATAACAGATACCTGCATAGTTTTCCTATATATATATACATATATATATATATATATTCTAGAAAATTGTGTCAATATATTTTATAATAATAATAATTGAAACAAAGTAGAAACAAGATTGTTGTCATCAAACCATCATCAACATTCTAGTCCTTAACAATCTCCCCCTTTTTTATGATGACAACCTTTAGTTACTCCCCCTTACTTCATTAACTCCCAATGAAAAATCGATACGATGCCAACAGAAGAAACCGCACGTCAATCAGACCTAGTATGCATCAGTTATTTATATTAGATGATATACTACTAATATAAGAATGTGGAAATATTAAAATATAATTATGTAATCTCGATCCATGCATATTGATTCACGTAATTTTCAAGAGCGAAAGCTTTTCACTACTTGCTGCATATCCTCCTTATTATTCACATGCTAAGAAACTTTGCAGGTGGAACTATATGCCTGTGTCCCCATCACACATGCATATATAGTCGAACTAGCATGCTAATTCATCCTTGCTAATGTGGATACCAAAGTTCTGTCCTTTTATATAATTTCTTTTTTATAAATAACGTGTACAATTATAGGCGAACGGTACCCAAAGTACTACCCAACATCACATTCTATTCTCGCATAGTAATATGGATACCAAAGCTCTTGTTTTTTTTCGCTTTCCCCAAAGGAGTCGGAGCTGAAACTCCGGGGTAGGATGGGGCATGGACAACAGAGCAGCTGGGTAGTTGGTGGCGACAGGAGATCGGACCTCAGAGGGTGGACGGTGCAGGCTTGCTGGTAGAGGAGTATGGCGCGAAGGCTAGTGGCTGATGTGCTCTTTGTATCGGGTTAAGGCAACATACAAGTAGTGGAGAAGGAGATCTTGAGGTAAGCTTTGGACAGAGATCGCTGGCTATGTGGGTTCCTAGGCATGTCATTTGTTTTTTTTAAAGAATATGAATCAATCTGAAACTTGCGAAAGTTAAAGAAAGGAAGAAGGTGGCCAAGTCGAGAAAATGCAGGTGAAGGAAGATATAAAAGACGGGTGATATTTCCAATTCCTTAATTTGAGGATTTGTACTTTTTACTCATTCTACATGTTTGAACGAGCTTTCCCATGATGTTTCTAATCAGATTGAATTTTTTAAGTACCATAGTAAATTTAAACGTTGTTCAGTTCGTATCCTATTTATACAAGCTATGTCTGTATTATAAACATTGTCACTCCCGAACAACGTCGCACAATTCAAATCGATCGTTTAAATACGTAGAACTGAATACCATTTCGTTTAAGGTGCCAATACAAATGGGATAGCACATTAAAAACTATTAAATTAACATTTGCATAAATATTTGTTATTTACGTCATATCGGCTATCACATACCGCCGTAAACTGATTGTACAAATCGATTTTAAGGCAACATGCAAAATCGAATTTGATGATACAAACATCGACGTTTTCATTTTACAATTTTCAAAATCAATTTCACATGAAACTATTGGTACATTAGATTCAAAAAAATTTAACGTTATAATAATAACTGAGTCTACGTAAATCTTAAATCGCATAAAAGTTTAGTTTGTATTTCTAATTTAATTTAGTTAGCTCAACCCAATTGTACGTAACACAAGTTTTAGTTCACAAATTTAAATTATCAATCTTAATTTTAATCAAACAAGTCGAATTTCGTATACGACAACATTAAATTCCTAAATCATTATAGATGGAAAACCCGAAATAAGTTCAAAGATATCAGCAGCGTCACAAATGAATAGAATCCATGATATGTCATCCTCATTTCGGGACTCAAGAGCATATAGAGATACTTCAGACTCGTGGTCAACGTCTCGAAGTATAAGAGAAAGTTGAGCTGGTGAATTGGGATGTCGAAGATATAAAATCCTCCTAGAACATAAAATTTTGGCTTCATATTAACTAGTCATTCCATACCTAAAATCATGTTATAATCAAGGTAATGAATCACATGCATATTCGCATAGAAAGAGAAGTGACAAATAAATATCTCAATGTTCTATCATAGCATGTTAAGTGTCGCAAATTCACCTATCAAATTTGCAATCTGTAACTAAGTCATTAAACAAGTAACATCCAAAGAAATAGCATCAACGAGTTCTTTTGATTTGAATGAACGCGATGCACTTGTGCCGCATAGAACCCAAAAAGATTGATAATGAACTAGTAAAGAACCCTCAAGGATATACGAAAATGTACCTCGAGGCTGATGCAAACCAATTCCTAAAGCTTCAACGACTGAGCATTCTAAGGAGCATGGGAATGAATACGACCAATTCCCCTCCTTTTTGCAATAACGACATATGAGGGTCTTAGGACGGTCATAAATCAAGTGATCACTAGAGCCATAGTTGTAACATCTCCTCTTGCTAGAAGGTGCTACATTGGGATGAGAATTGGAACCAACAAAGTTCTTCTTATTATGAGGAAAGGACTAGGACATAGAGAAAGGAAACTTACTCTCATGTAGGTTCTTGCAAACTTCGGACTCATCACCACTTTCCCTCTCATTCTCGATTGCTTCGAGAAGAAGGGCTGCATCAACAAACTCCTCAAAATGCAATTTGAGATGAAAGATTTCTTCAATAGTAATGAATCTAAGGTCCTTCCTATAGGAAGTGCTAATATTGTAGGATCTAAATTAACCCTAGAGGGGGGGGTGAATAGGGTTTATCACAGATTTTCACAGAGTAATTAAATAATCACAGCACAGATTAAAAACAGAATAAATGCAGAAAATAAATAACACACAGATATACCCAGCTTCGGCAAAACCCTGCCTACTGCTGCATTCCCCAAGGTTTCTACTAGGAGTTAAAACAATCTCTACGCTTACAATCCACTGTAAACTCGCGACACTCGCTCCCAACTGTTCTTAACCCTACGCTCAAAACCCTGCACTGGTTTTTATCCCCAAAACCAGATTTCCCCGAATTACAAACCCTGTAATTCGTCTCCCTAGTTTTCAGAGTCAAACTAGAAACCTTACAGATTTGATTGCAAATTAAAAAATAAATAAGAAAATAGAAAAAACCCTTATAAAACTAGAAACCCTTGGAGTATAAATTAGGGTTATCCTCCTTTTGTTTTAACCCTTGGCCGGCCTCTTTTATTTTCACTTGCCCTCTTGAGTTTTGTTCGATCTCTTTTATTAAAAATGGCGGCGGCTTCAAGGAAATTAAATTAGGGTTTCTCTTAAATCACTGAATCGAGATGCTTGGTTGATGATAATCAGTTCTTTTGCTGCTCGATTCTTCTTGTCTTCAACCTCTGGCTGCTTGTATCTTCTTCGATTGATTTTATGGACTCTGATTTTGGATCCAAGTTTTCTGGTATGATTTTTTTTTTACTTCGAATTTTTGCTTTTATTTTCGTTGGAACTCAGATGATTTGATGCCAGTGATGATTGGTGTTTATATAGGATTAAAAATCCGATATTTGCTCTGATTTCGTATTGGAATTTGTCATTGACACATACGAAAATATTTGGGGCTTTTGAAAATACTTTCTTGCGACTGATCTGGATATTTCTTTGATTTAAAACCTGAAGGTATATTGCATAAGTCTCGGTCTTTGGCCTTGAATTTGTGAATTTTGAAAGCTTCAAACTTGCGTGAGAATTATGGACTTTGATTGTGTCTTCCTATTGTATTTCTCAAATTTAAACTTTTGGTTTCAGGAAATTTCGAAATATACTGTGATTCATTCAAAACAAATTCACTGTTTTTGCTTTTGATAAAACTTTGATTTGATCTTTAGAAAAATTCCTGTGAATTTTTGCTCGTCAACCCTTGACTCTGGTATTTTAAAAAAAACTTCCATATCTTTGAACTTTTCAATCAATCCTCTTGAACACATCATTGACTTGAATCTCCTCACTATGAACATGTCTAAATTGATGAAGTAACTTGTGTGTTTAATTCTGGACTTGAACTAGTATTTAAATTCTGGAATTTCTATGATGATATTTAACTGCTTCATAAACTTCTAATGTGTACTGGTACCATACTTGAGACCTTGAGCTGGACAGTGCCTTACTTTGAACTTTCTGTTGCATTCTCGACTTTGAACTTTGAACTGATAAGAACAGATATTAAATTGCTTCATGTAGTACTTGCTCCTTGCTTGACTTTACACCTCACTTGAATTTCTGGAACTTTAAATCTTTTATTTCCTGGTTGACCATTTTAAATTTTAATCTTCCCAAAAGAAAACTTCAACTGGCTTTTTCAATGTTTATTTTCCTTGATTTTGAACTGGTAAGAACAGATGCTTCATTTGATCAATTTTTTGACCTGATATTGCTTTTTGAGGTATTCGACATGTTTTCATTGACAGAACTGATATTACAGTTGATCCTTTACTTTGTTGTAAAAAAAAACTGCATTGTTTTGAATTATTCCTGAAACTTGTTACTATGTGAACTTGGTCTGGTATGACCATCTCGAACCAGTCTTGATCATGAACTTGTCCATTCTCCATTGCTGTTTGTGTCGTCACCTGAGTTGTCCATTTACCACCACTTGTACATGCTCACATACATACGCATGCCATGTCCATGCTAATCATACATTTGCTTGTATTGCTGAACCATTCTTTTAGCTGCTATTATATACATTTAACCATATGCTTTCTCGACCATGTTTTGGCTGCTTTCTTTAACTTGACCTGAACCATTTGATTTCCTTGACTTTAAAAACTATACTTGACCCGAACTACTTGTACATTTTTATTGTACTTGGGTCTGGCTGCCTTAAAATTGTTTTTTTTTTTTGCATATTTGTTTGAATTCCTTCATTTCTGCCACTTGATTGTCTAGCTTCTTTAGCTTGACTATGTGATCTGCATCCTCACTGCTTTGTCCCTTCTTGCTGGTTTGAACTTGATGTACCCTTTAGCTACACCATTGTGCTCGACCATTTGTTTTTGCTGTTTTGATTTAGCACTCTCGACCATATGCACTGAGTTGAGATGGTCCAAGTGGCTACTCCTCGGTCGCGTATTGATTGGCGTGGCAGTGCACACGTGTATACGTGTGTACATGCAGCCATCAGACGAGATTTTTCTGTCCCTGCATATCAAACAAAGTCTAGAAAAATGATGAGAAACACACCGCAAATCTGAGGCAAATTAAAAATAAATTTTTTATTTGCTTTTACTTAATTTTTATTTTTGTGGCAGTCTACTGTGTGTGTTCTTCTGTATGTGACAGATACGAAGATAACTGGATTGACTGTGGAATGCTGTGAAGTCAAGAAGACTGAAGATAGTCAAGAAGACTGAAGATGATGATATTCATATGTGTCAGTATATACAAGTGAACTGTATAGAAACGTAGTGTATATGAAAGTGTAAGTATTGTAAAGAGGAACTGAGTATGAAATTGAAAATTTTGAAATGTCTATCAATGATGTATATACAAATAGTGAAGTTGTAAATCTGTACTGTTTAAATATTGAAATAAAACATTCTTGTTCAAATAAAATACTGTGTGAATTTTTTAAATTTTTGTATAGTTGTACTTTATTTAAACAGAAATATTATATTCCTGTCTGATGTGTAGTATACCAGTACAGTTACAAACACATTCAATAATAAAATAAATTTGGTTGTTATCATCAAACAAAAATCATATATTCGTGTATACAACACTGTTATATACAACAATCTCCCCCTTTTGATGATGACAAACAAATAAAAGATTTTGAATGTGTTTGAATGTGAAATATATTACTCCCCCTATTTGTATGCTCCCCCTACAACTGAACTCCCCCTATATATGTGGAAAAATATTATGTGGAAATTTTTTTGTATAGTTGTACTTTATTTAAACAGAAATATTATATTCCTGTCTGATGTGTAGTATACCAGTACAGTTACAAACACATTCAATAATAAAATAAATTTGGTTGTTATCATCAAACAAAAATCATATATTCGTGTATACAACACTGTTATATACAACAAATATGATCGAGACCATATTTGGACAAGGCCTCTAAAGATGTAACATACTCATTAACAGTCGACTTCCCTTGCCTCACCTCAAGGAAATGTCAGGCTAGAATTTCCTTCTCGGACCCAAGTATGAATTTGAGTTCGAAATGCTCTCTAAACTGCTTTTACTCTAAGGTGTACTAATCTATCTCACCAACACGCTACCTATACCAGTACAACATGCTTTTTGCAACATACAGGATGCAACAAGAACGCAGTGGTGGTCGGATATCTCAGTGCGAGTAAAAATATGCTCCCATGTGCGAAGCCACGCCTGAACTTCTAATACTGACTCAGAGCCTTTGAATGGCCTGCTTCCAAGATGAGTTAAAGCGCTACACATATGTGCAAATGCAGATTTGCATGGATGAGAAGAGCGAGCTTGAGTACTCCTGATAAGCTTCAAAATATGATTAATAGACATGTAAATTCCCTTGGGCATGGGCCGCTAGTCTACCCTGCACTAGAGATGTCTCTGTTATCTTTTTCAGCCATGAACTAAAGATTAAAGCAGACAAGGATTATACACTGGGGTAATATATGATTAATTTTTGAATTTAACATATAGAATACTATGGAATAAAAAATAATTTTCTAGATGTATTCCCACTTATATATGCCCCTAAAGGACATGAAAAGGTTAAGGATTCCATTAGGAACAACTTCGATTAGGGATGAAGTTACACTCATATTATACTTCAATGTATTGTAGTATGTATACTATTATATGTTAATCATATTGTTTTCTTAATTCCACTTTGATATCAAATTGGACTCCCGACCCAGAGACCCATATTAACAAAGAGCATTAACAAGTAATGTTTTCTGCTAATACGGAGAATAGGGATAGTTAAGAGCGATTATCCGCATGTCTTATGTTCAACAAGTATTAAGTACATCGATATTGTGCTTATTTTTATACCACAAAAGGATCGGCATATTGAATTCTTGCGTAATACAATACAACAATGGCTAAAGGATCAACTCAAAACAAAATATAACAATTACGAATATCATGGACTATAGAGCAACAAAAACAGCTATACATACATATACATCGAGTACAATAAAAAATGACGTACATAAGTGGCTAGATAAACCATAATATATACAACATCAACTCCTATAAAAGAATATATACAAATATCAGAGTGCTACAAATAAGCCTAACCACCAAAAATAATAAGTTTTACAAAGAAAAAGCAGGTTGGGCAGTTATATATGCAAAAGCCATCCTAAAATGACTCGGTCTGACCCACGTATATAAAATACTTGTGCCGGTCTAGTTTATAGAGTGAGTAGATCATAATGGATGATATATATCATCATAAAGGAAAAATAATCTGAAGTAAAAAGATAGATTCAACTAGGTACAATGTATGACTCATGTGATAACGTACAATTAAACATCATATGCCGGTCGATGTCATCAACTACGCGTAAAGGAGTTAAGCATAAAGAGCTAAGCATGTATACATTTGAAACTACAACTCAGTGGAACAAAATGATCAACAAAACACCGAAGTACGTAACACATATGAGTTCTCCAAACATCATAATGAAATCGCCATATGGTTATAGGTATCATAGTAGCACTAAGGCTAAATTAATTAATCAACATAAACAACAATGATAGCATCTTAAATTAGATCTGAAACAAAAATAGAAGTTAAGCCAAAATAACACCAAATGGTTGATCCATTACAACAAGTAGCAATGAAAGTGGATCTGAACAACAAATTGCAGCAAAAGGCAGATCCAAACAACAAATAGAACGCGCAATGAATTCATTGCTCCTCCCAAGCTTTGCCAATTACTATGTACATATTCAGGCGTCCATCACTAGAACCCCCGGCCTAGTGTAACTTGACCTCCCCGGCCTAGCGAATATATATAAGACACCCTATGAGCCTAGCTCCCTCTCGGAGCAAGTACTAACCACAACATACAATAATCAATGTCGCGGAATTCTAAACAATAACTTGAAAAGTGAAAACAATACATCCTATATAACATGTTTCACTAATTGATTTACTACTGATCTGCATACATCACAATCCATATAGAAATAAATTCAATCGACAAGCGTGGAATTAACCGATATAATAGAACTAATGTGTCCCATACCACATTCTTTACTACACTGTCTAAATTGCAACCTCGCCTTTTTGAAAGGTGCAAAATCATGTGATTTTATATATTGAAAGTACTTGATTTGAGAAAATGAGTTTGTAAAACGATAATGAAATCTTTGAGTTATTTCTGTGTAAACTCTTGTATGTTGGAAAATATAGTATACTGTATAGCTTTGAGAAAATTTTGTTTTTGTAAAGCAAAAATAGAAAATCATTTTCCTAAGGTGATATACTCGTTTGATTGAAAATAATGGCAATGATTATCTTGTGTTTCTAGTGATCTACACAGTTTGTTCGTAAACATTTCAGTTAAGTTGGTGGTTATAAGTCATTTAGGTAAACTCGTCTATTTACTAACTTATTGTATATTATAATATTTTTCATTAATTGTGATCTTTTTGAGATTTAGACTAGATGTCTTTGGGATGTGGAATTTATTTCACAATTTTGAGGATCTTCGGATCACTTTGTGGAACTTTGGTTCAAATTTGGCGAGGTCGCAACCCGTGGTCTTCATACCATCTTGAGGAGCATCAGCTCAAAACTATAGGTTAGCTACCTAGAGATTGCGTCTCATTTGTGATACACGTGTTGGTGAGTTTTCAAGCTCCCGTCTTGTAGGCCTCTTTCCCCTTTTTTGTGATTTTCTGGATTTCTAATCATTGATTTGTATAATTTTGTGTTTTGATATGAGATATCAATTTGAGTTGGTTTGATAATGTGTTATCAATTTTGTGTTTCTTGGATATGTGATATCATTTCTTGTGAGTAGCTATATAAATTACAATGTGATATTCTTTTGTAGCACTGAGATTTCTTTGATATATTATGTGGACATTTTTGGGGCTTTTCCCTTATATGTGAACATTGTTGTTATTGCATATATGTCTATATTTGTTTATATCTCTTATTCTATCTCAGTTTATTGTGATAAGTATAGATAGACTGATCCGTCTATTATTTATTTTCTTATAAATAATACTCAGATAAAACTGAGGTGTTGTGGGTGCTTCCACACGACTTCTAGCAGGGACCATTTCTTAATTTTTGGATAACTACATTAGCATTGTGGTTTTTTGTTATATGTATATGAGATAGAGACTCCTTATGTATACATATTCTTTTGGCTAGCACTTGTACCTATTCTTTTGTAGTCAAGTGGATCGAGTATTACCACTATCATTGTGAACACACTTATGTATTATATTCATATCTATTTTCGCCTTTGTGATGTGAATATCTATGTCTAGTTATGTTATATATTTTGTGCTTGCTTCCGAAGAGATTTCTAGCCACTATCTTGTAGCTTCCTTAAGCTATTATATAGTTCATTGCTCCTCAACAACCTTATTCTTCGTATTAGTTGAAAACATTACTTCGTAATGACTTGGCTAATGCGAGTATAGAGGTGGGGTATCACAGTCCCAGACTCTCAGGAGGCTCTTGGCCAAATTTCATTTCGTCTGGAGTTACAGAGACCAAGGTATGGCGTTTCAAATTATGGTTCGACTAAGGAGATAGTTCTGATTCGACATTAGGGAGTAAGTATGGTTCGATGAAAGAAGAGGCTGGAATTGACTAGGGAGCATAAGGGAAGAAGTTTTCGATTCGATTACGTCAAATTGAATGTCGATTCGGCCAAGTATTTCACTCCGAAACGAATAAATCTGAGTCGAATAAATCCTAATCAACTAAGTCAATCCAGGTATAGTGACCAATTCTGGATCGACCAAGTCGATCCAGATATGGTGATCAAATTTGGATCGACTAAGTCTATCCGGATATCGGTCGATCTAGGAAAAGGCAAAGGATGAGGTTTTTGGATGTGGGAGTATGCACAACGCCTCTCAGTTACGACGATCACGTTCCTTTGAAGACAAACTCCAGTAAGACCAACTAATTCGGAGGTGCGAAGAAAGTCTCAGGGAGAGATACCACGAAGATTCCAAGTGGGGAGCCATAGGGATGACTTTCGAAATGGACTTCATGCGGATATATGTGCAAAGGAGCTATAGATATTCATGACTTTAGTGTATTATTGAAGGAGTGACACGAGGATGGATCAGAGACAATGTTGTGTGGACTGAGCGACCCAGACCTCAGAACTAATGTTGTGTGGACTGGTAGGGCAAAGGCTATAGTCCATGATGTGGGACATAGCAGTAGTTAGGTGGAGCCCATGTTGTAGGGCATACTAGGGTCATGATGGAATTGGTAGTTAAAGTAACGAACATTGTATGCTTGAAGCACTGAACGAGGGAGCGTGAGGATGTTTGCTATGTTTGGATGTTTGCTATCACTATGACACACACACTTCCATTTACACAGTATTGTGATTACCATAGAGTATAGTACATGATCATATGAGCTAACTTTTTGGATCTAGAGACAGGTCAGGTATGATTTCTCATACCTATTATATTACCCTATACAGTGATCAAGATTACTTTCGCTCACACCAGACTTTGTCTGACTTGGGGTTTAAAGTGATGCTTCTTATTACTCTAGGTGCTCTTAAATGAGCAAACTAAAGACAGGTTGGTATGATCGGGTAGCCGACTAGAGACGAGCAGGAGACTTCTACATATTATATATACAATTATCCCTATTTATTTCTGTTGATCACCACTTTGGGCAAAGTAGTGTATTTTGAATAGAGATAATATTTTGGGGATGTATTCTATATGACTATTTGACCTTTTGTTTTGATATAGACCTTCCACTCTGAATAATTTTGTAACGACCCGAAAATCTCCGCCTTTGGAATTGACCGTAAGCCACATAAGTCCGATCCAAAATAACAGAAATCCTTGAATCGTTTTGGGATACATCACATCAGAACAGAACACAAAAGAACAATTCATTGCTATTACAACAATTTTACAGAACATATCAGAGTACAATAGATTAAAATAATACATAGCGGAAATATAATTACATTCAATGGAATACTTTCGAATGCACTTGACACTGCTTTAGCTTCAATCTAGAATCCTGTAGAATAAAATATTTGCAAAACCTATACTACTAGTTGCATATATGGAAAATATGGGCACCTAAAATTCAGGTGGGAAACAATAATCTCCAAGTCAGTCGTGGGATTGGTGTGAGAACCAAAAACAGTTATCATACTTTATTTTAAAGTTGGGTAAATCACAGGACCACGTTGTATAACATGGAATGGGTTTCCTGCACATGAATACCAACCAAAAATCAATTGCAATGATTTTGAAAAATGAAGCAATTATAAGACTCAGTCCCATCACACAATGCAATGCAAAAAGAGGGATAGAGTTTTACCTTATAATTTCCAAAAATACTTGATATGCAATATCCTCTTTTATTATCACTAATGCATAGTGTAAAAATTATTTTCACAAATAAATACATCAATCATAATAGACGTAGTGTACCACGAATACATACATAGGTTACAATTAAAAAACGCAAAGGTTCGTATTGGACATTAATTTCCATCAATGACTGAGGTTTTCTCGACACCACTAACGGGCGTCCCAGGACTCAGATTGTCCTAAAACTTCAAATCACCTTTATCAGGGTGTCAAGGATCACATGACTATTAACTAACCATCACCTTTATCGAGGTGAATCTGGATTCCTCAACATAGAGACACCTTTATCGGGTGCTCCTGAATCCTCTCTCTGGGCCCTAGATACACAATTGTTATGCTTGGATCCCCCAGGAAACATCTGTACCCATTGTCCATCCTCGACCTAGAATCGTAGCAACACAATGGTTACGCCTGATTCCCCTAGAAAACATCCATTGTCGTGTGGGCGTTCACATGGGCTTTCATAACCCTGCGACTTACGCTAGAAATCGAGCGAAACCAATTCCAACATGTCGTTCATTATTTAGCATCAGCCATTCACAGGTTGTGAGGATCATCGAAGTCATGTCTCGATACACAAAGCTACGCTATCTTAGCCATGCTTTGATCATCATCCACAAAGCTCTGATTTTCAACAAGAAGCCTTGATCTATCTGCCAGCAACACTCGGCATGCCACACTGTCATTCCATATCATACGACTGATGTCTATTAATATATGACCTCTAAGTTCATACTTCTCAGACAAGGGTGTTAAACTAAGAGAGTAAATTCTCCAACACCAAATAGATATATATTTAGTAGGATCAATTAATGTGGCATAGAAAACTATGTTAGACACACATCCATTTACAAGTTCGTTCTGGGTCTGAACGAAACCGAATGCACCTTATTCCTCATCCCATAGGTCCAATACAGGAGAGAGGCCCTTGCATATCCAGTCGATCTCCAAGTACGTATGGACCACCACCACTTATAACCTCATCTTGGGTTGCACACCCCAATCGAGACATCAATAATAAGCCAAACAATGTGAAGATCTCCGGTCTTCAACCATCATCTTCAATATCATCAACTTTTAATCATCGTATCAGTTATTTAGAAAGGGTTAAACCCGGTCTTTTTGAAAAACTATCACATCTTTCAAATCAAGTGATATATAAATATATCATACATCTCATTCCAATCCAGAATATTCTTTTATTCAAATATTCTTTGCATTCGAATTCATAATATTCCTTTATTCAAATATTCCTTACATTGGGAATTACTCCCTTAAATCTTATCAAAGATTTACTTCATTTAAACTTCTTGTTTTAAATCCTTTCTTGGAAATCATTTCAAAAGATTATATAATCTTTTTTCACAAACTTAAACCAAATTAAGGTTTATAATCCTTACTGGGATTATTGAGCCTTACAAAAATGTAATTTCTCATATCGTTATATCATTCCCATCCTATTCATCTCATGGAACAAAACTGGTGGTACTCCATATCTACCATCTCTCGGGTTCGGTAAGTTTAGTTACCTATTTTTATTTCAAATCTAATTATAGGTTTAGTTATCACATGGAGTAAAACTGGTGGTACTCCATATCTAACAGTACTCATGTTTGGTAAATCTAATTACCTATGTTAATTTCAAATCTAAATAAAGATTCAATTATCTCATGGAGCAAAACTAGTAGTACTCCCTATTTAACACCCCTCGTGTTTTGGTAAATTAAATTACCTTATACTATTTCAAATCTAATTAAAGATTGACTAAAACTCTAGTTTAATCTCCAAAATCAATCATTCCAAATCTTTGTTGAAAGATTTATTAAAACTGAAATTTGAGAAATCACCTTTCCCTTTAATTGGATTAAAGAACAAATGTTGTTTAAAACAATGTTAACGATAAACCCAAAATCATACTTCCATTCAAAATGGATTCTTCACGGAAATCATATTAGTTCATAGTCGATATAAATTTTCCTTATTAGACTAATATTATAAGCGGAATAATGACAAAGCCTTTTAAATTCCTCAAATGTAAAGGTCTTCCTCCACGGAGGTTTATCTAGATTATCACAAAATCGATTCACATTCAATTCCAATTTAATTCAATAATTGAAAAACTTCACATTGGAAAATTCTATTAAATCTTAATTAAAAGATTTATAAATTCCAAATCATCTCTGCCCTTTTTGGCTGGATTAAAGAACAAATGCTATTTAAAACATCGTTCACGATAAACCCAAAATCAAATTTCTATTCACTTCCAATTGTATTTATTAAATATGAAAACTTCATTTTGGAAGACTTCATTGATCTTAATTAGAAGATTAATTTCTTAAACTTCATTTTCAACTAAGTCTAAAAACAATGTTATGAAGATACCATTCACGACAAACCCAAAATCCAATTTGATATCAAATACAAGGCTTTGAATAAAAATCATATCGACTTACATACAGTATCAAATTCTAAAACCAACAGATACCGTATAGGGAATAACTATTTCTGTATCTTCGAAATTCCTCAAAACAGCATCTGTATAACTATGGAATCCAATATCGAACTATCGGAAGATTATTTTTGAAGATTATTTCCATTAAAATTCAGTATCCATATAACTTAGTTAAGTATTTATTAACTTCAAACTATTTCCATCACTTTTGGTTAAATAGCTCAATTTCACAAAATAGCTTTATACTGTTCATAACTAAATATTTTTAGTTCAAATCACTTTTAAATCATTTATTATGATTTATCATAATTTCCCCTATTTTTAATAAATTAAAAATAGTTCATTCATTAAAAACCAATTTCAGGTCATTTACACCACTAGCGCTGTTTTTATTCAAATTTGAATTGAATACAAAATTTGGTCATTGGATTTTAAATCTCTTCATATCATTTGAAAGCTCTTTTCATTTCGAACCAAACATTTTTCGTATTGGGAAGATCTGATGGTCGGATCTCCCAGTTCGTCCATTCGAATTTAATAATCCAGTCGCTGCACGACACGTGCTATTCAATTCATTTTATAATATATAATAAAATTTTATCGATTCAATTTAGAATGTATTTTACAAAATGTTTATAACTTCATTTAAAAATGATTTAAACTTCTAATTCTATTTTGAATCAAAATTGAATATTCCATATTATTACAACATTAAAATAATAATAATTTCAAAATGTAATATTTTGAAATCCAAATCTCTTGACATCCATTGTAAAAATAAATAAGATCGATGGAGAAATCCATTCGAGTTAAAAACGTCGTTCGTATACCTAACTCGAATTCACTTTTCAAATTTACTATTCATTTGGAAATAATTCGGGAACATGCCTTTATTGATTGGAAATTCATTTCAAATCAAATCTTAATTTTATGAAAATTGTTCGTAATTACTGGAATTATCTTTCTAAACCAATTTGAATATAAAATTCAAACTTTCATTTTCACCGAATATTTTAATAATAAAATGTTTACATTAAATTCCGAACTGGAATGAGATGTAACCAATTACCATATTATTTGATTTATATGGATTTCACACATCACTAACATCCATATCGACTACCATCCATCAATCAATCATTATAAGTGTTTCCATTGTTAACGCTTATATTCACAATTCAATAATACAAACAGTAAAATAACTGAAACACCCCACCTCCGTTAGGGTCACTCTCAAAGGGAATGCCCTAATTTTGGTGGAGGTTTATAAGTACAAGTCACAGATATACAAGACAGATATAAGAACACATATTTGTAAACAGCGGAAGAACAACAAACTTTTATTTCATAAAGTCAAATACGTGTTACAACAACATCCTTTCCAAAAACATAACATAACACTTTCATAATCTGTCTTGAGTACATTATTTAAAGAAGCATAAATAAAACGTAGATAAACTGCAAAAGCCCCATAGTGGATTGTCCAAAGCCATAGTTCAAAACAGGAAAGTCCAAGCAATACATTTCTCTTCTTCAAGCTGGATGTTGAGGTAGGTCAAGGTGCTGTGTTCCCTCCCTGAGGACCTGGGGGGGGGGGGGGGAAACGGAAGAAAGAAGACGAAAGAAAAATAGAGTCAGACATAAAGCCTGAGTAAGTCTAGTACTATTTTGTCTATGAATAAAGAACTGGGTATGTTAAGTATAAACAAGAAATGGGCATGCACTATAAACTTGGTTAAGTTGTCTAGGGTCGAATATACTATCGTACCCCATGTTAATCTCTGAACCCATATAAACTAGTTTCCCACTGGCACCCCATAATCTGGGTGATGTGATCCATTCTATGATGATCGGCTCCTACTCGCATAGTTACATGTGTCTTACGGCCCCCGATGTCGTAGTTACCTATGCTGGTCCCACCATGGGGTGTATCAAGTCCCATAGTGGCAACCCGACACAACCTTAGAGTGCACAGGTATGCTACTGGTGTCCAGTGCCTTATTTTTCTGCGCCGGAGTGTGTGCACGCCCGTACTCCGTTAGAACCTACACTGCTACACCACCGCCGTCGATTTTTGACCTCTTACAATCAGCCCAGTAATCGTGCCCCACCCTGCCTAGTTTCAGGGTATCATGATACACCGTGTAGGGTTACTGCTGAAAAGGGTCCCCCATTACTACGTTTTCTATCTCTAGCCAACATGCTAAGTTGGTTAAGTGTTTTCTAACCTAACCCCACCAGTCCGTTTAGTTTAGCATGTTCCATTTTGATTAAGTCTTAGTCCACTTAATCCTAACAATCCTGATTCAGCCTTAATTGTCTTATTAAGGCCCTAACCTCTCACATTAGACAGGTATTGCTGTGGCTGCCTGTTGCCGGTTGGTTCCGGGCAGTCTTACGCCACAACTCAGTCTAACCTCGGGTCCTTATTGGGCTCCATGTTTAACCTCCCACATTGGATAGGTATTGTTGTGACTACTGGACAGCCGGGCGGTTCCGGGCAGGTTTACATCACAACTCAATCCAACCTCGGGTTAAACATATCGTATTTTCTACATTTATATATCTTGTCATTCTTCTTTATTTCTTATATGTAAATATTTGCGGCCCATTATTAAGTTAATGGTGTAAAGGTTACACCAATCATGGGCCCAACCCATACTTGAATTTGGGCCCTTCTACTTTAGTTTTCATTCATTAGTAATTTTAACCCAACATTATTTTCCCCCGTTTTACACGTCCGTTTATATATATTGGGCTTAGCCTTTTAAAGCCCAATTTAGCCATGCGAAAAGGGGAGGCTTAAAGCGTGATTACATACACAAAGAGGGGAAGGTGAGCGCATGAACTTGCATATGACGTTGGAAATACATAATAGAAACTGGTGTACTTGCATAGTGGTAACATAGGTGACATGAATCAAAGCATGTGAACTTGTAATTGAGATATCATTATTGACCCATGAACCTATATTTTTACTTAGGCATAATGTCAAACATAAGCATGGCATAAATACTTTTAGCATAAACATGGCATAATGTCAAACATGGCATAAATACTTCTAGCATAAACATGGCATAATGTCAAACATAAGCATGGCATAAATACTTCTAGCATAAACATGGCATAATGTCAAACATAAGCATGGCATAAATACTTCTAGCATAAACATGGCATAATGTCAAACATAAGCATGGCATAAATACTTCTAGCATAAACATGGCATAATGTCAAACATAAGCATGGCATAAATACTTCTAGCATAAACATGGCATAGGTATAGTTAAATTTGTTCATGGCATAAATATAAACAAGTCATGTTCATAAGGTTTCTACATGTTTACAAAGAGGATACTTTGTTACTAACACAAAAGCATAGTTCAACTTAATTAAATTTAATCACATAACGATGGTATACTTATGCATAAATATTCCTAATCATGGTGTTTGCTTTTAACTTGCAAAAAAAGGGATTTTTGTGTCTAACTTAGCCATGTCTCACATATGTCATCATATAATTCTTTTAAACAAGATAGACTTAATCATGAATTTCAATTATGCCCAATATCATTCATAGCCTAGCCATATTCATAAGTTTTGCAAAAGCATGACTTAATACATGGATTATGGTGTCAAAATTCCAACATAGTTTCATATGAACTATAACAACCAAACTTGTCTCAATTACTTGCAAAATGATTTATGCACAAAATAGACATCATGATGGCATAATAACAAAGCCCCAAACTTGCATGAATTTCAATCAACTACATACATGTAGCTTCAACATAGACTACATAATTTGCGCAATATTCCAAACGTATATTTGCATAGAACTACCGCATGTAGTTCTTTATAATTGAATGACATAATTCAGAATATCCAAAAGTATATAAATCGCACAAATACGAATTTCATTGCCACAATTCAAGCATACATATCTACACAATCATTTGTTCATACCAAAGTAATACTCTACTTACTATGGTTGCGGCAAATTCTCTAATTAAGAGATATGATTCCTTTGTTGAATTGATTAGCTTTAGGTTGCTTGAATTGCTTTAGGCTTTAGAACTTTCTCCCTAATCTTCTCTCTCTAGATGGCGGCTACTCTTAGTCGTTCCTCAGCAACATGGCGGCTATGCTCTTAATTTGAATGAATAGATTAGGGTTTAGTCTAGGGTTGTTTATATAGAGGTTAGGAATTGATTAGAACCATTGATGTTGCTAGGTTAGATCGTAGCCATTCATTAGATAGAGAGACCAATTAAAACTTGCCACCTAGCCCTAATGACAAAGCAACCCACAGAAATTGGACCAAACACAGACCAGGCCAGCCAGGAGGGACTGGGTTCGATTTTCAAAAATTAAACTTTAAATTGAGCTGTTTTAGTCTATTTGAATTTTATCTATTGTATACATATATTTTTGCATATATATATATATATTCTCATATATATACATATATTTTCTTTATTTCCTTATATGTACGTTCTTATCCTTTCAAAATTTGAATTTGTATACGTACATGTATTTGCATGCTCAGTTGGCCCTCTCTAAAACAGAGATAAAAATTATGTCGCCGCCAGGGTTCGAACCCCCGACCTCCATGCTACAAATCCAATGCCTTAACCAACTAAGCTACAGAGGCTTTTGTTAATAAGTCTTAGAATAATAATAATTATTGTCCTCTCCTTACTTCTCTTTTTTCATGTTTTGCTGTAATATTTAAATTAAAGATATCTTCTTCATACGTTATCCGTTTTGCGCAAACTCGGACTCTATCTCAAGCAGAATTCCGAGACGAACGCAATGGTGATGTCCGTTTCCCTTAATTTTTCTGTTACAATTTAATTATACTTTAATTTGTTAATTTACTGTTAACGGAAAAATCCGGGGTGTTACATTCTCCCCCACTTAAAAGGATTTCGTCCCCGAAATCTTCAAGTTTAGGAAGAATGTAAATCCTAACATTCAATCATCCATCTACTCATCCATCAAACACGAGCATCCATTGTCCTTAAAAGACTTCTAATGCTTCATGATCATATGCGAAGTGTGTGTGTTCATGAACTTATCTAATGCAAAATCAGGCGGTCTACTGATTCAGTTGACCTCCTTAATGCGAATCATGTAAGTGCCATGTATCCATTATGTATGCAGATTTTTCCTATTCATGATTCTACATGGGTGCACAATCTTTCATACAAATGCAACATCCATATGACAACACATTACAATTCAACCATATACGAGTGCAAACATATATGCATATGCAATATGAAGTGACTGAGCCGATCTAAAACCTAGATTGTGTGTGTATATGCAGCCACGAGCAACTACTAGTAATCACTTGCAACCACTTGCAACCATCATACATAACATGTTTCAATTACATGTTTTCATCCAAAAGGTTTCTATCTAAAAGATAAGGTCGAGGAGATATTCCTAAAAAGATAGATAAAAGCGCAACTTAAGGAAAAAGAAAGATCAAGGACGTACCCTCGAAAAGAAAAGGGTAAGCAGTGCGTATTCTAGCTTCAGTTTCCCAAGTCGCGTCTCCCTCGGCGTCGCTCCACTGAACTTTGACGAGTTTGACTTCGCGGTTGCGTAGCTTCTTCACTTCCGTTCCTAGTATGCGGGTTGGAACTTTTCTTATGGTTGCTTCGCGTTCCACTTCGGCCTCTTCGAGGATATTTGGCTCTACCACTTCAGCAGACTCATGTAGACATTTTCGGAGATGTGAAACGTGAAAAACGTTGTGGACTCCGGCCAATTTCTCGGGTAGCTCTAATCTATAGGTCATTTTCCAAATTTTCTCAATGATAGGAAATGGTCCTACCTAAAGGTATAGTCGAATGATAGAAGCAAGTAAAAATTTTGTGCCCATTAGGCAATGTCAAAACTGGAAATCTATGCCACATATATATTGATTAGGAGAAGAACTCTCTAAGCATCAGCCCCGAAGACCGAAATCAACATCAGACTGACACCCAAAGAATTAATCAACCCAACCACCACATATGATTCTAGGAAACTAAGCATGATGGACTCCTTTTAGGTCACAAGGGAGTCCCTTCCTAAGTCCAACTATGTTGCCAAACGTACTTACTAAGGTGATTCTTTACAACTCATGCATAAGTGAAATGAACCTTCAGCCTTAGTGGCGAACACTCCTGGAGTGCCCTATTCTGAAATGCTCCACCTAATGAACCCCTTCTCTAGAAGCTCTTTAATCTGTTTACTGAGCTCTTTTCTTTCTCGTGGAGCCATGTGTCTAACGGGCAACGCAACGGGCTTTGCATTATCTACAAGATATATGCGGAAGTCTATTTCCCGCTTCGGAGGCAAGCCCTTCACCTCTTCGAAGACATCCGGATATTCCCGGACCACTCTAACTGATTGCAAATTTTCAACAGAGGCATCTAGCGACTCAAGATAACTAAGCATAACCGCATACGAGGGATTACAAGAAATTTCCAAAGTATTACTGAGCTGGGTTAGGAGCCTAACAACCCTTTTCTCACAATCAAGGATGGCCCCATTACTGGATAGCCAATCCATACCCAAAATCAAACCATACCCTGCAAAGCCCAAAACAAAGGCACTACATTCAAATTCTACACTTAGAATAGAAATTTTCAAATCCAAACAGATCATAGACAAATGAGCTGGGCCCCCAATTGGGTTTGAAACAATTAAGGGGTCCTCTACCATACTAGTTTTTAGGTGCAGAGATTCTACTAAAGCAGACGAGATAAAGGAGTGTGATGCGCCAGAATCAAATAAAGTGCGAACGGGGTGATCATAAAGATAAACTACACTTTCTACAGAAGTGTTTGTACCTCGCTGTTGCAAAGGTGGCGCTTCCAGCACATGAACCTGTGCCCCTGGAGTGGATCCAGACCCCTGCCCCTGCCCTCGTTTCTTTGGGCAGTCCTTAGCTCTGTGGCCTGTCTGACCGCAAGAAAAGCACCCACCATTCTCCTTGGCCTTCTTTTTCCGGCAGTCCTTTACTAAGTGCCCCACTTTGCCACAGAAATTACACGTCCTCTTCTCTTTGTTGCCTTCCCCGCCTTTCTTAAAGTCTGTCTTCTTAGGCTGCAAACCCTCTTTCTTCCCTTGAGAGCTTTCTGCCTTTGCCTCCTTCTTGCCCTTATCCTCCTCATTCAGCAATGCCATTTGCACCAATCTTTCATACGTGGCCCCCATGGGTATATGTGTCATGGCCAAACTGTGTAATGGCTCATTTAACCCTTTGACGAAACGGAGAGCCTTCTTGTGCGGGGTGTTGACTAGGTCAAGCCCAAACCTAGCCAGCTCATCAAACTGATTCACATACTCTCTAACAGTCTTGTCTCCTTGCTTAAGAAATAAGAATTTCTCCAACTGCAAACTTCTTTCCGCATCTGAGAGAAATTTGGTCTCAAACCTTGCCCTAAAGTCCTCCCATGTTTCTACTGGTCTTTCAGCATTAGTGACTTCCCACCAGTAGGAAGCCTCGCCCTTCAATAGCCACACCGCCAATTGTACTTTTTGTCTGTCCTCTACCTCAAAGATGATGAATAGATCCTCAGTTTCCTTCAGCCAATTTCTAGCTGCTACGAAGGACTCAGTTCCATGGAAATCCCTTCCTCCCATAGCTTTAAAATCCTTACATATCTTAGCAAACGCGTTTCCTCGTGGAGGAGGTGGAGGAAGAGGTGCTGCTGCAGCTGGATGATTCCCTGCAGCTGGGGGAGGAGGAACGGTAGGACCTGGTTGAGTGGCCCTAGCTTCTAAGAATCGTCTAAACCAACCAGGTATTGGTACTCCTTCCGGCAAGTTAAGATCTTCGGACATGCTGAAACAAAAGGGATAGATTCAAAACGAAGGATAAGAGATAGTACCTATGGCTTTGGGGAGTGGACTTTGCCTTTTTTAAAATAAAATAATATTTTTATCTTTTAAAAATGCTTCTTTAAATTTCCTTTTTGAAAATAAATTTCCAAAACTTTTTATCTTATCTGGTAAACCTATGCTCTGATACCAAGTGAAACACCCCACCTCCGTTAGGGTCACTCTCAAAGGGAATGCCCTAATTTTGGTGGAGGTTTATAAGTACAAGTCACAGATATACAAGACAGATATAAGAACACATATTTGTAAACAGCGGAAGAACAACAAACTTTTATTTCATAAAGTCAAATACGTGTTACAACAACATCCTTTCCAAAAACATAACATAACACTTTCATAATCTGTCTTGAGTACATTATTTAAAGAAGCATAAATAAAACGTAGATAAACTGCAAAAGCCCCATAGTGGATTGTCCAAAGCCATAGTTCAAAACAGGAAAGTCCAAGCAATACATTTCTCTTCTTCAAGCTGGATGTTGAGGTAGGTCAAGGTGCTGTGTTCCCTCCCTGAGGACCTGGGGGGGGGGAGGGGAGAAACGGAAGAAAGAAGACGAAAGAAAAATAGAGTCAGACATAAAGCCTGAGTAAGTCTAGTACTATTTTGTCTATGAATAAAGAACTGGGTATGATAAGTATAAACAAGAAATGGGCATGCACTATAAACTTGGTTAAGTTGTCTAGGGTCGAATATACTATCGTACCCCATGTTAATCTCTGAACCCATATAAACTAGTTTCCCACTGGCACCCCATAATCTGGGTGATGTGATCCATTCTATGATGATCGGCTCCTACTCGCATAGTTACATGTGTCTTACGGCCCCCGATGTCGTAGTTACCTATGCTGGTCCCACCATGGGGTGTATCAAGTCCCATAGTGGCAACCCGACACAACCTTAGAGTGAACAGGTATGCTACTGGTGTCCAGTGCCTTATTTTTCTGCGCCGGAGTGTGTGCACGCCCGCACTCCGTTAGAACCTACACTGCTACACCACCGCCGTCGATTTTTGACCTCTTACAATCAGCCCAGTAATCGTGCCCCACCCTGCCTAGTTTCAGGGTATCATGATACACCGTGTAGGGTTACTGCTGAAAAGGGTCCCCCGTTACTAGGTTTCCTATCTCTAGCCAACATGCTAAGTTGGTTAAGTGTTTTCTAACCTAACCCCACCAGTCCGTTTAGTTTAGCATGTTCCATTTTGATTAAGTCTTAGTCCACTTAATCCTAACAATCCTGATTTAGCCTTAATTGTCTTATTAAGGCCCTAACCTCTCACATTAGACAGGTATTGCTGTGGCTGCCTGTTGCCGGTTGGTTCCGGGCAGTCTTACGCCACAACTCAGTCTAACCTCGGGTCCTTATTGGGCTCCATGTTTAACCTCCCACATTGGATAGGTATTGTTGTGACTACTGGACAGCCGGGCGGTTCCGGGCAGGTTTACATCACAACTCAATCCAACCTCAGGTTAAACATATCGTATTTTCTACATTTATATATCTTGTCATTCTTCTTTATTTCTTATATGTAAATATTTGCGGCCCATTATTAAGTTAATGGTGTAAAGGTTACACCAATCATGGGCCCAACCCATACTTGAATTTGGGCCCTTCTACTTTAGTTTTCATTCATTAGTAATTTTAACCCAACATTATTTTCCCCCGTTTTACACGTCCGTTTATATATATTGGGCTTAGCCTTTTAAAGCCCAATTTAGCCATGCGAAAAGGGGAGGCTTAAAGCGTGATTACATACACAAAGAGGGGAAGGTGAGCGCATGAACTTGCATATGACGTTGGAAATACATAATAGAAACTGGTGTACTTGCATAGTGGTAACATAGGTGACATGAATCAAAGCATGTGAACTTGTAATTGAGATATCATTATTGACCCATGAACCTATATTTTTACTTAGGCATAATGTCAAACATAAGCATGGCATAAATACTTTTAGCATAAACATGGCATAATGTCAAACATGGCATAAATACTTCTAGCATAAACATGGCATAATGTCAAACATAAGCATGGCATAAATACTTCTAGCATAAACATGGCATAATGTCAAACATAAGCATGGCATAAATACTTCTAGCATAAACATGGCATAATGTCAAACATAAGCATGGCATAAATACTTCTAGCATAAACATGGCATAATGTTAAACATAAGCATGGCATAAATACTTCTAGCATAAACATGGCATAGGTATAGTTAAATTTGTTCATGGCATAAATATAAACAAGTCATGTTCATAAGGTTTCTACATGTTTACAAAGAGGATACTTTGTTACTAACACAAAAGCATAGTTCAACTTAATTAAATTTAATCACATAACGATGGTATACTTATGCATAAATATTCCTAATCATGGTGTTTGCTTTTAACTTGCAAAAAAAGGGATTTTTGTGTCTAACTTAGCCATGTCTCACATATGTCATCATATAATTCTTTTAAACAAGATAGACTTAATCATGAATTTCAATTATGCCCAATATCATTCATAGCCTAGCCATATTCATAAGTTTTGCAAAAGCATGACTTAATACATGGATTATGGTGTCAAAATTCCAACATAGTTTCATATGAACTATAACAACCAAACTTGTCTCAATTACTTGCAAAATGATTTATGCACAAAATAGACATCATGATGGCATAATAACAAAGCCCCAAACTTGCATGAATTTCAATCAACTACATACATGTAGCTTCAACATAGACTACATAATTTGCGCAATATTCCAAACGTATATTTGCATAGAACTACCGCATGTAGTTCTTTATAATTGAATGACATAATTCAGAATATCCAAAAGTATATAAATCGCACAAATACGAATTTCATTGCCACAATTCAAGCATACATATCTACACAATCATTTGTTCATACCAAAGTAATACTCTACTTACTATGGTTGCGGCAAATTCTCTAATTAAGAGATATGATTCCTTTGTTGAATTGATTAGCTTTAGGTTGCTTGAATTGCTTTAGGCTTTAGAACTTTCTCCCTAATCTTCTCTCTCTAGATGGCGGCTACTCTTAGTCGTTCCTCAGCAACATGGCGGCTATGCTCTTAATTTGAATGAATAGATTAGGGTTTAGTCTAGGGTTGTTTATATAGAGGTTAGGAATTGATTAGAACCATTGATGTTGCTAGGTTAGATCGTAGCCATTCATTAGATAGAGAGACCAATTAAAACTTGCCACCTAGCCCTAATGACAAAGCAACCCACAGAAATTGGACCAAACACAGACCAGGCCAGCCAGGAGGGACTGGGTTCGATTTTCAAAAATTAAACTTTAAATTGAGCTGTTTTAGTCTATTTGAATTTTATCTATTGTATACATATATTTTTGCATATATATATATATATATTCTCATATATATACATATATTTTCTTTATTTCCTTATATGTACGTTCTTATCCTTTCAAAAATTGAATTTGTATACGTACATGTATTTGCATGCTCAGTTGGCCCTCTCTAAAACAGAGATAAAAATTATGTCGCCGCCGGGGTTCGAACCCCCGACCTCCATGCTACAAATCCAATGCCTTAACCAACTGAGCTACAGAGGCTTTTGTTAATAAGTCTTAGAATAATAATAATTATTGTCCTCTCCTTACTTCTCTTTTTTCATGTTTTGCTGTAATATTTAAATTAAAGATATCTTCTTCATACGTTATCCGTTTTGCGCAAACTCGGACTCTATCTCAAGCAGAATTCCGAGACGAACGCAATGGTGATGTCCGTTTCCCTTAATTTTTCTGTTACAATTTAATTATACTTTAATTTGTTAATTTACTGTTAACGGAAAAATCCGGGGTGTTACAATAACTGTAAAACATCGTCCATCAACCAATAAACAAACATTGCAATCGAAGAAAATCAATACATATTCAGAAATGAATATTATAACTGTAAATATCAGTTGAGCGAGTGTTCTCACTTTGATCGGTTCGAAATTGTTAAATAACGATTGTTTTAATTAAATTAAACTGTGCATTTAATTTATCCAAAATTTGCCATGAGCCTCAAATTCCTTCTAGTTAGCTTCACTACGAAACTCTCGTCTTCACGATTCCAACGCAAGTTGTTTCATCCAATTCTATTTCCATTTGAACAAGTTATGGGGTTACAAACTTTAATTACATACTTAAGATAATTAATTATAACTTAACATAATTAACCGACGTTAATTTCAATCCTCCTTCGTAAAAACCCATCATCGCCTCCAATCTCCACCAACGCACGACCCCGTGGCCCACTGGACCCAGATCCATTGCCTCCACCTTGAAGCCGCTGACCTGCTCCCCCCACACCATGAGCACTTCTTCCCCGTTCGATCCAACCTACGCCCTAAAAAAGGGCAGTGAACTCGATGACTTGCTGCTCGAATTTCGGGCAAAATACACTCCTAAATTTGATCATAGCAGCTAGTTTGGAAGATCTTGACGAGATCTACAATATTGCAGAAGGAATATTTCGATTTCGATTCGTGGATACTGTGAAACTAAGGATTGAATTCTAGAGCATTTCGGCCATTAATCTTAAGTGGTGGAATTGACAACTAGGGGTGATAGGGTTTAATAGAGTTAAGTTATATAATATATATATATATATATATATTAATTAATATTTTATTCAAATTATTACTTAACTATGAAGTTTAATGCTCCGAACTCCAAACGAATCCCAACTATTACCGTCCCTAGCCAATCACCCATATTCCGGACATAATGAAATAGATTTCACAAGCTAATTCAGTCGTTTCAATTAATTTTTTCAAAATTAAAATATACTCGATATAACGTTAAATATTGAATTTCAACATACGTTTTAATTTTCCATGACCACATACTAATTACAAAATTACAAAAATTGAAATCTAGCTATGTTTCACAAATATGGTTCTAATGAATCTGGTTTTGTCAAATTTGGAGACCGTATGAAACGACCCAAACTTCCCCTTACGGGAAAGCCCGAATTGCTTTGAGAACACGACGCATCAGAACACAAACACTAGAACATTTTATTGCTATTACAACAATATACATCAGAGTACTAGAATATTCCAGAGTATGAATAATTATTACACATTGGAAATACAATATCAGAGATTTATAACTACATAGCAACGGAAAATAATACATAAGTATAATGCGTAGCGGAAAATAACAACTGACACAACCGAAAGAGATACACGGATAATAAGCTTTCCGAATATAGCCCCAGTTGTAATCCAGGATCCTGTGAAAAGAAGTATCTGCGAAAACCAAAACTACTAGCTGCCCGTATGGAAAATATGGGCACCCAGAGTTTAGGTAGAAACAATAAATTCCGAGTCAGTCATGGGACTGGTGTGAGAACTAAAACAGTTATTAAATCTTTACTTTAAAAGGTCGTAAATCATGGGACCATGCCGTATAACACGGAACGGGTTTACTCCACATGAATCTTAGTTTAAAATAAAACAACGCAATGCTTTTTGGAAAAATGAAGCTATTATAAGACTCAGGTCCCATCACACAATGCAACGCAAGCCGGAGGATAAAGTTTTCCCTTATGATAGCCAAACATGCTTGGTACGTTTAAAACAAATCATTTTGATATTACTATTAGTGCATAGTGTCAAAATCAACTTCAAATATAAATGTATCAATCATAGACGACATAAGCGCCTCATCCCACTATGTCGACATATAGGTTTACAACTAAAATCGAAAGTCACGTATTGCAAATTGGATTCCATCATGAGTCAAGGCAAGAGATGTACTCCTTACCGATTTGGATCACCTCTAGCAAGATGATCCAGGATCCCCCGCAGTGAACCCTTAGATCCTCCAAGGTTAGTTGTCTCTTACTTTTGAGGATTAATAATTCCTGAACACATGTTTCCCAGTCCTATCAGGCCTATCTCTGAGCCACTGGGGACTCAATATCCGAGGCACCTCGCAGACCATCGTCCACATAAGTAAAAATGTTTGGGCTCTATACCATGGCAGCACTCCTAGCTAAAAGGAAACGTCATGTCCTCCTTGGGTCCCTTATCCCATTTCTGACTCATACCAAGGTTGAGGCTCACGAATTAACGCTATACACAAAGCTATGCTATTTAAAGTCGTGCTTTGATCATCAACCACAAGACTCTTCTTTTCAACCAAAGCCTTAATCATTTGCATCTCAGCATGCCACACCGACAATTCATGCCATGCAACCGATGTCTATCGAAATATAACCTCTAAGATCGTATGTCTCAGAGAAGGGTGTTAAGCAAGAGAATAAATTCTCTGCCACCAAACAGATATATGTTTAATAGAAATCAATCAACACAGAATAAAATCCAATGTCAGACACACATCCATTTACAAGCCTGTTCCGGGTCTGAACGAAACCGGAGGCACCTTATTCCTCGTCCCATATGTCCAATATAAGAGAGAGGTCCTCGCATATCCAATCGATCTCCAAATACGTCTGGACGATCACCACTTATTACCCTATTTTGGGTGTACAGCCCATCAAGACATCAGTAATCATCCAAACGATGTGAAGAACTCCGGTCTTCAACCACCATTTTCATCGTCAACTTTAGACGTCGTATTAATTATTCAGAATGGGTTAAACCTAGTCTTTCCAAATAACTTGTGTACTTTATAAGCAATAATCAAGTGCTATAAAAACACATCATAAACCTCATTCCAATCCAGAATATTCTTTTATTCAAATAATCACATTTTTAGGGAAAGGTTCCCATTAATTTTATCAAAGATAAATTCCTTCAAATTTATTCTTTAATCTTCCTTTTGATATTATTTTCAAAAGATTTTATCTTATCTTTTCACAATTCTAAACCAAATTAAGGTTTATCAACTTGTCGGGATTAGCGAACTTTACCAGGGTAATCATTTATTTATTAATCCCTACCCCAACCTATTCATCCCATGGAGCAAAACAGGTAGTACCCATATCTAGTACCCACGGTGTTATCGGTAAATTTTAATTACCATTTCACGTTCAAATATAATTAAAGATTTAACTATCGCCTGAAGTAAAACTGGTGGTACTCCATTCTCGACCATTTCATGAATTCGGTAAATTCAATTATCCCATTCTCATTTCTATCTAATTAAAGATTCATCAAAACTCTAGTTCAGTTTTAATCTCAAAAATCATTACTTAACGATTATCCAAATTTTTAGGAAATAAATCATGTCTTTAACTACCTTAAAGAACTAATGTCGTTTAAAACACAGTTCACGATAAACTCAAATCTTCTTCCATTAAGTATGGAATCTTCACGGAAATCATAGCAGTATATAATCGATATAAATTTCCGTATCATACTAGTAATATAAATGGAATAATGGCAAAGCCTTTTAAATTCCTTATATAGTAACGGTCTTCATCCACAGAAGCCTATTTCGACTATTATTAAATCGAGTTCCATTCAATTCCAAATTATTCTATTAAATTGGAAAACTTTACTTTGGAAAATTTCCATTAAATCTTAATAAGAAGATTTATAAATTCCAAATCATAACCTCACTGTTTATTGGGTTGAAGAACAAATTTTATTTAAAACATTGTTCACGATAAACCCAAAAATCCAATTTCAATTCAATTCCAACTAAATATTAATTAATTGGTAAACTTCCCAAATCTTAATTAAAAGATTTATTCCTTTCTCAACTGGGTTTAAGAACAGTGTTATTAAAGACACCATTCGCAAAATCCAATTTGATATTAAATACGAGGCTCTGAATATAAATTATATCGGCTTATATTCAATATCAAATTCCGAAACCAACAAATATCATATTGGGAATATAGATATGTATATATATCTTCCAAATTCCTCAGCAATATTTGTATAATCACGGAATCCAATACCGAAATATTCCGAAGATTATTTCCATTCAAAATCCATTCCAATTCACATTTTGGAAAATTCTAGTTATATTAAAATCCATTTACTAATCCAATTTATTTATTTAAAAATCGTTTGGATTATTATTCTAGTTATTAACTAGTTCATTTAGATAAAAATATATTTTTACCTTTTCCAAACTAGAATTTTTCACCCAAAATATTTCCAAATCATTTATTATGATTTTACACAATTTTTCCATATTTTTAATAATTTTATTAAGGCCTTTACAGTCGGTTTCCAATAACGACATCCGAAGTGCATTCATAGCGACCTTTTCTGAAATTTATTTGGACATAATTCCAAATCCAACCGTTAGATTTCAAATCTCTTATAATCATTGGAAAGCTCTTTTCAATATGAACCCAACGATCCCTGTTTTAGGAGAATCCGATGGCCGGATCTCCCGTTACATCATTTGAAGTTAGCGGTCGAAATCCGTGAACGGTCGCTGCGCAGCGTGTTCTATTCAGGCCATTATATATAGATATAATATCGCCGATTTCCATTTAAAACGTATTTTATAAATCGTTTATAAATTCATTTTATAAATTCATTTTAAAACGATTTCCACTTCATTTTAAAATTTAAATTTAAATTGAACATTCCATATCATTTATATTAAAATGATAATATTTTCAAAATATCTAATTTTGTAATCCATTTCCTTTTCGCATTCATGAATAAAGACGATCGATCAACCCATTTGGGTTAAAGTGGCGTATATACTTAACCAGGCTTCCATATTTCAACATTTTCGTATCCATCCCAAATCGGACGTCAAAATCATTATTTAATTCTTTACTAAATATTATTTTAAAATCTTTACTACATATTATTTTAAAATCCTTACTAAATATTATTTTAAAATCTTTACTAAATATTATTTTAAAATCCTTACTAAATATTTGTGAATTGGAATCAGACTCAATCAATATAATTTTATTTATATGGATTTCATACATCGCATGTATTCAACAATAATGATAAATAATCATTCAACATTCAAACATCATCCAAAGTGCAATTTACTACTGTATAAGCAATAAATAAGTAAATAACGCTTATCATAGTCTGTCGATCCATCGATTGACATATAATTAAATTCAAGGGAGAAGCTGACAATTTATCATCCCCGGACCCGTGTGGGGTTTCCAAACAACAACGGTCGATTCAAAATAATCATTGGTTAATAAATTTAACTAGTTCTAATTTGATTTGAATTATTTTTCTAATTAGCCAATTTTCCTTGTTTAAATTATGAATAGATATTTATAATTTAATTTCAACTACCACGAAATAATAATAACAAATTATTTTTTATATTTTAAACATTTCATCATCACAATCAAAACACAATACAGTCAATTAAATCGTCCATGGTTTGTGGATGAGAGATGTGAGCTAAAAGGTACCATATACAATTTGTGATAATTAAAAAGTGATACAAATCAATATTGGCAGTTCATATATACAGTTATAAAATAAATAACTGTACAAAAATTTTAGTGAGAAGTTCTCACATTGACTGGTTTGAAATCGTTTTAATAACGATTGTTTTTAATAAAATTAAACAGATGTTTAATTTTATCAAAAATCCAAATGGCTTCTGTTTCAGTTTTGATCTGCTCCATGTTGTAGTGTTCATTGTCACGATCCCAACGCACTTCAATTTGTCTGATTCTGACCTCGTATGGACACGATATTAATTTTATAAGTTTTCATATGAATAAAAATATAATTATTTTATTAATTATATTCATTAACTCTAATTACCATCGTAATTAATCAGGGCCACACATGCTTCTCTTCTATATCATGATTTCCCTGAACAAGTTTGAACCCATCGTTGTCTTTGAATACACCACCGCCACCGCCACTAGAGGTCGTTGCTCTCTGGTCAACCGCCGCCACTACGAAGAGCTTGCCGTCGCCGCCCCTCGCCTGCAGCAGCGTTGCACTCGTACCCACCAGGTGCTCGAAAAATGGTCTCGAACGCCAGATATTTGAGCACCAAAATCGAGAAATCCGTAGTGCCTTGTCCGATCTTAACCGTTGATTGTAAAGAGTTCGTTATCCTCTTTGTTTTTCTCTTTATGAGTTCGTGAAATTAGTGTTTGGATTTGGAGAATTTAAGGGAGGAAGATCCGAGCGATCTGGGCGTCGTTTCAATTTAGGGGCGGCGCTGGAGTTATGATATAGGGTTAGGGTTTAAAATCCTTATATATATTATTTTAATATATTTAATTCACAAAAATACATGTTATTGCCACGAACTCCAAATCAAACCCAACAACTGTCGCCCCAAGCTAAATACCCCCATTCCGGACACAATAAGATATGTCTTGCAAGCCAATTCAACTGTTTCGATCAGTTTTTATCAAAATTAAAATATAAATCAATATATATTGAATTTAAAGTACATTTTACCAAAAAATTTCCGAAAAATAAATCTAGCTATGTTTTGATGATACGGTCCTACCAAAACTAATTTCGTCGAATTTGGAGACCGTTTTAAAAATGGCCCTTTTCGGGTCGATTAAATTTAAGGGTCCGTTTTTCATAGGTCCCTATTAAGTTTCAAAATTAGGCTCACATCCGGTCCAACTTTTCATGTAAATTAGGTCCCTATTTTTCAAAAATAGATAAAAAAATATAAAAAGAATATAAAAAAATCACGAAAATTCATTATTAAATAAAACATGTTCACGCCAAAAAATTCAGGTGGAAAAACAATCGAAAACCACATCAAAACCCAAAATAACACAAAATCAGTGAAACAACAGGTTTTTGCATAAAAGATGCACCTATTCGTAAATAGTTGCATACATTCATGCTTATATTTCAGCCTTTCGCCCAACTGCAGTATAAATGCATACATATATGCAGCTAAACAGCATTATACGCATCCTTTTGTGCATATATTCAAATCTAGTCTGTTTTTCCGACCATTCGCCGTTTTCAGACATTGTTGCATGCATCTATGCTCTTATACATAATACATGCATACATTCATGCGCAAATTAAGAAGCCGTCGTCCCTTTTAAATTTGTTGCACACATGCATGCATATATACAGAAAAGTTGCATTCAGGTATGCAACTTTTTGTAATACGTGAACCTCAGTTCAACTTCCCTTTTAAATTTGATGCACACATGCATGCATATATACAGAATGGTTGCATTCATGTATGAAACTCTTCGTTACACGTGAATCTCAGTTCAACTTTGTATGCATACATGTATGCAGTAATTTGCTAATAGTTGCATACATGTATGAATATATTGGTCCAGATTTTCAACACAAATACACTATATGAATATATGCATGTATGTATGCTACTATATGCAATATTTGCACAGAAGTACGCAACTTTTTTTTTGGCGAATGCTTCTGGAAATATTTCCTACTTTTTGGAATTTTTTTAATATATCATAGCGCATTTTTTGGGGTCAGAAAAGGAAAAACACGTAACATTGCATGGCAGGAGGCAGAAGGGGCTGGAAATTCTGGGCGGCACCTTAAAATAGGGATCGGAAACGCAAGTAAACATTGACTGGATGTGGCGTGAATTAAGTTTCATTTTAGGGATGTGAGCCTAATTTTCACTAAATTTAAACTAAATTGACAAAACGCGTTTAAATTCACCACGCTCACATATTAGTTCCAAAAATTATGAAATTTGAAACCTAACAATAATTTGATATTCCAGATCCAACAAAAGTGGTTTCGTCAAAAACGGAGGTCGTTTTCAAAATGACTTTTTTCAAGGGCTATATATTATATTAAAATATATATATATATACCATAGCGACTATTTTGAATTTTAAAGTGGACATAACTTTCAATTTATATTATGAAATGTGAAAATTTTACATTCATTAGAAAGATATAGTTAAACAGATTCTAACGTTCCTAGTTTTACAGAAATCCAATTTATTTTGAATCCTATACATTCAATTGTAATTTAAAATCGAATTTTCAATTTGCCGCGCCATTTCCAGTTAGTTTTATAACTAAAATAATTTTATACGTTCTAACTTCATTTAAAATAAATTTATAGTCGTTATTCTTTAAAATAAATCAATTTAAATATTCAAAATCCATTGAAATAGCTAAAATAAAAATTTTAAATTGGTTCAGAATTTCCAGGTTGTTACAATCTCCCCTACTTAAAATCTTTTCGTCCTCGAAAAGGAATGGAGCTGAAAGTTGTTTAACTAACCAACTCAACTTTCATTCTTCAACTTTTCAGTTTATAAGAACTTTCTAATTTATCAAAAATTTGGCTAACACCCTAAATTTTCGGAAAATTTCGTCATAACCTCCTTTGTACGGGCTGATCGGTAAAACCGCAACTTGCCTCCAGGGCCCTTATCAATCAAAAAGAAAAAGAAAAAGCCAAGCGGCTCATAAAATCATCAAAACCCAAGAAATACAATAAACATGTACCTATTTGTCGGGCATACAATTTTATTCCTCTTCTTAGCTTCCATGCTATGACCTGTTCAGTATATACACATGTACATATATGCAATTCCAATCAATTTCAATTCAGTTCAGTATTTGATTCTATTTGGCTAAATTTACCCTTCATTTTATTATTGGTTTTATCTCAATCCAATATTTTTAGTAATCAAACTAATAATCATACAAAACAAACAACAATTAATTAGTTAATTAACTTTTCAAATATATAATTTACATATATACTCAAAAATCGAATTTTCAGTGTCAAATCACAAACAATAAACCCAATCTAGTTTTGGTTCTCACACCAGTCAATTGGAAATATATAGATATCCCACTTTCGAAACTCGAACATAGCTACTAAAGATGTAGCTACTATCATCAGGACCATCCTCGGGCGACTAGAGTGTGATTCTATATCTACCTAGTATACTTGAGACTTCGTATACACGTCGACTAGCCAGACGTATATTCAAAATCTTCTTGTACTCGAAAGTCCAAATTCAAAGTAAAACAAAATACTCAAATATGTATAATAGGATATAATTTTCAAAACTAAATTCATTTTTATAAATATTACTCTTCGAACTTGTTCTAGGATATTACTCATCCCATCTCTAACAAGTCATTTTTATAGGATGTTACTAATTCTATCTCTGATGAATTCTTTTGTTTGGTTCTAGTGTGTCTTGTTCTCCAGCTTTTTAAACCAAAGCTCTGATACTAAAATGAAATGACCCAAATTACCCCTTACGGGAAAGCCCGGATTGCTTTGAGAACACGACGCATCAAAACACAAACACTAGAACATTTTATTGCTATTACAATAATATACATTAGAGTACTAGAATATTCCGGAGTATGAATAATTATTACACATTGGAAATACAATATTAGAGATTTATAATTACATAGTAGCAGAAAATAAGACATAAGTATAATGCGTAGTGGAAAATAACAATTGACACAACAGAAAGAGACACACGGATGCAATGCTTTCAGAATATAGCTCCAGTTGTAATCCATGATCCTATGAAAAGAAGCATCTGCGAAAACCAAAACTACTAGCTGCCCGTGTGGAAAATATGGGCACCCAGTGTTTAGGTAGAAACAATAAACTCCGAGTCAGTCATGGGACTGGTGTGAGAACTAAAAAATTTATTAAATCTTTACTCTAAAAGTTGAGAAATCATGGGACCACGTCGTATAACCCGTAACGGGTTTACTCCACATGAATTTAGTTTAAAATAAAACAACGCAATGCTTTTTGGAAAAATGAAGCTATTATAAGACTCAGGTCCCATCACACAATGCAATGCAAGCCGAAGGATAGAGTTTTCCCTTATAATAGCCAAACATTCTTGGTAGGTTTAAAACAAATTATTTTGATATTACTATAAGTGCATAGTGTCAAAATCAACTTCAAATATAAATGTATCAATCATAGACGGCATGAGCGCCCCATTCCACAATGTCGCCATATAGGTTTACAACTAAAATCGAAAGTCATGTATTGGAAATTGGATTCCATCATGAGTCAAGGCAAGGGATGTAATCCTTACCAATTCAGATCACCTCTAGTAAGATGACCCAGGATCCCCCGCAGTGAACCCTTGGATCCTCCAAGGTCGGTTCTCTCTTACTTTTGAGGATTAATAATTCATGAACATACGTTTCTCGGTCCTATCTGACCTATCTCTGAGCCACTAGGGACTCAATATCTGAGGCGCCTCGCAATCCATCATCCACATAGTTAAAAATGTCTGGGCTCCATACCATGACACCACTCCTAGCTAGAAGGAAACATCATGTCCTCCTTGGGTCCCTTATCCCGTTTCTGACTCATACTGAGGTAAGAGGCTCGCGAATTAACGCTATACACAAAGCTATGCTATTTAAAGCCGTGCTTTGATCATCAACCACAAGACTCTGCTTTTCAACAAAAGCCTTGATCATTTGCATCTCAGCATGCCACACTGACAATTCACGCCATGCAAACTATGTCTATCAATATATAACCTCTAAGCTCGTACGTCTCAAAGAAGGGTGTTAAGCAAGAGAATAAATTCTCCACCACCAAACAGATATATATTTAATGGAAATCAATCAACATAGAATAAAATCCAATATCAGACACACATCCATTTACAAGTCCATTCTAGGTCTGAACGAAACCGAAGGCACCTTATTCCTTGTCTTATATGTCCAATACAGGAGAGAGGTCCTTGCATATCCAGTCGATCTCCAAGTACGTCTGGATGATCACCACTTACTATCTTGTCTCGGGTATATAGCCCAATCAAGACATAAGTAATCATCCAAACGATGTGAAAAACTTCGACCTTCAACCATCGTCTTCATCATCGACTTTTAGTCGTCATATTAACTATTCAGAATGGGTTAAACCCGATCTTTCCGAATAACTTACGTATCTTATAATCAATAATCAAGTGCTATAAAAACACATCATACACCTCATTCCAATCTAGAATATTCTTTTATTCACATATTCACATTTTTAGGGAAAAGTTCCCATTAATTTTATCAAAGATAAAATACTTTAAATTTATTCTTTAATCTTCCTTTTGATATTATTTTCAAAAGATTTACCTTATCTTTTCACAATTCTAAACCAAATTAAGGTTTATCAACTAGTCGGGATTAGTGAACTTTACTTGAGTAATCACTTATTTATTAATCCCCACCCCAACCTATTCATCCCATGGAGCAAAACTGGTAGTACCCATATCAAGAACCCACGGTGTTATCGGTAAATTTTAATTACCATATCACGTTCAAATCGAATTAAAGATTTAACTATTGCCTGGAGTAAAACTGGTGGTACTCCATTCTCGATCATTTCATGAATTCGATAATTCAATTATCCCATTCTCATTTCAATCTAATTAAAGATTCATTAAAACTCTAGTTCAGTTTTAATCTAAAAAATGATTACTTAATGATTATCCAAATTTTTAGGAAATAAATTGTGCCTTTAACTGGGTTAAAGAACTAATGTCATTTAAAACACAGTTCACGATAAATTCAAATCTTCTTCCATTAACTATGGAATCTTCATAGAAATCATGACCGTATATAATCAATATAAATTTCCTTATCAGACTAGTAATATAAATGGAATAACGGTAAAGCCTTTTAAATTCCATATATAGTAACGGTTTTCATTCCTAGAAGCTCATTTCGATTATTATTAAATCGAGTTCCATTCAATTCCAGATTATTCTATTAAATTGGAAAACTTTACTTTGGAAAATTTCTATTTAATCTTAATAAAAAGATTTATAAATTCCAAATCATAACCTCACTGTTAATTGGGTTAAAGAAAAAATGTTACTTAAAACATTGTTTACGATAAACCTAAAAATCCAATTTCAATTAAATATGAATTAATTGGTAAACTTCCCCAAATCTTAATTAAAAGATTTATTCCTTCCACAACTGGGTTTAAGAATAGTGTTACTAAAGACACCATTCACGACAAACCCAAAATCCAATTTGATATTAAATACAAGGCTCTGAATAGAAATTATATCGGCTTATATTCAATATCAAATTCGGAAACCAACAAATATCATATTGGGAATAACGATATATATATATATATATATTTTCCAAATTCCTCAACAATATCCGTATAATCATGGAATCCAATACCGAAATATTCCGAAGATTATTTCCATCCAAAATCTATTCCATCACATTTTGGAAAATTCTGGTTATATTAAAACCCATTTACTAATCCAATTTATTTATTTAAACATCGTTTGGATTATTATTCTAGTTATTAACTAGTTCATTAGATAAAAATATATTTTTATCTTTTCAAAACTGGAATTTTCACCCAAAATCTTTCATAATCATTTATTATGATTTTACACAATTTTCTCATATTTTTAATAATTTTATTAAGGCCTTTGCAATCAGTTTCCAATAACGACCACCGAACTGCATTCATAGCGACCTTTTTTGAAATTGATTTGGATATAATTCCAAATCCAACCATTAGATTTAAAATCTCTTATAATAATTGGAATGCTCTTTTCGATACGAACCCAACGGTTCTGGTTTTAGAAGAATCCAACGGCCGGAACTCCCGTTACATCAATTTGAAGTTAGTTGTCCAAATTCGCGAGCGATCGCTGTGCGGCGCGTTCTATTCAGGCCATATATATATATATATATATATATATATATATATATATATATATATATATATATAAAATCGATTTCCATTTAAAACGTATTTTATAAATCATTTATAAATTCATTTTAAAACGATTTCCACTTCATTTTCAAATTAAAGTTGAACATTCCATATTATTTTAATATTAAAATGATAATATTTTCAAAATATCTGATTTTGAAATCCATTTCCTTTTCGTATTCATTTATAAAATGAATTAAGTCGATCGATAAACCCGTTTAGGTTAAAATGGCATATATAGGGCTTCCATATTTCAATATTTTCGTGTCCATCCCAATCGGACATCAAAATCATAATATAATTCTTTACTAAATATTATTTTAAAATCTTTTTTAAATACTATTTTAAAATCGTTACTAAATATTATTTTAAAATCTTTACTAAATATTATTTTAAAATCCTTACTAAATATTTGTGAATTGGAATCAAACTCAATCAATATAATTTTATTTATATGGATTTCGTACATCGCATGTATTAAACAACAATGATAAATAATCATTCAACATTCAAACATCATCCAGAGTGCAATTTACTACTATATAAGCATTAAATAAGTAAATAACGCTTAACACCGTCTGTCGATCCATCGATTGACATATAATTAAATTCAGGGGAGATGTGGACAAATTATCATCCCCGGACCCGTGTGGGGTTTCCAAACAACAACAGTCAATTCAATATAATCACTAGTTAATAAATTTAACCAGTTCTGATTCGATTTGAATTATTTTTATAATTATCCAATTTTCACTGTTTAAATTATAAATAGATATTTATAATTTAATTTTAACTACTACAAAATAATACCAAATTATTTTTGATATTTTAAACATTTCAGCATCATAATCAAAACATGAATACAATCAATTAAATCGTCCATGGTCTGTGGAAGAGGGAGGTGAGCCAACGGGCACCGTATACAATTTGTGATAATTAAAAACTGTTACAAATCAATACTGGCAGTTCATATATGCAGTTATAAAATAAATAGCTGTACAAGAATTTTAGTGAGAAGTTCTCACATTGACTGGTTTTGAAATCGTTTTAATAGCGATTGTTTTTAATAAAATTAAACATATATTTAATTTTATCAAAAATCCAAATGGCTTCTGTTTCACTTCTAGTCTGCTCCATGTTGTAATGTCCGTTATCACGATCCCAACGCACTTCAGTTTGTCTGATTTTGACCCCGTATGAACAAGATATTGATTTTATAAGTTTTCATATGAATTATAATATAATTATTTTATTAATTATATTCATTATCTCTAATTACGATCATGATTTCCCTGAACAAGTTCGAACCCATCGTTGTCTTCGAATACACCGCCGCCACCGCCACTAGAGGTCGTCGCCCTCTAATCTACGGCCGCCACTACGAAGAGCTTGCCATCGCCACCCCTTGCCGGCAGTAATGTTACACTCGCACCCACCAGTTTCTCGAAAAACGATCTCGAACGCCAAATATTTAAGCACCAAAATCGAGAAATCCGTAGAGCCTTGTCTGATCTTAACCGTTGATTGTAAAGAGCTCGTTGTCCTCTTCGTTTTTCTCTTTATGAGTTTGCGAAATCAGTGTTTGGGTTTGGAGAATTAGAGGGAGGAAGATCGGAGCGATCTGGGCATCAGTTTCAATTTGGGGGCGGCGCTAAAGTTATAAGATAGGGTTAGGGTTTAAAATCCTTATATATATATATTATTTTAATATTTCTAATTCACAAAATTACTGTTTATTGGCACGAACTCCAAATCAAACCCAATGACTGTCGCCTCTAGCTAAATACACCCAATCCGGACACAATCGAATATGTCTCATAAGCCAATTCGACTGTTTCTATTAGTTTTTATCAAAATTAAAATACAAATCAATATATACTGAATTTAAACGTACATTTTAATTTACCGGGGTTACATACTGACTCCAAAAATTCCCAAAAAATAAATCTAACTATGTTTTGACGATATGGTCCTAACAAAATTAATTTCATCGAATTTGGAGACCGTTTGAAAAATGGCCCTTTTTGAGTCAATTAAATTTAAACTAAATTGACAAAACGCGTTTAAATTCATAACCCTCAAATATTACTTCCAAAAATTGTGAAATTTGAAACCTAACAATAATTTGACATTCCGGATCCAACAAAATTGGTTTCGTTAAAAACGGAGGTCATTTGCAAAATGAATATTTTCAAGGGCTATATATTATATTAAAATATATAAATTCCATAGCGACTATTTTGAATTTTAAACTGGACATAACTTTCAATTTATATTATGAAATTTGAATTTTCCACATTCATCAGAAAGATATAGTTAAGCAGATTCTAATATTTCTGGTTTTACTGAAATCCGATTTATTTTGAATCATACACATTCAATTGAAATTTAAAACCGAATTTTCAAACTACCACACCATTTCCAGTTCGTTTTATAATTAAAATAAATTTATACGTTCTAACTTCATTTATAATAAATTTATAGTCGTTATTATTTAAAATAAATCATTTTAAATATTCAAAATCCATTAAAATAGCTAAAACAAAAAATTTAAATTGGTTCAGAATTTCCGGGTTGTTACAGTGTTTGAAAATTGGTCGTAATTCTAGCTTATTAAATTTTAACTAAATTTCAACACACGTTTAAGTTTACCACACTTACAAATGAATTCCAATTGACTTGAAATTTTAAACCTGATAATAATTTGGTGTTCCAGATTCAATAAAATTGGTTTCGTCAAAAACAGTGGTCGTTTGCAAAAATGACTATTTTCTAAGGCTTATATAATATTAAAGTATTAATAAATTCTATAGCAACTATTTGAGATTTTGAATTAGACATAACTTACAATTAATACGATGAAATCTCAATTTTTCACATTCGTCAGAAAATTATAATTCAGTATATCCTAACGTTTCTTGTTTTACAGAAATAAACTTATAATGACTTATGTATATTATGTTATAGTTCAAAACCAAATGTTTCAAACGACAGCGATGTTACGAGTTTGTTTTAATTAAAATTTAATTTTATGCGTTCAAACTTCGTTTTTAATTTAAATTTCAAGTCGTTAATCCTCAGAATAAACTGCTTAAACATTTAAAATCCATTAAAATCAAATAAATTCATATTTTAAATTGGATAAAAATACAGGTCGTTACAATCTCCTCCACTTAAAAAGTTTTTGTCCCCGAAAAGGAAGATGGAACCAAAGGTCGTTTACTTAACCTACTTATCCTTCATTCTAGCTCAAGTTATTTAACTTTTCAGTTTCTAAGAACTTTCCAATTTCTCAAAATTTGGCTAACGCCATAAATTTCCAAAAAAATCGCCATAACCTCCTTTGTATGGGTTTATCGGTACAACTACAACCTGCCTCTTTGCGTCCCTCATCAACCAAAAAGAAAATACAAAAGCAAAATGGCTGGCCAATTGGCTCTAAAATCATCAAACCCAATCAATACAGTAAATTATGTACCTGTTTGTCGGGCATGCAATTTTATTCCTCTTCTCGACTTCCAATCAATAACGCGTCCAACATATATATATATATATATATATATATATATGTATATGTATAAGTATATATATATATATGTCCAAATCGAACTAACGTCCAAATCAATTTAACATTGATGTCAATTTTTACTTAACTCAATTCAATTTTTCGTTCTTACATTGGTTTTATCATCCCATTTTTTTATTTAACTTCACTTAATTTAATTCGGATATGTTTTATTCACTATTCAATCTATTTAACTAATATTAGTTAAATTTAAAACTCAAATCATTTCCAAATACTTACTTAAATTAGTTTAAGTATATTTCGACGTTTCAATTGGAATTATATAGTCATCCCATTTTCCAAACTCGAAAATAAACATTGATGATGATCGATCAATCAACAGAATTATCCTTAAGCGACTACAATGTGATTTTATACCAATCCAGTATATTTGAGACTTCGTATATACATCGGCTAAGCGTTTACATCAAAATCTTCTTATACTTAATAGTCCAATCTCGATGTCAAAATAAGCACTCAAACTCTTTATATGATAATCAGGAAGGTTATCCATATATTTTTAAAACATATTCATTTTTGTATTCAAAATATATTCTTTCAAAACCAATTTCATTTTCATTAATACGAAAATTCATTTTCTTTTATATATATAATACTCATCTAATTCATTCTAAGGTATTACTAACCCCGTCTCTAATGGGTTATTCTTATAGAATATTACTAATCCTATCTCTGATGAATTCTTTGATCTTGTTATAATGAGTCGTATCCCCAAAGCTTTGTAAACCAAAGATCTGATACCATTTGTAATGACCCAAAAATCCCCGCCGTTGGAATCGACCATAAGCTACACGGGTCCAATCCAAAACGACGGAAATTCTCAAACCATTATGGGATACAACACATCATAATAGAACACAAAAGAACATTTCATTGCTATTATAACAATTTTACATCAGCGTACATAATACATCAAAGTATAATAAATTAAAAACAATACACAACGGAAATATAATTACATTAAACGAAAGACTTTCGAATGCACTAGACACGACCTTGGCTTCAATCCAGAATCTTTCTCAATAAAATATCTGCAAAACCAAAACTACTAGCTGCCCATATGGAAAATATGGGCATCCAGAGTTCAGGTGGGAAACATTAAACTCCAGGTCAGTCATAGGACTGGTGTGAGAACCAAAAACAGTTATTATACTTTATTTTAAAGTTGGGTAAATCACGGGACCACGTCGTATAACATGGAATGGGTTTCCTCCATATGAATACCAATCATAAACCAAACGCAATGCTTTTTGAAAAAAGAAGCTATTATAATACTCAATCCCATCACAAAGTGCAACACAAAAAGGAGGATAGAGTTTTACCTTATAATAACCAAAAATGCCAAATAAGCAAAATTCTCTTTTATTTTCACTAGCGCATAGTGTAAAAATCATTTTCACAAAAAAATATCAATCATAACAGATGTAGTGTACTACGACTACATACACAGGTTAAAATTAAAAACCATTAAGGTTCGTATTGGAAATTAAGTTCCATCAATGACTGAGGCTTTCTCGACACCGCTAATAGATGTCCCAAGACTCAGATAGTCCTAAAATTTTGAATCACCTTTATCGGGGTGTCCAGGATCACATGGTCCTTAAATAACCATTGCCTATATCGGTGTGAATATGGATTCCTCACAATGGATTCAACTTTATCGGGGTGCTACTGAAACCTCTCTCGGGACCCAAGATACACTATGGCTACGCCTGGATCCCCCAGGAAACATTTGTACACTTTGTCCATCCTCGACCTAAAATAGCAGCAACACTATGGTTGTGCCTGGTTCCCCTAGGAAACATCCATTGCCGTATGGGCATTAACGTTGGCTTTCATAGCCCTACGACTTACGTTAGAAATCGAGAAAAACCGATTCTAACATGCCGTTTATTATTCAGTATCGGCCATTCATGAGTAGTGAGGCTCATCGAAGTCACGTCTCGACACACAAAGCTACTCTATCTTAGCCATGCTTTGATCATCGTCCAGAAAGCTATGCTTTTCAACAAGAAGCCTTGATCTATCTGCCAATAGCACTCAGCATGCCACACTGTCATTCCATACCATACGACTGGTGTCTACTAATATATAACCTCTAAGCTCATACGACTCAGACAAGGGTGTTAATCTACGATAATAAATTCTCCTCCACCAAACAAATATATATATATATTTAGTAGAGATCAATCAGTATGGCATAGAATACGATGTTAAACACGCATCCATTTACACGTTTGTTCTAGGTCTGAATGAAACTGAAGGCACCTTATTCCTCATCCCATATGTCCAATATAGGAGAGAGGCCCTTGCATATCCAGTCGATCTCCAAGTACGTCTGGATGACCATCACTTATAACCTCGTCTTGGGCTGTACACCCCAATCGAGATATCAACAATAAGCCAAACTATGTGAAGATCTCCGGTCTTCAACCATCATCTTCAATATCTTCGACTTTTAATCGTCGTATCAATTATTTAAAATGGGTTAAACCCGGTCTTTCCGAAAAACTATCGCATCTTTCAAATCAAGTGATATATGTATCATACATCTCATTCCAGTCCAGAATATTCTTTACATTCCAATTTATAATATTCTTTTATTCAAATATTCTTTACATTGGGAATTACTCCCCTGAATTTTATCAAAGATTTACTTCATTTAAACTTCTTGTTTTAAATCCTTTCTTGTAAATCATTTCAAAAGATTATATAATCTCTTTTCACAAACTTAAAACAAACTAAGGTTTATAAGCCTTATTGGGATTATCGAGCCTTACAAAAATGTAATTTCTCATATCGTTATCCCATTCCCATCCTATTCATCCCATGGAGCAAAACTGGTGGTACTCCATATCTAACATCTCTCGGGTTTGGTAAGTTTAATTACCTATTTTCATTTCAAATCTAATTAAAGGTTCAGTTATCCCCATAGAGTAAAACTGGTGGTACTCCATATTTAACACTACTCGTGTTTGGTAAATCTAATTAGCTCTATTCATTTCAAATCTAAATAAAGATTCAATTATCTCATGGAGCAAAACGGGTAGTACTCCATATTTAACAGCCCTCGTGTTTTGGTAAATTTAATTGCCTTATACCATTTCAAATCTAATTAAAGATTGACTAAAATTCTAGTTTAGTTTTAATCTCCAAAATCATTCAGTCCAAATCTTTGTTGAAAGATTTATTAATATTGAAATTTGAGAAATCACCTTTCCCTTTAATTGGTTTAAAGAACAAATGTTGTTTAAAACAACGTTTACGATAAACCTAAAATCACACTTCCATTCTGCAACGACCCGGATTTTTCGATTATTTGAATTCGAATACTTAAATTGGTTTTAAATATTATATTTGGGAATATTAATGGATTTAATTAATATGGAATCCGTTTTTAAAACAATGATTGAACGATTATATTTATAATTATGTTAAAACGAGCTCGTAATGGCATGGTAGTTCGTAATATTGAATTTTGAACTTCAATTTAATATACAAGATCCGATATAAGTCGCATTTCTGTGAAACAAGAAACGTTGGAATCTTGTTGATTATAATTTTCATATTGAAGAGAAAAATATAGATTTCGTGTTATAGATTGTTAGTTAAGTCCAAATCAAATTTTGAAATAGTTGCTATAGAAATCGTTTAAATATTATAACGTTTATTTAATGAATTAAATAAGGATTTCTATATATTTCAAATATCGTTTAACTCGGAAATATTAACGATAAGTTATAATTTTATATTAGTTGAATTTAAATCTGTATGTTATTTAATTGGATATATAAACTTAAATCATTTTTGTGTATAAGTACTGATTATTTGATTTTTATCTACACTTTGTTACTTCAATGGTTTTAGATCATCTAACCATGCCTAATAGAGTTATTAAAAGAATAGCCCAATCTTACACATTTTATGTTGCAGATTACACCGCTAGAAAATTTTGAAGTGTCTACAGTTTTAAAACGTCCAATCACGTTATATTGGTACAACATTTGGGCATTTTAATGCGGTGTATACCAAATGACATATGTTTAAATTATGATATTATAAACCTTTTTGCAATGAGTTGACACTCCGTCTTCCTCATTCAAATCTAATAACCCCTCTTTAACCTTTCCATTTATTTTATTACATTATACTGATTCTCTTGCTTAAAGAAACAGGCAAGTTATCAAGTATCATCATCATTGCTATCAACATATAGAAATAAATTTAGAACTAATAAATTACTAAAATCAATTACAACTAGTAATTCCTAAGTTAATAAACATGAAAGAGTTTTGATGCTAATAATCATGTAGTGGTTTCCTGTAGAAGTACAACGCCACCCTGTCTACTATATACTGAACCATGCACTGTCCCTCCTTCACAAAAAAAATTGCCAATAGTTATTTCTTACCCCTAAAGCTGCACATATAAATCTATATGTTCATTTCCCCATTTTCTTCAACCCAGTAAAAATAAGACCAAACATAGAAAAGAAAACAAGTACATGCATTATACTGTTTCAGAATAAGGATTCCTTTATGTCTGAGTATTATTGTCAGGTAGCTGAATTAGAAGCTAATGTATCTTTATATTAATTAAAGGAATTTATTTTTGAAAACAAATATTGTACCCATTTTATTCTTTACTTACACTTATCGAGTATATCATACTATAATACACTTCAAATACATTCATTTTGTTTAAACAACAGTTAAGTACAATACCTAGACCTACACTAAAACTATAAAGTTATATAATATTTGTAGATCAATGTTGTACACAACGGTGTACATTTTTTAGGCATAATCAAATAAAAGAGATAAAGCCACGCACATGCAACTGCAAGGTACCGCTAATACAGTGAAATAATAAACAAACCAATTGTTTGTCTTGCGCTCCACACATTCAGTTCCTTGCAGCCCACACCACTATTTCCTTGCACCCCACGTAACCGTGCTCTCCACGGTATCTCATCCTATAAATAACTCTGCCTTTGTTCACTTTTCTTCAACCCAGCGCCAAATAAAAAAAAGAAACAAACTCTTTCCCCATGTTAAAACCCAGCACCGTTCAATACAAACGAAAACAACAACTTTCCAAAAAAACAAACAAATATATACTTCATTCAAACAAGAGAGAGGGATGGGAGGATTAATCGCTTCGAACTGGAGTGTTGAACGGTAGCCGGAAGGTGGCAAGACTGGAGCAGCTCGTGGAGGTCTGGGCTGCTCAGGCGGAGGGCGCCGGTAGGCGCTGAGGTGGGATCCGGTGTAGGCAATCGGTGGCAGCGACTTTGGCTTGGGTAAGTTGTTCGTCTTTTTCAAAATGAGGAGCCTCTCTGGAGTTTGGGTTCCTTCGTTTTGATGGGAAGGAGCAAATATGGGTACGGGTTTTCAACGCAGTGGGCTGAGCTTTTATTTAAAAAAAGAAAAGAAAAGAACTAGTGGAAGCAGGAAACTAAAATGGAGAGTGGGGAAGAACGTGAGTAAGAATGTGGCAACTGGGGAATATGAACATCTCTCCTGTAGCTTACGGTTCCTATTTAGGCGTATGCCAACAAGTTGGTTCGGACCGCTTTTAATTCGAAAAAAAGCAAGAAGGTAGGAGCAGACGGGCTGCTGACGTGGTGTGAAAGAACAAGTGTTCACGCAGAAGGAAAATGTAAAGAAGAAATGAAAGGGGGACATGAGTTGAATGTTGAGAAGCATGAACATGGTGGTTGCAAAGTTTGAGCGTAAAGAAGTTAATATGGGAAAGGTGAAAACATACCTGGGCACAAAAAGAAAAGGGACGTGGAAGGTTAACATGTTGGTCTCATGAATGATGGGGTGGACTGAAACAAGAAGAAGAGAAAATGTAGGAATGAAATGCTGAAGCAAGGAAGAAACACGGTTGAGACTTGAGATGGGGGATGGTTGTGTTCTTTCCAATGCAAAGCCAAACAGAAAATGTTAGGGGGATGGATCCTCCTTGCATGCGACAGTAAATAAAAGTGAGAAGGAGGAACAAGAATAGAGGAATGGTGGGAAGTTATCAAAGCAGCATGGTGAAGCTTGCTTGAACAAGTACAGAAGAAATAGTTCGTCCATTTAATGGTAAAATTGTTTAAGGTTAATATATATATATATATATATATATATAACATATTAGTTAATTAGTTAATCTGTTAATTAATTTAAAATCAAACTACTAAAATTATTTAACGTATAACTCGTACTTACAGTATCAGAATGGAATAACACCAGAAGTAATGGAACCGTATAAACGAATGCTATGTTCTGGAATTGGTCTAGTCAAAGAGGAAGCAGTTGGAATTCAGTTAAATTAAACGCTGTTTTAATTTAACTAAAGTGAACTGTCCCAACGACAAACAAACCCAGGTGAGTTAAACTCACTCAGTTTTCCCATTTATATTTTATATAAATCGGGTTTTAATATTTGTGTGATATGGTTTAAATTTATTGACTGATTGACAATCGTTTTTGTTGTTTGTTGAATATTTTTACATTATTTAAATTTAATTGTTGTTTAATTTAAATGAAATGAAATCGTTATTTCAACGATTAATTCCAATAGAGGTAACTTACCTCGTTGGTTACATTATAATAATATAAACGTTTAAAATTGAATTGAATGCTTGAATTGTTGGTTGTTGATCATTACCAGTTGAATTAATTATTCATGTTTATTATAAATTGTCATACTGAATACAGGGAAGAACGGGTTGGAGGAATCAAACCAGATTCCTCAAACTTATTGTTTATTTTCATGTTTTATCACCTGTATTGTTTAACCAATATGATTGGATGATGGATTGATTATTGATTGTTGAACCCTTGATATTGACCAATATGAAATATTGGTTGAGGATTGGGCAGTAGATGGCCTAAATTATACATCGTTTTTATAAAGAATGATTTACCAAGATCCACCGTGTGCGACGCACATGCCTCATCTTAATTAGTAAATGATTTACCAAATTATGCCATGTGCGAAGCACGTGCCTCAGCTTAACTATTAAATGATTGATAAAGCTAATTGTTATATTACTAGAATTGTTAAACAAGTGGGTAAGTATTTATGTAATAATTAATAACCCAGATTAATTATTTTTATGTAGAAATCGAAGTTAGTAATGAATATAAATCGAATTTCAAAGTGAGTTTATGAATGGGTTTATATTTAAACCAAGTTGGGTCAATTAAGTTTTAAAAGAGATTTTTAGCTAATGCGTAAGCTTAAAATAACTGTTTGAATTGAGAAGGGGAAATCGAGAAGAAAAGGGTTTATATTAAACTAAAATTGTATAAACGAGATTATAAAAGGAGATGGGAAGTTAAAGTATTAGTTTTAAATTAACGTTACTTAATGATGGTATTTAGTAGAATGGATGAGTTTTTAAAATAAGATTTCCTAAGGGAAATGATTAAAAAAATTTAGAAAAGGATTATTGTAATTTGATTTGGTAAAAAGTCGAGTAATAGAATTTACAATAAATATCCGAGTAATTAAATAAATACTTTAAAGAAGTTAAAATTTAAAGGTTGGTGATTTATCAATCATTTACTAAATCAATGGATTTAGTAATAATAATATATTTAAAAGGGGAGATTTCAAAAGTAAGAAAGTCTTATGAAACCATATTTTAAGTAAATAATGAAATGGTAATTGTTAATATTAGAATGGATATGGGTTTTTGAATTACAATTCATATTTATCTTAAGATAAGAATGACGTTGATCAAGGTCTGAGAGGTAATTAGAATACCCCAACTCGTTGCTGGCTATGTGAGCTGGGTACGCATGATAGAGGGTTCTCGCTTCGCGTTAGGTGGCAGACGGGAGACTCTTACCTCTACATGTCCCTCGAAAGTAAGGGAGGGTTGGTTGTGAAGTCGAAAGGCTGGCCGTAAAATGAGTTGGTGGGGTACCAGTGTAAGCCATGGTGGGATATTAGCCAGCTGTCTTGGGGGTTGAGGAATGGTTAAAAAGCAACCCATGGTTCTATTTTATTTTTAGGGTTGTTTATTTTTATAGTTAAATAACCGACTATCAAAATCATGCCCAATGCGCTGTTGGTACGGAAAGACTGGGATCGAATTTATATTCGAAAACCATTCCGACCAATAAATATGAATACGTCGGAGATGCTGATCGAGATGGAGCAATTGAAGACCATAAATCTTCATAAAACGGAAGAGTTACTTACAATCTCTGGCTGATCCCCAGAGGTATACTGTGATTCTGTCGTTGCTGAAATCTATGGATTGCAAGGACTACTTGCTACTGATCTATAGGGTAATTCCTAGGATGTGGTAGGAGAGTTCCTTCGGTTCATCCTGTTCCTGGATGACTAATATGGACGATGTGAATGATGGCCAGATGTTTCAAAAGTCGATTATAACGTCAAGCCTCATCAACTGGGAAATGACAAAAATCGGGCAGGCATCATGGCTATGTGGGTCGCTCCCATTAGGGTGTATAATCACCTATCTAGAGAAATTCCTTTTGCTTCTTTAATCTATCGATGTTGTCCCTTTCGGGAAACAGTGGTTTGAGCCCAACCGTTGGTGATGTACATTCGATACACTCAAGCGAAATGAGTGGTCGGTCATATGTGGGCCGGGTTGCAAGACATTCTTGTTGAATCCAGTGTATTCCCCTCTAGAGATACACTATCAGCAGGTGGTCCCATACCTTGTCATAGTCGGAATCCAATCTCCAATAAGCGCCCATGGTTTTGTTTGTATACTCTATATGTGGAGCGTGAGATGCAAGCATTCTGCTAGATTCTATTTACTTGTATTTAGACACTATTATAATATCAAAAAAATATTGATTTCAAAAATGTTTTGGGTTATCGTAAGGTAAAAGCCGTCCATGTAACGACCCGCATTCTACGCATCGAAGGATCATAGAATATTTATTTCTTTCTCATACGAAGTCGTATAGCCATGTAACTTTGGGAGACAACTATTGGGGTCATTTCCCATTTCCATGATTTTTGCCGATTTTTAAATGACCGTTTTGCCCCTAGCTGATCTTGTTTCGACCATAACTTTTGATTGGAAAGGATTTTTGACCTGAAACTACTTCCATTAGATCTGGATGATGGTTTACCTTTCCGTAGAGTGGTCATATGTGAAAAACGGACTTACCGTTTGGGAGATATGGCTGAAATATGGTTTAGAAGGCGAAAAACTGCTTAATCGGGCCAAATGAGGTGATTAGTGAATGGGCCCATAACCCATTTCGGGATTAGGGTTATGGGGAGGCAGAAATGAGTTAGGTTTTCATTTCGTTTCAATTTTCTAGCCACCATTTACTTCCTACGAACCCTAACAATGGCCTCCAACATCTAAAATCATCTCTAATCACCGTTTAATCAAGGATTAAGCTTAGCAACATCAAATCAAAGGGAAATAGCACCAAATCAAGGTCGGAACTGCTGTATAGCCTTGGGGACAACGCCAAACAGAATATAATTTCAGATTTGGCATTTTTTTTGTGTCTAAGGTGAGTGATTTGCATAGTTCCTATGGTTAAAAAGGGGTAATTAATGTTAATTAGCGAATTTAAACATGATTAAATTCTGGAAAAATATTTATAAATTTCGAAATATTGTTTTAGGCCTCTGTTAGAAATTTGGGTTAATCTGGTTAAGTTTTACTAAGCCTATCTTTAGTTTTGCTTAAACATGCTTAAGGGAAAATATGGGATTTTGGCTATGTTTGATCTGGTTTAACCTATCAAATTATTGTTTTGGTGTTTGTGGTCAATTAAACAAGTTGCTATGACTGTATGGTATGCTCTGTGATTTTCTAGAAGTGTTAGATTGGTCGAAAGCGCCGTCGAATGGCGCAAACAGTTCGCTGGACAAAGTGCAGGAAAAATACAGAGACCGGATCGGATCGCCCCCGTATGTCACGAACCGACCCCATCTCCGACTCGATCGTGACCATCATTCCACGAACCGATGCTTCGAGCTGTGCTTTCAACCACAAGCTGATTTATGTGCCACGATCCGAACTGATGTGCCATCACGAACTGGACAGGATGTCTTCCACGAGCCAACAGGAGAACCACGAGCTGAAGCATGGAGCACGACCTAAACCCAATAGGTATCCTCCGATCCGACCCGAAGGGCTTGTCACGAATCGAGATGTTGAGCACGAGCAGGGAGGGAACGAACCGAACCAACTTGGGTAGGGAAATCCGACCAACCCGATGTGGATGGTCACAGACAGGACAACTTCGAGGAGCACGATCTGAAGCATAGTGAAGAGGAGCATGCCGAACCGATCCGGAGATGATGACCAAAACCCGAGATGCAAAGGTAGTCCAAATAGGAAGTAGAAATCAAGATTCAGTTGGGAACCAATGAGTTAACTTCATGAGTTGGGCTTTGCTGCGGGACGTGTGCTGAGGGGTTATCGACGTCTATAGCTTTGATTCACCACCATGACGGATGTTAGGCTACATATCAATGCAGTAGGGTAGTTACTACTTCATGGGGCAGAGTGATCGTAGCAAGGCTATGAGCCAGTGCAGTGGAGCCGTTATGACTCCATGGGGAAGAGTGGACATAGCAAAGGATTAGTGGCTATGAATCAGTGCATTGGGGTTGTTATGACTCCATGGGGCAGAGTGATCATAGCAAGGAATTGGGTGATCAAAGTGGTAGATATCGTATGCTTTATGCATTGAGTGAGAGATGTGAGGATGGTTGCTATGCTTGATTGTTTGCCATCACTATGACATGCACACCCCACCCCCGTATTCTTTACACCACATGTTAATGGCACCTTAGAGTATTGTACGGTATGTTGTGCTAACTCTTTGGTTGCAGATCCAGGTTCATGTATGGTTTAGTATACCTGTTATTGTTCTGTTTTGCTACTTATCGCTTATCTCAGACTTTTGTTTGACCCAGAGTTTTATGTCTCTTCTTATTACTCTGGGTTCTCTTAAATGGGCAGACTAGAGACAGGTTAGCTGGTTGTACACGAGTAGTTGTCCGGAGACGAGAAGGAGGCTTACACGTACTATTCTTTATATATTCTCGCTGTGTCGCTGCGGGTCACTACTTTGGGCATTAGTAGTGTACCTTTCCTTTCTTTTGCTTTAGAGACAGTTTTAAAGTTGTAATAATGATAAAGGGGAATATAAGCTGTATTTGGATTTTCCACTGCTGAGATGTTTAGTTTTCAGCTTATGCACTGTCTCGCCTGTTTATGTCAAAGTATGTTATTATTATATTTTATTCCATGCGCTGTGAGATATGCTACAGGTTCCTTGTTGGTTCAAATTCCTTACCTTTCCTTTCTTTGACGACCGTCCTGTGCTGGTTGGGCATCGGCACAACGCACTTTCATTGGGAATGTCGCTGGTGCGGGGCGGGCCGTCACATTTTGTATCAGAGCTCTAGGTTGCGTAGTTAACCTAGGGGAAGACATAAGGGGGAGATAGTACGTATATGAGAGCGCGTATTTGTGATATTTTGGTTTTCAAAAGCTATATATATATATATGTATACTATTAGTATATTTAAGGATGAAGTATCGTTGCACTGGCACCACTGAAGAGATGGTTAATCATTTTCTCCTTACAGATTGAACGATGAGCTGATATACTAGGGGTAGCGGTAGAGGAGCTAATAATGGGAATGCTCCTTATATGAGGACGATGTTCACTGACTTCATAAGAGAGATGCTTAGAAATGTGCAAAGAGCAGTTCCCAATGCTGCAAATGGTGGTGGTGCAGGGCGCTTAGGGCCGATTTCGCCAAGCTTTGCAAGGATTACACTAGTCTTGGTGGGAAGCCGTTCCACAGAATGGAATCGGCCAAAGAAGTTCAGGATTGGTTGGATACCTGTGAGCGTATCTTCAAAGACTTGGGTATCGAGGATGTGATGAAGAGGAAGTTAGCATCCCGTCAGCTGCACGGACGGGCAATGAATTGGTGGAATGCTATTAAGGCAGCTACTCCAGAGGATCAAGTTACATGAGATCAGTTAAAGGCCCGATTCAGTGATAAGTTCATCTCAGCTGCCCAGAAGTCAGAGTTGTTTAGGAAATTTCTGGAGCTTAAGCAGAATGGTAGGGCAGTCTCGGAGTACATTACATAGTTCGATACTTTATCGAAGTATGGATTATCTCTTATCGACACTCCCGAGAAGGAGAACGAGAAGTTCATAACTGGTTTGGATGGATACTTGGGGGAAAGGCTTATTAACCACATCGATGAGACGTTTGAATCGATTGTAGGGAAAGCATTAAGGTCAGAGAGTCTTTACCCCAAGACGAAGACTGAGGTTGCATCTGCAGAGGCGCCAAAGCAGCAAGCAAGCGGTGGAGGCAAGAATGGTTCTCAGAATAAGAGAAAGCAGAATCATACCAAGGATGGACAGAAGAAAAAGAATAAGAAAGATGTTGAGTGCTTCAGCTGTGGTAAGAAGGGCCACTATGCCAAAGAATGTCGGGCCAAGCTAGCGGATAGAAAGTGCTTCAACTGTGGCCAAATGGGACATCACAAGGACAAGTGTCCGCAACCCCCAAAAGAAAAGCGGATTGTGAAAGCATATGCTATCAATGTTGTTCCTTCTTCGTCGAGTGCCCCAACTGCGACGGAGAAAGGAAAGAATATCGTCATTCAAGGTATGCTTTTTGTTTATGATGTTCCTGTTCGAGTATTGTTTGATACCGGAGCTTCCCGTTCCTTCATATCTAGTGACCTGGTAGATAGGTTGGGATTGGAACCCGAGATAGTCGATAGACCTTTAGCAGTGACGAAGCCGATTGGTGGTTCGACTAGCCTTTGTATGATTTGTCGTAATGTAGTCTTATCAAGTCATGGATGCATGTTTGTTTGTGATTGCTTTGTTTTGGGCTTTACTAGGTTTGGCATTATTTTGGGAGTCGATTGGCTCCAAAGATACGGGGTGGTGGTAGACTATGAGGGCTTTTTGGTGACAGTTAGAGCGGATGATGGGCGGAGGGTGGTGTTTGGTGGTCTACCTAGTGATGGGGTAATGGCTAGTTTTCTAATTTCCCTCGACATCCCACATGATGAGTTGTCAGATGTGCCCGTGGCTGGCCAGTATCCGGACGTCTTCGAGGAAGTGACCGGACTTCCACCACATCGGGAGATTGAGTTCCGTATTGATTTAGTGAAAGATGTCAGACCTATAGTGATGCCACTTCGTCGTATGGCGCCAAGGGAACAGCGAGAGCTCGGGGTGCAAGTAATCGATCTTTTGAAGAAGGGATTTATCAGAAGAAATGTTTCTGAGTGGGGAGCACCAGTTGTGTTTGCTACCAAGGCATATGGTTCCCTTCGTTTGTGTGTGGACTACCGCGAGTTGAATAAGGTGATGAGGAAGAATAAGTATCCTCTACCACGGATAGATGATTTGTTTGATCAGTTGAGTGGCGCGAGGGTGTTCTCCTAGTTGGATCTCGCGACAGGTTTTCATCAGCTTAGAGTGGAAGCTGAAAGTATAGCTAGAACGACATTTCGGACGCCGTCTGGATTCTATGAGTGGTTGGTCATGCCATTCGGGTTGACCAATGCACCAACATATTTTGTGGATCTTATGAGTAGGGTATTCAGGGATCAATTGAATAAGTTTGTTCTTGTGTTCGTAGATGATATCTTGGTTTATTCAAGGACAGAGGAAGAACACAAGGAACATTTGAGGATAGTGATGGAGGTGTTGAGAAAACACTAATTGAAAGCAAAGTTTTCTAAGTGTCACTTCTAGAGGAGGGAAGTGAGATTCTTGGGCCATGTTGTTTCAGAGAATGGTATTGCCGTGGACCCTGCGAAAGTGGCTACGGTACAAGATTGGTCTATGCCCAAGAATGCAACGAACATAAGAAGTTTCTTGGGATTAGCTGGATATTATCGTAAGTTTATCCAAGACTTCTCCAAAATAGCAGCACTGTTGACTCAGTTGACCAAGAAGAATCAAGCTTTCGTCTGGGACGAAAAGTGTGGGAATGCACTCAAGAGTCTAAAGGAAAACTTGACATGTGCACCAGTATTAGTCATTCCTAAGGGGAATGAAGAGATGACGGTATACACGGATGCTTGTGGTACCGGACTAGGTGTTGTATTGATGCAAGGAGGTAGGGTTGTAGCTTATGCTAGCCGGCAACTGAAACCGCATGAGAAAAGATATCCTACCCATGATTTGGAATTGGCAGCGATCGTGTTCGCATTGAAGATGTGGAGACATTATCTCTTGGGAGAAAGATTCGAGTTGTTTACCGATCATAAATCATTAAAATATCTTTTCCCTCAAAAGGATCCAAATCTCCGACAGCAAAGATGGTTAGAATTCTCGGCTTCCTACGATTTCGATATCGCATACACACCAGGAAAGGGCAATGCGGGAGTTGATGCATTGAGTACAAGACATGCCAGTTTAGGGGCTATGTTTCTTAAGTGGAAGCAACTGGAGTACATCGTTGGGTATGATTTCACACCATAGTGCGAATTGGATCCAGAAGTATTAGCAAGTTTGACGGTCAGACCCACTTTAATTGAACGGATTGGTTCCAGTCAGAGGGACGATCCTAACTTACTGAAAATCATCTCCAAGTTAGGGATGGGCATCGATGAGGAGATGAACGAGTATGGGCTTGATCGAGATTAATGGCTTAGAAAGAATGGAAGACTAGTTGTACCCAATGTCAATGGATTGAGAGATGAAGTGCTTAGAGAATGTCATCACTCAAAACTGATTATACACCCCGGTGGTAACAAGATGTATTGAGACATGAAGCAGACCGACTACTGGGAAGGGATGAAAAGAGACGTTGGGAAGTTTATATCTAAATGCATGAATTGCCAGCTAGTTAAAGCTGAGCAAAAGAAGCCTAGTGGTTTGTTGCAACCATTAGAAGTTCTAGAATGGAAATGGGAACAAGTCTCAATGGATTTCATTGATGGGTTACCAAGGACTAGGTTGGGCCTTGATAGCATTTGGGTGATTGTGGACCGATTAACTAAGAGTGCAAGGTTTATACCCGTCAAGTCGAATAGAATGGCAGCTAAGTTAGCGGAACTATATATGAAGTGGGTAGTGAGATTTCATGGAGTACCTAAAGGAATTGTGAGTGACCGAGATCCGCTGTTTACTAGTGGATTTTGGAAGAGATTACAAGAGGCGTTAGGATCAGAATTACATCTCAGTACCACGTATCATCCTCAAACCGACGGTCAGACAAAGAGGGTGAATCGAGTATTAGAAGATCTCTTGAGAGCTTGCATATTAGATTTTGGTGGATCATGGGATGACCATTTGCATCTAGTAGAGTTTGCATATAATAACAGTTATCAATCCAGTATTGGTATGGCTCCATTTGAAGTTTTGTACGGAAGATCGTGCAACTCATCATCATGTTGGCTGGAAACCGGTGAGAAATTTGTGCATGGCGCAGATGTAATAAGAGAAACCTCAGATAAGATTAAGATTATCTGACAGCGAATGAAGGCTGCCCAAGATAGACAGAAGAGTTATGCTAATAAGAGGAGAAGAGATTTAAAGTTCTCCATTGGCGACTTGGTGTTTGTCAAGATTTCTCCGTTAAAGAGTGCGATACGATTTGGCAGGAGAGGCAAGTTAACACAAAAATTTGTTGGACCATTCCCAGTTCTCGAGCAAATTGGGAATTTGGCATATAAAGTTGAATTACAGAGAAGATGGCAGGAGTTCATAACGTATTTCATGTTTCCCAGTTAAGGAAATTCGTGCATGATCCCCATATGACTATTTAACTGGATCAGTTGGACGATATCGAGGTTGAACCCGAGGCGGTTGGGAACCGCAGACCTGTGCGTATTGTTGGGAACGATATGAAGCAACTTCGAAGGAAGGCGGTGAAACTAGTCAAAGTTCAGTGGGGTGATGATGAGGAAGACTGTACTTGGGAAACAGAGGAGCACATAAGGAGGAAGTATCCATAACTCTTTTCCTCGTAAGATTTTTATATCGGTATAGTACTCCTTTGTTAGTAAACTGCATGCTAGGATAGGCTTGTTGTGTTGTTTTGTATGCTTTACTGTTTTGTTAATGATTGGTAGGCATGCGGGATCCTTTGTATGTTTTGGGTTAAGGAATTTCTGGGACGAAATTTCTTAAGGGGGGAAGAATGTAACGACCCGCATTCTACGCATCGAAGGATCGTAGAATATTTATTTCTTTCTCATACGAAGTCGTATAGCCATGTAACTTTGGGAGACGACTATTGGGGTCATTTCCCATGTCCATGATTTTTGTCTATTTTTAAATGACCAATTTGCCCCTAGCTGATCTTTTTTTGACCATAACTTTTGATTGGAAAGGAGTTTTGAGCTGAAACTACTTCCATTAGATCTGGATGATGGTTTACCTTTCCATAGAGTGGTCATATGTGAAAAACGGGAGATATGGATGAAATAGGGTTTAGAAGGTGAAAAACTGCTTAACCGGGCCAACTGAGGTGATTATTGAATAAGCCCATAACCCATTTCGGGATTAGGGTTATGGGGAGGCTGAAATGAGTTAGGTTTTCATTTCATTTCAGTTTTCTAACTGTCATTTACCTACTAGGAACCCTGGCTAACAATGGCCTCCAACATCTAGAATCATCTCTAATCACCGTTTAATCAAGGATTAAGCTTAGCAGCATCGAATCAAAGGGAAATAACACCAAATCAAGGTCGGAACTGCTATATAGCCTTGGGGACAGCGCCAAACAGAAGATAATTTCAGATTTGGTTTTTTTTTGTGGCTAAGGAGAGTGATTTGCATAGTTCCTCACTAATTATGGTTAATTAAGGGTAATTAGTGTTAATTAGCGAATTTAAACATGATTAAATTCTGGAAAAATATTTATAAATTTCGAAATATTGTTTTAGGCCGCTATTAGAAATTTGGGTTAATCTGGTTAAGTTTTACTAAGCCTTTCATTAGTTTTGCTTAAACATGCTTAAGGGAAAATATGGGATTTTGGCTATGTTTGATCCGTTTTAACCTAACAAATTATTGTTTGGTGTTTGTGGTCAATTCTACAAGTTGCTATAACTGTATGGTATGCTCTATGATTTTCTAGAAGTGTTAGATTGGTTGAAAACGCCGTCGAATAGCGCAAATAGTTCGTCGGACAAAGTGCATGAAAAATACAGAGACTGGATTGGATCGCCCCCATGTGTCACAAACCGACCCCATCTCTGACCCGATCGTGACCATCATTCCACGAACCGATGATTCGGGCTGTGCTTTCAACCACGAGCTGATCTATGTGCCACAATCCAAACTGATGTGCCATCACGAACCGGATAGGATGTCTTCTACGAACCAACAAGAGAACCACGAGCTGAAGCATGGAGCACGACCCGAACCCAATGGGTATCCTCCGATCCGACCCAAAGGGCTTGTCATGAATCGAGATGTTGAGCAATAGCAGGGAGGGACAGAACCGAACCGACTTGGGTGGGGAAATCCAAATCAACCCGATGTGGATGATCACAGACAGGACTACTTCGAGGAGCACGATCTGAAGCATAGTGAAGAGGAGCATGCCGAACCGATCCGGAGATGATGACCAAAACCCGAGATGCAAAGGTAGTCCAAATAGGAGGTGGAATTCAGTATCCAGTTGGGAACCAATGAGTTAACTTCATGAGTTGGGCTTTGCTGCAGGACGTGTGCTAAGGGGTTGTCGACGTCTATAGCTTTGATTCACCACCATGACGGATGTTTGGCTACGTATCAGTGCGGTGGGGTAGTTACTACTTCATGGGGCAGAGTGATCGTAGCAAGGCTATGAGCCAGTGCAGTGGAGCCGTTATGACTCCATGGGGCAGAGTGGACATAGCAAAGGATTAGTGGCTATGGATCAGTGTAGTGGGGTTGTTATGACTCCATGGGGCAGAGTGATCATAGCAAGGAATTAGGTGATCAAAGTGGTAGATATCGTATACTTTACGCACTGAGTGAGAGATGTAAGGATGGTTGCTATGCTTGATTGTTTGCCATCACTATGACATGCACACCCCACCCCCGTATCCTTTACACCATATGCTAGTGGCACCTTAGAGTATTGTACGGTATGTTGTGCTAACTCTTTGGTTGTAGGTTCAGGTATAGTTTAGTATGCCTGTTATTGTTCTGTTTTGCAGCTTATCGCTCATACCAGACTTTTGTTTGACCCAGAGTTTTATGTCTCTTCTATTACTCTGGTTCTCTTAAATGGGCAGACTAGAGATAGGTTAGCTGGTTGAACACGAGTAGTTGTCCGGAGACGAGCAGGAGGCTTACACATACTATTCTTTATATATTCTCCCTATGTCGCTACTGGTCACTACTTTGGGCATTAGTAGTGTACATTTCCTTTCTTTTGCTTTAGAGATAGTTTTAAAGTTGTAATAATGATAAAGGGGAACATAAGTTGTATTTGGATTTTCCGCTGCTGAGATGTTTAGTTTTCAGCTTATGCACTGTCTCGCCTGTTTTATGTCAAAGTATGTTATTATTATATTTTATTCCATGTGCTGTGAGATATGCTACAGGTTCCTTGTTAGTTCAAATTCCTTACCTTTCCTTTCTTTGACGACCGTCCCGTGCTGGTTGGGCATCGGCACAAAGCACTTTCATTGGAAATGTCGGCTGGTGCGGGGCGGGCCGTCACAGTCCGTATTTATGTATGGATTCGGTCTTACGATTATCTTTTCTTTCGAAAGGATTTTAACTTTAAAATCAAGTTGGACGATATTATAAACTAGTGAGTTTTTCTCACTCTGGTTTACCAGACTGTCCCAGTATTTGTAATGCTCGGGTTAGACCGGGATGTACAGGTGTAGGTTATCGGAAGCTGTGGAGTCCAGTGACAAGCGGAAGGTGTTCAGACGTATGATATTATCCGGTAATATTCCACTATGTATTATATATATGAGGACAGAATATTATAACTATCCAAGTGTATTAATGTATTTTGATGTTGTAAGTATTATTTCAAGCTCTCAATAAAGTTAACTCTATATTATATTTTGTTCCGCTGCGATGTGAAACTCTGTGTTGTGTTCGTTCTTCTTATTCTTCTATTCTAATATTCTTTCTTTCTTATCTCACCCTCTAAATTCTTTTTAATAACTATTTGTGTTTTCGATTCTTGGGTTCTGACAAGTAATAAAAGATCTGTATTATTATCGGAATTCGAGCTTGAATTCTCGCAGGTCGTTGCAGTGGTATCAGAGCAATGGTTTAGTAATAACCTTGGCTCTGTGGTATAACTCGATAGAAATTGGGTTAGTAATACCCTAGATCGAGATTGAGTGTATGTGTGTGTGTGTGTGTGTGTGTCTATATATATATGAGAGCATATTTCTAGATTTTATACAAACATTTTGTATTGTGTTGTTTGATCGGTTCAAATTGAACTGGCAACTGATACAATATTGTTTTGTAAAGAGGGTAAATGAAATAATTTTCCCAAAATATATTTTCATATATAAAGGAAATAATTTTCTCAAATGGTTGAGATATTGGTGTGTTTGATTGATTTGAATGGAAATTCAAATTAGATTTGAATGGTTTAATAAAACCAAAAGGGAATTTAAATTATGGAATTTATGGATAAGAATTTAATATGGAATTAAATAAACTAGAATTTAACAAAGATAAGTTAAATAAAATTTGAAAGGAAAATGGTAAGATTTAGTTAAATTGATTGTAATTGCGAAATATTTGTTTGTTGAATGACAGATTGGCTAAATAATTAAATTCATCAACAGTTGAGAATGAATTGAAAAATAGGAAGTAAATCTCAATATAATAAATCTGAGAATCTAATCACTCGTGAAATGAAACTGAGATAATTTAATCATGTATATGTTATTGGCATTTCATATTAAGTAGTGCAGGATTGGAAACGAAGGGATAATTAGTTATCATGCTTCATGATTTGAGTATTGGTTGCCCGACAAATAGGCAAACCTTAATTATATTGATTGGTGATTGATTTTATAACCCTAAGTTGGGTAGCCACTTGGCTTTGATTTTCTGTTGATCAATGGGAGGCCCGGAGTGGCGGGTTGTTGTTATTTGGATCGAACAGTACAGAGGAGGTGCTGGCGAATTTTTCTTAAATATTTGAAACTCAGTATTTTTGAAAATATTTTCTTGTAATTATTTTGTAAATAAATTGGGTTTACAACATTCTTCATACTTAGCAATTTCGGGGACGAAATTCTTTAAAGGGGGAAGAATGTAACGACTCGGATTTTTTGATTATTTGAATTCGAATATTCAAATTGGTTTAAATATTATATTTGGGAATATTAATGGATTTAATATGGAATCCGTTTTTAAAAGACGATTGGATGATTATATTTATAATTATATTAAAACAAGCTCGTAATGGCATGGTAGTTCGTAATATTGAGTTTTGAACTTCAATTGAATATACAAGATCCGATATAAGTCGGATTTCTGCGAAACAAGAAATGTTGGAATCTTGTTGATTATAATTTTCATATGGGAGAGAAAAATATAGATTTCGTGTTATAGATTGTTAGTTATGTCCAAATCAAAATTTGAAATAGTTGCTATGGAAATCGTTTCTAAATTATAACGTTTATTAAAAAAATTAAATGAGGATTTCTATAAATTTCAAATATCTTTTAACTTGGAAATATTAATGATAAGTTATAATTTCAAATTAGTTGAATTTAAAGTTGTATGTTATTTTAATTGGATATATAAACTTAAATCATTTTCGTGTATAAGTACTGATTATTTGATTTTTATCTACACTTTGTTACTTCAATGGTTTCAGATCGTCTGATCATGCCTAATAGAGTTATTAAAAGAATAGCCCAATCTTACACATTTTATATTGCAGATTACAGCGCTAGAAAATTTTGAACTGTCTACAGTTTTAAAACATCCAATCATGTAGTATTGGTACAACATTTGGGCATTTTAATGCGGTGTGTACCAAATTACATATGTTTAAATTATGATATTATAAACCTTTTTGCAATGAGTTAACACTCCGTCTTCGTCATTCAAATCTAATAACCCCTCTCTAACCTTTCCATTTCTTTTATTACATTATACTAGTTCTCTTGCATGAAGAAATAGGCAAGTTATCAAGTATCATCATCATCATTGCTATCAACATATAGAAATGAATTCAGAACTACTAAATTACTAAAATCAATCACAACTAGTAATTCATAAGTTAATAAACATGAAAGAGTTTTGATGCTAATAATCATGTAGCAGTTTCCTGTAGAAGTACAACGCCACCCTATGTACTGTATACTGAACCATGCACTGTCCCTCCTTCGCAAAAAAATAAAAAATAAAATGCCAATAGTTGTTTCTTACCGCTAAAGCTGCACATATAAATCTATATTTTCATTTCCCCATTTTCTTCAACGCAGTAAAAATAAGACCAAACATAAAAAAAAACAAGTACATGCATTATATTGTTTCAGAATAAGGATTCCTTTATGCCTGAGTATTATTGTCAGGTAGTTGAATTAGAAGCTAATGTATCTTTATATTAATTAAAGGTATTTATTTTTGAAATCAAATATTGAACCCATTTTATTCTTTACTTACACTTATCGAGTATATCATACTATAATACACTTCAAATACATTCATTTTGTTTAAACAGCAGTCAAGTACAATACCTACGGTCCTACACTAAACCTATAAAGTTATATAATATTTCCAGATCAATGTTTTACACAACGGTGTACATTTTTGGGGCCTAATCAAATAAAAGAGATACAGCCATGCACATGCAATTGCAAGGTACCGCTAATACAGTGAAATAATAAACAAACCAATTGTTTGCCTTGCGCTCCACACATTCAGTTCCTTGCACCCGACACCACTGTTTCCTTGCACCCCACGTAACCGTGCTCTCCACAGTATCTCATCCTATAAATAACTCTGCCTTTGTTCACTATTCTTCAACCCAGCGCCCAAAAAAAAGAAATAAACTCTTTTCCCACGTTAAACCCAGCACCGTTCAGTACAAACAAAAACAACAACTTTCCAAAAAAATATATATATACTTTATTCAAACAAGAGAGAGAGAGATGGGAGGATTAATCGCTTCGAACTGGAGTGTTGTATGGTAGCCAGAAGGTGGCAAGACTAGAGCAGCTCGTGGAGGTTTGGGCCGCTCAGGCGGAGGGCGTCGGTAGGTGCTGAGGTAGGATGCGGTGTGGGCAATCGGTGGGAGCGACTTTGGCTTGGGTAAGTTGTTCGTCTTTTTCAAAATGAGGAGTCTCTCTGGAGTTTGGGTTCATTCGTTTTGATGGGAAGGAGCAATATGGGTCCGGGTTTTCAACGCAGTGGGCTGAGCTTTTATTTAAACAAAAAAAGGAAAGAAAAGAACTTGTGGAAGCAGGAAACTAAAATGGAGAGTGGGGAAGAACATGAGTAAGAATGTGGCAACTGGGGAATATGAACATCTCCCCTGTAGCTTGCGGTTCCTATTTAGGCGTGGGCCGACAAGTTGGTTTGGGCTGCTTTTAATTAAAAAAAATCAAGAAGGTAGGAGCAGATGAGCTGCTAACGTGGTGTGAAAGAACAAGTGTTCACGTAGAAGGAAAATGTAAAGAAGGAATGAAAGGGGGACAGGAGTTGAATGTTGAGAAGCATGGACATGGTGGTTGCAAAGTTTGAGCGTAAAGAAGTTAATATGGGAAAGGTGAAAACATACCTGGGCATAAAAAGAAAAGGGACGTGGAAGGTTATCATGTTGGTCTTGTGAATGATGGGGTGGACTGAAACAAGAAGAAGAGAAAATGTAGGAATGGATTGCTGAAGCAAGTAAGAAACACGGTTTAGACTTGAGATGGGGGATGGTTGTGTTCTTTCCAATGCAAAGTCAAACAAAAAATGTTGGGGGGATGGATCCACCTTGCATGCGACAGTAAATAAAAGTGAGGAGGAACAAGAATAGAGGAACAGTGGGAAGTTATCAAAGCAGCATGATGAAGCTTGCTTGAACAAGTACAGAAGAAATATTTCGTCCATTTAAGGGTAAGATTGTTTAAAGTTAATATATATATATATATAACATATTAGTTAATTAGTTAATCTGTTAATTGATTTAAAATCAGACTGCTAAAACTATTTAACGTATAACTCGTACTTACAGTATCAGAATGGAATAACACCAGAAGTAGTGGAACGGTATAAACGAATGCTATGGTCTGGAATTGGTCTAGTCAAAGAGGAAGCAGCTGGAATTCAGCTAAATTAAACGCTGTTTTAATTTAACTAAAGTGAACTGTTCCAACGACAAACGAACCCAGGTGAGTTAAACTCACTCAGTTTTCCCATTTATATTTTATATAAACTAGGTTTTAATATTTGTGTGATATGGATGTTATTCATTGACTAATTAACAATCGTTTGGTTGTTTGTTGAATATTTTTAAATTATGTAAATTAAACGGTTGTTTAATTTAAATGAAACGAAATCGGTATTTTAAGGATTAATTCCAATAGAGGTAACTTCCCTCGTTGGTTACATTATAATAATATAAACATTTAAAATTGAATTGAATGCTTGAATTGTGGGTTGTTGACCGTTACAAGTTGAATTAATTATTCACGTTTATTATAAATTGTCGTACTGAATACAGGGAAGAACGGCTTGGAGTAATCAAACCAGAGTCCTCAAACTTATTGTTTATTTTCATGTTATATCACCTGTATTTTTTAACCAATCTGATTGGATGATGGATTGATTATTGATTGTTTAACCCTTGGTATTAACCAGTGTGAAATATTGGTCGAGTACTGGGTAGTAGATGGCCTAAATTATACGTCGTTTTTACAAGAATGATTTACCAAGATCTATCGTGTGCGACGCACACGCCTCATCTTAATTAGTAAATGGTTTACCAAAATATGCCGTGTGCGAAGCACGTGCCTCAGCTTAACTATGAAATGATTGATAAAGCTAATTGTTATATTACTAGAATTGTTAAATAAGTGGGTAAGTATTTATGTAACAATTAACAACTCAGATTAATTATTTTTAAGTAGAAATCGAAGTTAGTAATGAATGTAAATCGAATTTCAAAGTGAGTTTATGAACGGGTTTATATTTAAACCAAGTTGGGTCAATTAAGTTTTAAAAGAGATTTTTAGCTAATGCGTAAGCTTGAAATAACTGCTTGAATTAAGAAGGGGAAATCGAGACGAAAAGGGTTTATATTAAACCAGAATTGTATAAACGAGATTATAAAAGGAGATGGGAAGTTAAAGCGTTAATTTTAAATTAACGTTACTTTATGATGGTATTAAGTAGAATGGATGAGTTTTTGAAATAAAATTTCCTAAGGGAAATGATTGAAAAAGTTTAGAAAAGGATTATTGTAATTTAATTTGGTAAAAAGTCGAGTAATAGAATTTACAATAAAGGTCCGAGTAATTAAATAAATACTTTATAAAGGTTGGTGATTTATCAATCATTTACTAAATCAATGGATTTAGTAATAATGATATATTTAAAAGGGGAGATTTCAAAAGTAAGATTGTCTTATGAAACCATATTTTAAGTAAATAATGAAATGGTAACTGTTGGTATTAGAATGGATATGGGTTTTCGAATTACAATTCATATTTATCTTAAGATAAGAATGACGTTGATCTAGGTCTGAGAGGTAAGTAGAATAACCCAACTAGAACGACTTCAGGGTTATCGAAAGATGGTATTAGTTGTAATGGTAAAAGTGTTAGAAGAGATTTATTTTTGAGAATATACAATGCCACATTATTTGAAAGATTTGAGGATAGATAGAGAGATTCCAAATTATAGGAAATAAAAGATTTTGAAGAAATGTATAATGATATTTCCAAAGTAGCGGAAATTAAGAGGGGCTTGAGAATATGGAATGATATTTCCATAATAAAGAGATAAAAAGGGATTTGTGGAAGTATAATGATATTTTCAGAAGTAAGGCGATGAGATGTAAAATAAGGATAAATGACGATTATTTTGTTTCTAATAACGGAAACAAAGGAGATTGGGTAACGATTGTTTTACGATGATAAGTGGAATCGATTTCCAATTATAAATGATAAGTGATAGTAAATGTTTTGAAGTAGTAGTTAACTTGAATTTGAATATGGTTTTAAGATATTTTTCCAAATATATATATAAATGATTTTAAGATATTAATATATTAAACATGATTTGAGAACATTAATATAATAAAAGGAAATATTATTTTTAGTGGCCAAGTGATACTGTGTACTCTACCCATGGTTCTATTTTATTTTTACAGTTGTTTATTTTGATAGTTAAATAACCGACTATCAAAATCATGCCCAATGCGTTGTTGGTACACAAAGACCGGGATCGAATTTATATTCGAAAACCATTCCGACCAATAAACATGAATACGTCAGAGATGCTGATCGAGATGGAGCAATTGAAGACCAAGATCTTCATAAAAGGGAAGAGTTACTTACAATCTTTGGCTGATCCCCAGAGGTATACTATGATTCTATCGTGGCTGGAATCTATGGATTGCAAGGACTACTTGCTACTGATCTATACGGTGATTCCTAGGATGTGGTAAGAGAGTGCCTTCGGTTCATCCTGTTCCTGGATGTCTTATATGGACGATGTGAATGATGGCAAGATGTTTCAAAAGTCGATTATAACCTCAAGCCTCATCAACTGTGAAATGACTAAAATTGGGCAGGCAGCATGGCTATGTGGGTCACTCCCATTAGAGTGTATAATCACCTATGTAGAGAAATTCCTTTTGCTTCTTTAATCTATCGATGTTGTCCCTTTCGGGAAACGGTGGTTTGAGCCCAACCGTTGGTGATGTACATTCGATACACTCAAGCGAAATGAGTGGTCGGTCATGTGTGGGCCGGGTCGCAAGACATTCTTGTTGAATCCAGTGTATTCCCCTCTAGAGATACACTATCGGCAGGTGGTCCCATACCTTGTCATAGTCGGAATTCTCCAATAAGTGCCCGTGGTTTATTTGTATACTATATATGTGGAGCGTGAGATGCAAGCGTTCCGCTAGATTCTATTTACTTGTATTTAGACACTATTATAATATCAGAAAATATATTGATTTCAAAAATGTTTTGGGTTATCGTAAGGTAAAAACCGTCCGAATTTATGTATGGATTCGGTCTTACGATTATCTTTTCCTTTCGAAAGGATTTTAACTTTAAAATCAAGTTGGATGATATTATACACTAGCGAGTTTTTCTCACTCTGGTTCACCAGACTGACCCAGTATTTGTAATGCTCGGGTTAGACTGGGATGTACAGATGTAGGTTATCGGAAGCTGTGTAGTCCAGTGACAAGCCGAAGGTGTTTAGACGTATGATATTATCCGATATTATTCCGCTGTGTGTTATATGTATTAGGACAGAATATTATAGCTATCCAGGTGTATTGATGTACTCTGATGTTGTGAGTATTATTTTAAGCTCTCAGTGAAAGTTATCTCTATATTATATTTTGTTTTGCTGCGATGTGAGACTCTGTGTTGTGATTGTTCTTCTTAATCTTCTATTCTAAAATTCTTTCTTTCTTATCTCACCCTCTAAATTCTTTCTAATAACTATCTGTGTTTTTGATTCTTGGGTTCTGACAAGTAATACAAGATCCGTATTATTATCAGAATTCGAGCTCGAACTCTCGCAGGTCGTTACACATTCAAATTGAATCTTCACGGAAATCATATCAGTTCAAAATCTATATAAATTTTCCTTATCAGACTAATGTTATAAGCGGAATAACGGCAAAGCCTTTTAAATTCCTCAAATAGTAAAGGTCCTCCTCCATGGAGGTTCATCTCGATTATCACTAAATTGATTTACATTCAATTCCAATTTAATTCATTAATTGGAAAACTTCACTTTGGAAAATTATATTAAATCTTAATTAAAAGATTTACAAATTCCAAACCATCTCTGCCCTTTTAGGCTGGGTTAAAGAAAAAATGCTATTTAAAACATCGTTCATGATAAACCCAAAATCAAATTTCTATTCACTTCCAATTATATTTAATAAATCGAAAAACTTCACTTTGGAAGGCTTCATTAATCTTAATTAAAAGATTAATTTCATAAACTTCATTTACAACCAGGTCTAGAAACAGTGTTATTGAAGACATCATTCGCAACAAACCCAAAATCCAATTTGATATCAAATACAAGGCTTTGAATAAAATCGTATCGACTTATATTCAATATAAAATTCTGAAACCAACAGATGCCAATAGGGAATAACAATATATCTATCTTCCAAATTCCTGAAAACAATATCTGCATAATTACGAAATCCAATGTCGAAATATTCGAAGATTATTTCCATTCAAATCCAATATCCATATATTGGGAAACTTAACTTAGTTAAGTATTTATTAACTTCAAACCGTTTCCATCACTTTTAGTTAAATAGCTCAATTTCACAAAATAGCTTTATATTATCCATAACTAAATATTTTTAGTTCAAATCACTTTTAAATCATTTATTATGATATATCATAATTTTCCCCCATTTTTAATAAATTAAAAATAGCTTCATTCATTAAATACCAATTTCAGGTCATTTACACCATAGCGCTGTTTTTATTAAAATTTGAATTTAATACATAATTAGCCATTGGATTTTAAATCTCTTCATATCATTTGAAAGCTCTTTTAATTTTGAACCAAATGATTTTCGTATCGGGAAGATCCAATAGTCGTATCAGTTAGATCCGACAATCAGATCTCTTACATCGATTTGAATTTAATACTCAAAATTCGCGGATGGTCATTGCGCGACACATCCTATTCAAAATGTTTTATTATATATAATAAAATTTCATCGATTCAATTCAAAACATATTTTATAAAATGTTTATAACTTCATTTAAAAATGATTTAGACTTCCAATTCAATTTTAAATTAAAATTGAATATTCCATATTATAACAACATTAAAATAATAATATTTTCAAAATGTAATATTTTAAAATCCAAATCTCTTGACATCCATTGTAAAAATAAATAAGATCGATGGAAAAATCAGTTCGAGTTAAAAACGTCATTCGTATACCTAACTCGAATTCACTTTTCAAATTTACTATTCGTTTGAAAATAATTCGGGAACATGCCTTTATTGATTGGAAATTTATTTCAAATCGAATCTTAGTTTTTATGAAAAAAAATTGTAATTCCTGGAATTATCTTTCTAAACCAATTTGAATATGAAATTCAAACTTTCATTTTCACCGAATATATTAATAATAAAATGTTCACATTAAATTCCGAACTAGAATGAGATGTAACCAATTACCATATAACTTGATTTATATGGATTTCACACATCACTAACATCCATATCAACTACCATCAATCAATCATTATAAGCATTTCCGTTGTTAACGCTTATATTCACAATTCAATAATACTAACAGTGAAAAATCTATAAAACATCATCCATCAACCAATAAATAAACATTGCAATCACAGAAAATCAATACATATTCAGGAATAAATATAATAATTGTAAAAATCAGTAGAGTGAGAGTTCTCACTTTGATCGGTTCAAAATCGTTAAATAACGATTGTTTTAATTGAATTAAATTGTGCGTTAAATTCATCCAAAATTTGCCACGAGCTCCAAATTCCTAGTTGGCTTCACTGCAAAGCTGTCGTCTTTACAATTCCAACACAAGTTGTTTCGTCCAATTCTGTTTCCACTTGAACAAGTTATGGGGTTATAAACATTAATTACATAATAAAGATAATTAAATATAAATTAACATAATTAACCCACGATAATTTCCTTCCTCCTTCATTTAACGTTTCCAGGCTTCGAAAAAATCGATCGTCGCCTCCAATCTCCACCAACGCATGGCCCCATGGCCTACCAGACCCTGATCCAATGCCTCCGCCTTGAAGCCGCTGACCTGCTCTCCCCACGCCATTAGCACCTCCACATTCGATCCCCCCTACGCCCTAAAAAAGGCCAGCGAACTCGATGACTTAGTGCTCGAATTTTGAGTAAAATACACCCCTAAACTTGATCATAGCAGCTAGTTTGGAAGATCTCAACGAGATTTACAATATTCAGAAGGAATATTTCGATTTCATTTTGTCGATTTTGTGAAATCAAGGATCGAATTCCAGGACATTTCGGCCATTGATCTTAAGTGGCGGCGCAGACAATTGGGGATGCTACGGTTTAGTAGAGTTAGGTTATACATAATACATATATATACATTAATATTTTATTCAATTTATTGCTTAACTATGAAGTTTAACGCTCCGAACTCCAAATGAATCCCAACTACTATCGTCCCTAGCCAATTATCCCTATTTCGGACATAATGGAATAGATTTCGCAAGCTAATTCGGTCGTTTCGATCAATCTTCTCAAAATTAAAATATACTCGATATAATGTTAAATGTTGAATTTCAACGTACGTTTTAATTTTCCACGACTACATACTAATTCCAAAAATTACAAAAATTGAAATCTAGCTATGTTTCACAAATATGGTTCTAATGAACCTGGTTTCGTCAAATTTGGAGAACGTTTGAAAATTGGTCTTAATTCTAGCTTATTGAATTTTAACTAAATTTCAACACACATTTAAGTTTACCATGCTTATATATGAATTCCAATTGACTTGAAATTTTAAACCTGACAATAATTTGGCGTTCCGCATTCGGTAAAATTGGTTTCGTCAAAAACGGAGGCTGTTTGCAAAAATGACTATTTTCTTAGGCTTATATAATACTAAAATATTAATAAATTCCATAGCAACTATTTGATATTTTGAAATAGACATAACATTCAATTTATACGATGAAATCTCAATTTTTCACATTGGTTGGAAAATTATAATTCAATATATCCTAATGTTTCTTGTTTTACAGAAATCCAACTTATAATGACTTATGTATATTTAGTTATAGTTCAAAACAAAATATTTCAACTACCGCGATGTTATGAGTTATACGTTCAAACTTCGTTTTTAATTTAAATTTCAAGTAGTTAATCTTCAAAAAAAGTCGTTTAATATTTAAAATTCATTAAATCAATTAAAATTCATATTTTAAATTGGCAAAAAATACGGGTCGTTACAATCTCCTCCACTTAAAAACTTTTCTTCCTTGAAAAGGAAGATGAAACCAAAGGTTGTTTACTTTTCAGTTTCTAAGAACTTTGCAATTTCTCGAAATTTGGCTAACACCATAAATTTCCCAAAAAAATCGCCATAACCTCCTTTGTACGGGTTGATCAGTACAACTACAACTTGCCACCCTGGGTCCCTCATCAACCAAAAAGAAACTCCAAAAGCAAAACGGCTAGCCAATCGGCTCATAAAATCATCAAACCCATTCAATACAGTAAATATGTACCTGTTTGTCGGGCATGCAATTCCTCTTCTCGACTTCCAATCAATAACCTATCCAACATATATATGTCCAAATCCAACTAATTTCCAAATCAATTTTACACTGATGTTAAATTCGACTTAACTCAATTCAATTTTTCGTTCTTATGTTGGTTTTATCATTCCATTTTTTTTACTTAACTTCACTTAAGTTAAATTCAGATTCGCTTTATTCACTATTCAATCTATTTAACTAATATTAGTTAAATTTAAAACTCAAATCATTTCCAAACACTTACTTAAATTAGTTTAAGTATATTTCGACATTCCAATTGGAATTATATATTCATCCCACTTTCGAAACTCAAACATAAACACTGATGATGATCGATCAATCAACAGAATTATCCTCAAACGACTACAATGTGATTCTATATCAATCTTGTATATTTGAGACTTCGTATATATGTCGGCTAGACGTATACATCAAAATCTTCTTATACTCTATAGTCCAATATCAACGTCAAAAAAGCACTCAAATTCTTTACGTGATAATCAGGAAGGTTATCCATATATTTTCAAAACATATTCCTTTTTGTATTCCAAGTATAATCTTTATAAACCAATTTCATTTTCAAATACGAAAATTCATTTTCTTTTATATAAATATAATACTCGTCCAACTCATTCTAGCGTATTACTAACCCCAACTCTAATGGTTTATTCTTATAGAATATTACTAATCCTATCTCTAATGAATTCTTTCATCTTGTTACAACGAGTTGTATCCCCAAAGCTTTGTAAACCAGAGATCTAATACCATTTGTAACAACCCAAAAATCTCCGCCTTTGGAATCGACCATAAGCCATACAGGTCCAATCCAAAATGATAGAAATCCTCGAATCGTTATGGGATGTAGAACATCAGAAAAGATACAAAAAACATTTCATTGCTATTACAAAAAATTTACATCAAAGTACATAATACATCAGAGTACAATAAATTAAAAACAATACACAGCGGAAATATAATTACATTCAGTGGAAGACTTTCGAATGCACTAGACACAACTTTAGCTTCAATCCAGAATCCTGCTGAATAAAATATCTGCTAAAACCAGTAGGTGGGAAACATTAAACTCTAGGTCAGTCATGGGATTGGTGTGAGAACCAAAAACAATTATTATACTATATTTTAAAGTTGGGTAAATCACGGAACCACATCGTATAACATGGAACGAATTTCCTCCATATGAATAACAATCATAAACCAATTGCAATGCATTTTGAAAAATGAAGCTATTATAATACTCAATCCCATCACACAATGCAACGCAAACATGAGAATAAAGTTTTACCTTATAATAGCCAAAAATGCTTGATATTCAAAATTCTCTTTTGTTATCACTAGTGCATAGTGTAAAAATCATTTTCACAAATAAATATATCAATCATAACAGATGTAGTGTACTACGACTACATACATAGGTTACAATTACAAACCATTAAGGTTCGTATTGGAAATTAAGTTCCATCAATGACTGAGGCTTTCTCGACACCGCTAACGGTTATCTCAAGACTCAGATGGTCCTAAAACTTCGGATCACCTTTATCTGGGTGTCCAGGATCACATGTCCCTTAACTAACTATCACATATATCGGTGTGAAATCTGGATTCCTCACCGCGGAGTTACCATTATCGGGTGCTACTGAATCCTCTCTATGGACCCTATATACACAATGGTTATGCATGGATCCTCTAGGAAACATTTGTACCATTTTTCCATCCTCGACCTAGAATCGCAGCTATGTCTGGTTCCCCCAGGAAACATCCGTTGCCATATGGGCATTCACGTGGGCTTTCACAATCCTTCATCTTACGCTAGAAATCGAGCAAAACCAATTCCAACATGCCATTTATTATCCAGCATTGGCCATTCACGAGTTGCGAGTGTAACACCCTGTAATCTTAAATATTAAGATTAACAAATTTTAAGAACACTTAATTTTTAGGAGGAGAATTAAGGAAAATGGGTTATACTATTGCATTCATCTCGAAATTCTACTTAGAATAGAGTCCAAGTTTTCATAAATCGGACTTCGTATGAGGAAGTTATGGCCTTCAGAAGTTTTAGGAATTTTATATAAATTAAAATAGTTCAGAATTAAATTCAAAATTCAAATTCAAACAAGGAAGCGGGCTGGACGGGATTTTTCCCACCCCAGGCTAGGTCGACCAAGGGTCGACCTCCCATATACGGGTCGACCTGGGGGTCGACTTAAGGGTCGACCTACCCCCTCGGGTAGATCTGAACTGTGACGATTCTGACTTGTTGCTGAGTTTTTCTGACCTGTTGCTGAGTCACTAGGGCATAGGTGGCAATTCTGGATAACTCTATCTAGTTTGAATGGTTCTGATTTGCTCTTATGATAATCTAACGGCTTATATTGATTTAAACTTCTATATAAGCACGCATAGACTCAAGCTCTAAACCCAAACTAAATTAATCTCTTAGCCTCTATGTTGTTGCTAGAATAGTTCTTCTTCTTAAAGCTTAGGAATTGCAAGTCAGGATTCTAGTACAAACGACAAACGAATTATTCTCTTCTCTAATCCGTCTTTATGAGTACAATTTCTTTCACAAAATAATTAATAAATTAATTATGATGAGTTATAATTTGGATTATGAGAACATGTCTGTTGAATCATGTGATGTTACTTAACTTTGTTAGTGAACATATGACAGTTTTGTTTACTTATGTTGGTAGATCTATTTCATATGTCCAATCACATATGTTTAACTTAATTCATTTTATGACATCAGTTTATATGCAAGTTTGGGATGTAAATCATATGCTAGTTTGTACGTGAATCTTATGCAAGTCTGTTTTTACATATGCTAGTTTATATGTGAATCTTATGCAAGTATGTATGCGAATTATACACAAGTTTATATGTGAATCAAGTATATACATATGCTAGTTTATATGTAAAACATGTGATATTAGTTTACATGTTTAAATTCATTTGCAAGTTTGTAGGAATCCTTATGCAAGTTTAGGTGAAAACCATATTCACATATGCAAGTTTAGGTGAAAACCAAATTCATATATGCAAGTTCACAATTTCATGTTTAGATCTATATTTAGTTCCATGGTAGTTTATGCAAATTTATATTCTATATGTCTATTGCCTCTGCAAGTTATTGGCTATGCAAACTTATGTTATAATTCTTATTCGCAAGTTAGATCTATTTTATGTTTATGCAAGTTGTGATGTTTCTTTTCATTTTATAAGTTAGACTATTTGCAAGTCTAACATATTTCATATTAAACGTACGAACGACGTGGGGACAATGGGAAAATATTAATTATACAAATTGTGAATTGGCATAAAATGGCTTTAAAGGCATATAATTAATTTGAGACACAAATTGGTATAATTTATATACCGGAAAAGTATGGACATAATTTAGCTGACAATTATGAACATGGATTAATTTGGAAATTATTGACAATTTGAATAGGGATAATTGATTCATATTGGGGTGAAATAATTATATGTAATAATAAACGCCTAAGACACGAGGTTAGACTCGTTTGTGGTATAAGACTGCCCGGACCCGCCCGACAAATCCAGCAACCACAAACGGTAGTCTAATGTGAGAGGTCGAAGGCATAAATTAAATGTGTAACAATTGTAAAGACACGAGGTTAGGCTTGTTTGCGGTATAAAACTGCCCGGACCCGCCCGGCAAATCTAGCAACCACAAATGGTAGTCTAATGTGAGAGGTCTTACAAGGTTACGGTTATTATGAATTAAGTATCACTTAACCAAGATAAACATGTGGTGGGACAAGGGGGTTAAATGGGTGACATGGGTGACATGTGAAATATGATTAGAAATACTTAACCAAATTGAAACATGTAGGAAGACATGAATAAGAAGGGGGTTAATGGGAAATCCTAGTGGGGACCAAGCATAGGTGGAAAGCTTGTGTCAAGCATGGGGGACCCATTTCAAACCAGTAACCTATTAAGTATCTTTGTGAGCTCGAGCTAGGTCAAGGACAGGACACGCTTACTAGGTTTGATTGTAAGAGGTCAAAACGGTTTAGCGGTGGCAACGCAAGTCCAACGGGGTCATGTGTGCGTGGGCCCGAGCTGGTAGATAAGACGTTGTTGCATCATGTAGATATAAGCCGTGCATCTTTAGTGGTATCGGGTTTCCACTTTGGGGAGTGGTACACCCCACTGTGGGACCAGAACAGGTATCTATGAGTTAGGGGGACGATCGCATGGGGGTAGTGGGTACAACTAGTGGAGATAGGGGCAGACTGCACCTATGAAGACAGCTAGGGGCACACGAAACTACCATTATGGTTATTATGTTCAGTAGGCGGGATCAACTTTCTGGGTGACTATTAATGGTGTAGTCTAGTAATTATCCTATAGTGATTAGGAGCGCGATTAACGCCAACATATTCCTCTTGTTTATTTTGTCTTGCTCATTTGCTTCATAGTCATTCCTTGTTTTACCAGTTTATGCCTTATCCTAATTACTTTAATAATTATATTGTTAAAGTTATTGGACTCGCCAGACTTTATGTTTGACCTCCTTTGTTTTTGCCTCTTTTCTTCCTTTTCCCTCTAGGTTCTCAGGGTGGAACTAGTGCTAGTGGAGCTTGATTTGGACCTCTTTCTCTCTCTTTTGGAAGTGCTTGGATTGCTGAAAGTAAAGTTCATCTTATCTCTCTTATGGCTACTTATGTTGGGGTTATGCTTTTTACTTTATGTACTCAGAAAATAATCTGTCAAGATGGATATTAAGTGTACTTGGTTTTATTGTTGGTTTTTGATGTTGTTGTAACCAAACTATTTCTCCGCTGTAATAAAAGTTGTTTTAATTTTTCAAGTACCAATATATGTATCTGTCTTGTTATATTCTGTTCTATACACCAATAATACTCCATGAAAGTTAATGCATTTCCCTTGAGAGTGACATTAATGGACGTGGCGTGTTACATGTGGTATCAGAGCTGAAGGTTACCAGAACAGATAAAAGATTTTGAAAAACTGTTTTTCAAAAGCATTTTATGAAGAAATACTTTCAGAAATATGTTTTGAGGAGAGTTTTTCAAGAGAAAAGCTTGTTTTAAAAACATAACCCCCAAGAGCCATATACTTTCCTTCGATTCTCCGTTTTGAATCTCTTCCTTTTTCTTTTCAGCATGTCTGGGTACCCGAGATACCCAAGGGCATACCGATACTAACTTGGTTCAGAAGGTATCTGGAGGCTAGGACCACCACCGCAGGCCCAGCAGACGTTCCTCCTCCCCCAGCTGCAGCCACTCCTCCTCCTCCCCCTCCCCGCGTTGATACTTTTTCGAAGATATGCAAAGACTTTCGGGCAATGGGAAAGAAACCTTTTCACGGGTCAGAGACGTTTGTTGAAGCTCAAAATTGGCTTAAGGAGGTGGAAGATTTGTTTGGTATCTTCAAGATAGAAGTTGGAAGGAAGGTCCAATTAGCTGCCTGGTTAATGAAGGACGAAACCTCGTTTTGGTGGGAGGTCACGAATGGAGAGCGTCTACTAGAGACATGGAAGGATTTCAGGCATAGGTTCAAGATGAAATTTCTCTCACAAGCGGAAGAGAATTTATACATGGAGAGGTTCTTGGCGTTGAAACAGGGGAATTTATCAGTAAAGGAGTACGTCAACAAGTTCAATCAGTTGGCGAGAATTGGCTTAGACTTGGTGAACATACCTAAAAAGAAGGCCCTGAGATTCATTAAAGGTTTGAATGAGCCACTACATGGGTTGGCTATGACCCACATTACCTTTGAGAAACTGGTTAACATGGCGCTTATGCACGAAGAGGAGAAAGGCGCTAAAGCTAATAACGCACCGGAAAAGAAAGGGGATCAAAAGAAGTCTTAGCAGCAACCTAAGAAACGTGGTAAGGATAACAATAGCAAAGGAAAGAAAAGGTTCTTTAATTATGGAACACCAGGCCATCTGAGCAAGGAATGTAGGAGGAAGAAGACTGATTGTTTCAATTGTGGTGAGGTAGGACATCTGATTACAGACTGCCTGAGCAGACAAGGGCAAGGGCAGAGGACAGGGTCTACTTCTGGAGGGTAGGTTCAGGCTCTCATGGCACCAGGGCAGGCAAGAGGGCAGGTTCATGCTCTCATAGCACCGGGACAGGAGAGAGGTAGAAACATTTATGTTGAAAGTTTGGTTTTTCTGTTTGATCATCCTATTCGTACTTTGTTTGATTCTGGCTCTTCACACTCATTTGTATCTGCTTCGTTAGTTGAAACACTGCACCTAATACTAGTCTAGTTACAGATCCCATAGTAGTCTCAAATCCTATTGGTGGTTCGGTTCATCTTTCAATGATTTGTCGGGATTTGAGAGTGTCAATCTTGGGCATTGGGTTTGAATGCAACGCCTTCATTCTTGGCTTCACGGGCTATGGGTTGATTCTAGGCATGGATTGGTCATCCAGTAATGGTGCCATCCTCGATTGTGAAAAGGGAGTGGTTAGACTTATGACTCGCCTTGGTAACACTCTCGAAATCTCTTGTAATCCCATACATTCTGTTAGAGTAGTCCATGAATACTCAGATGTATTTGAAGAGGTGAAGGTCTTACCTCCGAAGCGGGAGACAGACTTCCGCATATACCTTGTTGATAATGCAAAACCCATAGCTCTACCCGTTAGACACATGGCTCCAAGGGAGAGAAAAGAGCTCAGCAAGCAAGTCAAAGAGTTGCTCGAAAAAGGGTTTATAAGGCGGAGTATTTCTGAATGGGGTGCTCCAGTAGTATTCGCAACCAAAGCAGATGGTTCACTTCGCCTATGCGTTGATTTTAGGGAGCTAAACAAGCTGACCAAGAAAAATAGGCACCCACTTCCAAGAATAGACGACTTGTTTGATCAGCTTATAGGTGCATCGGTTTTCTCCCAACTAGATCTGGATACCGGGTTTCATCAGCTAAGAGTGGCTGAAAACAGCATTGATAAGACCGCGTTCAGAACCTCGGATGGTTTCTTCGAATGGCTTGTCATGCCTTTCGGCTTGACAAACTCACCTACTTATTTCGTTGACTTGATGAGCAGGGTGTTCAGGGAGTTCCTTAATAAATTTGTGGTGGTCTTCATAGACGACATTTTGATTTTCTCGAAGAATGAAGAAGAGCATGCTTTGCATTTAAGGGAAGTCATGGATACTCTTCGTGCACATCAGCTGAAAGCCAAATTCTCCAAATGCCATTTTTGGAGAGAAGAAGTGAGGTTTCTTGGACATGTGGTGTCCAAAGAGGGGATAGTTGTCCCTACAAAAGTAGTTGCGGTGCAAGATTGGAAGGTTCCACGGAATGCAACCGAAGTCCGAAGCTTTCTCGAGCTAGCGGGCTTTTACCGAAAGTTCATTAAAGGCTTTGCAAAAATCTCAGCCCCACTCACAAGATTGACAAAGAAGAACCTAACTTTCGCTTGGGATTTGAATTGTGATATTGCTTTCCAACATTTGAAAAAGGCTTTAACAACAACCCTAGTTCTGACATTGCCTGATGGAAGCAAAATGTTTACTGTATACACAGACGCATGCGGTACAGGGTTGGGCGCTGTCTTGATGCAAGAAGGCAAGGTAGTTCGTTATGTGGGAAGGCAATTGAAGGTACATGAGAAGAACTACCCAACTCATGATTTGGAGCTAGCTTCCATTGTTTTCGCTCTAAAATCATGGTGTCATTACCTACTAGGAGAAAGGTTTGAATTGTTTACTGATCATAAATCATTAAAGTTCATTTTCTCATAGAAAGATCTTAACTTAAGACAACAAAGGTGGATGGAATTTCTGGCCTCGTATTATTTTGAGATTTCCTATACCCCTGGCAAGAGCAATGTGGTAGCAGACGCCTTGAGTAGAAAGAAGCTGACCTTTAGTCCTCTCTTTGTAGAAAGGCAAAGCTTGGAGTACATAGCAAACTTTAACTTTAGACCCTCCTCTGAAATTGTACCTGGTCTGTTAGCATCGCTAGAGGTGCGGCCTACTCTTTTGGACTCAATAGGAACCGCGCAACGAGAAGACCTTCAGATAGTTGATATGATGGATAATCTAGTTAGGGGTGAGACTTCTAGTCACCTAAATAGATACTCCATCGATGATAAGGGTTGGTTGAGACGGGATGGAAGGCTATGCGTCCCACAAGTAAGGGATTTAGTGAAGACGGTTCTCGAAGAAGCACACCATTCTAAGATGACCATACACCAGGCGGAGACAAGATGTATAAAGATATAAAAAAGGTTTTCTTTTGGAATGGCATGAAGAGGGATGTAGCTGAGTTCGTCGCAAAGTGCTTGATATGCCAGCAAGTCAAAGCGGAGCAGAAGAAGCCTGGTGGTCTGCTTCATCCTCTAGAGGTCCCATAATGGAAGTGGGATATCATTTCGATGGACTTTGTTGATAGGTTGCCTAGGTCAAGAAGGGGCAAGACCAGTATTTGGGTAATAGTGGACAGGCTCACTAAAAGCGCTCACTTTATACCTATTAAGAGTAGAAGGACTGTCTCGTCCCTAGCATCCATTTATCTTAAAAAGATAGTTCGACTCTATGGGATACCCTCAAGCATAGTGAGTGATGGAGATCCTATCTTTACGAGCGAGTTTTGGAAGAGTTTGCAAGAGGTTGTAGGCACACGATTATGCTTAAGCACGGCCTATCACCCCTAAACCGATGCTCAGACGGAAAGGGTGAGTAGAGTATTGGAAGGCCTCTTGAGATTGTGCATTCTTGACTTTGGAGGGACATGGGAGGATCATCTTCCTTTGGTGGAATTCACTTATAACAATAGCTACCAAGCCACTATAGGCATGGAACCCTTCGAAGCTTTATATGGAAGACCATGTCGATCACCAACTTGTTGGTGGGAGTCTATAGACAAACTCGTACTTGGGCTAGACATGATTAGAGAAACCTCAGAAAAGGTGGACTTGATAAGAAGACGGATGAAGGCTGCACAAGATAGACAAAAGTCCTACAGAGAAAAGAAGGACCGAACTTGAGTTTGAGGTTGGAGATAGGGTGTTCCTTAAAGTATCTCCTTTGAGGAATGTCATTCGCTTTGGGTCCGTAGGAAAGCTAGCACCAAGATTTGTAGGACCATTTCCTATCACTGAAAGGATTGGGACGATGGCTTACAGAGTAGAGCTACCCGAAAGACTGGCTGGAGTTCATAATGTTTTTCATGTTTCTCAACTACGAAAGTGCTTACATGAGTCTGCGGAAGTTGAGGAGCCAAGTATACTAGAGGAAGTAGAAGTGGAACGAGAAGTGACTATGAGAAGAGTTCCAACTCGTATCTTGGGTACGGAAATCAAAAAGCTACGCAACCGTGAAGTCAAGCTTGTTAAAGTTCAATGGAGTGATGTTGAGGATGACGCGACTTGGGAAACTGAGAGAAAAATACGCGCAGCCTACCCTTTTCTTTTTGAGGGTACCTCCTTGATCTCTTTTTCCATAAGTTTATTTATGCTTATATCTATCTTTTTAGTATATCTCCTCGGTCCTATTCTTTATCCTTAGGTAGGAACCAATGGATGTAAACATGTATTTGAAACATGTTATGATTGATGGTTGCGAGTGGTTGCTCGTGGATGCATGTACACACACATTAGGCACTAGATCGGCTCAATCACTTTCATATTGCATATAAATATGTGTGCATATTTAAGTTAATGGATGTATAATGGTTGTGTTATCATATGGATGCTGCATTTTGATGAATGGTTGTGCACACAAGTAGAAGTAATATGTATCGTTAGGATTCTTTTGCATGCATAATGGACGCATGGCACTATCATGATTTGCATTAAGGAGGTCAACTGAATTAGTGGACCGCCTGATTTTGCATTGGATAAGGAACATATACACACACTTTTTGCATATGTTCAAACGGCATTAGAAATCTTGTAAGGACAATGGATTCCTGTGTTTGATGGTTGAGTAGATGGATGATTGGATGTTAGGATATGCATTCTCATTAACTTGGAGATTTCGGGGGTGAAATCCTTTAAGGAGGGGAGAAAGTAACACCCCGTAATCTTAAATATTAAAATTAACAAATTTTAAGAACACTTAATTTTTAGCGAAGAATTAAGGGAAATGGGTTACGCCATTGCGTTCGTCTCGAAATTCTGCTTGGGATAGAGTCCAAGTTTTCGTAAATCGGACTTCGTATGAGGAAGTTATGGCCTTTAGAAGTTTCAGGAATTTTATATAAATTAAAACAGTTCAGAATTAAATTCAAAATTCAAATTCAAACAAGGAAGCGGGATGGGCGGGATTTTTCCTGCCCCAGGCCAGGTCGACCAGGGGGTCGACCTTCCCTATACAGGTCGACCTACCCCCTCGGGTAGATCTGAACGGTGACGATTCTGACTTGTTGCTGAGTCTTTTCTGACCTGCTGCTGAGTCACTAGGGCATAGTTAGCAATTCTGGATAATTCTATCTAGTTTGAATGGTTCTGATTTCCTCTTATGATAATCTAACGGTTTATATTGATTTAAACTTCTATATAAGCATGGATAGACTCAAGCTCTAAACCTAAACTAAATCAATCTCTTAGCCTCCATGCTGCGGCTAGAATAGTTCTTCTTCTTAAAGCTTAGGAATTGCAAGTCAGGATTCTAATACAAACGACGAACGAATTATTCTCTTCTCTAATCCATCTTTGTGAGTACAATTTCTTTCACAAAATAATTAATAAATTAATTATGATGAGTTATAATTTGGATTATGAGAACATGTCTGCTGAATCATGGGATGTTACTTAACTTTGTTAGTGAACATATGACAGTTTTGTTAACTTATGTTGGTAGATCTATTTCATATGTCCAATCACATATGTTTAACTTAATTCATTTTATGACATCAGTTTATATGCAAGTTTGGGATGAAAATCATATGCTAGTTTGTATGTGAATCTTATGCAAGTCTGTTTTTACATATGCTAGTTTGTATGTGAATCTTATGCAAGTATGTATGCGAATTATACACAAGTTTATATGTGAATCAAGTATATACATATGCTAGTTTATATGTAAAACATGTGATATTAGTTTACATGTTTAAATTCATATGCAAGTTTGTAGGAATCCTTATGCAAGTTTAGGTGAAAACCATATTCACATATGCAAGTTTAGGTGAAACCCATATTCTTATATGCAAGTTCACAATTTCATGTTTAGATCTATATTTAGATCCATGGTAGTTTATGCAAATTTATGTTCTATATGTCCATTGCCTATGCAAGTTATTGGCTATGCAAACTTATGTTATAATTCTTATTCGCAAGATAGATCTATTTTATGTGTTATGCAAGTTGTGATGTTTATTTTCTTTTTATGAGTTAGACTATTTGCGAGTCTAACATATTTCATATTAAACATACGAACGACGTGGGGATAATGGGAAAATATTAATTATACAAATTGTGAATTGGCATAAAATGGCTTTAAAGGCATATAATTAATTTGAGACACTAATTGGTTTAATTTATATACCAGAAAAGTATGGACATAATTTAGGTGACAATTATGACATGGATTAATTTGGAAATTATTGACAATTTGAATAGGGATAATTAATTCATATTGGGGTGAAATAATTATGTGTAATAATAAACGCCTAAGACACGAGGTTAGACTCGTTTGTGGTATAAGGCTGTCCGGACCCTCCCCTCGGGCAAATCCAGCAACCACAAACGGTAGTCTAATGTGAGAGGTCGAAGGCATAAATTAAATGCGTAACAATTGTAAAGACATGAGGTTAGGCTCGTTTGGGGTATAACACTGCCTGGACATGCCCGACAAATTCAGCAACCGCAAATGGTAGTCTAATGTGAGAGGTCTTACAAGGTTACGGTTATAATGAATTAAGTAACACTTAACCAAGATAAACATGTGGTGGGACATGGGGGTTAAGTGGGTGACATGTAAAATACGATTAGAAACACTTAACCAAATTGAAACATGTAGGAAGACATGAATAAGAAAGGGGTTAAGTGGGAAATCCTAGTTGGGACCAAGCATATGTGGAAAGCTTGTGTCAAGTATGGGGGACCCTTTTCAAACCAGTAACCCATTAAGTATCTTTGTGAGCTCGAGCTAGGTCGAGGACGGGACACGCTTACTGGGTTTGATTGTAAGAGGTCAAAACGGGTTAGCGGTGGCAATGCAAGTCCAATGGGGTCATGTGTGTGCGTGGGCCCGGGCTGGTAGATAAGACGTTGTTGCATCGTGTAGATATAAGCCGTGCATATTTAGTGGTATCAGGTTGCCACTTTGGGGAGTGATACACCCCACTATGGGGACCAGCACGGGTATCTATGAGTTGGGGAGCCGATCGCATGGGGGTAGTGGGTACAACTAGTGGAGATAGGGGCAGGCGGCACCTATGAAGACAGCTAGGGGAACATGAAACTACCATTACGGTTATTATGTTCAGTAGGCGGGATCAACTTTTAGGGTGACTAGTAATGGTGCAGTATAGTAATTATCCTATAGTGATTAGGAGCGCGATTAACGCCAGCATATTCCTTTTGTTTGTTTTGTCTTGCCCATTTGCTTCATAGTCATTCCTTGTTTTACCAGTTTATACCTTATCCTAATTACTTAAATAATTATATTGTTAAAGTTATTGGACTCTCCAGACTTTATGTCTGACCCCCTTTGTTTTCGCCTCTTTTCTTCCTCCCCCCCCCCCCCCCCCCCCCGGTTCTCAGGGTAGGACAAGTGCTAGTGGAGCTTGATTTGGACCTCTTTCTCTCTCTTTTGGAAGTGCTTGGATTGTTAAAAGTAAAGTTCAGCTTATCTCTCTTATGGCCACTTATGTTGGGGTTATGTTTTTTACTTTATGTACTCAAAAAATAATTTGTCAAGATGGATATTAAGTGTACTTGGTTTTATAGTTGGTTTTTGATGTTGTTGTAACCAAACTATTTCTCCACTGTAATAAAAGTTGTTTTAATTTTTCAAGTACCAATATATGTATCTGTCTTGATATATTCTATTCTATACACCAATAATACTCCATGAAAGTTAATGCATTTCCCTTGAGAGTGACATTAATGGACGTGGGGTGTTACAGTGAGGCTCGTTGAAGTCACGTCTCGACACATAAAACTATGCTATCTTAGCCATGCTTTGATCATCATCCACAAAACTTTGCTTTTCAACAAGAAGCCTTGATCTATCTGCTAGCAACACTCAACATGTCACACTGTCATTCCATACCATACGACTGATGTCTATTAATATGTAACCTCTAAGATCATACGTCTCAAACAAGGGTGTTAATCTAAGATAATAAATTCTCCGCCACCAAACACACACACACACACACATATATATATATATATATATATATATATATATATATATATAGTAGAGATCAATCAATATGGCACAAAATACGATGTTAGACACACATTCATTTACAAGTTTGTTCTATGTTTGAACGAAACAGAAGGCAACTTATTCATCATCCCATATGTCCAATACAAGAGAGAGGCCCTTGCATATCCAATCGATCTCCAAGTACGTCTGGACGACCACCACTTATAACCTCGTCTTAGGTTGCACACCCCAATTGAGACATCAACAATAAGCCAGACGATGTGAAGTTCTCCGGTCTTCAACCATCATTTTCAATATCTTCGATTTTTAATTGTCAAATCGGTTATTTAGAATGGGTTAAACCCGGTCTTTCCGAAAAACTATCGCATCTATCGAATCAAGTGATTATACCATACATCTCATTCCAATCCAGAATATTCTTTTATTCAAATATTCTTTACATTCCAATTCATAATATTCTTTTATTCAAATATTCCTTACATTGGGAATTACTCCCTTAAATCTTATCAAGGATTTAATTCATTTAAACTTCTTGTTTTAAATCCTTTCTTGGAAATCATTTCAAAAGATTATATAATCTCTTTTCACAAACTTGAAGAAAATTAAAGTTTATAAGCCTTACTGGGATTATCAAGCCTTACAAAAATGTAATTTTTCATATCGTTATCCCATTCCCATCCTATTCATCTCAAGAAGCAAAACTGGTGGTACTCCATATCTAACAACTCCCAGGTCAGGTAAGTTTAATTACCTATTTTCATTTCAAAACTAATTAAAGGTTTAGTTATCCCATGGAGTAAAACTAGTGGTACGCCATATCTAACACTACTCATGTTTGGTAAATCTAGTTACCTCTGTTCACTTAAAATCTAATTAAAGATTCAATTATCTCATGGAACAAAACTGGTAGTACTCCGTTTTTAACACCCCTCGTGTTTTGGTAAATTTAATTACCTTATACCATTTCAAATCTAGTTAAAGATTGATTAAAACTCTAATTTAGTTTTAATCTCCAAAAGCATTCATTTGAAATGTTTGTTGAAAGATTTATTAAAACTGAAATTTGAGAAATCACCATTCCCTTTGATTGCACTACACCAAAACAGGGGATTCCCAACAAGTATAGGTGTTACAAATAATTTTTGTAACACTTTTAAGTGTCACCAACAGCCTGTGAGGAATTTCCTGTAACACTTATAAGTGTTACAAACAGAGTAACTCCTAACACTTATAAGTGTTACAAACATATTCATTGCTAACACTTATAAATGTTACAGACATATTCATTGCTAACACTTATAAGTGTTACAAACATATTCATTGCTAACACTTATAAATGTTGGAACCATAAGATATGATAACACTTATAAGAGTTGTAAACATATTCATTTCTAACACTTATAAATGTTGGAACTATAAGATATTGTAGCACTTATAAATGTCAGTACCATAATCCTACTAACTCTTATAAATGTTGGCATACATAAATTGCTAACACTTATATGCATCACAGTACAAAATTAAGTTCTTTTCTATTTTTTGCACAATTAATATTAAAATTCTCAAAATAAATGAATATAACATATTTTTATGATTTTCATATCACATATATAATTCAACATATCAATTCAATATAAGATTTAGTACACTTCGATATCTCAAATTCAACAATGTCACATTTCCATAATACTCAAATATGAGCTACATGCTTTCGATTTCAAAATACCATAATATCATGTCCAAACTGTAAAATATAAATGCACTCGTCACATTCCAAAAACTTCAGAGATAAAGATCATTGTCAATGTCACACGTGTTTGCTTTCTCGTTGCCATTACATTCCAAATTATGTTTTATTCCTCCTCCAATAGTGCCTACAAAATAAAAATGCACTCATTTTTATAAAAAAAATAAATAGAAACAACAAGTTGCAATGGAACATTTTTCACTAAGGTGATAGATACATACATCAACAATCAAAAACCAATCCTAACTACGGCATATCCACCAATCAAGTAAATAGCTTAAAGATCACTCATAAATAGATATGCTTTTGCTGAGTACAAAAATAAATAGGAAAACATACAGCCTTGTTCATACTAAGTCTATCAATAATGCTTTAAGTTTTCGAAACTGAGTTGCAAACTCAGCTTCGAAAACTGAGTTGCAACTCGGTTTCAAAAACTGAGTTGCATAAATCGGTTTCGGAAACTGAGTTGCATAACTGAGCTATTTTCTTAATTAGTGTTCCAGAAATTATAGGGGCGTGATAAGTTCAACATTCAACATCAATGTTCCAATACAGAAATATCATCGTCGTGAAACGAAGAGCGAGGCTCGATCGCGAAACAGAGCTCGAGGCTCGGTCGCAAAACTGAGCGCCTCAGGCACAGTTTTGAAACTGAGCCTCAGTTGGCTCAGTTTCAAAACTGAGGCTTAGTTTGCTCAGTTTCGAAACTGAGCGCCTAAGGCACAGTTTTGACACTGAGCATTAGTTGGCTCAGTTCTGAGACTGAACGCCGCATGCTCAGTTTTGAGACAACCCCAGTTTTGCGACTGAGCCTGGCTCAGTTGTGAAACTAGGGCTCTGTCTCAAAACCAAGCATGCGGCGCTCAGTCTCGGAACTGCGTGAAACTGAGCCGCCCAGTTAGGCTCAGTCGCATAACAGGTATAAATATGTTTCTATGACAGAAATAAAACTAACTGATATCTTCATATAAATAAAATTAATTAAATACAGCGTGTGCATGCCCGGGAGGACAGAAGTGCAGAAATAGTTGATAAACTGTAAAGATGGACTACAAAAGTACTAACCAAATCAGTTTTACACTGCATCGTTTCATGTCTTCAAATACTGAGAATGCCATCTTCACGTTCTTATTTCCAACAAGTACCTGCCAACAAATATATTGATTTATGCATAATGAAGGAAATGAAGATTATAGAGTTATCTCGCATAAATTGGAATTAGCTGCAAATAAATAAATAATGATATACAAAGAGTCAATACAATGCCAAAGGCATAATAAGGCAACAACACAACTATTTAATCAAATTTCGAATAAATAAAAACTATGATCATTATTCAAGTGTCAGAACTACTTTCTATTCAATTTCTCCAGAAAAAATGTCAAACCAAAATGAAAGGTTTGTCAGAAGAAGCATAGAAAAAAATTGTAATGAGAAATAACAACACATTTATGTTGAAACAGCTATCTGTGCTCATTAGGTGCATGCCATTTTGGTCCAAACACAAGAACTTCAGTACTCAAACTTCCCCACTTATAAACTGTTCTCATTTGTGTACATGACTTTGATTAGCCATAAAACAATGTTGTTAGCTGCAAAATATTTAAGTACGGTAAAAGAAATTAATGAATGGGATAGTATCAGTTTTCCGTGTGCCGTATATATATGAATCAATTAACAGCAAATTTGGCAGAGAATTAAACTGAAATGTCACATATGCTGATGCTATTGAAACATTCACATATGGTATCTAGCATGGTTTTTAATGACTTTCCATGATATACGACTGTAATGAACGAGTAATAATCAGATAACATACCTAATACTTAACCAAAATGCATCAATTTTCAATAGTGAAAATCCTGAAAACGGGGCTACCTTTTGCATTGAAACTTTGCGAAGAAAATTGAAGTTACCTCCTGGATTTACCATTTGAAGAAAATCAAACTTTATGGTTCACTTGTAAATCATGTGATAATGAATACTGATAGGAATATTGCTAAATTCTAAAGTCTTAGTGATATTTTTGATGAATTCAAATTTTTTTTTTTTTAAATCTTCTTAGTCTGTTTCAAATAACTTATGTAGTAATCTATGTTATGTTTATTTGTATGTAAATCTGTCAAAATTTTCTACGTAAATGAACTCAAACGATTTATAATTAGATTTTTTTTAATTATTCATAGGCACGCTTGACTAAAAATTTAAAAAAAATATGTATATACTATTCATAATTGTCATTACAGTGAGAAAGTAAAATAAAGCTGCCCAAGCAATTACAGTCACAGTAGGTTTAAAACAGAAAATTCATAAACGATAAATTGTCACATGCCATAAGCTAGGGGTAAATAGTTGAACTGCGTCTTTCCTTAAGTGAATAGGTGGTGTACATTTAAATCATCAGTAATTGATCATTAAATTTTGTAATAACCAATTTCAGATAGAGAAAATCTGTTTCCGCATATTTTAAATGTTTTAACATTTTACTTAAAGATTAAACTTTATACTCATGCACAACTTAACATCGTCAATTGTACACAGAATAAAGTTTGTATCCTTTTTTTAATCTAATCACTTCAATTCATATACTTCACTAGCTTTTAATTATGTACAGAGTACCGAGTATTGCAAGCTCAGCCATACAAACAGTTTTACATTCTCCCAATTATGTAGTTTATTTCCTATAATTTATAATTGATTGATAAACAGTGCGCACAAATATGACAGTGATCCATTGTATATACACCCTATTGCAAGCTCAGCCCCTATGTGTTATATATATATATATATATATATATATATATATATATATATATATATATATAACACCCTATTGTATATAGATATACATACATACAAGCTTATACACATGCATACACACAAATACACACACACATGTGCATACGTACGTTCATGCATATTCATCTAATTATGATTTTTAAATTATTTGCCGCAACAACAGAATAAGAACTTAAATATGAACTATTTTATTTGTAACCACGATTTCTTGACATAGTTTGTAACCAAATACAAATAAACCCATAAGCTAGTTTTTAGAAACTCTGTAAAATGGTACAAATATTACCTCTTCATCTTCCACCAGAAATACCCGGAAATCCTCACTTCGCTTTAGTCCAAGGTGAGAAGTTATCCAATTTATAAATATGTCCAGCGCTCTCCTTCTCATCTCGATAAATTCAGCACTGAACCTAAATTTTTCTGAGTTGCATAAGATACCGTGAGCATGACAACAAAAAGGTTGATGAAATTAATGATTAGAGCAAACACTTAATTTCTCACAGGCATAAAATAGTACAAAAATAGTTACCTACATCGTTCTTCTCTGGTACAGGAGGAATGAACACTCCTTTGTAGTTGTCGGCAAGCCTATCACGTAGCCAGATGAAGTCACTATAATGTCTGATTACAATCTTTTCTTGCCCTTGATATTCAGGGAAATTTGTCTGGTGAACAATTAACTTGTGAACATTACGCACATGTTAACAACTATCACTGAAAACAAAAGCTCAACAGAAAACAAAAAATTATTTGCTATATACTCAAAACCACATATGGTAATTTCCCATATACTCAAAACCACCTACGGTAATTTGTAATCCAAAGTACATTTAAAAAAAACATCATTTACTGGAGTTCTTATTCGTATGTGCCAAAAAATCATGGCTTTAGTTCTAAAATCGAGAAGTCAAACCTATGTCCAACCGAGAAGCAATTTTTGTTACCAAAATTATTCAGAAAAGGGGTTATTTGAGTAAAACAAAGAATTAAATAAGCATACTTACGTGCAAGACAACAATGAACACCAAATTGGAATGAAGAATCGCTTGGAGTAGAGGCTTGAAATCGAATGGCCTGAAGTGAGCCCGTAACCGAATCGCCTAAAGTGAAGGTCGATTTTCCAGATTTGGAAGAAGATTCGCCAGATTTGGAAGCCGATTCGCCTGACTTGGAAGCCAAAATCGAATCGCATGAAATCCAAAATCTTTTTTTTTTTCAGCCGTAATTGTTGTGAAGGCAAAGGGATTAGGGTTATGGGCGAGAAACATGCCATTTTACTTCTTTGCCCCGATATTATTTCAGATCAGTTAATTGTCCAACGCTAATATACATTGTCAATAAAATAAGTGTACTGGTCTATTTTTGGTGACACTTTTTTTTCTTACCAACGCTTATTATAGTGATTAGTCTACAACGAAAATAAGTGTTGGCAATCAAAAAAATTAAGTGTTACGAAATGGCTGTTATGGTGTAGTGTTGGTTTCAAGAACAAATGTTGTTTAAAACAACATTCATGATTAACCCAAAATCATACTTCATTCAAAATGGAATCTTCACAGAAATCGTATCAGTTCATAAAGCCTTTTAAATTCCTTAAATAGTAAAGGTCTTCCTCCATGGGGGCTCATTTCGGTTATCACTAAATCGATTTCTATTCAATACCAACTTAATTCATTAATTGAAAAACTTCACTTTGGAAAATTCCATTAAATCTTAATTAAAAGATTTGTGAATTCCAAATCATCTCTGCCCTTTTGGATGGGTTAAAGAAAAAATGTTATTTAAAACATCGTTCATGATAAATCCAAAATCAAATTTCTATTCACTTCCAATTATATTTATTAAATTATAAAACTTCATTTTGGAAGACTTCATTAATCTTAATTAAAAGATTAAATTCATAAACTTCATTTTCAACTATGTTTAAGAACAGTGTTATTAAAGACACCATTCACGACAAACCCAAAATCCAATTTGACATCAAATACAAGGCTTTGAATAAAAATCGTATTGACTTATATTCAATATCAAATTCTGTAACCAATAGATACCGATAGGGAATAACGATATAACTATCTTCCAAATTCCTCAAAACAATTTCCGTATTGTTACAGAATCCAATATCGAATTATCTATATATTTTTTCCATTCAAATCCAATATCCATATATTGGGAAACTTAACTTGGTTAAGTATTTATTAACTTCAAACCGTTTCCATCACTTTTGTTAGATAGCTAAATTTCACAAAATAACTTTATACCATTCAGAACTATTTTTTTAGTTCAAATCACTTTAAAATCATTTATTATGGTTTATCATAATTTTCCCCCATTTTTAATAAATTAAAAATGGCTCCATTCATTAAAAACCAATTTCAGGTCATTTACAATGTTAGCATTGTCTTTATTCAAATTTGAATTGAACGTATCTCAAAATATAGCCGCTGGATTTTAAATCTCTTTATATCATTTGAAAGCTCTTTTCATTTTGAACCAAACGTTTTTTGTTTCGGTCCGACGGTCAGATTTCCCAGTACGTCAATTTGAAGTTAATAATCAAAATTCACGAACGGTCATTACGCGACACGTCCTATTCAAACCAGTTTATTATATAAAATAAAATTTCATCGATTCAATTCACAACGTATTTTATAAAACGTTTATAACTTCTTTTAAAAACGATTTAAACTTCCAATTCAATTTTAAATCAAAGTTGAATATTCCATATTATTACAACATTAAAATAATAATATTTTCAAAATGTAATATTTTGATATCAAAATCTCATGACATCTATTGTAAAATAAATAAGATCGATGGGAAAATCCGTTCGAGTTAAAAACGTCGTTCGTATACCTAACTCGAATTCACTTTTCAAGTTTACTATTCATTTGAAAATAATTCTGAAACAGGCCTTTATTGATTGGAAATTTATTTCAAATCAAATCTTAGTTTTTACGAAAACAGTTCATAATTATTGGAATTATTTTCTAAACCAATTTGAATATAAAATTCAAACTTTCATTTTCACCGAATATTTTATTAATAAAATATTCACATTAAATTTCGAACTGGAATGAGATGCAACCAATTACTAAATATAATTTGATTTATTTGGATTTCACACATCACTAACATCCATATCAACTACCATCAATCAATCATTATAAGAGATTACGTTGTTAACTCTTATATTCACGATTCAATAATACTAACAGTAAATAAAACTATAAAACATCATCCATCAACAAATAAACAAACATTGCAATCACATGCAATCAATACATATTCAGAAATGAATATAAAGTTCTCACTTTGATCGGTTCGAAATCGTTAAATAACAATTATTTTAATTAAATTAAATTGTGTGTTTAATTTAACCAAAATTTTCAACGAGCTCTGAATTCCTTCTAGTCAGCTTCATTACGAAGCTCTCATCTTCACTATTCCAATGAAAGTTGTTTCGTCCAATTCTGTTTCTGTTTGAACAAGTTACGGGGTTACAAACTTTAATTACATACTTAAGATAATTAAATATAATTTAACATAATTAACCCACTTTAATTTCCTTCCTCCTTCATTTAACGTTTCCAGCCTTCAAAAAAACCCATCGTCGCCTCCAATCTTCACCAACGCACGACCCCATGGCCCACCAGACCCAGATCCACTGCCTCCACCTTGAAGTCGTCGACCTGCTCTCCCCACGCGATGAGCACCTCCACATTCGATCTCCCCTACACCCTGAAAAACGCCAGCGAACTCGATGACTTTGAGCTTGAATTTCGAGCAAAATACACCCCTAAACTTGAACATAGCAGTTAGTTTGGAAGATCTCAACGAGATCTACAATATTGCAGAAGGAATATTTCGCTTTCGATTCGTGGATTTTGTGAAATCAATGATCGAATTTTAGAACACTCCGTCTATTGATCTTAAATGGTGGCGTAGACAGTTAGGGGTGCTAGGGTTTAGTAGAGTTAGGTTACATATAATGTATATCATTAATATTTAATTTAATTTATTACTTAACTATGAAGTTTAACGCTTCGAACTCCAAAAGAATCCCAACAACTGACGTCCCTAGCTAAATACCCCTATTGCGGACATAATGGAATAGGTTTCATAAGCTAATTCGATTGTTTCAATCAGTTTTTCTCAAAATTAAAATATAACTCGATATAACATTAAATATTGAATTTCAACGTACGTTTTAATTTGCCACGACCACATACTAATTCCAAAAATTATAAAATTTTAAATCTAGCTGTATTTCACAAATACGGTTCTATCAAACCTAGTTTCGTCGAATTTGGAGACCGTTTGAAAAATGGTCTTAATTCTAGCTTATTGAATTTTGACTAAATTTCAACATGCGTTTAAGTTTTCCGCACATACATATGAATTCCGATTGACTTGAAATTTTTAACCTGACAATAATTTGATGTTCCAGATCCGATAAAGTTGGTTTCATCGAAAACGAGGTCAATTGCAAAAATGGCTATTTTCTAAGGCTTATATAATATTAAAATATAAATAAATTCCATAGCGACTATTTGAGATTTTGAATTAGGCATAACTTACAATTTATACGTTGAAATCTAAATTTTTCCATTCGTTGGAAAAATATAATTCAGTATATCCTAACATTTCTTGTTTTACAGAAATCCGGCTTATAATGACTTCTGTATATTCATTTAAAGTTCAAAACCAAATATTTCGAACTACTGCGACGTTATGAGTTCATTTTAATTAAATTTTAATTTTATATGTTCAAACTTCATTTTTAATTTAAATTTCAAGTCATTAATCTTTAAATAATCGTTTAAATATTTAAAATCCATTAAAATCAATTAAATCGCTTGTTTTATGTTATTAATTATTATACTTTGTTTCATGCGCTATGAGATATATGATAGGTTATATGGGTTTTCTTATTTCAACCTTGATGATCGTCTTGCATGAGGGACCGTCACAATGCAACTCGTTGGGTGTTGACTAGTACAGGGCGGTCGCCACAGTATAGATAATGATGCTGAAAGTTAAGGATGTCGTGCAATACCACCACGATGACGTCGAATGTCGAGGATATCGCATGGTTCCACCCTTATAAATACATACCTTATGTTCATTTGAAGGGGAGAATTTCTCACTCTGTTTTTCTTACATTCTCGAAGTTGTAGCCCTAAACCGATTTAGAGAATTTAGTGCCTATTGTACTTTTGTGATTTTGCAAATAAGGAGTTATACAATCAACCTTGCATGGTATATTTCAAGCAAATAAAAGCATATGGCCCTTATGAATTCGATTTACCTATGATATATATACTCATGACGTAAATTTGCATACATATCATCGATTGAACTTGCATACTTCTATCATATCAACATAAGGCCTCGTAAGATACAACTATCCAAGACTCATCTTTCTTGCATAATCTAGGGTTAACAAAGAAATTTGTTAACAGTACACAAGCAGTCTTCCTAAAATAAGGTGAAACAAATATTTAAACTTGTCTCCTCAAAAGTCCGACATCCAAATTAGTTAACGTCCCGCATCTGGAAAGTTTCGGACTGACCTGAATATCATAAAAATAGTAAATTAATTGGAATATATCTAATCCAAAAGGGTTCAGCCGTGTTGGCAAAGCATATGTGAATCTCAAGTGATATAGTCTACCAAGATTAAGATGACAACATCAAAATAAAAAATAGTGAATCTAAAATGAAATTATCTTTAATATGAAATTTGATCCGTAAAATTGTAATATGTACAAGTCAATATGGGTATAAGCCAAAGTATCATATATAAGTCGTAAGACACCAACAGTCGTTTTCATATATAAAACAATATGTTGGTATTAAAACCCAACCAATGTATCATATATAAGCTAATAGGATACCGATAACAATTATTATACGCAAAACCATATGAAAACAAATAAATCCAGCTAAAATATCAAAGAATATTATCATATACAAATCAACATGATACTAGATGAGTCCATCCGAATTATCGTCTATAAGTCATTACGATACTATTAACTATTACCATTTATAAAATTATATGATAATAAATCAGTCTAAAAGTACAAAATATAATGAGGTAATAACAATGTGGGCTTATGAGAAAAATATAACCCGACTCATGAGGTACCAATTACCATATGCTATTATTGTATATTATAATGGTAGAGTTCGAGCGCGCATCAAGACATTGGGCACTGTAATCCACTCATAACGTCCTAATATACCCCCATGGACATGCGAGGATAAGCTAGGTATCAACAACGAAGGCCATAAGCTACCTGTTTGTAGCACTACATGTGGGATGCTCATGTTTTCATCATTCTTAGTGTGTGACCCGCTGATTAGGAACCCTAACCGAAAAGAAGACTAGACCAATGTAAAAGGCGGTTGATCAACTATGGTAGGTGGGAAAACAACTTACAACCAATTTAGTTAACGAATCTGAATCAGGTCAGCCAAGGTGGAGTTCTGCCACATTGCTAAAACAAAGTCCAATTTATCCCAACTCAAAATTAGAAGGAGAATTAAAAATATTATTTTATATAAAAAATATCATGAAATTCAACAACACTATAACTTGTATATAGTCATGATTGTAATAAATATGCCCACATTTGGTAAAATAAAATGGCATAACCCAATAAAATGTAATCACAACCAGAAAATCTGCAAGAAACAAAAACAAAACCTATGGCATAATCATCGATAAAATCACCAAGTCATGAATAAGATCATATCTGTTATATGCCAATATCTAAATATGGTGATCTAACCTCTAAAATCAAACTACAAAAGGTCGCGATATAGAGTAAAACAAAAAAGGCACCATTATAAAGATGGCATGAAAGCACGTCAACTCACGGATGGTTTAAAAAAACGCCAACTCAAAAAGCGTTATACACCGCCAAATAGTCAATACTCGAGTAATGCCCATGCATTCCATACCACACTGTGTTATTTGAATATTTACTACAAAGTAGTAAATTCCGCTCAATCAAAATATTCTACACAAAAGAACAATTACTCGATAGAAGAAGTAAAATATCGTGTATGTATTTTCCTCAACTTGGACTGCATATAAAAGTGATGTTTTGTTCCTGAAAAGCTATCAGCACCATTAGAAGGATGAGCTTTAGTATAGAAGTTTCCACTTCATATCCTTATTTTGCGATGTAGAACTTCTAATTCTATTCCAAACTAAGGATACTACAAGATGTCAAAAGAGTAATCAGAAAAATATTACCAAACATCACATATTGGTTGGTATTACAAAATCGTTTACTCAAAATCATCATCGTATGGAAGTGGTATTATTATAGAAAAACACTAAAAGGATATTGAATGTAATTTTATAAAACATGTATATATTTCATAGAAAAAAATCAAAACATATTGAAAGTACGTGCGATGCCGTTCAATTTAAGTATACTTTAAATAATTTCTGCTTTTAAACATTTGTATAAACATCAACTACACATACATAAATGTTTTTTTTTTTTAAATCACTTTTAAACCTATAAATTCATTTTAAAGAAAAGTTATGGGTTTACAAAGTCACGAGAACACTTTTAAAATCACTTGTAAAGATATTTTTCCTTGAATAACTCGACAAATGTTTTTTTTGTAACACACTTTATTAGAACTTTTCATCATTTAAAAGAAAATTTAATTTGTTAATAACAATTTGAAAACCTTATAATTATTTTGGGAAACAAGTACTTTATTTTAAAAAGCTTGAGAATTTTTCCAAATATTTTTAAATAATTTCTATAATCAAAACCACTCATATATACACACACACACACACTTCCATCAATCATTTTAAATAATACTAAAATCGCCCAAAATCATGACATTGTCAAAATTCCAAAATTCATGGAAATCAAGAAAGAAGAATTCTTATAAATCCAAAAGGTGGAAGGAGATCAAAAACCAAACAAAACTTGAATGCTTGGAGCTTTATTGGTTCCGGACTCTACAACAAATCGATTATGATGTCCCATCGACCGACCGCTAGGTGGAACTTACTGGTCGACCAGAGTCGATGCTTAGAGCTTGTAAACTCCAAGCAACCGTCAACTAGAAATGATATTCGAGGACAAAGTTCCGCTGATACAAACACAGACAAGTCTATAGCATCAACAAATCAATATAACCACTCAATTGTAAGTTATAGTACGGTTTTCAAGGATAAGATTTAACTAAAAGAGTTTAGCAGATAGTGATTCAATAGTAATCAACTAATATTTAGAATCATTATCAAAATCAACAACATGCAACTAGAATTAGAAATAGTGGTGACATTCACCTGCTTTAACATCCAAAAACTCCAAAATTGCATACATTCAGTCTTAGGGTCAAATCAACGAAAATTCCCGAATTTCGTCCTCGGTACTTTGAGGATTTACCATAGCAAATTTTCACATTTTCTCACAAATTTTTATACTTGCTGCATAAATGAGTTACAAACAACATAACAAAACTGCATATTTTTCTGAAATTAATTTGATTTTTTTTTTTTTACTAGCATGCGTTTTCAGCCAAATACAACACCCCCCCCCCCCCCCCCCAAATAATAATAATAATCCCAAAACACCATTAAAAAGAATCATCCCTAGCTACTCAACTAATTCCGCCCTCAACCATAGTTGAAACTCTATAACTCTGAGTATAAAAGGTGGAGAGCGGTGTTGGGAAGCTAAGATTTGATTTAGAGATTTTCGACATTTCGTTTGAGGATTTCTTATCCTAGTGTTGAAGATGAGAATCTTTATTCTTTCTTGAATATACATGAATGAGAATTGAGGACTTCCTTCTCTTATTTGTAAGTTCGGACCTTAGGTTGTAATGACGCCGATAAGAAAAGAAAGTTTATTTCTTTTATTCTTTCAACTAAATCCTCTCCTCTAATCCTCCTTAGTTTTTTTTTCTTTTCCCTAAACCATATTTTGTCAAATGAATACGAACAAATTTTGTAACCAATACTACTAATAATTTTTGAGTTCATCCATTTATATGTTTTTTATATTATCATATTATAATTTTAATACAACCCTTTGAGGTCCTACATAAACTTTAAACTAATTATTTCACAAAATAATCATTCCTTAACTCTTCTTAAATAGAATCGAATAATTTAACATATTAAGCTCCAATATATCTTTTAGAATTGATCACTTACAATTTAAACTCTTCTTAACTCCTCTTTGATAATTAAAAAAAAATTAACAAAATAAAATCTCTATTTTTCTTATAGACTAGATTTATTTATAAATTTCAAAATATTAATTCCATGTGTTAAATTTCTTGATATTAACTCAATCTAGAGTTCGTACTCTTAAAGAATTTATTATCTTTCATATAAGAATATAAATTAGAAGCCCTCTATGTTTCAGTACTTTAAAAATTCCGTTTCTCATTTATATCTCCAAATAAATCGATATATTTAATTAGAGTAATTCTAAGATCAAGGTTGTTACGTAGATAGCTGAGTTTCATTAAAATTGAATATTTGAACTTGCTAAATTATTACACCGTGATTGAAAATTTGCTACAAAGAATGCAAGAAGTTTTCAGTTAAAATGATATATTAGGATGTTATAATGTAACAGTCCGTCTTAATGACATATTTTATATGTGAACCATCAGATGCGTCGATATAATTCTAACTTTTTGCTTCTTTTTCTTCTTCTTTTATTTATTTCATGTTTAGCAATGTAGTGAACAACAAAAGTAAACCACTTTTCGTTAGTGTAGCAGTGATTGTTAATACAGCCATATCAACATACCCCTCGAGCCTCAACAATAATACCCTATTGTAGGAATGTTCATAGCAACAAGGGGAGCTCATTTTGTACCAAAACTTTAACTTGGTAATGAACTTGAGGTCAGTTGTGTATCTAAATCATCAACCTTACGATCAAACTAATGATTGAGAACTTAACAGTCTGTTACAGCAAACAAAATAATTAGCTCACACTAGCAAATCCCGCTAAGTCTTGAAATAAACAGCCAGAAACAATTTTTAACCTCTGAGGAAAAGTCGACACCCCAAAGCCTAACTAACTCCTTATCCCCAGTTTCATCTCTTCCGAAAAATTATAGTTCAGAAAATACATGGTAAGTGCCTTGGTAATGGCATGAATCGCAATCCCAATTGGGCAGAAGAGAAGGCACAATGAAACAGAATGCCTTGTTTCTACATTGTTCAGTATGCCATCGCGGTATACTTGCCTGCATAGATACAGTAAAATATTCACCAACAAAGAGCATACATAATTCAAAATTAAATAAATAAAAGGTTTTTTCTTTTTTTATATAATTTAAAAAAAAAAAAAACCTGGCAGCAAAGAGATCCACACAGAGAAAGTGAATCCAAGCAGATGCAACGGTCATTTCCTTTGAGAACATACTGCAAATGCCGGATAACTGCATATCAAGATGGTGTTGCTTTCAAGTTGAGTGGCCAAAACAGATTATTTTGATAACTATGTTATTTTTCGAAACCCGAGAAGTAGAAACCTGAGGTAACCAGTATTTACTGGCGAACATGGTTTGCAATGTAGAAGGACTCCAGGACAGGTAAAGAAGGTAGGTGTATAATGCTCCAAGAATGATGTATGGTATATAGCTTTCCATGGCTCTTTTTGTCTGCATTTACAAAGAATTATATTATATGTGAAAATACTGATCAACACTAATAAAAGTAAACATAACTTACCAGGCTAGCATTGGGAGCTACCACCATTAGCGTGTAGAATGGAAGAACTGCAATGGTACCCCATGTAAAAGCTTTTGCAGCAATTTGTGAACTAGTTAAGCCTGCAATTTTTATTTTATTTTTGTTAAAGAAACAGTAACCTTTAACAGCATTTTTAAGTAGTAGTTTAGTATTTATTTCTGAACCTTATTCATTGTCCTCGCCAGACGAACAAAAAAGAAAAAGAAAAATCGTGATAGCTTGAAATTAAAGAGTTACATGATGTTATCCGAACAGAGCGATATTTTCGACAGTCAGTTCTTATAGCTTTTGGTTGAATAAACAGCTCTAATCCTCCTCTGAAGCTCCATTTGAAGTTGTTTCTGCTTTTTAAATGCACTACTTGTCTGCCAGTATATTCATCATGTTTAATTCTATTTGATAAAACTGCACATCTATCCTGAGTATTCCATGAATGAACGACCTATCAAAGATTAGAGGATATATTAACCATATGCATCACATCACAAGTATATTCTCTTTTTACACAACGTAGAATCTCTCTGAAATCAGAGAAATATCATATAGCATTTACAACTATTAATCATGACAATTATCTCCTGGTAGTGTTAGCTAAAAAAAAGAAAGAAGAGAAAAAAAATCTCATGTTTGGTATAATATAATTAAACTAACGTAAATCAGTAATTTCCTTTTACCAGTCAAGAAATAGAATCCCAAAAAAGGTTTAGTAAAGCTCAATCTAATAAGTCAGATATCTGGACAACGCATAATCAAGTCTAATACAGGGGTTTTTCCAAAGCATGATGTACAAATAACACACTATTATACAGTTTTGCAGGCTGTTTTTCAAAGCAAGTAAATTACAGGATACTACTAGCTTATAGACAGTGACATACAATTTTTAAATAACGACCAATCAAAACTAGTTTTGCATACAAAAAAGATAAGAAGGGGTACAGAATTCGGATCTGTAAATTTTCAGGTGTAATCACTGAGCGAAGCCAAGTAGTAAACTGAATATACGGGAAGAACTAGAAATTACCTGACGAGAGGCGTGGGCGTTGCAAAAGGTGTAACAGAGAGACATCTACTGAATTCATCACAGCACACGGTTTGATTCGGAAAGTAGTAGTAGGATCAAAGAATGAGACAATAGAAAAGAAACATGGATAACCTAAAGATAAGGTTGCAGGACCCATGATGTTATCATAGGTTGAGTTTGGCGTAACCGAAAGCGGAGACTTTGAGCGTAGAATCTTAACGGAGAATGCATTCGGCCCATTAAACGGACTATTTGAGCCGACCATTTTATTTTTATTTTATAATTTAATTAATTAATGGTTAATTAATTTATTATTTGTGTTTGATAAATAATATGTATCAATAATTTACACAAATAAATAAATTGAAAAATTATAAGTTGCTCCAATTCAGTTCAAACCAACTTCATTACGTAGAGCACTTTAATAGAATCGCAACGCAAAAAATCGCATCTCAAATAGATCTCATTTGCACAAGTTGCTAATTTTTTAAATTTATAAAAACTTAAATTTATTAATTAATAAATTGAAAATTATATATCTATATCCAACTGCTTAAAATTGGGCTGTTGGACACCCGACGCGGTGCCCAACAGCCCAATTTTGAGTAGTTGGGCAAACGGACCAAAATGTTCCATTGTGCGTTCGACGCATCCGTTGGACATACAGACCGTTTGGACCAGCCGAATGCACCCATAATCTCAAGTCCAAATACGACGAAAATATATAAACCACCAACGTTAACATGGAAAAGTTTATTTAAACACAAAATATGGACAATATAGATATCCACCATTGGATTACCACATGAATTTCAATCTTTCATATAAAGACAAGATGATTCAACGATTTAGATCATTTGTGTCACCACTTGTATTTAACTTTGTGCTCAAATGGTCGATCCAATCAAAAATTTGATTTTAATCAAGAACCTTGGGCCCTTGCACAGTTATGGTTTCTACATAAGACAGGTCAAACTATTTCATAGATGGCAACAACAAAAAAATTCAAACCAGCATATCCATATTAATCTTTACTGTCATTCAATTATCACATTTGAACAAAAATACACGTTAAAATAGCTTAAAAATAAATATCCAAACTTTTTCGCAACAACAAATCCATATAAATCAGATTTATACATGATGGCGATAAAGTTAAATGCAATTTTGATTAAAACACACATAAATTAGCTGATACTCTCACAACAAAAACTGTAGTACATAATAAATATAAACAGTTTTAGGTACAGGTGTTTCCACTCGCTGAGTGTGGTGGTAATGGCATTCTAACTCTGGCAAGCTCTGCAGCAGCACGTGCGGCAGCTGTAGCCCGATCAGCTGCAGCAATGGCTGCTCGTGCCATCTCCATAACATCAGAAGACTTCTCTTTTAGTGTAGGTTTATCATCTTCTAAGGGCATTTCTGTCTTTTTTGCATTGGGTTTTGGATTATAATTTTTGATCATCGGAGATGATTCAGCCTTGTTTGGAGATGGTAGGTGTAACGATGGCTTTAGTAGAGAATCTTGTGCAGCCATGGGAACTGAACCATCCTGCGCTTCAAGAAAAACATAAATTAAATGCTCGGTTTTTTAATAGCCTGCAATCTTTTTTTTATTTTTATTTTTTTTTATTTATTTTTTTATTATTAATGATTGGCAAATTCATATTTTGAAATTATGTCAAGAATGTGCATCTTGTAAGACAGTTAAATTCATATACAGAAATAAATAGCATATTAACGGCTAGACAATCACATTTTGAAAAGAAAAAGGGAAAAAGGGACAGACACAAAAACAAACATTCCTTGGAATAAATGCAGTCGCAAAATTTTACTGGTTTATGTGATGTGAATTTTTGTATTCATGCAGGCAAAATATTCCACTGGCACAGACTCTCAAGTATTTCAAGTTGAATCATGTATGTTAATGATATTTAAAAGCGACATCCATCAGCTTCTTTCTCTCTTCTATTTCTGTCTGGCCTTTCTTTCTTTCTCTCTATCAAGTAAATTCAGGAGTGTACATTAGCTTCCATACACGTAGGTTCCACATACTCTTGAAATTCCGACGGTTGAATTTATATGCAGAAATGTTTCCCTTTTTTAGTACAAATACAGATATAAAGTGTATCTTAGCATCAACAGAGATTTTGCCATAGAACAGCAAATATTATTGCAAGCTTTCTTATGGTTCAGAAAGATAAACAAATCATTCATGAACCAATACAGAGTTTCTGATTCACAGCATATCATATGATAACCAAGTTCATTCAATGCAAGTTGAACTGGAGACACAGCATGAGTCAGTCATCCGAAACTGTCGGTAAATAGTCGGAATATGCACAAATAGTCTGTTGTCTAAGACTAATCATTTTGCTTTTGGTAATTAATATATAGACTTTGGATCTTTAAGCAATGAAGTGTGGAAGTCTGAGTATGATTTGAAATACCTTTGTAATTGGAACTCGGACGAATGATAATTTCAACCCCCTAAATAGGAGTTAAGCTACTAAGAAGAAGAAAAAAGGTATATGTTTGAGAAAAATACCAGCAAGTCCTCGTGTTTTTTGCTGAAGTCCGCCTCAGTGTTCGATGAGTCCCAATCCAAGTGATACTCCTTAGCAATTCCCTTCAACGTTCTCAGTTTCACTTCGGACGAAGGTGCTTTTGGAGACAGTTTCTCAATTATCTACATAAAGTACAGAAGCAACCATATAATTTGATTAGCTTGTAACCAATACTCGTAACCTATGGTAAAATGGTTTGTCTATGCATACAAGGCGGTTAACGTTACTATCAGGACGTAGTTCAGAAGCAGCTGCCACAAATTCCTTTCCATACTTCACAGTAAATAAGTTTCGAATTTGGATCAACTCAGGCAAATCTGAACATCTAGGAGATGCAAATATGATGCTAGAAACAGCCTCTTGCAATTCCATGGGGCAATCCCTGACATTACAAATAATGGTGGCAATTAATGGTAACATAAAAATTCAATTTCAACTACCTAAAGTTAGGCATGGATATGTTGCATAAGAACGGTTACAAAATAAAAAATGGATATTTAAGGTGGATTAACCACACATGATTAATTCACATTCATTTTTTAAACTGAAAAATACCGCTACCACCAAAACTTTGCCGCATCACAAAGCTATCAAGGAAAAAAGAGAGCACCATGCACCACATAAATAACCAAAAGGGGAGGAAAGTCGCCTTCCGATGATGGCTTACAGAATAGAAAAGAAAAAAAAAGGAAAAGATAAAATAGTCGATTTAACAAACACAAGCATACTAAATGTAGGTGATTTTTTTTTACGAGGCTAATTTTATTTAAACCTGAAAAGTTGCCAAGTAGCCCCACAAAACAAAAACAAAAAACCAATAGACTCAAGTCTTTGCTGAGTACACTCATCTTTTTGTTAAAAATATTCCCTTGCGTCATTCTCTAGTAAAAATCAACCCACGCAAGTATTTGACGACGTAAAAGTTCACTCCATCCAAAGAATTTCACCATAGAAAAAACCACTCTCACAACATCACCCAATTTACATAAAATTCAAGTTTCAGCTTTTTTGCGAACTGTGCATTTTTTAAAAAAAAGGAACAATATAAAAATCAAGTTTTACACTTACCATTTTGATTCCATTGGAATTGTACTGTCATCATCACCGTCTATCGATTCAAGCACAAGATTTGAGATTTTACGCAAAATTTGATTACTAGGATTTATTTGACAAGGGGAACAAAAGAAGGAAAATATGATACGAAGTTAAAATGTGGATGAATGATAAAAGAGCAATTTTGTCATATATTTTATTTTATTTTTAATTTAAGGAGGCTACTAAGAAAGATCCCGTGTCTAAACAGATTTTTTTTTAAAAAAACAAAACAAAAAACTGAAAAATCCCAAAAGGGGAATCCCAAGGGAGAAAATGTGCTCATTCACAATTGCCTGAGAACCTGCCAAAAAATAAAACTAGCAGTGGTACTTCACAATGCTTAGATAAAAGGAAAAAAGAGATTCATGCAGTGTAAAATTTTGTAAGTGCTGGTGATGAGGGCATGTGGAGAGGAACCCCACAGGGTCACACATGAAAGATGTATAAGTCGGTGATAAAGAAATCAAGAAACCTGCATCTAGGTCTTAAGGATGGATGGGCCATAAAACGAGGTTAATATCATCACGGATTAGTCAGATAATCTTGTGACTCTTGTCCATCTGGATTTGGTGACTGTCAAAAACATACTAATTTCTAGCACACTAAATTATCCAGCAAATGTAACAAAGAAGCACACAGTGGAAGAAACCATGAATGGACTGCCCCAGCAAAAGATCACCACAGATGAGGTGGAACCGTGAACCGGGGTTGGAACATAGGCCCCAAGAGGCCTTCAAATTGTACCCAAATTAAGATATTTTTTGATAGAAAAACAAGACAAAAGATCCGATTTTATCAATCACATCGCATCATAGGATATAGTTATAGGTAGAAGCATGAATTTCATGCAAACGACCAATGTCGGCTCAGTTTCAAGCCCAAAAAGGCTTCTATGACCATCTGATATTCATTTCGGACGTGAACTGAGATAGTTGCACAAACTGAATATGTTTATCCACTGCGCACAAAGATATTTTCTCGTTTGTACATTGACCAACTAGTTTTATATGCATCCGAACTAAAACCTTGTCTGATTCGTTCCTGTTTCTTATATAGTCTGGAACACTGCCGAACTGGGTTTGATCCAACTGATTAACACCATGGGTGATAGGCAGGCATATATAAAGGTCAAATTTGTAACAGAACAAAATTATAAAAAGTGGGGTGTGTGCTCTGTATACATACATACACGCATAGAGATGAATTGCATAGAAGGTCCATTTTCTCTATTTGATTTCATGCACTTAAAAGTTTTCAAACCTATGTTACCTCATACGCAGATAGATTCAGTACACATGATGAAAACAAGAACGAAAAATGGTGATGTTGATAGTATGATTAACTAGAATGCTTTACCAAAACAAAAAACACTTGGCCAGAATGTGGAACCTTTTTGAAAACACTCTCTTTGCATGTTAATTTATACAATATTCTTATCCACTACAAATGGATGAACACAGAGTAAAACAATTCTTGTATAAATAAATATTGCAACTAACATTCATTTCCAACTAGTTTTTGATTTTAACTTTATAACAAGCTAAATAAAATTCTTTAGAAGGGGTAGCGTTAAGACAATTTGCCTTACTAAGGGCAAAGTTGGCTTTGTATCATTTGGACAATAATGGGGATATATTTTGTTGGGGTCTTGATAAGAGTCTTTATTACAGTACTAATTCTATGTATAGTTTTCTTAATTTTTTTGGGGTTTCTATGTTGTTATTTAAGTTTCTTTGGAAGTCTAATTCTCCGTCTAAAGCTAAATTTCTTATGTGGTTGATTATTCATAAGAAACTTAATACGGTGGAGCTTTTAAAAAAGAAAAATATTATTTTTGATGTTAAGTGTTGTTTTTGTGGTATTTTGGATGAGAATGTTGATCATTTATTTTTCTCTTGCTCTTTTTCCAATCTTATTTTAAATATGGTTTTGAGGATTTTTGTTTTTAGTTGTTTTAATTCTTTTAGTAACTGTGTTAATTATTGGAATTCTAGATTTGCTTTTAATTTCAGACAGAGATATGTGTTGGATTCTTTAGTGTCTATTATTTGTTGGTTCATTTGGTCGGAGAGAAATCAGAGACTCTTTCATTCTTTGGTTGTTTCTGTTGATAAATTAATTATTAGGATTGTTACCTTCTGTCTGGATTGGATGGATAACTCACACTACAAGTTTTATAGAGAATCTCGATTTGCGAGATATTTGATAAAGGTTAGATCTAGTTTGAGTTTATATATTAGAATTAATAGGTATTTTAGTCGTAATAGAATCTGTATTTGTTATTGAGTTATGCATTTTTGTTTTTGTGCTTCTCTCTCTTTCCCTGTTTATTTTTCTCTTTCACATTTACGTATGGATATATTTATATATATTTATATATTATTAGATATATATATATACACACACACACCCATATATATATATGTGATGTTTGATTATGGTTTGGTTAGTTTTTCAGATCACAGGTAGTTGATTATAGATGAGGAGCTTTTGAAGAGCTGTTGTGGTTGGTTGATGTTTTTGCTGTGGAGTTTTCGGGAGTTTAGTTTTGGAGAGTTTTTGTGCTGTTATGTTCTCTTGTTTATGTTGTATTTAGTTTGGAGTGACTAGTTTATGATATAGGAGTAGATATACTTCAAATCGGGTGATGGCCTCGCCGGAATTCGATATTGGAGTATGATGGGCGGTAGTTTATCCGAAGTTCATCAATCTATTTCCCTATATAAACATATAGTCATGTCCTGAGTAACTTTTTTGTTACCTTTTTGTTCTGTAGACTGAGTTTGTATACTTTCTCACTTTTTATCTATATATGTGTGCTCTCTTCTTTTTAGAAGACCGCACATTTTTGCTCAGAAAAAAAAAACAAGCTAAATAAAATAGCAAAATGTTTAAATATTGTTTTTATTAATATACTCTAGGAGAACCCGATGGACAGCTAAACTCCTAAGGGGAATTAAGTTAGGGTTGTCAGCTGATACTTTCGGATGCGGATAGTGTCATACCAGCATCAGCACCGCATCTGAAATTATTTTCAAATATCAAATATTTGTATCTGTGGATACGGACGAATATCAAATAATTATCATATCCACTAACGATCAATAAATTAAGAAAAATAAATGAATTTTTTTAGTTTAACATAAATGTTTTTCAATCCCATTTATTCTCAGAGTGTTAAAATAAACAAATATGACAAAAATAAATAGATTTGAGTAGTTAATATGCATTTAGTGCATATAATATAAACCTCTAATTTGATAAAGCAATAAATAAATATCTTTCTTTATACTGAAATACATATAATTTTAAGTATAACCTTCAAAGAAATTGGACAGATAATTTTCAGATGCGGATGTCTACATATCCACATCCGTCTTTTCAGATACAAATGCGGACAAATTTCAGATTTTTTGAGTATTCATTGACAGTCTTAAATTAAGTTGTGTATGTCCGCTTCAACTCATGACACATATAATTCCCGGGAACCCTTTTTTTGCGAGAACATATACAAGGTAGGGCTCGAACCTGGCTCCGTTACCAGACCTTGAAACTCCTTTTCATTGTGTCACCCCAGCGGGCATGTTCAAATATTGGTGTAGAAGTGTTAATACAATGTCTTAATTTTATTTTGTTTCTTGTCTTTTCTTTTTTTACTGTGGACTCTATTTTATAGTTAAATAGCAGAAAATTATAATAAAGTTATATTGAGTTTTTTCCTTTGTCAATTTTTGACGATTACCCTCGTTATTGCAAGAACTTTGAAGTTTGAACAATTTTCATACATTGATACAAAATTATCTACTTCAAATATATTATCATTATCATCAGTGTTTTTTTCTTTTCTCAAAGACCTTGTTTTAGTGTACTGTTTTTTTTTTTTTTTTTTTTTTTTTTTAATAACTTCTGTATGGCAACAATGATACTTTATTCAAGCAGAGCACTCATAATGATATCACAATTGCTCGAGCCCACGACCTGTACAGCTCCTGCTGGAAATCATTATTAATTCAATGTTTTATACTTTAATAGGAGATCGTTATTATTTCATACATATTAACATAGTATGCTTAAAATCATCAAACTACAAAATTTAGAACATCGCAGTCGACATTTTGAAACATCAAATTAAATGTTTCTGAACATCAAAAGCAACGTACCAAATTGTCAGCGCATAGCATTTTAAAAGGTCAGTGTATAGCATTGTATTTCGAAACTGTGTTTCGAATCATTGGTATATTGTGTTTCAGAACAGACGTACTAAAAGGGATCTCAACAACTAAGTGTGAATTGTGGCAACGTGGTCTCAAACCATAACTCAACGTCTATAATGCAATATCTTGCAACAAAGTTTAACTTCCTTCAAGGAGATTATGTATGGTAATTATATTAGTATATAAGAAAAGGTATTCACCTGGAAAGGAAGTAGGACAGTTTGGAGGAAAATCAACATTATTAGTAACAGTTCAGTTATTACTATTTTTTGGTATAAAAATATATAATCAATATGGATTAGCTGCACACCGGCAGAAAGCTTTTGATAAGTCAAATCCACGAAGTCTATCACTAGAAGTGCATCGTGGTAATGAATTAATGCTGAAAATGGGTTTATCTATTTAAATTTAAAATTTAATGCTTCGTATAAGTATGCGACTAGAAAAAAAAAAACATGTTTCCGAGATTCATGAGTTTCAGAATTTATATTGCTGTGAATGGAAAGAAACTAGTTGTGTGCGATATATATGGGAAGATGTTTTGCCTATTTTGATTATTCGTGGAACCTATAATAGAAAATCCCATTTAATATATAGGAGGAGCAGAATGATAAAATTAAGGGATTTTCGAATATAAGGTCATATAAGGTCGTTATTGGTTCATTTATCTCGATTCAAGATATAAATCCTGTAGTGACTAAACACTATTAGCACATTACACACGATGTGCATGTCTTAAAGTATGTTATCAATTCAATAAATCATAATAAAATAAGTTCTCAAATTTATTTGGCATGCCAACATTTTCTAAAAATATTTCTCATCTTTGAAACTATGAATTACACAGGATGACTCTTATTGCCATCTCTACCTGTACATATCAATTAAAATATTAACCCATTATGTCATTAATAAAGTTCAAACTGTACAACAACAGAAAGGGCCATATTACCTAGCTCCTTGAGCATTTACCTACTTAATGTTGGCTAATATACTATTAAAAGACAACAAGGCATCATCTCATTTAAGGTTTGAGGACTCGGTTTTGATTATGGTTTCGGTCATTTAATTTTTTTTGCAGTTTCGTCCTGTTTCAGAAATTTCGTAAGTTTCGGTTTTGGTTTCGGTTTCGGTTCGATTTCAATAGTTTTGACTTTTTTTTAATGAAAACGAGTTGATAAATTGAAGTTAAACTAAACCGTAATTAATTTAACAACCCTAGAAATCTGGATCAACTGTCCAAAACCTAATCAAGTTAGCTAATGCTTTTTAAGAACATAGTACCATGGCATGTCAAATTTTTAATTCATGAGCCAATATAGGCCCAACCCGAAAAGCCTACTCCCAAATTAATACAACTCTCACTTCCAGCCCTCAGATGGCTGGCTCTTGTCTCCAGTCCTCAAATAGCTTGTTTTCAGTCCATCACTTCCCCACTCATTTTCAGTCAACTCAAACATGCTGTTCTCGTATTCAGTCAATCCAAAAATTAAGGCAAAATAAAATAATGAGCGCAACAACAAAATAGATAAAAATCAACTCGATTTCACTGTCTTAGTCTAGACAAATCTGGACTATAGAACTCAAGACTACAAAAGACATTTGATTTCAGCTGAGGTAAGTGTTATTTGGTTTTTTATTTTTATTTTTTCCTCCGCTTCTCTCTCAATTTTCGCCATATTCCTGGATATCACTAAAGATGGATGATTCCGTACCCCGCTAGCCTGAAACCTGATTTCGTGCCCAGTTCCGGACCGGTGTTCACCGGGACCGGTGCGGTACAACAGTAATTCCAGTGTATTGGCCGGTACCTTGAACCTTGATCTCATTAGGAGAAAGCACACAGTAGGCTATCATATTTATTTCCTTTTCATGATGTCTGTCTTAATATAAAAAAAGGCACATAGCAAAAATAAGTACAAAAACATTCCTCAGTCAATTTTGGTAAAGGTTATTTAAAATTTAGTATTATAAATTGGTCTGAAATATGCATTTAACAAGTAATTTATGAGTGCCCATCTTGCAAGCGCCCCCCCCCCCCCCCCCCCCCTCCTCTTTTCCCCTAAACCCCTCAGAAAAAAAAAGGATCTAGGCTAAAATTTGATATTTCAAAATAGTGATCTTAAACTTTTTGACATATAATGAACATTCATATAAAGCAAACACGATGTTAAATCATCAGACAAGAAAGAGCACAATTGTTGAAATAGTTCGCTATGCCTGAGTCCATTAAGTTAAATGGAAATTACAATCTACATAAAGGCAGAAAACCTACTTTTGAGCTTCAAGAATAGGAACACGTGCAAGAACAAATTCACAAAATAACTCTATAATCTCATAAGCAGCCATTATGTTCTCTTCTCTTATGATATGCTCCACCTGTAATCAAATCCCAAAAAAATAAGAATATTAGGGGAAAATACATGAAAAAGAACATCATAACTGAATGGTAAGTGGAAACTGTAAAATACCCGGATGCGAGCAACAGCTTCTTGACCAGTTCGAAGGTAATCAAAGATTTCTTTGCGCATATGTTTCATTTGCACTTCTCTTTTATTACGTAATAATTTGATACGCGAGATAGCAAGATTACAGCAGGTCTTGCTAGAAGAACACAGATGGAATGTTACACAAAATATTAACTTGTTAAATGCAAAAGCCTAAGGGGAAAAAAAGTAAGATGGATACATATAAAAAAGAGGTGAACTGAAGAACAGCGACTTTCATACCAGTTGCACATACACTCAAGTTGTAGGCTTGATTATAACCATGTATATGAACATGGTTCAGCAACCATTTACATGTAATGGAAATCCTTGAATAAGGGAACGATGATGAATTTTTACCATTGCTTGATTGATCCATATAAATATTATATTTCTGTTTCATTAATGGTTTTTATTGTAAAACCTTAGATCTGGGTGTGCTGGCTTTGTCATGGTTAGTGACAACATAAAGCTGTAGAAGAGGATGTTCATTTTTAATTAAGCCTCAACATAAACTATATATATATATATATATATATATATATATATATATGTGTGTGTGTGTGTGTGTGTGTGTGTGTGTGAAAGTCTATCTAGACACAAAAAATAAACACAATTTGTGACATAAATAATTTGCATCATTGGGTTGCTCCCTGATTCCCACTTTGCACATAAAGACAAAATGATTCAATGGTCAAGATTTTGTGTTTCTCAATTTGTGTTTAATCTAACTGTCTGAACACAAAATTAAACACAAATTGGGAGACACAAAATCTTGACCATTAGATTTTTTTGTCTTTATGTGCAAGGTGGGAATCAGAGGGCAACCCAATGATGCAAATTATTTATGTCACAAATTGTGTTTATTTTTTGTGTTTAAATAGACTTTCATATACATAGAGAGAGAGCAACGCTCCACGACGCCGTTGTTTTGTAACACCCCACCCACATGCATAAATTTCTATTTAGATGATGGATTGAAAGAAATGTGAGCGGAAGGAGAGAGGAATGGAACTTGTGGTTGAAATCTAGGGTGTTTCATTGTTTGGGTGCAACAGGATGTTCCTCACACACATACATACGCACACCTATATACATATACATACACATATATATATAGAGAGAGAAGCGTTCCGGTGCACCCTTTTAGCACCCCTACCGTATCGTGAGCTACGGTAATCCAAATCCAACGGAAATTTGTAGATGTTTAATCTACATATATATTATAATCTATCTAAAATTTGAGGTCGTTCCGACATTCGTAAAATAATATATTTGATGTTCGAATTTAACGGTTCAAATAAATGTCTGAACGGTGAATAATTGAGCTAAGATTTTAAAAATGTTGCGAATGTCGGAACGAGCTCAAATTATGGATAGATGATAATATATACGTGGACTGATACCGTAGCTCACGATACGGTAGGGGTGCTGCAAAACATGGGTGCCCCGGAACGCTTCTCTCTCTCTCTACATATATATATATATATGTATATATGTATATATATGTATATATATGTATATATGTATATATATGTATATATATATGTATATATATATATATATGTATGTATGTATGTATGTAACACATTTTATACTATATGTAACAAACTAACCAAATAATATTAACTTAGGGACTATAATTCTGCTAATAGAATATCTGAATGTTCACATGGAACTGTACAGTTACCATGATAATAAGACTATAAACATAAAATCATATTATGATACTGAAAATAAAAGGTACACTGTTTGAAATAGCATTAAATATTTTTAAAAAAGACATAATTTAAAGAATTTAAAAGAGGGAAACATACATTGGAGTAACTGTAGAAATAAGCAAAATCCCTTTTATGCAAAGTGTGGCATATTCATATTCCGCACAATAAGTACTGAACATTTTTTTTCTTTCAAGTTCAATATACCATAGCTTAAATGACTTACCCTAATGGTGGAGTCACGCTGTGTTAGGCACATGGGCCATGCCATGTCTTTCATAGCACTGGATCCTTATATTTGAAGTGTACCATTCTTGTGGTGGATACCCAGAGCCAAAGGCTCCCGTACTCAAGCGCGAGAGGACTTCCCAGGTTAGTCTCCCGTCCTGGTACTATTCTCACGGTTTTCCGGGCTCTGGGGGTGGTCGATAAGTGCGCACAGTCTTTCCTTCACATATGTGAAGAGGCCGGGACTCGAACCTGCGTGCTCCAGATTACCAGCCGGGTAACCTTACCGTTGCGCCAGGCACCACCTTATGGCCAGTAAAATTACATTCTAAATGAGAGGATATCAAGATATGTAACTCAAAAGTTTTTAGCAAAATTCCATTTAGTATGAAGAGAATAGTATTGAATATGTAGGAAATAAGTTCCGACTGTATCAACCATCAGGATCTTTCTAGCAAAAGAATTAGAGTAAAACATACACGGTTGGCCGTTTAAATATTTATACAACCCATTCTAAATTTTTCAAAGTTGAATGTAAGCTGACTATACGACCCCGAAATGAAAAATTCAATGGTTGCAGCCCTAGATGTGGTAAGGAAATATTGGTTATAAGGTGAATCAAGTAGGATATTAGCCAGAGAGGATGCTTTCATTTGAGTGCTTTATTGTTCGTGTATATTGTGCTTGATCTTGGCAAACTATCATATCACTATGTTCATATTTATAGGTTTTAAGCTATACGAAAGCATGATATATTATTTGTGTAATAGCATCTCAGTAGCATACTGATCATTTCAATATAACAATTAAGGATGTTCGTGGTTTCTGTACTGTTTTAAACAAAGTACTGTTACTCGGCCATCTCCAGACCATTCATATAAGTTTGATGTGATGATCGTCCAAGGAACAACCAAAAATGATGATCTATAGGTCTAGATACCAGGCCCATATATAATGAAGGTAATGGGTAAACAAGCTTAGAAGAAATGTGAGATGGAGTTCTCGGAAATTCAAGCGGTAGAGCTTCCAAATCCAGATTAACTCAACACAAAGCCAAACTATCTTATTTGGGACTGTTAGCATTTATAGTTTAGAGAGCTATATAGTTGTTCATAAAACCAACTGGTTGATGTAAACTATAGTCTCTTAGAATTTATCCAGGATCTTAGTTGAATATTTCCCGATGTGGGACTTGTATTTTCAACACTCCCCCTTCACGTGTGGCGTATTTGAGTCATCTACGTGATCATCATAGTTATTTTATTTATTTATTTAGATGGAGTGGCGGACATATGGCGGTTAAGCGCATATGTACTGGTTGAATTAGTTCAAATCCTGAGCTCTGATACCACTGTTAGCATTTATAGTTTAGAGAGCTACATAGTTGTTCACAAAACCAATTGATTTTGTGAACAAACTACATAGCTCTCTAAACCATAGTTGTTCGCAAAACCAATTGGTTGATGTGAACTATAGCCTCTTAGTATTTATCCAGGATCTTAGTTGAATATTTCCCAATGTGGGACTTATATTTTCAACAGGGACAACTAGCAAAGGCGACAACTCTAAAAGTTTCAGATCGGAAGTCGAACTAGGAGTCTGGCTGCGGTGCTAGATTCGGATCGGAACCAATCGGAATCCCACTTTTTTGACCGATTCGGATCGTCTTCAAGAGCATGGGCTGCTTATGGTTGCTCCTCCCACGATCTTCGCTTCATCTTCCGCAAATCCAAGGCTATAAAATATAGAGATTCCTATGCTAGAGGGGGGCCGTTTGCCAACTTTGAGAATTTCCCGTGAGCTTATATCGATCAGAATCTTCGTTGATCTAAATTTTCTCCATTTGTAGAAATTCAATGAAAAAAGTGATACTTTCTGAAGAATGGAAGGGGGCTTTGTTGTCGGACCATTATAAAATTCTTGAGTGCAGTTTCTTGTAGTTCTCTGTGATTTCGCTTGTGTATGATTAATTTCTTCATGCTCTATTCACTACATACAATTTGCGAGTGTTTAGACCAATATTTATGCAAACATTTTGGTGTATTCATTGAGGTTTTTGATTCTCGGTTGATAGATCTACACATATACTAGTGGGTAGTTACGACTGTCAATACCTAAAAAATCTGAAATCCGTCTGCATCTACATTCGAAAAGCACTAGACACATCGGCATCGGAAAATTATCCATCCGCTTTTTTTCATAATTATATAAATTATGTGTTTCAACATAATGAAATATAATTATTTATTATTTTATTGAGCCGAAGACTATATCATACACACTAAATACATATTAATTACACAAAACAATTTATTATCATCATATATATCACATTTAGCATTCTAATAGTCAATTGGATTGGGAAAAAAATGTTAAATTAAAAAAATTCATTTATGTTCCTTGATTTATCAATCATTAATGTCCGTATCACCGGATGTGGATATCCGAAAATGACTACAGATGCGGATGTGAATATGGCATTGTTCGCATGTGAAAGTATTAGAAGCACCTGTTGATAGCTCTATAGATGGTGATTCCATTGAGGGAAGATCTGAATTTCACTGTTTAACAAGTCAGATTTGTTGAGATCTAAAAGGAATCTTGCGGCAATGGCCACAAAGAGCAAAGCTATAAAAAAAAGCATCGGAGGACTGAAAGAAATGGAGTTGGTGACGCTATGCAAACTGACCAGGATTTTGCTGGCTAGAACATCTGGATCGGTACCGATCCGATATAGGAGAGGTACGCCATTACCGATGACCAAACTCCAACTAAGCATAGATTCTAAACCCGTGTCAATCCGGATCACAAGAACTAGGTCAATCCAATTCATGTGACTTAGGCCGATCCGGATCATATGACACTAGTCGAACCGACTTTGTCAAAGCATGCGAATTCTAATGTTCCCATAATAACCGAGCCCAGCTAGGACAGAACTATCAATCTAAACCGAAATGATATACAACATAAATCCAGAAAAAGACCTCAAAGTTTTTTTGGATGTAAGGCATCTGAACCAGTGTCGTAGCGCAATGGCAAATAACAATCATCCAAACTTGATAGCCACGATTATATGATTAATTAAAGAAAATCAACAATAAAATAACAACGATGGGGACGGCTTTTAAAACCAATGAAGAGTTTCCTCCAAAGATTCAACGTCATCGTGACTAAGGTGAATGATCTGAAAGAAGACATGATCTTGATGGCCCTAATTCAAGTGGTTAGTCCAAACATCAAATTCAAAGGTAGAAATGAAACCTCCTACCACACTAGACTGTTTCTATGGCAAGGCGACCCAATGCTTACGCAAGGAGGAGGTCAAATTCACTAGCAAAGTCCCGATGTGAGCGAATCGGCTGACGAAATCCCAATTGGCATTAAAATATAGCAATCTGAACCCAACTCCGTAGATGACTTAGTTGATCAAAACAAGGATAACTATCTAAAATAGATATTGAAACACAACATAAGACGACTACTATACTCTTCTCGATGACACAATACAGAACATTTATCTAGTGACTCGCGACTTAGAGCTTTACAAAAGATCATTTTCGAGAGAGTCCATGGAAAACCAAATCTAACCTGAAAGTTCTACATCGTCCACAAGGTCTATGGCCATGGCATGAATGAGTACAATCACTTTCATGGTGTCATATAAAAGCTCATTCAACCAAGAAAGCTTCAACGGATCATTCAAGCCCTTAAGCACGATGGGCAGAGGATATTCGATCAACATCAGTAGCATGTTAAACCTAATGTAGATAAACCTAGCCAAGCCACCAAATAGACCGTTGATGGTCCATTTCCATCTAAAAAAGGCTAGAGCAAAATACAAAGGCGCCCAGGGTCATGTACTTATTGAACCTCTGAAAACCCTTATCAGACCTATGGAACATCATCAAGGCGAGAGCAATTCGATCGCTCTTCAGCTAACATACACCCTCGACTTAGAGGCGGGGGGCCTAGGACAGAAGTGGATGTGATTTAATCCTCCACTTCCAACTTAGTGCTTTTGTTATAGCAGAACATCTATGTCCCGCTCAAAGCCCTACAAGACCAAAATCCAATTCAAAGTCGACACATTGCAAAACTTGTTGAAGCACTCAAAGAGACCTCTGATCTTGTCAAAGCCCATGGATCATGAAAACTTACCCATTTACTTGGTCATTTCGTTGCATGCAATCAGCTCCGCGCTTGAATGCGAAGACCAACGAATCTATAGGCCTTTTTATTACATTAGGAAGAACTTAACAGGAGCCGAACGAAATTACAAGAGATTTAGACGTTAGCCTACCGCCATTAATCTCATCCAACAAGCTTCGTCACTATTTCCTAGCTCATCTAATCAAAGTCTATATCAACCAGCAGTTATAACGAGTTCTACAACGGCCTGAGGTGCCTAGAAAATTACTCAAATGGAACATCGAATTAAGACATCACCTATCTCCCTCGGAGGGCCATCCAAGGACAAGCTTTGATGAATTTCATTGTTGAATTCACTGCAAAAGATGATCCTTCAAAAAGCAATGATCAACCAATCATCCAATGGAAGATGTGTATGAATGGAGTGTCTAACGAACGACATTTTGGCATCGATGACTTATTACAAACTACTAAGAAACTATTGATCAGTTATGCCTTGAATCTCACTTACCTGCAACCAATAATGAAGTCGAATATAAAGTCATGATCGCTAAGCTCAAACTTGCCAAAGAACTAAAAGTGAAATCTATTCGAATCTCTTGTGATTCATATATTATCATATGACAACTCAAGAGAGAGTTTCATGTTAAAGGAGCATGATTTGATCCTTATTCCAATCGAGTGATGAGCTATTAGCTAACTTTGGATATTACGCCACCAGCTTCATAACTCATGCATGGAGTTTGGCAACGCAATCTTACACTTAGCTAAAACTCATCAAGACTAGAACTCAATCTGAAGTAGGCGCAACTCAACTGTTGACTCGTTGGTTACCAAATTTGTTATTCGACCTTCTTCCTTGACCGTCCACACATCGACTTATGCCCCAGAGACCGAGGGCAACCTAAAAGTCCAAGCTCGATTGGCCATGACTCTCACGTACAACATAAAGCAAAGACGATATATCCACCCACGATCTTATTTACATCCCAACTATGGGTAACTATTTTAGCCTTACTCGAATATCAACAAGCCGAAAATCTGAACACTTAAGCATAGACATTGTTTAACCATTTATGCATCGGCTCTTGACTTCGACACGGGGTCAAAAGCATAACCACGGATGAAGAAGACATGATCATCTTTCTAGTCATTTTGTCCCACGTTCCGACAGGGAAAGTGCGAAACTTTCATAGACACGAATTAATTGTTCTTCCGCCGCGATTACCGTCTTAACACTGATAAGCAGAGATGCCACCATAAACGGGAAAGTTCCGACTATCCAATCCTTGTTTCTTGCCTTCAAAGTAAGGCCAAGAAAGTAATTCAAAGACGATGCACCCTCAACTTCCCTCTTCGATTAGCGCACGAAGTCTGAAAACCATTTTTTTTTTAAAGAGACCTCAATTCAAGTTTAGATCATGCTAAAAATTGCTGCTTTCTGGCAACATGAGAGGATTTCCTTCGTCGACTAGATCTCCTGTGGTCATCTCCTGGCTGACACAAGACAAAGCAAAATGGAGTGAGAAAAACACATGACGTCGTTCCCATTCAAAATAATACTTATTTCTTTACAAAAATATTTTTCAATTATGCACTTTTTCTTTGCATGCTTTATGGGTTGTTGAAAAGACCAACTCAAATGAAGTTATATGTGCATGGGGAAGATATCCAGAATCTGGTATCAATCAAACCCTCAACACCATAGATAAAATCTCGGAGCATTGCCACGGTCAGTGCAATTGGACCACTCGTTTATCAAACTAAACTCTATCCTCGAAGCTTGGATCCGAGTATAACCAAACTATATGCTCAGACTTTGGATTAAAGTATAAACCAAATTAAATCCTCAGAGCTCGGATCGAAGTATAAACCAAACTTTATCCTCGGAGCTTGGATCGGAGTATAAATCAAACTCTATCCTCAAAGCTTGGATCAAAGTATAAACCAAACTATATCCCTGGAGATTGAATCAGAGTATAAACCAAACTCTGTCATCGGAACTTTGATCAAAGTATAAACCAAGGAGATGTGATTTCGATCATTTGTCACACAAACCTTATCCTCGGAACTTGGATGGAAGTATAAACCAAGGCAAATGTAATTCGACCGTCTGCCACAAACTCTATCCTCAAAGCTTGGATTGGGATATAAACCAATGCAGGTGTGATTTTACCGTTTGTCATACAAATTCTATCCTCAGAGCTAGACATGGGTATAAAATAAAGCAGATGTGATTCAACCATCTCCACACAAACTCTATCCTCGGAGGCCACATGTTTCATAACTTGTGCATGGAGTTTGACAACGCAATCTTACACTTGGTTAAAACTCATCAAGACTAGAACTCGATCTGAAGTAAGCGCAACTCAATTGTTGACTCGTTGGTTACCAAAATTCGTTATTCGACCTTCTTCCTTGACCGTCCACGCATCGACTTATGCCCAAAGACCGAGGCAATCTAAAAGTCCAAGCTCAATTGGCCATGACACTCACGTATAATATAAAGCAAAGACGATATATCCACCCACGATCTTATTTACGTCCCAAGTATGGCTAACTATTTTAGCCTTGCTCGAATATCAACAAGCTGAAAATTTGAACACTTAAGCATAGACATTGTTTAACCATCTATGCATCAGCTCTTGACTTCGACACGGAGTCAAAAGCATAACCACGAATGAAGAAGACGTGATCATCTTTCTAGCCATTTTATCCCACATTCCGACAGGGAAAGTGCGAAACTTTCATAGACACAAATTAATTGCTCTTCCGTCGATTACCATCTTAACACTAGAGATGCCACCATAAACGGGCAAGTTCCGACTATCCAATCCTTGTTTCTTGCCTTTAAAGTAAGGCCAGGAAAGTAATTCAAAGATGATGCACCTTTCATCTTTCCCTCCTCGATTAGGGCACGAAGTATGAAAACCACATTTTTTAAGGAGACCTCAATTCAAGTTCAGATCATGCTAAAAATTGCTGCTTTCTGGCAACATGAGAGGGTTTCCTTCATTGACTAGATCTCATGTGGTCATCTCCTGGCTGACACAAGACAAAGCAAAATGAAGTGACGAAAAACACATGACGTCGTTCCCACTCAAAATAATACTTATTTCTTTACAAAAATATTTTTCAGTTATGCACCTTTTCTTTGCATGCTTTATGGGTTGTTGACAAGACCAACTCAAATGAAGTTATATGTGCATAGGGAGGATATCAAGAATCTGGTATCAATCAAACCCTCAACACCATAGATAAAATTTCGGAGCATTGCCACGATCAGTGCAATTGGACCTCTCATTTATTGAACTAAACTCTATCCTCGAAGTTTGGATCTGAGTATAACCAAACTATATGCTCAGACCTTGGATTAAAGTATAAACCAAATTAAATCCTCAGAGCTCGGATCGAAGTATAAACCAAACTTTATCCTCAGAGCTTGGATCGGAGTATAAATCAAACTCCATCTTCGAAGCTTGGATCAAAGTATAAACCAAACTATATCCCTGGAGATTGAATCAGAGTATAAACCAAACTCTGTCATTGGAACTTGGATCAAAGTATAAACCAAGGAGATGTGATTTCGATCATTTGTCACACAAACTTTATCCTCGGAACTTGGATGGGAGTATAAACCAAGGCAAATGTAATTTGACCGTCTGCCACAAACTCTATCCTCAGAGCTTGGATCGGCAGATAAACCAATGCAGGTGTGATTTTACCGTTTGTCATACAAACTCTATCCTCAAAGCTAGTGTAACACCCCGTGTTTTTTTTGTAACAGTTAAATTCACAAATTAAAGTATAATTAATTTCAAATCAAAGAATTGAGGGGAACGGGATACGCCATTGCGTTCGTCTCGGAATTCTGCTTAAGATAGAGTCCGAGTTTGCGTAAAACGGACTCCGTACGAAGAAGATATGGCCTCCGGAAGTTTCAGAATTCAGTTTAAAATTCAAACAGACGAAAACAGCTCAGAAAAACAAATTTAAAATTCAAAAATCGGGCCCAATTGGCCAAGGCGGGAAAATTCCCGCCCAAGGCACCCAGGTCGACTTGGCAGTCGACCTGGGTAACCCGTGTCGATTGCCAAGTCGACACGGTGTCGACTTGGGTGTCGACCTGACCCCTGAACCAGGTCGAACACAGCCCACCCTGGCTGGCTTGGTCTGTGTTTGGTCGATTTTCTGAGCCTTGCCTTGTCACTAGGGCTAGGTGTCAGCTCCTGGTTGGTCTCTCCTTTGAACGAACGGCTATTATTATTCCAAGCTCCATCGACGGTCCGAATCAACTCAAAAAACTATAAAAAGAACCTAAGACCTAGCCTAAATCGTACTATTTCATTTTAGCCTCAGGTCGCCGCCAATAAACCTGGCTCTGATACCAAGAGAAACACCCCACCTCCATTAGGGTCACTCTCAAAGGGAATGCCCTAATTTTGGTGGAGGTTTATAAGTATAAGTCACAGATATACAAGACAGATATAAGAACACATATTTTTGGACAGCAATCAGGGGACTTTTGCAGTTTATTTATGTTTTCTTTATGCTTCTTTAAATAATGTAATCAAGACAGTTATGATTTTGGAAGTATTGTAAGACAAATTATGACATGGTTTGTGAACACGTATTATGTTGAAATAAAAGTTGTTGTTTTTCCGCTGTTCAAAAATATGTGTTCTTATATCTGTCTTGTATATCTGTGACTTATACTTATAAACCTCCACCAAAATTAGGGTATTCCCTTTGAGAGTGACCCTAATGGAGGTGGGGTGTTTCTGCTAGACATGAGTATAAACTAAAGCAGATGTGATTCGACCATCTCCCACACAAACTCTATCCACGGAACTTGGATTGGAATATAAACTAAGGACGAATGTGATAGATACACCAAGAATAATGACCATCTGATCCACTAACTCTAACCTGAAATTCAACAAGAGAGTATAAATGACCATTTCATGTCCATATCTCAAGCCTGAATCAATGACGGATGAGTATAAATTCAAAGGACGAACCAACAACGTCTACAACTCAAACCCGAACCAACAACGTCTACAACTCAAACCCGAACCAACGACGAGTGAGTATAAATTCAAAGGGTGAAACCCGACATCTACACTAGCCTCGCAGCACTATGATAAAAGGCAGAAGTATAAACTTTCTCAGAGTTGGCTACAACGCGTGACTTCTAAGCCTCGTGCTTGACTTGCTACGTTAATTAAAGCCACAACCGAAAGCAAAATTTGAGAGTGGTCAGGTAGAACGATGCTCAAACCTACGAGCGACTACCGCAATATTCTACACGATTTAAGGCAATGACTGAAAGAAGACATTGAAAGTGGAATGTTTGATGACACACCACGCAACTTCAAGCAAGGATTGAAAAAAAAGTATGAAGAGTGGTATGTTTGACCAATGCACAAACTCACGAGCAACTGACTATAACATAAGTGCAACGGAAAGTAATGGATTATGAATACAGATAGGGGTGAATGCAATAACTCGAGCACTCGACAAGTAAGCCAAAAAATAGTGCAAGTTTTATGTTCATTTTTGGACCAGGGATCGATATGATCATATCGTCATCTCTCAACTATCGCTACTAGATGGGGGCAACACTGCAGAAATATAAAGAGGATGTGACTGACCGCTTGCAGCTGATTCACACCATCCATCTGATAGGCTCATACAACGGACGTGACATAACAATCCACAGGTTGGCTCTGTCCCATGTCTTAACAGAAGGAATATAAACACGAATGGACATGACTCGACTGTCCAACTTCATACATAGACCGAGTGTAAAACGATTGTTCATTCTCATACTTTCCCCCTAGAGCGGGGGGAAAAGAGAGCACTAAGGGGTGATTACAATCTGACTTTTCGCTACCTAACTCTAGTCCTTGGAGTTTGGATGTGAGTATAAGCGAGAAGTGAACATGAACTAACCGCTCGTGCGACATAATCCAGCATGTGACACGATAGGTAAAAACTAATTCGAACTAAGTGTCAACCAATCATCTGACATTCAACTTTAACTCACGATTAGATAAAAGAGTATAAATCCTCGGAAGACATAACTATATTGTCAACCAATCATCTTATCTCTATGACTGGAGGCAAATGATGTAAGCTTCAAAGGGCATGATTCGACCGCCCAATAACTAGCTCAAGTTCTCAACAGTGGATCGAAAAAACTGAACTTAAGATGGATATGACATAACCATCCAATCCAAGATCATATTTTGGGACTCATCAGGGCGAGCATGAATCCAAAAAGGCAAAATACGACACCTCACTCTTTGCACTTGTATCTAGAATTTTACAAGACCTCAACCTACGACTGAAAGGTTGCCCCCAAAATGAGCTCCTCAAATTAACGCTCAAACATTTGGGTGACTAATCGTCATCCAAAGTTAGATGACGAGTGATGGACTATGTATACATTGAATGGTAAGTGCATCACTCGAGAATTCAACGTAAAAGTTTGCCAAATAGCTGCACACTACATGAAATCGAACTCGACTCTGCATCTTATTCAACATATGCATAAGTTTGATTGACGATCATTGTCAACGCATGCTTGAGGTGTTCATAACTAAACGGATTATGATGATATCCGAAGTATGATCGTAGCAATCGTCACGTCATACATAACTGACTAGCTATTGTGTCATTGATCATACATTTAGGAGAATCAATTGTCAGCTTAAAAATCTGAGGATCCATGCACACTCAACATTTGATTCCTTAGTTCGATGTTAAATTCGAGTACTAACCAGAGCTCCAAATAGAGAGAGAACCAATTTCAATAACTAAGGCTTACTAACAGAATCGACAGGGCCAATGAAACCAAGCACACAATGTCACCGGCATATCACATCCTGAATCCCAGACATTAACTCTGTCAGACACCGACTATGCAGAAACCATCTATAGCAAGAGATGAGATTCTTCATCAAAGCAAAACTCAATGAAAAATAACGACCATTTCATGCTATAAGTGAAATCTTTTTCGATGATTTTAATTTATCTCGATTTAGAGCACGTCTCGTTTGCCACAAGGCGTACTTCGGAGGGAGAGGCAAATGTTACCCAGTTCTTTTATCCGGCCATCGTCAAACCATTCATATAACTTTGGCGCAATGATCGTCCACCGAACACCGGAAATGATAATCTATAAGTCCAGTTGCTAAGTCCAGACGATATAAAGGTGATGGTTAAACAAGCTTAGAAGAACTGCGAGACGAAGATCTCGAAACTTATGTGGTAAAGCTCTCAAATTCGGACTGACTCAACACAAAGCCAAACTATTCCATTTGGAACGACAAGCAAAGGCGACAACCCTAAAAGTTCCAAATCGAAAGTCGAAATAGGAGTTTGGTCAAGGATGAACAATCCAGATCAGCATAAAGAAGTGCCCAATCTGGATCGTCGCCAGATCCCCACTTTCCTGACCGATCTGGATCACCTACAAAAATGTGGGCTGACCGCGTTCTCCACTCCTTCCGCGATCTCCACTTCATCTTTCGCAATTTCAGGGTCTTCATTTGCGTATAAATATTAAGTGCCTATGCCAGAAGAGGGATCTTTTGGCAATTTTGAGAATTTTCCGAGCGTTTATATCAACCCTGGTCTTCACTGACCCAACATTTCTCTACTTGTAAAAATACAGCAAGAAAAGTGATATTTTCTAAAGTGTGGACAGTCTTTTGTTGCCGAATCACTATAAAATTCTTTTGTGTGGTTTCTTATTATTTTCTATTGATTTCTTTGTATTTTGCTCATGTGTGATTAATTTCTTCATGTTCTATTCTCTACATACAATTCTTGTATGTTTGGACCAATTTTGATGCAAACAAGTACAGTCTGAAGCTTTAAAGATCAATTCAGTTGTGTTGGATTTTCTTCTTCGTAATCATAGGTTCTTACCAGTTTACTTATCAGATACACAAATTGCACATGTCAGAATGAGCGAAGATAATCCATGTCAAGGAATTTATACTATAATAATGCAGGAGCAAGAGCAAGATATTTAACAATTTCAGAAATGCAACTGGAATTTTCTCATCACAAATGTGTTGAACATGGCAGCGAAGCTACAATGTGCCAACAAGGGTTAGCTCCTCTAAATTGTGTTTAATTAAACTATTTCAACTTAGGCTCTGTTTGATTAATATGCTAAATTATGAAGTCTGATTGCTGAACTATGAAGTTTGATTGCTGAACTCTGAAGTCTGATTGCTGAATAATCAAATACTTGTTTGTTTTCATTCAGCATTCAGAACAAAAAACAATATTTAGCATTCAGAACAAAGAATAAGGGTTCGTTTGTTTGTTATAAAAAGTTCTGAATGTAAGTTCTGATTTATAAATCAGAACTTTATAGCTTGTTTGTCTTTTGTGTTTGTTTTGAATAAAGCTATCCATTCAGACAAAATTATTCAGAACATTTTTTGTGCTTATTCTTTGTTCTGAATGTTGAATATTGTTTTTTGTTCTGAATGCTGAATGAAAACAAACAAATATTTGATTATTCAGCAATCAGACTTCAGAGTTCAACAATCAGACTTCAGAGTTCAGCGATCAGACTTCAGAATTCAGCATATTAAACCAACAGAGCCTAAGCACAAAAAATGTTCAGAATAATTTTGTCTGAATGGATAGCTTTATTCAGACCAAACACAAAAAACAAACAAGCTATGAAGTTCTGATTTATAAATCAGAACTTACATTCAGAACTTTTTATAAAAAAACAAACGAACCCTTAATAAAATGCTAAAATTCAGCCTCCGTCAAACACCACACCCCCCACCCCCACAAAATAGATAAATAAACCTCGTCTGAGCAACAATGAATAAACAAGCAAAACAAAATCAAAAGGAAGAAGAAAAACATAGAGAGAAGAGAAGGAACTTGATGGCAGTTTTGCTTTTCCCCTTATTTGAATACCAAAAGTTCATATATTTTGGGTAAACTGAAAGAGCTTAAATACCTAATTTGGATCAAATGTCAATTTGCTATGATTTTGCTTGCTAGAAAGGAAAGTGCAAAACTGGGAAAATCTACTGTGCTTAATTCAATATGCATACTTGATGACTTAAAAGTTAAAGACTGAAGCATGTTAGCCAATACAATCTAATACAGTAATCAGTATGAGTATGACTTCATCCAGATTCAAAGCTGAAATCACCTAAACTCTCAGTCTCGGAACAAACGACCAATTAGAAAATTATAAACTGAAACGAACCCGAATCACCGAGTCATGCATAATATAATGCATCGGTATTAATTAACAAATATAATACATCATTATTAATTCAACAAACATATAAAGAGGAATGAACTAGAACATAACTGACCATCTCGTGGAAAAAGTGGTTCTATTAAAGATCGAATTCAAAACCGACATGGCAGAAGTAGAATTTAGCCTGCAGTTGGATATTCGGAAATCCGATTAATTTCCGTCGAACGTCTGAAAGATTTCGCCGTCCTTTTTGGGCAAACGGAAGGAGTGTAAATTCCAATGATTAGAGGAGCGTGAATTGACATTAGTAATTTCCGAGGACTAACCCAAACTTTACCGGCCTATCACTTAGGCCAAAGTTATGGCGTTGTTGAACATATCACGATGTTTCTAATGTTTGACGCAACGCTGATTACGCAAATGCTAAGAGCATTCCAGCTCAGCTATTTTTGAGTGGGGATTCATTGTTTGGAGCGTGCATTCCCCCACTGTTCCAGCACTCTATGGGGACGCTCCATACTTTTTTTATTATTTTTTAATATATGTTTAAATGGTTTTCTGAAAACCGTTTAGGTATTAAACGGTTTCCGAAAAACCATTTAACGCCTAAAGGGTTTTCAGAAAATCGTTTTTTTTTTCTTCTTCTCCCAATATGTTATTTATAAAATTTCGAGTAAAAAAGAAATTATTAGTACAATTATCGAGACGTTTGAATGAAAATTAAGACTAATTTATTTACAGTTGATATAAAAATAAGGTATAAATATATGGTCGTTGTCGGATATAAAATTATATGTTACATACATAGAGCCGTTTTGGAATATAACATATATAAATATAGCCGTTGCGGAATATTAAAATTTAGTTTAAACTTATAGTCGTTGCCGAATAGTAAAATATAGTTCAAATTTATAGTCGTTGCAGAATATTAAAACTTAGTTTAAATTTATAGTCGTTGACTTATATATTTGTATACAATATACTTATAGCCGTTGCAACTTCGGATTGAAGAAGCTATAAGACCACTTCTGGTGTGCACGCTTAGATTCACAATACAAAAATATCTCATAATGTCTACAACAATGATGTTGTTTACGAATCAGAACATGCAAAGTGACAATTCAAATTACTTGGGCCAAAATGGTTCGGAGGATACTGACTCCGATTCTGACGAAGGCGATGATTTGTTGGGGCATACAAATTATCTTCAGATATCTTCGGATAGCACGACCGATAGCGATGAGTTAGAGCTTATGATGCAAGCTGTTACCGTTCAACAATTAAAGATTCACCAATTCCTAACGGAAGGATCATCTAGCGGTACACGAGGAGGCAGTGTGTTCGGTCGTGCAGACAGACGGAAGATGCGGGATCATCAAGGAGGTACTGCAAGATTATTTCAACACCCTTTGTACGTATGGTCCTGACAACTTTCGACGTTGTTTTCGTATGAGCAAGAATATGTTTATGCGCATTTTCAATGGAGTTATTGAACACGATAATTATTTTGTTCAAAAACGTAATAGTTCTGGTACTTTAGGATGTTCACCATATCAAAAAATTATAGGTGCATTACGTGCAATAGCATATGGGATAACACCAGACGTGTTTGATGAGGTTGTTCGAATGGGTGAGAGTACTATTACCTTATGTCTTGAAAGGTTTTGTTTAGCCATCATTGAATTGTATGGTGAGGAGTATCTACGTGCTCCAACGCAAAGCGATGTCAACAAAATCAAAAGGTTGGGAGCCAAAAGAGGATCTCCCGGCATGTTAGGCAACCTAGACTGTATGCATTGGGAATAGAAAAATTGTCCTACTGCATGGCACGGTCAATTTATTGGACATTACACCAAAGCGACAATTATACTTGAAGTTGTTGCTTCATATGATCTATGGTTTTGGCATGCATTTTTTGGATGTACTGGTTCAATGAACGATATTAATGTACTTCACCAATCACATTTGTTTAAGAGCCTTACACATGGAAAAGCACCTGCATGTGATTTAATATTGCAGGAAATACGTATGACATGGGGTATTATTTAGCAGATGGCATCTATCCTTCTTGGGGTGCTCTCATTAAAACTATTTCAGCTCCTAAAACAGAAAAAGAAAAGTACTATGCTAAAAGGCAAGAAGCAGCGAGAAAAGACGTAGAACGTGCATTTGGGGTTCTGCAAGCAAGGTTTGTCATTGTTAAAAACCCTGTTAAATTGTTTAAGCAACAGGTTTTGAGCAACATTATGTGTGCTTGTATTATAATGCATAACATGATCACTGAAGAAGAAAGAGGAAAATTTCCATCTTATTTGGGATAGGATCCAGATAACACCGCAACAATTGTTGTTGATAGAAATCCAGCGACTCTTGAGGTATTTCTGAGCCGTCTGCGTAAAATTAGATCTTGAGAGGTATATACTAATCTGCAAGAGACCTAGTTGAACACTTATGGCATCTGAAAGGGAATGCGTAGATGTAGTTTATGCATTTGTTGAACTATTGTAACGTTGTAGTACTCGATGATTGTATTGTTTTATGTACTTTAAATATATCTCATTTCTATTTTCTGTTGTAGCTAATATTCACAACTCACTAGAGGACGACCCAAAAGTTATAACTCCTTAATTAAACTATTGTAACGTTGTAGTACTCTATGATTGTATTGTGTTATGTCCTTTAAATATATCTCATTTCTATTTTCTGTTGTAGCTGATATTCACAACTCACTAGAGAATGACCTAAAAGTTTTAACTCCTTATAATTTTTTTCAGCAAGATACTGATCACTTTAATTGATTGATATAAATTGAAAGCCAACTTTAATTATTGCCAGCATGATACTGACTAATCTTGTCAGCGCTTAGTCCAATGTACGTTAAGCACGACTTTTAATGTTCATAAACAACTTTGTCATTAAGAGCACTTCTAATTCAAGCACAACAACCAAGTGATATAAAGAACACATGCACTTATACCAATAAATCATGCCACACCGTTCAAGGGAATCATTAAAGTAAAGCATCTCACACCCTACAAGGGAATCGTTAAAGTAATATAAACAACTTTGTCCATAAGAGTACTCCCAATTTAGGCACAACAACCAAGTGATATAAACAGCACACGCGTTTATACCAATAAAGCATGTCACATCCTTTTAAGGGAATCATTAAAGTTGATTTGATTAAACATCCTTATTGGTCAGGGAAATTAAACTTGCCCGCGTTTCTACAGATGATTTGACAACGCGGCGCAGACCATTGAATGGGTTCTTGTAATGATCAAGTCTAGTTGCGACCTTTGCTTGCATAAATATGGGGTATGGGTTATAGTTTTCTTCATACTTGCAAACAATTCCAATTCTAAACAAAAAAACAATGGCTAATTCCAACAACAACAATTTCTCTGGCTATACCGATGATAACATTGCTAATTTTACTAGTTTATTACGTCAATCAGAAGCCCCACCAGTGATTCCACCTCCTTTTCCAGCTACCCAACAAAGTCAGTATCTCCACCACTTAAACCTCGCTCAGCAGTATGGTAACATGTATGGCCAAGTTCCTCAAACCAACAACTACTTTGGGTCACAATCCAATCCTAATCATAACGTACACCAAGAGGTGGCTTCTCTGACCCAGCATCGGACAAAGGAAAAACCAAGGCCAAACGGTCTTATACCAAGCGAAAGACAAAAGAAACTCATGATCAAAGTAGTGTGGAGAAAACTGTAGCTACTGGTAAAATATGGAGAGCAACTGACTATAAAGTGCTAGCCAATGCATGGGTAAATGCGTCTATTGTTCCAAAAGGTCGTTTTGGTGGTAAATTTTTCTATCTCCGGGTTAATGAACAATATAATGGAGATCCTGAATGCGTAACAAGAAGATCATTTGAAAGTACAAAGGCTGCATGGTATAATTTGAAACTATGTGTACAAAGTACAAAGGGATAAAAGCACTAAAGCGGGATTCGCTTAGAAGCGTCAAACATTCAGAGATTTAAAGGAGGATTGCGATACGATCTATCGTGACACTTGTAAAAGTGAATTCATTGCTCATGAAGCATTGGAAATTCTTTCATTATGTCCACGTTAGGTCAATCTATGTGAAACAAATGTTGTAGACCTTGGAGACACCGAAGGTTCTAATTTAAGAAATGTAGCTTCTAGATTTTAATGGAGTCATCCCCGAGAAATTCAGTTGAATGTCCTATCGCTATAGACTGAGATGGGAATAACAGCAGTCCTGTGACTCCTAATTCAGGAATGTTATATGGTGGGGTTGAAACAAGGCCAGAAGGAATAAAATCAAGCAAGAGAGCATTGTTGAGAAATAAGAAAGCAACGGATTTGGTAGCGTCTAGTGATAGACTAACTTCGTTGTTGAGTGATATATCACTTGCATCTAGCTCCAACAAAGTTGTAATGTCCCGGTTTTCAACTGCTTTTGTAATACAGTTTATTTTGGACTATCTTAATAATTGATTTAAATAATAAGATTCGTGAATATTAAATATTGAGGAAAATTCCAAGTCTATATATATATATATATATATATATATATAATGGTTTAAAATTTATTGACCAGTGTATTTATGTATGTAATAATATCGTACAAATTTGTTTTGTATTTTAAATTTTGTTTTAAAACTCTGGTTACATATAGATAATATAAGATTTGCATATAATAGGAAATTAGCAATCTTATTTGCATATTTTAACTTGTTATATTTTTATACACATAAAAGTAATGTTGTTTAACATTTACTATTTGTATTCAAACTTGTTTTAGTTCATATAAATATAAAATTCCATAAAAATAACTAGTGAGAATATTTAAATCTCCATTTCCTTTACATGTAAGATATAGGATATAACTGTTAAGCATAGCATTTAACTGAATTGAACCACTTGGCAGCCAAACAATACTAGGATTTCACATGCACATGATTTTACATGCATATATGTACTATTTTTAGCTATGCATTGTCAGCTTTCACATTTGCTTTATTTCATTTCAATCACCACACACAGAGGGCTAGAACATAGCTGCACTTTTCAATCAAAACATTGTCTAAGCACCCTTTGCACATGATACTCTAATCTAACCTATATGATGCGTAAATAGATTGAAAGTTTTTAAAGCGAAGTCAAAACTATGTACACATACACCTATCTATAAGACACGGCATGTACACATCCTAGTTCCATGTGCATAGCTGAGAACTACACATTTTTTTCATTTCCAATGAGGCTGTAGACAACCCATACCATCACCGCTTCCTCTCAATCAAAAACAGTATAGAACCAGCTAAGACTGTAAGCCCTACCATCCTTTCAATCAACCTATAGACAACCTACATACATAACATCAAATAGATTGAGTTGCTTAAGATCTAAGCATTTGATATCTGAACACTTCTATATATAGTCGTAGTATATTGACATGAAAATGACCAAATAATGCACTTTCCAATCAACTTGAAATCAACCCAAAACTCTATATTGTGGAAGCTATAAGCTAGGCTATATTTTATTGTTAGTTGCGCCTATAAATACGCTGGCCTTCCCTCACTCTACTCACACAAAATTGAAGCTAAGCAACAAAAATAATGGAGCATATAAATGGTAAAATGAATGAGCATAAGGGTGTGAATGCCTGAACAAGCTTGAATCTGGAAACTATGAAAACAGAGAACAATAGCAAGAACTGGAAGAATTTTGTGAGTAAACTTCACATGTTTCTATTGGTTTTCATATACATATAAGGTGATGTATGCATAGATGCACATATGCTTGTGAAATGTGTTTGGTTTTATACTTTTTATATCAAACTTAAGATCTGAAAGAAAACACTATAGTTGGAAAAATTAAACAATGGACAGATATATATATGTGAGTATAACTCCCTTCTATCCATTTGAAACCGTTTATATTTGTTTATAGTTGGATGTAGACTTATATATCTAAGTCCAATTGTTTTTGAATGTATGGGTTTTAGCTAACTAGTTCTTCAAGAAAACTGAACCAAACAGTGCACATAAGTAAAAACTCTGTTTCCACTTAAATCTGGTATTAATTAATACATATAACCAGATGTTTATAATTGTAAAATTGGATGGTGCTTCCACTTTGATGTAAGGTAGGACCTGTATAATGAATGCATTACAACTTTCTGGCATTTGTTGTAGCCTACCAAACAAATAGGGTAATTGTTTTTACTTAATATGACGTAGTCCTCCCCTTCGGCCGATAACATTTGTAAGCATCTGGTCACGATGCCATGCAAGGTAGATATTTATATTAATATATATACATATATATATGTTGTGTTTAGTAAATTAAATCTACATCTTAAACTGAAAAAAAATTATTATGTATAGTAGAACGATGTAAATCAGCGTAAATTTGGAATCGTGCATAACAGCAAGAGTGGGTGTCATGGCATAGGTTCATTGAACCCATTGAGCCTTGCATCAAATATGAAGTATGGAAGTATACTTTGCATCAGTTCATTTCACAAACTGAAGCTCGATCTTGCATAAATAAAAATAGCAGTCCTGTAGTGTGCCTATATCTTGGTATTGTGTCCGCAGGATATAAGGGGCGTTAGACGGAGGTTCTGATGATTGGCGCTCTCTATATCATCGAAGATACGTCGGACTGGCAGGGGAAAATCGACGTAGCGCTTGGTTGTGTCTTTTCAAAACTATGGTGACCAGAGTCGTGTGCATATGCATGGGAGGGAGGACGTGCACTTGAGGATATGTTTGGAGCAATTTTTCTTTTTTGGTTTAATGAAGCTTGCATAATGGAAAGAATAGATGGGGAAACAAAACGAGTAGAAAGAAGATGAAACAGGAGGGAACGCAGGCAGAAGAGGGTAGTAACTGAAAAGGAAGGGAGGTAACTGCATCAAAGGAAATGCAAGAAAAAGGAATGGGAAGGGGAACTAGGATTGCATGCGTGAATGTGAGGGAGTGTTCATTCGTGGATAATGGGCTTGACCCATTATTTTATACAAAAAATAATAATAAAATAAAATAGCAATAGGGGAAAACGTGGACCGTAGGAATTGAAATGGGGAAGCACACAACACCTGCTTGTGGAGTTCGAAGTATTTGAAAGAAGAAAGGAAGAAGATGGTAGGTAGCAACAGAAAGAATAGAAAAAGAAAGAAAAGGGAAACGTTGGTTTATATTTTGGTCCTTGTGTGAGGTGTATTCGCTGAACTGGAAAGAAGTGCATGGGCAATGGGATGCGCGCAACATTTTTAATACGTGAGTCAGTGAGTTGGGTCGGCCCACTGTTTTATATATAAAAAGGGGGTATTAAAAAGTATAAAACAAAAATCTGGACGGAAACAGAAAAAAATAGAGGAGGACAAGGAAGGGGATTGGCATATATTTTAGTCTGCCTGGGGACGTTTAGGTGCAAGATTTTTGGGTGTAACGTGGATGGTTCATTAGTTGTGAGCTTGGGCTTGAGCCCGTATTTTGAAAACAAAAGGGTTTAATTAAGTTATAATATAAATAGAATATATGCTTATAATATAAATAGAATATATGCATATATTTTAAGGTTAGCTCAAGAAAATATACGTTGAATAGGTTTGGCTTGTATGTGTTTGAAAAAATACATATATTTTGCCATATCATATTAACCATGAATTATAATCAGGGTCAATTGTTGAAATTCTGAAACGTAACAAATATCATATGAATAATTTGTTAACTACCCCCTCTAGGACGTTTTAGGCCTCAGACGATGCTTCCATGTAACAACCTGCATTCTACGCATCGGAGAATCGTAGAATATTTATTTCTTTCTTATACGAAGTCGTATGATCACGTAACTTTGGGAAACGACTATTGGGGTCATTTCCCATGCTCATGATTTTTGCCGATTTTTAAATGACCGTTTTGCCCCTAACTGATCTTGTTTCGGTCATAACTTTTGATTGGAAAGGAATTTTGACGTGAAACCACTTCCATTAGATTCGTTTGATGGTTTACCTTTCCGTAGAGTGGTCACATGTGAGAAACGGACTTACCGTTTGGGAGATATGGCTAAAACAAGGTTTAGAAGGTGAAAAACAGCTTAACCGGGCCTAATTGAGGTGATTAGCAAGAAGGCCCATAACCCATTTCGGGATTAAGGTTATGGGGAGGCTGAGAACAATAGGAAAACGAATTTTATTTCATTTTCCAGCCGCCACAAACATGTCTTTCACCCTAGCCATGGCCTCCACCTTCTAATTTCATCCCAAATCGTCTCTAATCACTTTCTAATCGAAGATTAAGCAAAACTACATCAAATCAAGGGAGGGTAGCACCAAATCAAAGAGAGAGTTGCTGGAACACATTAGAATTCAACCCAAACAGAGAATCATTTTAGATCTATAGTTTACTTTGTAGCAAAGGTGAGTGATTTGCATTGTTTTTCACTAATTACGGCTAATTATGGTAATTAGTTAAGATTAGCGAAATTATGGCTCAGAAAAATCTAGAAAATTCATAAAATTCTAAAACATCATTTTATGCCTCTGATATGAATTTGGTTAATTTCGACTAATTTTGCAAATCCCGGAATTTGGGGGATTAAGGGGTGATTAATGGAAATTAACGAATTTATGCATGTTAAAAATCTGGAAAAATATTTATAAATTGCTAAATATTATTTTAGGCCTCTGTTAGAAAATTTTGGCTGATTTGGTTAAGTTTTGTTAATCCTATCATTAGATTTGCTTAAACGTGATCAAGAGGGATTAAGGGAAAATATGGGGTTTTTGGCTATGTTTGATCCGTTTTAACATACCATATTGTTGTTTTGCTGTTTGTGGATGTTTATACATGTTGCTATGACTGTATGGTATGCTTTATGATTGTTTAGAATAGTTAGAATGGTCGAAAACGCCGTCGAAAGGCGTATAAACAGTCGTTGGAAAGTTGCAGGAAATGCAGGCAGGGATCGGACCTCCCTTACCACGATCTGAACCGGAGACCACGATCCGCCAACAGCTCTTGTACCCGATCCGCTCTCGCGCTTCGCACCCCGATCCGACCAGAGGAGGACAATATGCACTTGCACGCTCTGACCCAATCCACTTCAGAAGCCACGAACCGATGGTGCGACCCGATCCGATGGAGCTGGAGCGCCACGAGCTAGAAGGAGCACGACCCGATCCGTATGGAGCGACTCGATCCGATGGGGGGAGCACGACCGACCCGATCCGAGATGCTTGGACTTGAAGTGAAGACCACGATCCGACCCGAGCGAGGGTGATGACCACGATCCGACCCGAGCGAGGGTGGTGACCACGATCCGAAGCAAGGTGAACTGAAGACCGACCCGGATGAAGATGATGACTAAAACCCGAGATGCAAAGGTAGTCCAAATGGAAGTTAGAGCTCAGGATCCAGATGGGAACCAATGAGTTCACTTCATGATTGGGCTTTGCTGCGGGACGTGTGCAAAGGGGTTGTCGGTATTCATAACTTTGGTTCACCACTGAGAGATGGATAGTGGGCTTGTAGTGATAGTTACACGGGATTGGATTCCGTCATAGCTCAAAGTATTAGGTGACCAAAGTAGTGGATATCGTATGCTTTACGCACTGAGTGAGGGATGTGAGGATGATTGTTATGCTTGATTGTTTGACATCACTATGACATGCACTTCCCCACCCCCGTATTTCTTACACTATATGTTAGTGGCACCTTAGAGTATTATACGGTACGTAGTGCTAACTCTTTGGTTGCAGGTCCAGGTTCAGGTATGATTGGATTATACCTGTTATTGTTTTGTTTTGTTGCTTATCGCTCATACCAGACTTTTGTCTGACCCAGAGTTTTATGTCTCTTCTTATTACTCTGGGTGCTCACACGAGCAGACTAGAGACGGGTTAGCTGGTGATGCACGAGTAGCTGATCTGGAGGCGAGCAGGAGGCTTCCACGTATGATATATATAGATATTCTCCCTGTGTCGTTGGTAGCCACTACTTTGGGCATTAGTAGTGTACCTTTCTTGTTTAGCTTTTTGAGACAGTTTTAAAAGTTGTAATAATGATGTTGGCTTTGGATCATAAGCTGTATTTTGGATTTTCCGCTGCTATGATAGTTGTTTTAGCTTATACACTGTCTCACTTGTTTTGTGTCAAGTATATGTTATGATTATATTTTATCCCATGCGCTGCGAGACATATTACAGGTTCTTTGTTAGTTCATTCTCTTCTTTTCTTTCTTTGGCGACCGTTCTGTGCCAGTTGGGCATGTGTACAGCGCACTTTTGGAGGAAATGCCGGCTAGTGCGGGGCGGGTCGTCACATTTGGTATCAGAGCTCTAGGTTGCGTAGTTAACCTAGGGAAAGACACTAGGGAGAGATAGTACGTATATAAGAGCGCGTATTTGTGATTACTTTGGTTTTCAAAAACTATATATATATATACTATTAGTAGTATAAGAATGAAGTCGTACTGCACTAGCACCACTATGGGGTCGTTAATCGTTTTCTCTTTAAAGATTGAACGATGAGTCGAGACACCAGGGGTGCTGGTAGAGGGACCAATCATGGGAATGCTCCTGACATGAGGACAATGTTCACTAACTTCATGAGGGAGATGCTTAGGGATGTTCAGGGAGCAGTTCCCAATCCCGGAAATGGTGGTGGTCCAATAGTGCAGGCGCCTAGGGTCGATTTCGCCGAGTTGTGCAAGGATTACACTAACCTTGGTGGGAAGCCGTTCCACAGAACGGAGTCGGCCACAGATGTTCAGAATTGGTTGGATAGTTGTGATCGTATCTTCGACGACTTAGGTATCGAGGACGCGATGAAGAGAAGGCTAGCATCTCGTCAGCTGCAAGGGCGAGCGATGAATTGGTGGAATGCCATTAAGACAGCTACTCCAGAGGATCAAGTTACTTGGAATCAGTTTAAGACTCACTTTTGTGATAAGTTTATTCCAGCTGCTCATAAATCAGAATTGTTCAGGAAGTTCTTGGAGCTTAAGCAGAATGGTAGGGCAGTCTCGGAGTACATCGCAGAATTCGATACTTTATCGAAATATGGATGGTCCCTTATCGATACGGTCGAAAAGAAGAATGAAAAGTTCATAACTGGCTTGGATGGGTACTTGGGGGAAAGACTTATAAACCATATCGATGAGACGTTCGAGCCTATTATAGAAAAGGCATTTAGGTCAGAGAGCCTTTTTCCTAAGTCGAAGACCGAAGTTGCTATTGCATCTACAGAGGAGCCAAAGCCGCAAGCAGGCGGTGAAGGCAAGAAGGACTCTCAGAACAAGAGGAAGCAGAACCCGACCAAGGATGGTCAGAATAAGAAGAATAAGAATGGTGGTGAGTGCTTTAGTTGTGGCAAGAAGGGCCACTATGCCAATGATTGTCGAGAAAAGCCTGGGGAAAGGAAGTGCTTTAACTGCGGCCAGGCGGGACACCATAAGGATGATTGTCCACAACCTCCTAGGGAGAAGCAGATTGTGAAAGCATATGCTATCAACGCTGTTCCTTCTTCGTCGAATGCCCCAACTGCGGCGCAGAAGGGAAAAGGCGTCGTTATCAAAGGTATGCTTTCTATCTAAGGTGTTTCTGTTCAAGTATTGTTTGACAAACCCGAGATAGTCGATAGACCTTTAGTAGTGACGAACTCGGTTCGTGGTTCGACTAGTTTTGGCATGATTTGTTGTAATGTGGTCTTATCGAGTCATGGATGTATGTTTGTTGTGATTGCTTTGTTTTGGGCTTTACTGGGTTTAGCATTATTTTGGGGAGTCGATCTATTCCAAAGGAATAGGGTGGTATTAGGTACCTACCTAGTGATGGCGATAGTAACTGGAGTTATGAAAGCTGAAAGGTTATCGTTGTAATAAGTTCTAGTTGTCTCTGGGAGGCAAATGAGTGCTCCAGTGCTTACTTGTTTTGCTAGTATCACCTCACATGGATTGTCCGAATTCGGAGGAGATGTTCCTTGGGTGCTTGTCTGATATTGGTTTAGGCCTTTGGGGCTTGTGCTTGGGGAATATCGAGTTCGACTAGGATGGTTTGCGTGAGAGATAAATAGTTGTTGTGATTTTTCATTGGATAATATCTTGGTTTACTCGAGGAGTGATGGGCAGACGGAACATGATAAGATTGTTCAATGGTATAGACTGCCCAGAGTTAGACTCGATAGGGTTATGAGATTGCTCGACTGGGACTCGAGAAAGATGCAAAGTAATGGATTGTTTAGAACCCTATGTTGATGTTCTCTTTGGATAGTAGGACTTAAACTCGAAAAAAGAAAAAGGTGTTCGTTGATCTTGGAGATGCAACGAATAGGGAGACGACTCACGTTGGACTAGAGTTTGTCGGTAATGGATACTCAAGGCTGGGTCTGAGTTATAGATTGACTTGATTTGGACTCGAGAAGGCTGCAAGGAATTGGATTCGGCTTGAGTTGGACTCGAGAGGGCAGCAAGACAATGGATAGACTTGGGTTGGACTCAAGTATTTTAGGCGGACTTAAAGCAGGGGTATCTGGGGACGCCCGTTACCTTGGATCCGTTGGACGTGATCTAGTTATCCTTGGAGGATAAACGTACGTTGGACATATGGTAGTCCGTAGGGAGGCGGGGCTTCCATTGGCCTGGGATTGGTTGGACCAGTCAAGTAGGCATCGGTGTATGTATGGAGGCTAGGCTTCCATTAGTTATTGATGTTGGTTGGACCAGACATACTAGAATCGACATATTGGGATTGGTTAGACTAATCATGTAGGTGTCAATGTGTTTATGAATTTAGCAGGTGATAGGTAGGACTTGTTTGATGGATGTTATGGTTGCTATGTTGTTCCTATTTTTCTTCCCTTGAGTAGACTATCACCTGTAGGGTTCCAGCGATGGGGAATAAAGTGATTGTAGTAGGACTATGAGCCAGTGCAGTAGAGTCGTCATGACTCGAGGGGCAAAGTGGACATAGTAAAGGATTAGTAAGGCTATGAGGCAGTGCAGTGGAGTTGTTATGACTTCATGGGGCAGAGTGGACATAGTAAAGGACTAGTGGCTATGGATCAGTGGAGTGGAGTCGCCATGACTCCATGGGGCAGAGTGATCATAGTAAAGGATTTGGGTGCGGTAATAGTTGCATTGAGTAGGAGACATGCCAGTTTAGGGGTTTTGTTTCTAGGATGGAAGCAACTAGAGTATATCACAGAATATGATTTCAGGCCCAAGAGTGAATTGGATTCAGAAACACCAGTAAGCTTGACGATTAGATCGATTTTGATTGAGTGGATTGGTTCCAGTTAGAAGGACGATCCTAATATATTGGAAACCATCTCCAGGGTAGAGATAGGTACCGATGGAAAGAGAATGATCAAGTAAGGATTTGATCGAGAAAGGTGGCTTCGAAAGAATAAGGGACTAGTTGTACCCAACGTAGATGGACTGAGAGATGAAGTGCTTAGAGCATATCATCACCCGAAATTGACTATACATCCAAGTGGTAACAAGATGTATTGAGACATGGAGCAGATCTACTACTGGGAAAGGATAAAGAAAGACGTTGGGAAGTTTATGTCCAAATGCATGAATTGCCAGTTAGTTAAAGCTGAGCAAAGGAAGCTTAGTGGTTTGTCACAACCGTTGGAAACAAGTCTCAATGGATTTCATTGATGGTTTACCAAGGATTAGATCAGGTTGTGGTGGTATTTGGGTGAATTGTGTATTAGAGGATCTTTTGAGGATTTGTATATTGGATCTTGGAAGGTCATGGGATGAGCATTTGCATTTGGTTGAGTTTGCATATAAAGTTGAGTTACCAGACAAGATGGAGGGAGTTCACAACGTATTTCTTGTTTCCCAATTAAGGAAGTTTGTGCACGACCCTAGTGTGGCTGTTTCACCAGATCAGTTGGATGATATCGAGGTTGAACCTGAGGCAGTGGAGAACCGCAAGCCTATGCGTATTGTTGGGAACGATACGAAGCAGCTTCGAAGGAAGGCGGTGAAACTAGACAAAGCCCAGTGGGGTGAGAATGAAAAAGACTGTACTTGGGAAACAGAGGAAGATATAAGGAAGAAGTAACCAGAACTCTTTGCCTGGTAAGGTTTTGGTAGTGATAGTTTCTTCCCTTGTTAGTAAACCGCATGCTAGGATAGACTTGTTTTGCATGTTGATTGTTGTTTTGGGGCTGATAGGCATGCAGGACCCTTTGTGTGTTTTGGTTAGGGAATTTCGGGGGCGAAATTTCTTAAAGAGGAGGTGGGGGGGGGGGGGGGGGGGGAGAATGTAACAACCCGCATTCTACGCATCGGAGGATCGTAGAATATTTATTTCTTTCTTATACGAAGTCGTATGATCACGTAACTTTGGGAAACGACTACTGGGGTCATTTCTCATGTTCATGATTTATACCAATTTTTAAATGACCGTTTTGCCCCTAATTGATCTTGTTTCGGCCATAACTTTTGATTGAAAAGGAATTTTGACGTGAAACCACTTCCATTAGATTCGTTTGATGGTTTACCTTTCCGTAGAGTGGTCACATGTGAGAAACGGACTTACCGTTTGGGAGATATGGCTGAAACAAGGTTTAGAAGGTGAAAAACAGCTTAACCGGGCCTAATTGAGGTGATTAGCAAGAAGGCCCATAACCCATTTCAGGATTAGGGTTATGGGGAGGCTGAGAACAGTAGGAAAACAAATTTTATTTCATTTTCCAGCCGCCACAAACATGTCTTTCACCCTAGCCATGGCCTCCACCTTCTAATTTCATCCCAAATCGTCTCTAATCACTTTCTAATCGAAGATTAAGCAAAACTACATCAAATCAAGGGAGGGTAGCACCAAATCAAAGAGAGAGTTGCTCGAACACATTAGAATTCGACCCAAACAGAGAATCATTTCAGATCTATAGTTTACTTTGTGGCAAAGGTGAGTGATTTGCATTGTTTTTCACTAATTACGGCTAATTATGGTAATTAGCGAAGATTAGCGAAATTATGGCTCAGAAAAATCTAGAAAAATTCCTAAAATTCTAAAACATCATTTTATGCCTCTGATATGAATTTGGGTTAATTTCGACTAATTTTGCAAATCCCGGAATTTGGGGGATTAAGGGGTGATTAGTGGAAATTAGCGAATTTATGCATGTTAAAAATCTGGAAAAATATTTATAAATTGCTGAATATTATTTTAGGCCTCTGTTAGAAAATTTTGGCTGATTTGGTTAAGTTTTGTTAATCCTATCATTAGATTTGCTTAAACGTGATCAAGAGGGATTAAGGGAAAATATGGGGGTTTTGGCTATGTTTGATCCGTTTTAACATACCATATTGTTGTTTTGCTGTTTGTGGATGTTTATAGATGTTGCTATGACTATATGGTATGCTTTATGATTGTTTAGAATAGTTATAATGGTCGAAAACGTCGTCGAGAGGCGTATAAACAGTCGTTGGAAAGTTGCAGGAAATGCAGGCAGGGATCGAACCTCCTTTACCACGATCCGAACCGGAGACCACGATCCGCCAACAGCTCTTGTACCTGATCCGCTCTCGCGCTTCGCACCCCGATCGGACCAGAGGAGGACAACATGCACTTGCACGCTCCGACTCGATCCACTTCAGAAGTCACGAACCGATGGTGCGACCCGATCCGATGGAGCTGGAACGCCACGAGCTAGAAGGAGCACGACCCGATCCGTATGGAGCGACTCGATCCGATGGGGGGAGCACGACCGACCCGATCCGAGATGCTTGGACTTGAAGTGAAGACCACGATCCGACCCGAGCGAGGGTGATGACCACGATCCAACCCGAGCGAGGGTGGTGACCACGATCTGAAGCAAGGTGAACTGAAGACAGACCCGGATGAAGATGATGACTAAAACCCGAGATGCAAAGGTAGTCCAAATGGAAGTTAGAGCTCAGGATCCAGATGGGAACCAACGAGTTCACTTCATGATTGGGCTTTGCTGTGGGACGTGTGCAAAGGGGTTGTCGGTATTCATAACTTTGGTTCACCACTGAGAGATGGATAGTGGGCTTGTAGTGATAGTTACACGGGATTGGATTCCGTCATAGCCCAAAGTATTAGGTGACCAAAGTAGTGGATATCGTATGCTTTACACACTGAGTGAGGGATGTGAGGATGATTGTTATGCTTGATTGTTTGACATCACTATGACATGCACTTCCCCACCCTCATATTTCTAACACTGTATGTTAGTGGCACCTTAGAGTATTGTACGGTATGTAGTGCTAACTCTTTGGTTGCAGGTCCAGGTTCAGGTATGATTGGATTATACCTGTTATTGTTTTGTTTTGTTGCTTATCGCTCATACCAGACTTTTGTCTGACCCAGAGTTTTATGTCTCTTCTTATTACTCTGGGTGCTCACACGAGCAGACTAGAGACAGGTTAGCTGGTGATGCACGAGTAGCTGATCTGGAGGCGAGCAGGTGGCTTCCACGTATGATATATATAGATATTCTCCCTGTGTCGTTGGTGGCCACTACTTTGGGCATTAGTAGTGTACCTTTCTTGTTTAGCTTTTTGAGACAGTTTTAAAAGTTATAATAATGATGTTGGCTTTAGATCATAAGCTGTATTTTGGATTTTCCGCTGCTATGATAGTTGTTTCAGCTTATACACTGTCTCACCTGTTTTGTATCAAGTATATGTTATGATTATATTTTATCCCATGCGCTGTGAGACATATTACAGGTTCTTTGTTAGTTCATTCTCTTCTTTCTTTTCTTCTGACGACCGTTCCGTGCTAACTGGACATGTGTACAACGCACTTTTGGAGTAAATGTTGGTTGGTGCGGGGCGGGCCGTCACATTCCATCTCATGGATAATTCATATGCTCGTACCTCTTCGTACGGACGCATCTCTTTCGATGAAAGGAAGTGCCTTTTCGCTGAAATGTGACTGTTTGGCGAAATTCCTAATAATTCATATATGTCCTAATGCTCAATGATATTTTCCGTAATGCAAATAACATTAAGACTTTATATTATATGTATTATATTTCATAAATGGTGAATATGGGGCTGTTGTTTGATGAATTATTCCATTTTCTGCATAGAATTGTTAAACGGTGATTCGTATTCTCCACCTCGATCAGATCTCAATATCTTGATCTTTTTATTTAACCAATTTTCTACCTTAGCCTTTGTTGATAATTCAATTGTTGCCATCTCTGTTTTAGCAAGAAAACAAACAAAATTCTTAAGATGTGTTTCCGCACAAAATGAATGAAAGAAATGAGGAGATCTACATGGAGCAACCAGAAGGTTTCATTTCCGAAGGAAATGAAAACAAAGTCTGTAAATTAGTAAAATCATTATATGGATTAAAACAAGCTCCAAAACAATGGCACACAAAATTTGATAGTGTCATGATGAAAAATGGTTTTCGTATAAACGAATGTGATAAATGTGTTTATTATAAACAAGTTGGTCAATCATACGTGATGGTTTGTTTATATGTTGACGATATGCTAGTCTTTAGTCCTGACATTAAAGTTATAGAGACCATAAAGAAGATGCTAATCAACAATTTCGATATGAAAGATTTAGGTGTTGCAGACGTTATTTTGAGAATTAAGATAATAAGAGCACCTAGTGGAATTCAATTATCTCAGTCACACTATGTAGATAAAGTGATTGAAAGATTTCAAGACACCTTTTAATCCATCAGAAGTGCTGCATAAGAACACTAAGGAGAGTGTAATGCAACTGGAATATTATCGTGTAATAGGATGTCTAATGTATCTTATGAATTGCAAAAGACCAGATATAGCTTATGCAATAAGTTGATTAAGCAGATATACAAGCAATCCAAGAAAAGAACACTGAAAAGCACTAATGAGAGTGCTTGGATATATAAAAAATACCAAAAAATATTCCTTACATTATGAGAAATATCCTGCTGTCTTAGAAGGATATAGTGATGCAAAATGGATTGCCGATTCAGAGGAATCAAAATCAACTAGTGGTTATGTATTTACCCTAGCAGGGGCAACGGTGTCATACTAGATATACAACATCTTAAGAATTTTATTTCAAAATTCTCCCAAGATAGAACAGACGTATTCTGCACGAGATTGTAATGAGTATGTCACTTTGTGATTACATATAAGAGTATTAGAGAAGAGAGAAGGAAGACTGGATTGGAATAAGTTGGTTTAGGCTTTTAAACCCATTCCCTTTGATGCGCAGTCAATTTTCTCTCTTGATAAATTTTTAGTAAATGGATCCGCTAGGTTATCATTTGTTCTCACATAATCTATGGAAATAGTTCCATTTGAGGGTAACTGCCTAACTGTGTTATGGGGTCTATGAATATGTCATGACTTTCCATTATACACAAAGTTTTGGATGCGTAACACATATCTGTTTTAGTAAAAAGTATATTATCATTCACGTGGGGGATTGTTAGAATTCAAAAGATGAATGACATATACTTTAGTCCCACATTGGCAAAAAGAAGATTAGATCTATGTATATATATCTATTCCTCATTCCCTATATTGGCCCTTAGGGTCAGGAAATTTTGTGCAAGAGGGAGGACCTATATCATATGAACACTTGCGCGCGTGTGCGCCGCCCGCCCGTCCGACCGAACCGAACCGGGCCGGGCCGGGTTCGGGATCGGGCTTGGGCCTTGGATAAAACCATATTTTTGCACCGAAAAACTCAGCAATTTTTTGGATGGGTGCGACCCGTTAGGAGACAAATGGGTGCGACCCGCGTAGAGCAAACAGATGCAACCCGTTACTATTCGAATTCAAACGGTAACGGATTGAGCGGGAAACAGACGGACGTGTCTGTTCCGAAAAGATGCAAATAGGCTATATAAACTACATGATTCTGATAAAATAAATCAAGTTTTTATTCCCTTTCCTTCTGTCATCTGCTCTCTCCTTTTCCACTGCTGCCGTTGTTCTGTCTGACATTATCGCTACAATCTTGAGCAGTCTTCGCGTCTGTTGTATCCTGGGAGGCTTCGATTGAAAGTTTTAAGGAAACTGACACATTTCAGGCCTCAGACGATCTCGGTATTCCTTATTGTTTTTTACTTCAATTCAGTATTATACCGTGTACAGTATTCATATACTGTGTCTTCATATTTTGTAAGAAACCGAGACAAACTTGTGCTGGAAGTTTGTGCCGTTGACTAACTTATTCTGATTAAGAATAGTCATACTAATTGAGTATACTGATTTGCGTATACTGTATTCATATACTCTGTTGCAATCTGTTTTGAGTACAGAAATAATAACATCTTATTGTATTTACATTGATATCGGCTATATCAGACTTGAATACCAAAAAACTATAGGCACTACTATTTCGGGCTGGCCCTAGATAGTAACAATCTACGTTCTTTGGTCCAGGTTTAACTTTCTTGGGAGGCGGAACTGGAACCATTGCCAAGCACCCCCACACTTTGAGGTATCTAAAGCTTGGTTTATGCCCTTTCCATAACTCATATGGACTTGTTCCCGTTTTACTATGAGGAACTTTATTTAATATGTGATTAGACATATTCAAGGCTTCCCCCCACAAGTTCGTCGGTAGACTAGAGGTCAAAAGCACCACATTAATCATATCTTTTAATGTTCTATTCTTTCTCTTGGCAACACCATTTTGTTGTGCTGAATATGGAGTTGTTGTTTGATGAATTATTCCATTTTCTGCACATAATTGTTCAAACGGTGATTCATATTCTCTACCTCGATCAGATCTCAGTATCTAGATCTTTTTATTTAATTGATTTTATACCTCGACCTTTGTTGACAATTCAACTATTGCCATCGCTTATCAATTCAGACTACGTATGGAATAATGCTTTATCGTGGATAAGTAGATATTTCGCTTTGAACTTTCCCTAGTTAAAACTTATCGGATCTACTCGGCTAATCGGTGAATTATTTCTTCTTGAACCGCCAGCCTTTATTGTATATCCAAAAATAAGCTTTACGAAGCATTGATTCCCTTCTCATCCATTCTCTTGGTTGTGTTCATTTTGGTCCTGAACACTTTCTGGTTCTGAGAGTGTCATAGAGAATTCAAGCCTTTTAAAATTCTTATAGAGCCGACCCAGCTCACACTAACATAGGTGATTGCAACCATTAAGAGTATCCTACATGTACCCCACTTGTTATTTTCAAGATATGGTTATCATTAAAAAACATAGTTTTAACCTTGTAATACTTCTGTAGGCATGCATTTATAGTGTGCACCATAGGAATGGAGTCGGACTGTATTCAAAATGCATTACGTCTTGAGTTATTCATAACTGGTTTGCCTATTGATCCTAGTATGTGGGATCTCCAGTCGCTAGGATAGGTTTCCTTATAAGATAGCTCTTGTTGCTTTAGGCTTTTAAACCCATTCCCCTCGATGCGCAGTCAATTTTCTCTCTTGATAAACCTTTAGTAAACGGATCTGCTAGGTTATCATTTGTTCTCACATAATCTATGGAAATAGTTCCATTTGAGAGTAACTGCCGAATTGTGTTATGGCGTCTACGAATATGTCGTGACTTTCCATTATACACAAAATTATGCGCTTTACTTAGCGCTTCTTGGTTATCGTAGTGTATGCATATGGCCGGTACAGGTTTAGGCCAGAATGGGATATCTTCTAAAACATGATGAAGCCATTCTGCTTCTTCACCTGCTTTATTTAATGCTATGAACTCTGATTCCATAGTGGATCGAGCTATGAATGTTTGTTTAGAAGATTTCCATGACACTACTTCTCCTAGTAGGGTAAATACATAACCACTCGTTGATTTTGATTCCAATGAATCAGCAATCCAGTTTGCATCAGTATATCCTTCTAATACGGCTGGATATTTTCCATAATGTAAGGAATAGTTTGTAGTATTTTTCAAATATCCTAGCACTCTCATTAGTGCTTTCCAGTGTCCCTTCCCTGGATAGCTTGTGTACCTTCTTAATCAACTTACTACATAAGCTATATCTGGTCTTGTGCAATTCATAAGATACATGAGACATCCTATTACACGAGAGTATTCCAGTTGCATGACAATCTCATTTGTATTCTTATGCAGTACTTCAGATGGATTAAAAGGTGTTCGTACTCCTTTTATTCCAAATTTTTTAAATTTGTCAATCACTTTGTCTACATTGTGTGACTGAGACAATTCAATTCCATTAGATGTTCTTATTATTCTGATTCCCAAAATAACGTCTGCAACTCCTAAAATTTTCATAACAAAATTGTTGATTAACATTTTCTTGATGGTCTCTATTACTCGGGTATTCGGACCAAAAATTAGCATATCGTCTGCATACAGATAAATCATTACATATGATTGTCCAATTTGTTTATAATAAACACATTTATCACATTCGTTTATACGAAAATCATTTTTCATCATGACACTATCAAATTTTGCGTGCCATTGTTTTGGAGCTCGTTTTAGTCCATATAATGATTTTATTAATCTACAGACTTTTTTTTCATTTCCTTTGGAAATGAAACCTTCTAGTTGTTCCACGTAGATTTCCTCATTGAGATCTCCATTTAGGAATGTTGTCTTTACATCCATTTGATGAATTTCTAAGTTATAGATGGATGCAATTGCTATCAACATTCTTATAGAGGTTATTCGTGTTACCGGTGAATATGTATCAAAGAAGTCTACTCCTTTTTGACGATAGCCTTTGGCTACTAATCTGGCTTTATATTTGTCGATAGAGCCATCTGCTTTCATTTTCTTTTTGAAAATCCATTTGCGGCCAATTGGTTTTATTCCAGGTGGAATATCAACAATTTCCCAAGTTTTATTGCATAGAATTGAATCAATCTCACTTTGGATTGCTTCTTTCCAACATGCAGATTCAGAAGATGACATTGCTTCCTTGTAAGTTTGAGGTTCGTGTTCTAACATATATGTTAAAAACTCCGGACCAAATGTCTTGGAAGTTCTAGCCCTTACACTTCTTCTGGGTTCTATTTCCTCAATTTCACGATGACTTTCATCTTCATGTGAATTGGTCGATTCTTCTCTTGTCCTTTTAGGGACATAAGTTCCTTCGTTCCTTTTGTGCAGAAACACATCTTCAAAGAATGAGCCATCTCTCGATTCCATGATTGTATTTATTCGAATATCAGCTATATCAGACTTGATTACCAAAAATATGTAGGCGCTACTATTTTGGTCTGGCCCTAGGTAGTAGCAGTCAACTGTTTTTGGTCCAAGTTTGACTCTTTTAGGAGGCGGAACTGGAACTTTTGCAAAGCACCCCCACACTTTGAGATATTTAAAGCTTGGTTTATGTCCTTTCCATAACTCATATGGAATCGCTCCTGTTTTATTGTGAGGTACCTTGTTTAAAATGTGGTTAGACATATTTAAGGCTTCCCCCCACAAGTCCGTTGGTAAACCTGAGGTTATGAGCATTGCGTTAACCATGTTCTGTTCTTTCTCTCAGCAATACCATTTTGTTGTGGTGAATATGGAGCTGTTGTTTGATGAATTATACCATTCTCTACACAGAATTGTTCGAATGGTGATTCATACTCTCCACCTCGATCAGATCTTAGTATCTTGATCTTTTTATTTAGCTGATTTTCTACTTCAGCCTTATATTTTATAAACAATGCTATTGCTTCATCTTTACTATTTAAAAGGTATATATAGCAATATCGAGTATAATCATCAAAAATGTGATAAAATACTTTTCCCCACCTCTTGTAGGTAAGTTTTTGAAACCACATAAGTCAGTATGAATCATTTGTAATGGTTCAATACTTCTTTCAATAGTATGAAATGGTTTCTTAACTGTTTTTGCTTCTACACAAGTCTCACGTTTATATTTTTTATCTACTTGAAATTTTGGAATTAAATCCAGATTTGCAAGTTTTTTCATTTTCTGAAAGTTTATGTGTCCTTTTCTTTCATACCATAATAGAACATCATACTCGATAACATAAGAAACTTCATTTTTATTCATTTCAGAATTACAACATACATTATTATTGCCGATTACGGCTACGTTAGCCTTAAATAGGCCATCACACAAGTATCCTCTCCCTATATAGACCCCAGCCTTGGACAGAACAACTTTATCTAATTCAAAGACCATTCGAAAGACTTTCTTCGAGAGTATAGGTCCAGAAATCAAGTTTCTCTGGATATCTGGAACATGAAGCACATCATTTAGTCTAACCGTTTTACCAAATGTGAATTTGAGGATTACCTTCCCGTTGCCCTCAATCATTGACACTACCGAGTTAACCATGTACAATTTTTCTCCATGATCTAGTTTGTTGTATACGGAGAACATGGACTTTTCAGAACACACATTTCGTGTAGCACTTGTGTCAAACCACCATTGAGAAGGATTCTGGACTAGATTGCATTCTGACACAACTCCAGAAAAGTTAGGCCCATCGATGTCCATGTTGTCCACCACATTCGCTTCTGAATTTTTCTTATTCCTGTGTCTGCAATCTTTTGCCTGATGACCAGTTTTTCCACAAACCCAACATTCTCCATTGGATGTCAACAGGCAAAGATAATATATATCGATAAAGACAGCCAACTTGAACAAACCAGACCTGTTTAAGGGAGAAGGTGATGATTTTTTGACATGGCAAAGTCAGATGCTTTTTTATCTCACTACTCTCGGTCTGCAAAAGTATCTTGAGGAAGATGAACCAGTGCCGCCTACGCCAGGCAAAACCAAGGAGTCAGATAAGATTCCGAACATTGATGCATGGAGGCACTCAGATTTCCTGTGCAGGAATTACATCCTCAACTGTTTAGACAAAGTTCTGTACAAGGTGTATCAGCCAATCAAGACCGCCAAAGCCCTTTGGAATGCGCTTACCACAAAGTACAAAACACAAAACGTGAGCCTGAAGAAGTTTATAGTTGACAAGTTCATGGAATACAAAATGGTAGATTCAACACCTGTTCCTGCGCAACTACATGAACTTCAGATCATCATCCATGAAATGGAAGTAGAAGGCCACGAAGTTGGTGAATCTTTTCAGGTTGAGGCGATCACTGGAAAGTTGCCACCATCTTGGAAAGACTACCGCAACTATTTAAAGCACAAGAAGAAGGAGATATCCTTACAAGACCTAATCGTTAGATTGAAGATTGAGGCAGATAATCGTGGAGTCACTAAACCAAAAAGCGAAGAGGCTTTTGTTGCAGAAGGGTCAAAGAAAAAAGGGCACCCTAAAAAAAAAGGAAGGCACCAGAAAACAAGCAATATGATCAGAAGCAGTCCAAGAAATTCAATGGCGAATGTTGGGTTTGTGGAAAAACTGGTCATCAGGCAAAAGATTGCAGACACAAGAAACAGAAAAATTCAGAAGCGAATGTGGTGGACAACATGGACATCGATGGGCCTAACTTTTCTGGAGTTGTGTCAGAATGCAATCTAGTCCAGAATCCTTCTCAATGGTGGTTTGACACAGGCGCTACATGACATGTGTGTTCTGAAAAGTCCGTGTTCTCCACATATAACAAACTGGATCATGGAGAAAAAATTGTACATGGGTAACTCTACAGTGTCAATGATTGAGGGCAACGGGAAGGTAATCCTCAAATTCACATCTGGTAAAATGGTTACACTAAATGATGTGCTTCATGTTCCAAATATCCGAAAAAACTTGATTTTTGGACCTATACTCTCGAAGAAAGGCTTCTGAATGGTCTTTGAATCAGATAAAGTTGTTCTGTCCAAGACTGGGGTCTATATAGGGAGAGGCTACTTGTATGATGGCCTATTTAAGCTAATGTAGCCGTAATCGGCAATAATAATGTATGTCGTAATTTTGAAATGAATAAAAAGGAAGTTTCTTATGTTGTCGAGTATGATGTTCTATTATGGCATAAAAGATTAAGACACATAAACTTTTAGAAAATGAAAAAACTTGCAAATCTGGATTTAATTCCAAAATTTCAAGTAGATAAAAAATATAAATGTGAGACTTGTGTAGAAGAAAAAATGGTTAAGAAACCATTTCATATTATTGAAAGAAGTAATGAACCATTACAAATGATTCATACTGACTTATGTGATTTCAAAAACTTACCTACAAGAGGTGGGAAAAAGTATTTTATCACATTTATTGATGATTATACTCGATATTGCTATATATACCTTTTAAATAGTAAAGATGAAGCAATAGCATCGTTTATAAAATATAAGGCTGAAGTAGAAAATCAGCTAAATAAAAAGATCAAGATACTAAGATCTGATCGAGGTGGAGAGTATGAATCACCATTCGAACAATTCTGTGTAGAGAATGGTATAATTCATCAAACAACAGCTCCATATTCACCACAACAAAATGGTATTACTAAGAGAAATAACAGAACATGGTTAATGCAATGCTCATAACCTCAGGTTTACCAATGAACTTGTGGGGGGGAAGCCTTAAATATGTCTAACCACATTTTAAACAAGGTACCTCACAATAAAACAGGAGCGCTTCCATATGAGTTATGGAAAGGACATAAACCAAGCTTTAAATATCTCAAAGTGTGGGGGTGCTTTGCAAAAGTTCCAGTTCCACCTCCTAAAATAGTCAAACTTGGACAAAAAACAGTTGACTGTTACTACCTTGGGCCAGCCCAAAATTGTAGCACCTACAGATTTTTGGTATTCAAGTCTGATATAGTTGATATTCGAATAAATACAATCATGGAATCAAGAGATGGCTCATTCTTCGAAGATGTGTTTCCGCACAAAAGGAAGGAAGGGAGTTATGTCCCTAAAAGGACAAGAGAAGAATCGACCAATTCACATGAAGATGAAAGTCATCGTGAAATTGAGGAAATAGAACCCAGAAGAAGTGTAAGGGCTAGAACTTCCAAGACATTTGGTCCTGAGTTTTTAACATATATGTTAGAACATGAACCTCAAACTTACAAGGAAGCAATGTCATCTTCTGAATCTGCATGTTGGAAAGAAGCAATCCGAAGTGAGATTGATTCAATTCTAAGCAATAAAACTTGGGAAATTGTTGATATTCCACCTGGAATAAAACCAATTGGCTGCAAATGAATTTTCAAAAAGAAAATGAAAGCAGATGGCTTTATTGACAAATATAAAGCCAGATTAGTAGCCAAAGGCTATCGTCAAAAAGGAGTAGACTTCTTTGATACATATTCACCGGTAACACGAATAACCTCTATAAGAATGTTGATAGCAATTGCATCCATCTATAACTTAGAAATTCATCAAATGGATGTAAAGACAACATTCCTAAATGGAGATCTCAATGAGGAAATCTACATGGAGCAACCAGAAGGTTTAATTTCCAAAGGAAATGAAAAAAAAAAGGGTCTGTAGATTAGTAAAATCATTATATGGACTAAAACAAGCTCCAAAACAATGGCACGCAAGATTTGATAGTGTCATGATGAAAAATGGTTTTCGTATAAATGAATGTGATAAATGTGTTTATTATAAACAAACTGGATAATCATATGTAATGATTTGTCTATATGTAGACGATATGCTAATTTTTGGTCCGAATACCCGAGTAATAGAGACCATCAAGAAAATGTTAATCAACAATTTTGATATGAAAAATTTAGGAGTTGCAGACGTTATTTTAGGAATCAAAATAATAAGAACATCTAATGGAATTGAATTGTCTCAGTCACACAATGTAGACAAAGTGATTGACAAATTTAAAAAATTTGGAATAAAAGGAGTACGAACACCTTTTAATCCATCTGAAGTACTGCATAAAAACACAAATGAGATTGTCATGCAACTGGAATACTCTCGTGTAATAGAATGTCTCATGTATCTCATGAATTGCACAAGACCAGATATAACTTATGCAGTAAGTCGATTAAGCATGTACATAAGCAATCCAGGGAAGGAACACTGGAAAGCACTAATGAGAGTGCTAGGATATTTAAAAAATACTACAAATTATTCCTTACACTATGGAAAATATCCAGCTGTATTAGAAGGATATACTGATGCAAACTGGATTGCTGATTCAGAGGAATCAAAATCAACGAGTGGTTATGTATTTACCCTAGCAGGGGCAGCAGTGTCATGGAAATCTTCTAAACAGACATGCATAGCTCGATCCACTATGGAATCAGAGTTCATAGCATTAGATAAAGCAGGCGAAGAAGCAGAATGGCTTTGTCATTTTTTAGAAGATATCCCATTCTGGCCTAAACCTGTACCGGCCATATGCATACACTGTGATAACCAAGCAGCGCTAAGTAGAGCGCATAATTTTGTGTATAATGGAAAGTCACGACATATTCGTAGACGCCATAACATAGTTTGGCAGTTACTCTCAAATGGAACTATTTCCATTGATTATGTGAGAACAAATGATAACCTAGCGGATCCGTTTACTAAAGGCTTATCAAGAGAGAAAATTGACTGCGCATCGATGGGAATGGGTTTAAAAGCCTAAACCAACAAGAGTTATCTTATACGGAAAACTATCCTAGCGACTGGAGATCCCACGGACTAGGATCAATAGGCAAACCAGTTATGAATAACTCAAGACGTAATGCATTTTGAATACATTCCTACTCCATTCCTACGGTGCACACTATAAATGCATGCCTACAGAAGTATTACAAGGTTAAAACTATGTTTTTTAATGATGACCATATCTTGAAAATAACAAGTGGGGTATATGTAGGATACTCTTAATGGTTGCGATCACCTATGTTAGTGTGAGCTGGGTCGGCTCTATGAGAATTTTAAAAGGCTTGAATTCTATATGATACTCGCAGAACCAAAAAGTGTTCAGGACCAAAATGAACACAACCAAGAGAATGGACGAGAAGGGAATCAATGCTTTGTAAAGCTTATTGTTTGGATATACAATAGAGGCTGACGGTTCAAGATGAAATAATTCACCGATTAGCCGAGTAGATCCGATAAGTTTTAACTAAGGAAAGTTCAAAGTGAAATATCTATTTATCCACGATAAAGCATTATTCTATACGTAGTATGAGATATTACACTTTGTGTGGGGGAAAAGTATATTATCATTCATGTGGGGGATTGTTAGAATTCAAAAGATGAATGGCATATACTTTAGTCCCACATTGGAAAAAAGAAGATTAGATCTATGTATATATATCTATTCCTCATTCCCTATATTGGCCCTTAGGGTCAGGAAATTTTGTGCGAGGGGGAGGACCTATATCATATGAACCAAACACACACGCGCGCGCCGTCCGCCCGTCCCGTACCGAACCGAACCGGGCCGGGCCGGGTCGGGTTCGGGCTTGGGTCCAGAATGAAATCTTTTTTTTGCTACGAAAAAATTAACCAATTTTGCGGGTTTTTCTTTTGGATGCGGCAATGACTATGGGCGCAGGCCAATGGAAATCAAACGGGTTTACAGCTCGTTAAACAGATGAAGAGAAACAGGTGCGGCCTGTTCTAAATAAATGCGATGGTTTTTTATTCAAAATCAAACGTCAAACGGACGCGACTATTTGAATTATAACGGCTCGAAGATTATAAATAAGTGGTGAATCCTGATCACATTCTTCACTGATTTTCTAATCTTCTTCCTCTTCCTCTGTCAAAATAGAAACCGCCATTGCTGCCAAATCTCTATTCTCAGACTGACGTGATCATCACATACTCTAGCAGTTTCGTCTGTTGTATCCTGGGAGACTCCGAATAAAGTCTTAAGGAAATCGGTACGCCGAGCCTCAGTCGATTTCTCTACTCTTTTGCTATTAACTTCTTCATTGCCAGTATATCGTATACTTGATTGCAACCGATTCTTGTTTTGTTTCACTGAATCAATCATCTTGTATGCAAGATCGAGTTCTAACACTTAATAGTGTTGTTGTTTATGTGTTTTATGTTAAAACGTGTGGCTGTTGCTTCTGTTGTCAATTGTATTGAAATAAATTTGTTTTGTTTCAGTGATTTTGATTAAGATGTTATTATTTCTGTACTCAAAACAGATTGCAACAGAGTATATGAATATAGTATACACAAATTAGTGTACTCAATTAGTTTGACTATTCTTAATCAGAATAAGTTAGTCAACGGCACAAACTTCCAGCACAAGTTTGTCTCAGTTTCTTACAAAATAAGAAGAAACAGTATATGATACTGTACACGGTATAACATTGAATTGAAGTAAAAAACAATAAGGGATACCGAGATCGTCTGAGGCCTGAAACGTGTCAGTTTCCTTAAGACTATTAATCGAAGCCTCCTAGGATACAACAGACGCGAAGACTGCTCGAGATTGTAGCGATAATGTCAAACAGAACAACGGCAGCAGTGGAAAAGGAGAGAGCAGATGACAGAAAGAAAGGGAATAAAAACTTGAATTATTTGATCAGAATCATGTAGTTTATATAGCCTATTCGCATCTTTTCGGAACAGATGCGTCTGTCTATTTCCCGCTCAATCCGTTACCGTTTGATTTCGAATGGTAACGGGTTGCATCTGTTTTCTCTACGCGGGTCGCACCCGTTTGTCTCCTAACGGGTCGCACCCGTCCAAAAAATTGCTGAGTTTTTTGGTGCAAAAATATGGTTTTATCCAAGGCCCAAGCCCAAGCCCAATCCCGAACCCGACGCGGCCTGGTTCGGTCGGGCGGGCAGGCGGCGCACGCGCACGCGTGTGTGTTCATCAGATATAGGTCCTCCCCCTCGCGCAAAATTACCTGACCCTAAGGGTCAATTAAGGGAATGAGGATTCTATATATGTACACAATATTAACCCACTATTTTGCCAATGTGGGACTAAATATATTTCATTCAACTCTTTAGGAATTTCAACAATCCCCCACATGAATGATAATATATTTTATCCCCCACACAAATTGAAATATCACTGACTACATATGGAATAATGTTTTATTTAGGATAAGTAGATATTTCACTTTGAACTTTCCTTAGTTAAAACTTATCGGATATACTTGGCTAATCGATGAATTATTTCATCTAGAACCGTCAGCCGTTTTTGTATAACCAGACAATAAGTTTAACAAAACATTATTTCTCTTCTCACCCACTCTCTTGGTTGTGTTCATTTTTGGTCCTGAACAATTTCTAGTTCTGCGAGTGTATATAGAGAATTTAAGTCTTTAATATTCTAATAGAGCCGACCCAGCTCACACTAACATAGGTGATCGCTACCATTAGGAGTATCCTACATATACCCCACTTGTTATTTTACAAGATATGGTCATCATTAAAAAACATAGCTTTAACCTGTGAAATTTCTATAGACATGCATTTTATATTGTGCACCATAGGAATGAAGTAGGACTTTGTCCGAACAAATGCATGACGTCTTGAGTTATTCAGAACTGGTTTGCCTATTGATCCTAGTCTGTGGGATCTCCAGTCGCTAGGATAGGTTTCCGTATAAGATAACTCTTGTTGGTTTAGGCTTTTAAACCCATTCCCCTCGATTCACAGTCAATTTTCTCTCTTGATAACCCTTTTGTAAATGGATCCGCTAGGTTATCGTTAGTTCTTACATAATCAATGGAGATAGTTCCATTTGAGAGTAACTGCCTAACTGTGTTATGGCGTCGACGAATGTGTCGAGATTTGCCATTATACACAAAGTTTTTCGCTCTACTTAGCGCTGCTTGATTGTCGCAGTGAATACATATGGCCGTTACAGGTTTAGGCCAAAGTGGAATATCTTCTAAAAAGTGACGAAGCCATTCTGCTTCTTCGCCTTCTTTATCTAAAGCAATAAACTCAGATTCCATCGTTGATCAAGCTATGCATGTTTTCTTAGTAGATTTCCATGACACTGCTGCTCCTGCTAGAGTAAAAACATAACCACTTGTGGATTTTGATTCCTCTGAATCGGCAATCCAGTTTGCATCACTACATCCTTCTAATACGGCTGGATATTTTCCGTAATGCAAAGAATAATTTGTGGTATTCTTTATGTATCCAAGAACTCTCATTAGTGCTTTCCAGTGTTCCTTTCCTGGATTACTTGTATACCTGCTTAGTCGACTTAATGCATAAGCTATATCTGGTCTCGTGCAGTTCATAAGATACATTAGACATCCTATTACACGAGAGTATTCCAGTTGCATTACACTCTCATTAGTGTTTTTATGCAGTACTTCTGATGGATTAAAAGGTGTTCTTACTCCTTTAATCCCAAGATTTTGAAATCTTTCAATCACTTTGTCTACATGATGTGCCTGAGATAATTCAATTCCATTAGGGGTTATTATTATTCTGATTCCCAAAATAACATCTGCAACTCCCAAATCTTTCATATCGAAATTGTTGATCAGCATTTTCTTTATGGTCTCTATTACTTTTACGTTAGGACCAAAGATTAACATATCGTCCACATATAAGCAAATCATGACATTTGACTGTCCAGTTTGTTTATAATAAACACATTTATCACATTCATTTATACGAAAACCATTTTGCATCATGACACTATCAAATTTTTCATGCCATTATTTTGGAGCTTGTTTGAGTCCATATAATGATTTTACCAATTTACTGACTTTATTTTCATTTCCCTTGGACATAAAACCTTCGGATTGCTCCATGTAGATTTCCTCATCGAGATCTCCATTCAAGAACGCCGTCTTTACATCCATCTGATGAATCTCTAGATTATAGATGGATGCAATTGCTATTAACATTCTTATTGAGGTTATTCGTGTAATGGGTGAATATGTATCAAAAAAGTTTATCCCTTCTTTTTGACGATATCCTTTGGCTACTAATCTGGCTTTATATATGTCGATAGAGCCATCTGCTTTCATTTTCTTCTTGAAAATCCATTTGCAACCAATTGGTTTTATTCCAGGTGGAATATCAACAATTTCCCAAGTTTTATTACTTAGAATTGAATCGATCTCACTTTGGATTGCTTCCTTCCAACAAGAAAATTCAGAAGATGACATGGCCTCTTTATATGTTCGAGGTTCATGTTCAAGTACGTAAGTGAGGAACTCAGAGCCAAATGACTTGGAAGTTTTGTCCCTTACGCTTCTTCTTGGTTCAACTTCATCAACTTCACGATGAGTTTCATCTTCATGTGAGCTACTTGATTCTTCTCGTGTCTTTTTGGGGACATTATTTCCTTTATTTCTTTTGTATGGAAACACGTCTTCAAAAAATGAGGCATCTCTTGATTCCATGATTGTGTTTACATGGATATCATCTATATCAGACTTGAATACCAAAAATCTATATGCACTATTATTCTAGGCTGGCCCTAGGTAGTAACAATCTATTGTTTTTGGTCCAAGTTTGACCTTCTTTGGAGGCGTGATAGGAACTTTTGCCAAGCACCCCCACACTTTGAGGTATTTGAAGCTTGGTAGGTGTCCTTTCCATAACTCATATGGAATTTTTCCTGTTTTACTGTGAGGAACTTTATTTAATATGTGATTAGACATATTCAAGGCTTCCCCCCACAAGTTCGTCGGTAGACCAGATGTTAAAAGCATTGCATTAATCATATCTTTTAACGTTCTGTTTTTCCTCTCATCTATGCCATTTTGTTGTGGTAAATATGGTGTTGTCGAATTATTCCATTTTCTGCACAGAATTGTTCAAACGGCGATTCATATTCTCCGCCTCGATCGGATCTCAATATCTTGATCTTCTTATTAAGCTGATTTTCTACTTTAGCTTTATATTTCATAAACGATGTGATTGCTTCATCTTTACTGTTTAAAAGGTATACGTAGCAATATCGTGTATAATCATCAATAAATGTGATAAAAATACCTTTTCCCACCTCTTGTAGGTAAGTTTTTGAAATCACATAAGTCAGTATGTGTAATAACCCGGAAAAGTGGGCCAGTTTAAAAAATTTATTTTGGCATTTTTAGCGAATTTTGATTATTTAAAATGAATTATTTTAAATAATATTGGCGAGAAAATTTCTTTTGAATAAAATTCAATCGTATATAGTTATATAGATCGACGTTAGAATATAAATAATTATATATAATTATAAAAGGAATTGAAAATGGCACGGTAGTTCGATAATTCGATTTCAAACTTCATTTGAATGTACCGGGTGCAAAACAATCCGGATTTTAGTGAAACCAAAAATAATGGAATCTAATTGTGAATATCTTTCCAACGAATCCGAAAAATCAAAATTTCATAGCGGGAATCAAAAGATATGTCCAGTTGAAAATTATGAATAGTCGCTATGAAATTCAGGCCCTTAAAAATGGGAATTTTGCAAACGACCTCGGATTTCGACGAAACCACTTTTGTTGGATCCGTGATGTCAAATTATTGCTAGATTCCAAATTTCATAATTTTCCGAATCAATATGTGAGCGTGGCAAAGGAAAACGTGTTTGACCAGTTTCAGTTGATTTTAATCGACTGGAAAATGACCATTTTTCCAACGGTCTCAGAATTCAACGAAACTAGTTTTGTGAGGACCTTATCGTCAATACGAAGCTAGAAAATATTTTTCGGGAATTTTTCGAATTAGTATATGACCACGGTAAATTGAAATGCACGTTCAAATTCAATATATAGATTTATATTTTGATTTTGACGAAAACAGATTGAAATGATCAAATTGGCCTTCGTGACATATCCCATGGTGTTCAAAATGGGGGTAATACGCTAAGGACGACAGTCATTGGGCCTCGTTTGGTGTTCGAATGTAAAGTCAACCTCGGATGAATAAAATATATAATATAAATTAAAATATAAAATCTCTAACCCAACCCTCTCACGTGGAAATCAAATTAGGTCAGAAAAAAATATAAAAACTTTAAACCCGCCCCCCTCCAGTCTTAATCGCGACGCCACCTCCTCACTGCCGAACGCCGCGCCGCCAGGCGAAGTCACACCCACCGCCTCCCCTCAGATGATCGGCCTTCCCCATCGCGCCCCCCTCCCCCACGCTCGATTGAAATCCCTCATCCCCAAACATCCCAAACTCGAAGACAGCCGCCATCGCCCAACCGAGTACCCCAATCCGCACTGTTCCGCCACCTGAAGCCCCTGTCGCCGCCTCCTGCTCGTCCTCCGACCACCCCTCATCCACGTGAAGCGCCCTCCCCCTCCAACAGTAAAGGTAAGTCTTTAATTAATTATTTTAAGTTATTTTAAATACTTAGTTTTATTATATGATTACAAATATAAAGATAGTTTTTTTAGAAATTTGGTATTGAATAAAAATTAGATCTTTTTTTTATTTAAATAAAGATTTGACTTTTAGCATTCATAAAGGTTTGATTTTTAATATTTAAAAAGGATATGGTTTTGGTAGAATGAAAAGGTATAATTTTTAATGTCGGAAAGAAGGGATAAAAATATAATTTTTATATATTGAATAACGAAGTAAAAATTCGATTTTTATATATTGAATAGCGAAGTAAAAATTCGATTTTTATATATTGAATAGCGAAGTAAAAATTTGATTTTTATATATTGAATAACGAAGTAAAAATTCGATTTTTATATATTGAATAGCGAAGTAAAAATTCGATTTTTATATATTGAATAGCGAAGTAAAAATTGGATTTTTATATATTGAATAACGAAGTAAAAATGTGATTTTTACATATGTAGAGAATGCGGGCAGAGAAAAGTGACAAGAGGCAGAACGGCGAAGATTTCTATAAAGAAGAGTCGTGGAATCAGATTAGCTAATCTGTGAGAATTTCTCACTCTTCAATCTCTTTTTCTAGTTATATATATACTAGGATGCAGACGGTGTTTAGTAGCACCCGACACCCGTCGTCTACAGACCATGGACGGCTTGTATGCTTGTTTGTTTGATTTTGATGTGTAGTTGATTGTGTGATGTGATATGAAATGAAATATTTTTATAGTTAAAAATAGAAATTTTAACGTGTATATGAAATAAAAATAAACAAATCGGACGATTTGTTTATATACACACATTTGACTGATATTGATTGGGACGATAAATTTTACACATCGCCGAACTGCACAAATAAAATCTGTGTTTGATTGTTTGAAACCCCACACGGGTATTGGGATGATATTTGACGTACACTAATCCCGATTGTTTAGTTGTATGTTGATCGATTGATTGGCAGACTGTTATAAGCGTGGAATATTTATATTTGATGCTTACACAGTGTAGAATGCACTTTGGATGATGGTTGATTATTCATCGTTGTTATTGTATACATGTGTTGTAGAAAATCCATATAATTAACATTTATATGGTAATTGATTGGGTCTCATTCCAGTTTCGAAAAAGAAACATTTGAAATAGAAATATTTGAAATAGAAATATTTGAATAGAAATATTTGAAATAGAAATATTCGAATAGAAATATTTGAATAGAAATATTTGAAATAGAAATATTCGAATAGAAATATTTGAAATAAAAATATTTGAAATAGAATATTTGAAAATAGAAACATATGAAGCTGTGTTGGTTAGATTGACGTCATTTTGACGTGAACGATATTTATATCGATTTTATTCACTCTTCAACGAATATTGAATAGATTTGAAATTCGAACTATATTGAAATGAATTGAAATTCGAATTATATTTAAAGTGAATTGAAATTCGAATTAAACTGAATTGATTTGAAATTCGAAATACACTGAAATGATTTGAAATTTGAATAGAAATGAATTCGAATTGAATTTGAATAGAAATGAATTCGAATTGAAATTTGATAGAATTGAATACGAATCGAAATTCAATTGAAAACGAATCGAAATTGAATTAAAAATCGATTTGAATTGGAATCAATTTGAATTGGAATCAATTTGAAATGAATTTAAACTGAATTTGAAAGGGAAAATTCAGTTTTGATTTGAAATTGAAAATGAAGTTGAAGCCGTTTTGAAAATGAATTTAAAACGATTTATAAAGCACGTTTTGAATTGAAATCGACGAAGTATATATTATATATATAATAAAATGGCCTGAATAGAACGCGCCGCGCCGCTGCAGTTCGCGAATTTCGACCATTGACTTCGACCAGATATTACGGGAGATCCGACCGTCGGATTCTCCTGAAACCGGAACCGTTGGGTTCGTATCGAAAAGAGCTTTCTAACGAATATTGGAAATTAGAAATCTAACGGTAGGATTTGGAATTATGTCCAAATAAAATTTGAAAAAGGCCACTGTAAGTGCAGTTCGATGGCCGTTGATGGAAATCGACTGTACGGGCCTTGTTAAAATTATTAAAAATAGTAATAATTTATGTAAAATCATAAGAAATGATTTGGGAAGAATTGGGATGAAAAACTCCATATTTGAAAAGATAAAAATAGAGTTTTATCGAAATGAACTAGTTTTGAACTAGAATTAAAATTCTATTCATTTTTAAATAAATAAATTGGATTTGAAATGGTTTTGAAAATGACCAGAATTTCCAATGATTGCATTGGAATCGATTTGAATCGAAATTGTCTTCGGAATATTTCGATGTTGGATTTCGTGATTATACAGATGTTGTTATGGAAATTTGAAAGATATAGATGTATATATCGTTATTTCCAATACGATATCTGTTGGTCGTAGAATTTGATATTGAATATAAGCCGATATATTTTCTATTCAGAGCCTTGTATTTGATATCAAATGTGATTTGGGTTTGTCGTGAATGGTGTCTTCATCAACACTGTTCTTGAACCCAGTTGAGAAAAGATTAAATCTTTTTATTTAGATTTAATGAAGTGTAACAATTAAATGATATTTAATTGGAATTGAACTGGCATTGATTTTTGGGTTTATTGTGAACAGTGTTTTAAATAACACTTGTTCTTTAACCCGATAATTAATGGAATGTGATTTTGGGTTTATCGTGAACCGTGTTTTAAATGACACTGATTCTTTAACCCAGTCACCGATTAAAACTAAGTGGAGTTTTAATGAATCTTTAATTAGATTGAAATGATCGATAATGGAGTATCACCAGTTTTGCTCCAGGCGATAGTTAAATCTTTAATTAGATTTGAACGTGAAATGGTAATTGAATTTACCGATAACACCGTAGTGTTAGATATGAAGTATTACCAGTTTTACTTCATGGGATGAATAGGTTGGGATTGGGAAATTTAAACAAATGATTACTTCGGTAAAGTTCGTTAATCCCGACTAGTTTGAATTGATATTCAAAAATAAATTTAAAGGATTTATCTTTGATAAAATTAATGGGAACCTTTCCCTATGAATGTGAAATTTAGAAACTAATTGTCGGTTAGCTAAGCAGAATGGTTTTCTGGATATTGATCTGATGTTGGTTTCGGCCTTCGGGGTTAATATTTGGGGAATTATTCTCTGGTTAATTTACGGTTAGTGACTGATGAATTGGAATGAGGCGTATGTTGTGTTTGTGTAACACTTATTTAAAATATACGCAAGTTATTCAGAAAGACCGGGTTTATCCCATTCTGAATAACTGATACGACGATAAGTCGAAGATGAAGATGGTGGTTGAAGACCGGAGGTCTTCACGTCGTTTGGGTGATTACTGATGATCTTGATTGGGCTGTACACCCAAGAAGATGGAAACAGTTGGTGATCGTCCAGACATACTTGGAGATCGATGGATATGCGGGTTACTAGGTGCCTCCGGTTTCGTTCAGACCCAGAACGGACTTGTAAATGGACTGTGTGTCTGACATTGGATTTTAGTCTGTGTGATTGATTTCTATTAAATATATATCTGTTTGGCTGCGGAGAATTTATTCTCTTGCTTAACGCCCTTCTCTGAGACGTACGAGCTCAGGGGTTATATACTGATGGATATCAAACGCATAGAGTGAATTGCCTGTGTGGCATGCTGAGATGCAAATGATCAAGGCTTATGTTGAAATGCAAAGTCTTGTGGTTGATGATCAAAGCACCGCTTGTGTGTCATAGCTTTGTGTAACGTGAATTCGTGAGCCTCACACCCCGGTTGTGAACCAAAAACGGGAGAAGGACCTCAGGGAGGGCATGCGTTTCTTTCTAGCTAGGGTGGTGTCAGTGACCTACCAGCCCTGACATTTATATACTTTTCACCTGTGTGGTTGTTGCTGTTGCGAGGCGCCTCAGTTAGATCGGACGATCCGGGTCCGATGGAGCCATTCGTTGGCTCATTTACGCCCCAAAGGGCGGGGAAACGCAGTGTTCAGGAATTTTATTCCACATCGGTGGACCGGCCCTGTCGCTCCAAGGCTTGACTGAGTACTTGCCTGAGACATGGGCTAGATTGTCTCGAATCGGTAGAGGACGATCCCTGGCCTCGGTTCATAGATGGAAATCCAACTTCCAAATACGTGACATTTGCGGTTTTATTTGTAGAGCCTAGTACGGCGACATGATATATGGTACCCATGCCGCCTATGATTGATATTTATGATTTGAAGTTGTTTTATACACTATGCACTTATAATAGTATCAAATGATTTGTTTTAAACGTATCAAGCATTCTTTGGCTGTTATAAGGGAAAACCCTATCCTCCGGCTTGCGTTGCATTATGTGATGGGAACTGGGTCTTATAATAGCTTTGTTTTTCTTTATTTAGCATTGCGCTGTTTGTTTTATGCACTGGTATTCTTGGGAGGAAACCCGTTCCGTGTTATACGGCGTGGTCCCTTGATTTACCTTACTTTGAAAATAAAGATTAATAACTGTTTTAGTTCTCACACCAGTCCCATGACTGACCTGGAGTTTATTGTTTTTAACCTAAACTCTGGGTGCCCTTATTTTGACACGGGCAGCTTGTAGTTTTGGTTTTGCAGATTTATATTCACAGGATCCTGGTCTACAGCTGGAACGATATCCGGAAAGCTTTGTATCCGTATATCTCTTCTAGTTGTGTATTGTATTATTTTCCGTTGCAATGTATTTAAATGTAATTTAAATCTCTGATATTTTTGTGTAATATTCATTTATACTCTGTATATACTTGTAATCTGATGCATTGTTGTAATATACAATGAAATGTTCTTCCGTCTGCGTTCTGTTGTGGCTTGTTCTCGAACTATTCGCGCTTTCCTTTACGGGGAAGTTACGGGTTTTCACAGTATGAATCATTCCCAATGGTTCAGTACTTTTGTCAATAGTATGAAATGGTTTCTTAACCATTTTTGCTTCTACGCATGTCTCACATTTGTAGTTTTTATCCACTTAAAATTTAGGAATTAATTCTAAATTTGCAAGTTTTTTCATTTTTTGGAAATTAATATGTCCTAATATATCATGCCATTATAAAGTTTCATGGTCAGCGATATAAGAAACTTCCTTTTTATTCATAGCATTATCAGAATACATACTATTGCCGATTACGGCTACATTTTCCTTAAATAGGCCATCACATAAATAACCCCTTCCTATATAGATTCCTGCCTTGGACAGAACCACCTTGTCTGACTCGAAGACCATCTTGAATCCCTTCTTTGAAAGCACAGATCTAGAAATCAGATTCTTTCGGTTATCTGGAACATGAAGGATCAGTTTAATAGTCTTCCCAGAAGTAAACTTGAGGGTGACTGTTCCTTTGCCTTCAATCATGGAAACCGATGAATTGCCCATATAGAGTTTTTCATCTTGATCCAATTTGGTGTAGGTTGAAAAAATGGACTTATCAGAGCATATATGCCTAGTAGCACCCCTGTCCAACCACCACTGTGCAGAATTCTGAATCAAGTTGCATTCAGACACAACTCCTGAAAAATTTGATTCATCGATGTCCATGTTATCCACCACATTTTCTTCCGAATTTTTCTATTTCTTGTGTCTGCACTCTTTTGCTTGATGACCAGTCTTGCCACAAACCCAACATTCACCATTGAATTTCTTGGACTTCTTTTGGTTATTCTGCTTATTTTCTGGCGCCTTCCTCTTCTTGTTTTTGTTTTTGAAGTGTCCTTTCTTCTCTGACCCTTCAGCAACAAGCGCCTCTTCACTTTTAGGTTTTGTGACTCCGCGATTATCTGCCTCTGTCTTTAATCTGACAATGAGGTCTTGTAAGGATATCTCCTTCTTTTTGTGCTTCAAGTAGTTGCGGTAGTCCCTCCAAGATGGTGGCAATTTTTCGGTGATTGCGTCAACCAGAAATGATTCACCAACTTTGTGACCTTCTGCTTCCATCTCATGGATAATAATCTGCAACTCTTGCACTTGAGAAGTCACTAACTTTGAGTCCACGATTTTGTAGTCCATGAACTTGTCGACGATGAATTTTTTCAAACTCACATTCTGCGTCTTGTACTTTGTAGCCAAAGCATTCCAAAGAGCTTTTGCAGTCTTTATGGGCTGGTAAAATTTGTACAGGACTTTATCTAGGTAGTTGAGAATGTAGTTTCTGCATAAAAAATCCGAATGCCTCCACGCATCAATAGACGGACCAACATGCTTATTTGCATCCTTGGTGTTTCCTGGTGTGGGCGGTACCGGTTCATCTTCTTCAAGATACTTCTGCAAGCCAAGGGTGGTGAGATAGAACAGCATCTGACTCTGCCATGTCAGAAAATCATCACCTTCTCCTTTGAACAAGTCTGGTTTGTTCAAATTGCCAGTTTTGAGCATCGTCTGCTCTGCTGCCATTTCTGTTTTGTCAAAACAGTGAAAGTCTTAAGACGTAATGCATTTTTGGACATAGTCCTACTCCGTTTCTATGGTGCACAATATATATGCATGCCTACAGAACGAAATCTTAAGGAAATTCAATGGCGTCCGCAACTGGATCAGACTCAACGTGATGATCGGACTCAACATGTTTCTGTACTCAAAACAGATTGCAACATTATCGCTACATTAGTTAAACAATGCTTTGGATGCAACTAGATTTTCTTACGGTTATGTCCTAGTGTCAGTTAAACAATGCTATTTTTCATTCAAATCTCTATACTCAGACTGACGTGATCATCACATACTCGAGCAATTTCGTCTGTTGTATCCTGGGAGACTCCGAATAAAGTCTTAAGGAAATCGGTACGCCGAGCTTCAGCTGATTTCTTTACTCTTTTGCTATTTACTTCTTCATTGCCAGTATATCGTATACTTGATTGCAACCGATTCTTGTTTTGTTTCATTGAATCAATCATCTTGTACGCAAGATCGAGTTCTAACACTTAGTAGTGTTGCTGTTTATGCATTTTGTGATAACGCGTGTGGCTGTTGTCTGTTGTATTGAAATAACATTAATATAAAATGCCATTGCTTTTGCACCCGTACCTCTTCATACGATTGCATCTCTTTCGAACATTCGTACTCATACATCTTCGTACAGACGCATCTCTTTCTATGAAAGGAAGTGTCTTTTCACTGAAATGTAACCGTTTGGCGAAATGAAGTGCCTTTTCGCGAAGTGTCTTTTCGTGAAGTGTCTTTTCACGAAGTGTCTTTTCGCTGAGATATGAACGTTGAGACATATGACCGTTGGTGAAAGGAAGTGTCTTTTCGCGAAGTGTCTTTTCACGAAGTGTCTTTTCACGAAGTGTCTTTTCGCGAAGTGTCTTTTCATGAAGTGTCTTTTCGTAAAGTGTCTTTTCACGGAAAAGCATGCTTCTAATAGTCACATCCTGTCACTTAACAGTCGCACCTGTTTGCTTAATGGAAAAAGTATATTTCATTTATTACTTACGAATTCCAACAATCCCCCACATTAATGATAATATTCTTTTCCCCCACACAAAGAGAAATATCACAGAGTACATATGGAATAATGCTTTATCGTGCATAAGTAGATATTTCACTTTGAACTTTCCCTAATTAAAACTTATCGGATCTACTTGGCTAATCGGTGAATTATTTCATCTTAAACCGTCAGCCGTTATTGTATATCTAGACAATAAGTTTTACGAAGCATTGGTTCCCATCTCATCCAATCTCTTAGTTGTGTTCATTTTGGTCCTGAACACTTACTTGGTTCTGCGAGTGTTATAGAGAATAAAAGCCTTGAATATTCTCATAGAGCCGACCCAGCTTACACTAACATAGATGATCGCAACCATTAAGAGTATCCTACATATACTCCACTTGTTATTTACAAGATATGGTCATCATTAAAAAACATAGTTTTAACCTATCAATTCTTCTATAGGCATGCATTTATGTTGTGCACCATATGAATGGAATAGGGCTATGTCCAAACAAATGCATTACGTCTTGAGTTAATCATAATTGGTTTGTCTATTGATCCTAGTCCGTGGGATCTCCAGTCGCTAGTATAGGTTTCCGTATAACGTAACTCTTGTTGGTTTAGGCTTTTAAACCCATTCCCCTCGATGCACGATTAATTTTCTCTCTTGATAAACCTTTAGTAAACGGATCTGCTAGGTTATCATTTGTTCTCACATAATCTATGGAATAGTTCCATTTGAGAGTAACCGCCGAACTGTGTTATGGCGTCTACGAATATATCGTGACTTTCCATTATACACAAAATTATGCGCTCTACTTAGTGCTGCTTGGTTATCGCAGTGTATGCATATGGCCGGTACAGGTTTAGGCCAGAATGGGATATCTTCTAAAAAATGACGAAGCCATTCTACTTCTTCGCCCGCTTTATCTAGTGCTATGAACTCTGATTCCATAGTGGATCGAGCTATGCATGTCTGTTTAGAAGATTTCCATGACACTGCTGCCCCTGCTAGGGTAAATACATAACCACTCGTTGATTTTGATTCCTTTGAATCAGCAATCCAGTTTGCATCACTATATCCTTCTAAGACGACAGGATATTTCCCATAATGTAAGGAATATTTTGTGATATTTTTTAAATATCCAAGCACTCTCATTAGTGCTTTCCAGTGTTCTCCTGGATTGCTTGTATATCTACTTAATCGACTTATTGCATAAGCTATATCTGGTCTTGTGCAATTCTTGGGAGGTGGAACTGGAACTTTTTCCAAGCACCCCCACACTTTGAGGTATTTAAAGCTTGGTTTATGCCCTTCCCATAACTCATATGGAATTGTTCCTGTTTTATTGTGAGAAACCTTGTTTAAAATGTGATTAGACATATTTAAGGCCTCCCCCCACAAGTTCGTCAGTAAACCAGAGGTCAATAACATCGCATTAATCATATCTTTTAATGTTCTATTTTTTCTCTCGACAACACCACTTTATTGTGGTTTATGAGGTTGTTGTTTGATGAATTATTCCATTTTCTGCATAGAATTGTTCAAACGGTGATTCATATTATCCACCTCGATTAGATCTCAATATCTAGATCTTTTATTTAACTGATTTTCTACCTCAGCATTTGTTGACAATTCAACTGTTGCCACTTCTGTTTTAGTAAGAACATAGAATTCTTAAGATGTTATTGTTTCTGTACTAAAAACAGATTGCAACAGAGTATATGAATATAATATACGCAAATCAGTATACTCAATTATTATGACTACTCTTAATCAGAATAAGTTAGTCAACGACACAAACTTCCAGCACAAGTTTGTCTCAGTTTCTTACAAAATAAGCAGACACAGTATATGAATACTGTACACGGTATAATACTAAATTGAAGTAAAAAACAATAAGGAATAACGAGATCGTTTGAGGCCTGAAACGTGTCAGTTTCCTTTAGACTTTCAATCGAAGCCTCCCAGGATGCAACAGACGCGAAGACTGCTCGAGATTGTAGCGATAATGTCAGACAGAACAACGACAGCAGTGGAAAAGGAGAGAGCGGATGATAGAAAGAAAGGGAATAAAAACGTGATTTATTTGATCAGAATCATGTAGTTTATATAGCCTATTCGCATCTTTTCGGAACAGACGCGTCCGTCTGTTTCCCGCTCAATCCGTTACTGTTTGAATTCGAATGGTAACGGATTGCATCTGTTTGCTCTACGTGGGTCGCACCCGCTTGTCTCCTAATGGTCACACCCGTCCAAAAAATTGCTGAGTTTTTCAATGCAAAAATATGGTTTTATCCAAGGCCCAAGCCCGATCCCGAACCCGGCCCGGCCCGGTTCCGTTCGGTTGGACGGGCGGGCACCGCACGCACGCGCTTGTATGTTCATCAGATATAGGTCCTCCCCCTCGCGCAAAATTACCTGACCCTAAGGGCCAATTAAGGGAATGAGGATTCTATATATGTACACAATATTAACCCACTATTTTGCCAATGTGGGACTAAATATATTTCATTCAACTCTTTAGGAATTTCAACAATCCCCCACATGAATGATAGTATATTTTATCCCCCACACAAATTGAAATATCACTGACTACATATGGAATAATGTTTTATTTAGGATAAGTAGATATTTCACTTTGAACTTTCCTTAGTTAAAACTTATCGGATATACTTGGCTAATCGGTGAATCATTTCATCTTGAACCGTCAACCGTTTTTTATAACCAGACAATAAGTTTAACAGAACATTATTTCCCTTCTCACCCAATCTCTTGGTTGTGTTCATTTTTGGTCCTGAACAATTTCTGGTTCTGCGAGTGTATATAGAGAATTTAAGCCTTTAATATTCTCGTAGAGCCAACCCAGCTCACACTAACATAGGTGATCACTACCCTTAGGAGTATCCTACATATACCCCGCTTGTTATTTTACAAGATATGGTCATCATTAAAAAGCATAGCTTTAACCTGTGAAACTTCTACAAGCTTGCATTTTATATTGTGCACCATAGGAATGAAGTAGGACTTTGTCTGAACAAATGCATGACGTCTTGAGCTATTCAGAACTGGTTTGCCTATTGATCATAGTCCGTGGGATCTCCAGTCGCTAGGATAAGTTTCCGTATAAGATAACTCTTGTTGGTTTAGGCTTTTAAACCCATTCCCCTCGATGCGTAGTCAATTTTCTCTCTTGATAACCCTTTTGTAAATGGATCCGCTAGGTTATCATTGGTTCTTACATAATCAATGGAGATAGTTCCATTTGAGAGTAACCGCCTAACTGTGTTATGGCGTCGACGAATATGTCGAGATTTGCCATTATACACAAAGTTTTTCGCTCTACTTAGTGCTGCTTGATTATCGCAGTGAATACATATGGCCGTTACAGGTTTGGGCCAAAGTGGAATATCTTCTACAAAGTGACGAAGCTAGTCTGCTTCTTCGCCTGCTTTATCTAAAGCAATAAACTCAGATTCCATCGTTAATCGAGCTATGCATGTTTGCTTAGTAGATTTCCATGACACTGTTGCTCCTGCTAGAGTAAAAACATAGCCACTTGTGGATTTTGATTCCTCTGAATCGGCAATCCAGCTTGCATCACTATATCCTTCTAATACGGCTGGATATTTTCCGTAATGCAAAGAATAATTTGTGGTATTCTTTAAGTATCCAAGCACTCTCATTAGTGCTTTCCAGTGTTCCTTTCCTGGATTACTTGTATACCTGCTTAGTCGACTTACTGCATAAGCTATATCTGGTCTTGTGCAGTTCATAAGATACATTAGACATCCTATTACACGAGAGTATTCTAGTTGCATTACACTCTCATTAGTGTTTTTATGCAGTACTTCTGATGGATTAAAAGGTGTTCTTACTCCTTTAATCCCAAGATTTTGAAATCTTTCAATCACTTTGTCTACATAATGTGCCTGAGATAATCCAATTCCATTAGGGGTTCTTATTATTTTGATTCCCAAAGTAACATCTGCAACTCCTAAATCTTTCATATCGAAATTGTTGATCAGCATTTTCTTCATGGTCTCTATAACTTTTATGTTAGGACCAAAGATTAACATATAGTCCACATATAAGCAAATCATGGCATATGACTGTCCAATTTGTTTATAATAAACACATTTATCACATTCATTTATATGAAAACCATTTTGCATCATGATACTATCAAATTTTTTGTGCCATTGTTTTGTAGCTTGTTTGAGTCCGTATAATGATTTTCCCAATTTATAGACTTTATTTTCATTTCCCTTGGATATAAAACCTTCGGGTTGCTCCATGTAGATTTCCTCATCGAGATCTCCATTTAAGAACGCCGTCTTTACATCCATCTGATGAATCTCTAGATTATAGATGGATGCAATTGCTATGAACATTCTTATTGAGGTTATTCGTGTAACGGGTGAATATGTATCAAAAAAGTTTATTCCATCTTTTTGACGATATCCTTTGGCTACTAATCTGGCTTTATATTTGTCGATAGAGCCATCTGCTTTCATTTTCTTCTTGAAAATCCATTTGCAGCCAATTGGTTTTATTTCAGGTGGAATATCGACAATTTCCCAAGTTTTATTACTTAGAATTGAATTGATCTCACTTTGGATTGCTTCCTTCCAACACGAAGATTCAGAAGAAGACATGGCCTCTTTATATGTTTGAGGTTCATGTTCAAGTACGTAAGTGAGGAACTCAGAGCCAAATGACTTGGAAGTTTTGGCCCTTACGCTTCTTCTTGGTTCAACTTCATCAACTTCACGACGAGTTTCATCTTCGTGTGAGCTACTTGATTCTTCTCGTGTCCTTTTGGGGATATTATTTCCTTCATTTCTTTCGTGTGGAAACACGTCTTCAAAAAATGAGGCATCTCTTGATTCCATGATTGTATTTACATGGATATCATCTATATCAGACTTGAATACCAAAAATCTATATGCACTACTATTCTGGGCAGGCCCTAGGTAGTAACAATCTACTGTTTTTGGTCCAAGTTTGACCTTCTTAGGAAGCGGGATAGAAACTTTTGCCAAGCACCCCCACACTTTGAGGTATTTGAAGCTTGGTAGGTGTCCTTTCCATAACTCATATGGAATTTTTTCTGTTTTACTGTGAGGAACTTTATTTAATATGTGATTAGACGAGAAAGTTTTAAGAGATGATCAAATCAATCATCTCTTGATTCGATGATTGTTTTGGTGCTTGTTTAAGAAGCAAAATTTGATAGTGTCATGATGAAAAATGGTTTTCGTATAAACTAATGTGATAAATGTGTTTATTATAAACAAATTGGACAATCATATGTAATGATTTGTCTGTATGTAGACGATATGCTAATTTTTGGTCCGAATACCCGAGTAATAGAGACCATCAAGAAAATGTTAATCAACAATTTTGATATGAAAGATTTAGGAGTTGCTGACGTTATTTTGGGAATCAAAATAATAAGAACATCTAATGGAATTGCATTGTCTCAGTCACACTATGTAGACAAAGTGATTGACAAATTTTAAAAAATTGGAATAAAAGGTGTACGAACACCTTTTACTCCATCTGAAGTACTGCATAAAAACACAAATGAGATTGTCATGCAACTGGAATACTCTCGTGTAATTGGATGTTTCATGTATCTCACGAATTGCACAAGACCAGATATAGCTTATGCTGTAAGTCGATTAAGCAGGTACACAAGCAATCCAGGGAAGGAACACTGGAAAGCACTAATGAGAGTGCTAGGATATTTAAAAATACTACAAACTATTCCTTACACTATGGAAAATATCCAGCCGTATTAGAAGGATATACTGATGCAAACTGGATTGCTGATTCAGAGGAATCAAAATCAACGAGAGGTTATGTATTTACCCTAGCAGAGGCAGCAGTGCCATGGAAATCTTCTAAACAGACATGCATAGCTCGATCCACTATGGAATCAGAGTTCATAGCATTAGATAAAGCAGGCGAAGAAGTAGAATGGCTTCGTCATTTTTTAGAAGATATCCCATTCTGGCCTGAACCTGTACCGGCCATATGCATACACTGCGATAACCAAGCAGCGCTAAGTAGAGCGCATAATTTTATGTATAATGGAAAGTCACGACATATTCATAGACGCCATAACACAGTTCGGCAGTTACTCTCAAATGGAACTATTTCCATAGATTATGTGAGAACAAATGATAACCTAGCGGATCCGTTTACTAAAGGTTTATCAAGAGAGAAAATTGACTGCGCATCGAGGGGAATGGGTTTAAAAGCCTAAACCAACAAGAGCTATCTTATACGGAAACCTATCCTAGCGACTGGAGATCCCACGGACTAGGATCAATAGGCAAACTAGTTATGAATAACTCAAGACATAATGCATTTTGAATACAGTCCTACTCCATTCCTGTGGTGCACACTATAAATGCATGCCTACAAAAGTATTACAAGGTTAAAACTACGTTTTTTAATGATGACCATATCTTGAAAATAACAAGTAGGGTATATGTAGGATACTCTTAATGGTTGCGATCACCTATGTTAGTTTGAGCTGGGTCGGCTCTATGATAATTTTAAAAGGCTTGAATTCTCTATGGCACTCGCAGAACCAGAAAGTGTTCAGGACCAAAATGAACACAACCAAGAGAATGGACGAGAAGGGAATCAATGCTTCATAAAGCTTATTGTTTGGATATACAATAAAGGCTGACGGTTCAAGATGAAATAATTCACCGATTAGTCGAGTAGATCCGATTAATTTTAACTAGGGAAAGTTCAAAGTGAAATATCTACTTATCGACGATAAAGCATTATTCCATACGTAGTCTGAGATATTACACTTTGTGTGGGGGAAAAGTATATTATCATTCATGTGGGGGATTGTTAGAATTCAAAAGATGAATGACATATACTTTAGTCCCACATTGGCAAAAATAAGATTAGATCTATGTATATATATATATATATCTATTCCTCATTCCCTATATTGGCCCTTAGGGTCAGGAAATTTTGTGCGAGGGGGAGGACCTATATCATATGAACCAAACACACACGCACGCGCCGCCCGCCCGTCCCGTACCGGACTGAACTGGGCCGGAAGTTCAGATTGGAATAAGTGGGGAAAGTGATCAGGTTTCCTCTTTATTTATAGTTTATCCGCATCCCTTCGAACGGTCGCACCCGTACCTCTTCGTATGGTCGCATCTCTTCTAAACGGTCGCACCCGTACCTCTTCGTACGATTGCATCTCTTTCGAACAGTCGTACTTGTACCTCTTTGTACAGACGCATCTCTTTCTATGAAAGGAAGTGTCTTTTCGCGAAGTGTCTTTTCGCTGAAATGTAACCGTTTGGCGAAATGAAGTGCCTTTTCGCGAAGTGTCTTTTCGTGAAGTGTCTTTTCACGAAGTGTCTTTTCGCTGAGATATGACCGTTGGTGTAAGGAAGTCTTTAGGAATTAATACAATGGCGTTCGCAACTGAATCAAACTCAACGTACAAAATAATGAATCAAGAGTTTACCAAACTCGATCGCTTTGATGGCACTAATTACACTCGCTGGAAGGATAAGATCCTATTCCTTCTTACAACCCTGAAGATAGCATATGTCCTGGACCCAGATCTTAAACCAATTCCACCTCCTACTGATAAAAACACTGCAGAACTTATTGCACTACGAAAGAAAAGAGAAGAAGATGAAGTCGTCTGTAGGGGGCATATACTAAATACATTATCTGATCGATTATACGACCTGTTCACTTCTATCAAATCACCTCGAGAAATCTGGAAATCATTGGAGATGAAGTACAGTAATGAGAAACAAGGAGCAGATAAGTTTTTAATTTTCTAATTCTTTGAATTTAAAATGCTTAGTAATGTCTCTGTTCTAGACCAAGTACATGAATTGCAAGTCATATTCAACAAATTAAGGGATGTTATGATCACCATCCCTGAGGCTTTGCAAGTTGGCGTTGTGATGGCCAAACTTGCTAAGAATTGGAGTGATTACGGAAAGAAGCTTATGCATTCTTCAGAGGATTTCATGATGGAACAAATTCAAAAACATCTTCATATTGAGGAAGAAACTAGAAATCGTGAGAAGAAAGTTTTTGAATCTGCTACTCCTTCCAATATTAACAATATTGGAAATGATAATAAACACTCTGGAAAACACAAAAGAGATAACAACGGAAAAGGCAAGGGTGATTGCTACTTCTGCGGTAAACCTGGACATTACAAACGCGACTGCAGATTTTTCAAAAGGCAGAAAAAGGAGCGAGGACAGAATAATAATCAGGGCAAAAGTAACAATCAATGTGCTTCCAACAAGGCAAACATGGTTGAACAAGAAGATTCAGAAATCATTGCCATAGTTTCTAAAATGAACATCGATATGATCACAGAACTGAACATGGAGGATACTACCAAAGATAATGATTGGTGGTATGACTCAGGTGCTACTATTCATGTATGTAACAACCAGTCATTGTTCGAATCATATGAGAAGGTTTCTGACGATAGCAAGGTACTTATGGGAAATCATAATGCTTCAAACGTCGTCAGAAAAGGAACCATAGAGTTGGAGTTCACTTCTGGCAAAAGGATTGTTCTTGTTAATGTTTTACATGTTCCAGAAATCAGAAAAAATATGGTTTCTGCAATTCTCCTATGTAATAAGGGTGTTAAGGGAGTTCTAGATGGTAATAGTCTTATTCTGTCCAAGGGCGGTATGTTTGTTGGGAAAGGATATGCTTGTAATGGTATGTTTAAATTAAGTGTTAATAAAATGAACGAATTTGCTTATGTTGTTGATTCATTTAATTTATGGCATAATAGATTAGCACATCTAAATTACAAAAAAATTACAATTTATGTCTAAAGAAGGAATGATTTCATATGAGAATGTACACCAATCTAAATGTGAAGTTTGTATTGAAGCAAAGATGTGCAAAAAGCCGTTTCCAAAATCTGAAAGGAATACTAAACTACTTGAATTAATACATTCAGACATTTGTGAATTAAATGGTATATTGACTAGAGGTGGCAATAGATACTTTATCACTTTTATAGATGATTATTCTAGATACACACACGTTTATTTGATGAGATCAAAAGATCAAGCTTTTGAAATATTTAAGCACCAATGTTGAGAATCAAAAAGAAAAGAGGATTAAGGTGTTGCGAAGTGATAGAGGTGGGGAATATTTTTCCTTAGAATTTTCATCATTTTGTGAAGAAAATGGAATTATTCATCAATCAAGCGCACCTTATACCCCACAGCAAAATGGACTGGCTGAACGAAAAAAATAGAACATTGGTTGAAATGACCAATGCTCTAATTTTAAATGCTAAACAACATGTCAATTTATGGGGAGAAGCACTCTTAACAACATGTCATTTGCATAATAGAATTCCATCAAAGAAAACTAAGGCTTCTCCTTATGAATTATGGAAAGGAAGAAAACCAAACTTGAAATATCTAAGAGTTTGGGGATGTTTAGCTTTTTATAGGGTCACAGATCCAAAAAGGATAAAACTTGGACCAAGAGCATTGAAAAGTATATTCGTAGGATATGCTGAAAATTCCAAAGCATACAGATTATTAGATATAGAATTTAATGTAATTGTGGAATCAAGAGATGTAGAATTCATCGAAAATAAATTTTTATGTGATTCCACAACAGTTTCAGATCCTACACAAATCATCCACAAAGGGAACGATGAAAACATTGAATGTAATTATCCAAATAAAAGGAGGCTTCAAAACGTTCTTGATGAACCTAGAAGAAGCCAAAGACCAAGGAAAGCCAAAAGCTTAGATCCTGATTTTGTCTCACCAAATGACATAGTTCACCTTGTTGCTGGTGATGGGGATAAATTACTCGATGAGACAATTTTTATTTTGAATAATGAAGAAGTTCCTAAAACTTTTAAAGAAGCTATTACTTCAAGGGATGCTTCTTTCTGGAAAGAAGCAATATAGGATGAGATGGATTCAATTCTATCTAATAACACTTGGGTTCTAACAGATTTACCAATTAGATCCAAGCCAATTGGATGCAAACGGGTATTTCGAAAGAAACATAATACGAATGGATCTGTTCAAACTTTCAAATCAAGGCTAGTAGCCAAAGGATTTAGGCAAAAGGAAGACATCGATTACTTTGAAACATGTGCTCCAGTCGCTAGACTAACATCAATAAGGATTCTTTTTGCTCTTGCGTCTATTCATGGATTATATGTGCATCAAATGGATGTCAAGACCGCCTTTCTTAATGGAGAACTAGACGAAGAGGTGTATATGGAACAACCAGAAGGATTCGCCATGAACGGAAATGAAAATAAGGTTTGCAAACTAGTTAAATCCTTATATGGATTAAAACAAGCACCAAAACAATGGCATGAGAAATTTGACTCTGTAATTTTGTCTAATGGCTTCAGGCATAATAATGCTGACAAGTGCATATACTCGAAATTCACAGATAAATATGGTGTTATAATATGCCTATATGTGGACGATATGCTCATATTTGGTACTAATATGGAAGGTATAAATGAGACAAAGAACTATTTAACTTCGTGTTTTAAAATGAAAGACCTAAACGAAGTTGATACCATTCTAGGGATTAAAGTAAGGAAACATCATGAGGGATAAGCTTTATGACAGTCTCACTACATTGAAAAGATACTTCTTAAATACAAGCATTTAAATTTTAAAGAAGCAAGGAGCCCTTATGATTCTTCTATTAAAATATTTGCAAATTCTGAAAGAGCAGTTGCTCAACTGGAATATGCAAGTGTGATTGGAAGTCTCATGTATGCCATGTATTGCACTCGTCCTGATATTTCTTATGCAGTGTGCAAATTGTCAAGGTATACAAATAATCCTAGTGTTTCACACTGGAAGGCAATCGGTAGAGCCTTAGGTTATCTTAAAAGAACAAGCAAATTAGGACTCTACTATGGAAATTTCCCAGCAGTTCTAGAAGGATACTCAAACGCAAGTGGTTCGACACCTGAAAACGAAAATAGAGGAACTACTGGATGGATTTTTACTCCTGGAGGGGGGAGCTATATCATGGGCCTCTAAGAAACAAACAATTATCACACATTCCACAATGGAAGCAGAATTTGTTGCTTTGGATGCATTAGCAAAGGAAGCAGAATGGCTAAGAAATTTGTTAACAGAGATAGAGTTGCGGCCACAACCATCATCACCCATTTCTGTTTACTGTGATAGTGAAGCTACAATGTCTAGAGCATATAATACGATTTATAATGGAAAGTCTAGACATATAAGCTTGAGACATGCATATGTTAGGGAACTAATTGTGAATGGTATCATCACAATTACATATGTATGATGTGACGACAAGGAATTTCGCTCGATCCGAATCAGTCGTTAAACCGATCTAGACCGTTTGAAATCCCTGATCGTTTGAGAACAGGACAAATCAGAACGCAGACGGAAGAACACTTCATTGTTATTACAACAATTCCATCAGACATAAGAATATACAGAGTATAAATGAATAAATTACATTCGATAAATATCAGAGATTTAAATACAGTACTGCAGCGGAAAAATAATACAAAACACAACTGAAAGTAATACACGGATACAGAGCTTTCCGAGCATCATTCCAGCTGTAAACCAGGATCCTGTGAATATAAATCTGCAAAACCAAAACTACTAGCTGCCCGTATCGAAAATAAGGGCACCCAGAGTTTAGGTTAAAATAATAAACTCCAGGTCAGTCATGTGACTGGTGTGAGAACTAAAACAGTTATTTAAAACTTTACTTAAAAGAGAGTAAATCAAGGGACCACGCCGTATAACACGGAACGGGTTTCCTCCCAAGAATAGTAGTGCATAGAATAAACAGCGCAATGCTTTTTCGAAAAATGAAGCTATTATAAGACCCAGGTTCCATCACACAATGCAACGCAAGCCGGAGGATAGGGTTTTCCCTTATAATAGCCAAACATGCTTGATACGTTTAAAACAAATCATTTGATACTATAATAAGTGTATAGTGTCAAAACAATTTCAATCATAAATATAAATCATAGACGGCATAAGTGCCCCATACCACTATGTCGCCATACTAGGCTCTACAAATAAAGCCGAAATACACGTATTGGAAATTGGATTTCCGTCATGAGTCGAGGCAAGGGGCAAGCTCCTCTTCGCTTCGAGACACTCCAGCAAATGCCTCAGGACTACACACTCTGGGTAACCCCTGGATGCTTCAGGGTCGGTCCTTTCTTACGTTTGAGGATTGGCAATTCCTGAACACACGTTTCCCGGTCCTTACAGACCTAAAATCGAGGCGCCTCATCCAACAACCACATAGGTGAAAAGTATATAAATGTCAGGGCTGGTAAGTCACTGACACCCCCAAAGCTAGAAAGAAACGTCGTGCTCTCCCTGCAGTCCTTATCCTGTTTTTAACTCATACCGAGGTGTGAGGCTCGCGAATCCACGCTATACACAAAGCTGCCACGTAGGCCGTGCTTTGATCATCAACCACAAGACTTTGCTTTTCAACAGAAGCCTTGATCCATGCAACTCAGCATGCCACACAGGCAATTCATGCCATGCGATTGATATCTATCGATATATAACCTCTAAGCTCGTACGACTCAGAGAAGGGCGTTAAGCAAGAGAATAAATTCTCCGCCGCCAAGCAGATATATATTTAACAGAAATCAATCAACACAGAATAAAATCCAATGTCAGACACACAATCCATTTACAAGTTCGTTCTGGGTCTGAACGAAACCGGAGGCACTTTCCTCGCATATCCATCCATCTCCAAGTACGTCTGGACGACCACCAACTATTTCCATCCTCTTGGGTGTACAGCCCAATCAGGATCGTCAGTAATTATCCAAACGATGTGAAGACTTCCGACCTTCGACCACCGTCTTCATCTTCGACATATCGTCGAATCGTTTATTCAGAATGGGTATAAACCCGGTCTTTCCGAACAACCAGCGTATATTAAAAACAAATGTTACACAAACACAACATACGCCTCATTCCAATGCAGAATATCCTTTTATTCACGAAATCCCATTCTTAGGGAAAAGTTCCCATTAATTTTATCCAAGATAAATTCCTTAAAATTTATCCTTTAATCTTCCTTTGGATGTCGTTTCAAACCGAATTATGGTTTTCCAAACTAGTCGAGATTAGAGAACCACTCTGAAGTAATTATTTATTTTATTTCCCAATCCCAACCTATTCATCCCATGAAGCAAAACTGGTAATACTCCATATCTAACACCACGGTGTTATCGATAAAATTAATTATCATTTCACGTTCAAATCTAATTAAAGATTTAACTATCGCTTTGGAGCAAAACTGGTGATACTCCATTCTCGCTTATTTGCCAAATTTGATAATTTAAATTATCAATTCTCATTTCAATCTAATTGCGGATTCATTAAAACTCCTTTTACTGGGTTAAAGAACTAGTGTCATTTAAAACACAGTTCACGACAAACCCAAATTACATTCTATTTATTATTGGGTTAAAGAACAAATGTTATTTAAAACGCTGTTCACGATAAACCCATAAATCAATTTTATTTAAAACCCATTTCAAATCCAATTTATTTATTTAAAAATAAATGGGTTTTAATTTTAGTTCAAAACTAGTTCATTTCGATAAAAATCTATTTTTATCTTTTCAAATATGGAGTTTTCCATCCCATATTTTTCCCAAATCATTTCTTATGATTCTACACAAATTATTACTATTTTTAATAATTTTATCAAGGCCCGTACAGTCGATTTCCAACAACGGCCATCGAACTGCACCTATAGCGACCTTTTTCGAATTTGATTTGGACGTATCTCCAAATCCAACCTTTAGATTTCAAATTTCTAAAATTCGTTAGAAAGCTCTTTTCGATACGAACCCAACGGTTCTGATTTTAGGAGAATCCGACGGTCGGATCTCCCGTAATGTCTGTTTGAAATAAATGGTCGAAATTCACGAACTGCCGCGGCGCGGCGCGTTCTATTCAGGCCATTATATAATATATATAATATATATATCGTTGATTTCTATTTAAAACGAATTATATAAATAGTTTTAAATTCGTTTCAAAAACAATTTCAACCTTTATTTCAAATTCAAATCAAAATTGAATTTTCTATTATAAATCCTTTTTATTTTCATTCCTATTTGATTTCAATTCAAATCGATTTTTAATTCGATTCGAATTCATTTTATTTTCAATTCAATTCAATCCGAATTCGTTTTCTATTCAATTCAAATTCATTTCATTATATATTCAATTCGAATTCATTTCGTTATATATTCAATTCGAATTCATTTCGTTATATATTCAATTCGAATTCAAATTGGTTTTCTTTTCGATTCAATTCAAATTGGTTTTCTATTCGATTTCGAAATCACTCTTCAATATTCATTTTACAATGAATAAAATCGATATAAATATCGTTCACGTCCAAAATGGCGTCAAGCTAATCAACACGGCTTCATATATTTCTATTTTCAAATATTCTCTTTCAAATATTCCTTTTTCAAATATTTCGATTTCAAATATCTCGTTCAACACTTGACTAATCTCAACGGATGAGTACAATCAACACATGAACCTTTATATTATATTGATAAAGATGTAAATTTTATTATTAAAATATTTCGTTCAACACATGACTAATCTCAACGGATGAGTACAGTCAACACATGAACCTTTATATTATATTGATAAAGATGTAAATTTTATTATTAAAATATTTCGTTCAACACATGACTAATCTCACCGGATGAGTACAGTCAACACATGAACCTTTATATTATATTGATAAAGATGTAAATTTTATTATTAAAATATTTCGTTCGACACATGACTAATCTCAACGGATGAGTACAGTCAACACATGAACCTTTATATTATAATATTCTTTATCTTCTAAATTGGAATGAGGCCCAATCAATCACCATATAAAGTTAATTATATGGATTTTCATACATCACACGTATATAATAGCATTGAAAAATAATCAACCATCAACCAAAGTGCACTACACTGTATAAGCATCAAATATAGATGTCTAACGCTTATAACAGCCTGTCAATCAATCGATTTACATATTCAATCAATCAGGATGAGTGAACTTCAAATTTCATCCCGACACCCGTGTGGGGTTTCGAACAATCAAACGCAGATTTTAGTTGTGCAGTTGGGCGATGTGTAAAATTTATCGACCCAATCCATGTCCTTCAAATAGGTGTACATAAACAAACCGTCCGGTTTGTAAATGAATATTTTATTTTATTTTATTCACTTCACGTTAAAAATTTTATTTTTAACGATAAAACAGTTTATTTTAACATATGAATTTCTATTCAGTTCATTTATTAAATAAAATAATTTCTTTATTTTTCTAACTTATTTTAGAAAATTTCGGCGGCATAACGGCACGATACTAGAAACGGGACGAGGCCTAGCCTTATCCCCGGTCTAGTGAAGGCCCACGCCATTCACACATCAATCAAATCCATTCATTTCACCAAACAATTCAAATTTCAATCAAATAATCTAACTAATTTTGCAATCAAACAAACAAGTCCATGGTCTGTGGACGATTGTGTCGGGTGCTACTAAGCACCGTCTGCATCCTAGTATATATATATAACTAGAAAAGAAATTGAAGAGTGAGAAGTTCTCACCGATAGCTATCCAATACCACGACTCTTCATTTATAGAAATCTTCGCCATTCTCGCCCTTTGTCGCTTTCGTCGCCCGTATTCACTACATATGTAAAATCGAATTTTTACTATGCTATTCAATATATAAAAATTGAATTTTTAATATGCTATTCAATATATAAAAATCGAATTTTTACTATGCTATTCAATATATAAAAATCGAAGTTTTACTATGCTATTCAATATATAAAAATCGAATTTTTACTTTGCTATTCAATATATAAAAATCGAATTTTTACTTCGCTATTCAATATATAAAAATCGAAATTTTATTTCGTTGCCATATAGATAAAAATTCTATTTTTACTTTGTTATTCTCTATACAAAGATTTCGCCTTTTCAAATATATCATTATAAAAATCACATTTTTATTTTTCTACACATATAAAGATAATATTTCTAATATTCCTATCATGTAAAAATTATATTTTTAATTCTCTACCTAAACAAAAATCATATTTTTACATCTTCTACATAGTAAAGATTATATTTTTAATACTTTAAAAATATAAAAATCATATTTTTATTACTTTAAAAATATAAAAATCATATTTTTAACTTTCCAATATTATAAAAATTATATTTTTATTCTGCTATGAATTTTAAAATCTGAAAATAAAATTCAATACTTCCTTTAAAAAGGAAATCTGATTTTCAAAACCATTTTATCTCATCTAAAAATCCTATCTTTAGTTGCTAAAATAAATAAAAATAGAAATAAATAAATAAAACTTACAGTTGAAAATCAGGGAGGAGGGGGTGTTTCACATCAGTCGAGGAGGCCGGGGAGGTGTCTTCAGCGCTGGAGTTGGAAGCTAGGGGGTTCGGCGGTCTAGGTGCGAGCGCGGGGGGGGGGGGGGGGGGTGGGGGTTCTGTCGCGGTTTCGCGCAGGGGGGGTTTGGGCATTGCGGTCGAGGAAGAGCAAGGGGGAGGAGGAAGAAGAAGGGAGGGGGAAGAAGAGGAGGGGGCGGCAGGTGGTGGCTGCGCCGCCCTGGGCGCGGCGGCTCATCGAGGGGGGCGGCGACATCGATCGCGCCCCCCTTCCGTATTTTTTTCCTTATCTGGTTCGAAATGAAGAGAGGGGGGGGGGGGGTAGAGGAAATAAAGGAGAGAAAGGGGTTCTACTTTTTTTAATTATTTTAATTTCACCAAAAAGCAACTTTTATTTTCGACCTCAAAACGAGGCCCACCGCCTGTCGTCCATAGCGTTTTACCCCCATTCCGAACACAATGGGATATGTATCGCAAGCTGATTTGATTGATACAATCAGTTTCCGTTGAATTTACATTTAACTCTATATATTCTATTTTAAACATACATTTCAATTTACCAGGGTCACATACGAACTCTATAAATTGTAGAAAATATTTTTCTAGCTTCGTATTGACGATACGGTCCTAACAAAACTAGTTTCGACGAATTCCGAGACCGTTGGAAAAATGGCCATTTTCCAGTCGATTAAAATCAACTGAAACTGGTCAAACGCGTTTTCCTCTGCCACGCTCACATATTGATTCGAAAAATTATGAAATTTGGGATCTAGCAATAATTTGACATCACGGATCCAACAAAAGTGGTTTTGTCGAAATCCGAGGTCGTTTGCAAAATTTCCATTTTTAAGGGCCTGAATTCCATAGCGACTATTCAGAATTTTCAACTGGACATATCTTTTGATTCCCGCTATGAAATTTTGATTTTCCGGATTCGTTGGAAAGATATTCTCAATTAGATCCTAATGCTTTTGGTTTCACTAAAATCCGGATTGTTTTGCACCCGGTACATTCAATTGAAGTTTGAAATCGAATTATCGAACTACCGCGCCATTTTCAATTCCTTTTATAATTATATATAATTATTTATATTCTAACGACGATGTATATAATATATACGTTCTATTCCTATTCAAAATAAATTTCTCGTCGATATTACTTAAAATAATTCATTTTAAATATTCAGAATTCACTAAAATTGCCAAAATAAAAATTTTAAACTGGCTCAGAACTTCCGGGTTATTACGATCTCCCCTAATTAAAACTTTTCGTCCCCGAAAAGGAACGAAGTTGAAAGTGGTTTGATCAATTAACTCTACGTTCGATCTGGCTTCCATTCTCCAACTTTTCAGTTTCTGAGAATTTTCAAATTTTCAATAATTTGGCTAACACCCTAAATTTTCGATTTTTTTTGCCATAACCTCCCCTGCACCGGGAGCCACGGGAAAATCCCGAAATTGCCATCAGGCCTTCTGATCTCAAAAAGAAAAAGAAAAAGCCAAGCGGCTAGCCTATAGGCTCATAAAATCATCATCACCCAAACAAAACAGTAAATTATATAAACATGTACCTATTTGTCGGGCAAACAAATTTTATTCTCTTCTCTAGCCTCCTTGCTATGACCTGTTCAATGTAAGTATATGTATATGCAAGCAAATGCGACCAATTTTCGATACAATTCAATATTTGGTTCAATTAGGGATAATGGTTCAAAATTATTAAATTAAACAAACAATACATACATCAATCAATTAGTGAATTAGAGTTTCAAATTCATATTTTTGATATATATACAAAAATCATGTTTTTGATGCCAATTCACAACCATAAATCTATCCATATAAGTTTTGGTTCTCACACCAGTCTAATGGAGATATATAGACATCACACCTTCGTAACACGAACATAAATACTGATGATGTCATGACAATTATCAGTACCATCTCCGGGTGACTAGAATGTGATTCTATATCTATCCAGTATATTAAAACTTCGAATATACGTTCATGACACGTATATACAAAACCTTTATATATCGGATTGTCCAAACTCAAAATAAATAGATTATTCAAATACGTTTAAAATGGTTTAAACTTCAAAACAAAATTGTTTTCATTTGAAAAATATACTCTTCACACTCGTTCTAGGATACTACTGATCCTATCTCTAACGAGTCATTCTAATTGGATATTACTAATCCAATATCTGATGAATTCTTTCGTATGGTTCTAATGTGTCTTGTTCTCGAGCTCTGTAAACCGAAGCTCTGATACCAGATGTGACGACAAGGAATTTCGTTCGATCCGAATCAGTCGTTAAACCGATCTAGACCGTTCAAAATCCCTGATCGTTTGAGAACAGGACAAATCAGAACGCAGACGGAAGAACACTTCATTGTTATTACAACAATTCCATCAGATATAAGAATATACAGAGTATAAATGAATAAATTACATTCGATAAATATCAGAGATTTAAATACAGTACTGCAGCGGAAAAATAATACAAAACACAACTGAAAGTAATACACGGATACAGAGCTTTCTGAGCATCATTCCAGCTGTAAACCAGGATCCTGTGAATATAAATCTGCAAAACCAAAACTACTAGCTACCCGTGTCGAAAATAAGGGCTCCCAGAGTTTAGGTTAAAACAATAAACTCCAGGTCAGACATGTGACTGGTGTGAGAACTAAAACAGTTATTTAAAACTTTACTTTAAAAGAGAGTAACTCAAGGGACCACGCCGTATAACACGGAACGGGTTTCCTCCCAAGAATACTAGTGCATAGAATAAATAGCGCAATGCTTTTTCGAAAAATGAAGCGATTATAAGACCCAGATCCCATCACACAATGCAACGCAAGTCGGAGGATAGGGTTTTCCCTTATAATAGCCAAACATGCTTGATACGTTTAAAACAAATCATTTGATACTATAATAAGTGTATAGTGTCAAAACAATTTCAATCATAAATATAAATCATAGACGGCATAAGTGCCCCATACCACTATGTCGCCATACTAGGCTCTACAAATAAAGCCGAAATACACGTATTGGAAATTGGATTTCCGTCATGAGTCGAGGCAAGGGGCAATCTCCTCTCCTCTTCGAGACACTCTAGCAAATGCCTCAGGACTACACACTCTGGGTAACCCCTGGATGCTTCAGGGTCGGTCCTCTCTTACGTTTGAGGATTGGCAATTTCTGAACACACGTTTCCCGGTCCTTACAGACCTAAAATCGAGGCGCCTCATCCAACAACCACATAGGTGAAAAGTATATAAATGTCAGGGCTGGTAAGTCACTGACACCACCAAAGCTAGAAAGAAACGTCGTGCTCTCCCTGCAGTCCTTAACCCGTTTTTAACTCATACCGAGGTGTGAGGCTCGCGAATCCACGCTATACACAAAGCTGCCACGTAGGCCGTGCTTTGATCATCAACCACAAGACTTTGCTTTTCAACAGAAGCCTTGATCCATGCAACTCAGCATGCCACACAGGCAATTCATGCCATGCGATTGATATCTATCGATATATAACCTCTAAGCTCGTACGTCTCAGAGAAGGGCGTTAAGCAAGAGAATAAATTCTCCGCCGCCAAGCAGATATATATTTAACAGAAATCAATCAACACAGAATAAAATCCAATGTCAGACACACAATCCATTTACAAGTTCGTTCTGGGTCTGAACGAAACCGGAGGCACTTTCCTCGCATATCCATCCATCTCCAAGTACGTCTGGACGACCACCAACTATTTCCATCCTCTTGGGTGTATAGCCCAATCAGGATCGTTAGTAATTATCCAAATGATGTGAAGACTTCCGGCCTTCGACCACCGTCTTCATCTTCGACATATCGTCGAATCGGTTATTCAGAATGGGTATAAACCCGGTCTTTCCGAACAACCAACGTATATTAAAAACAAATGTTACACAAACACAATATACGCCTCATTCCAATGCAGAATATCCTTTTATTCACGAAATCCCATTCTTAGGGAAAAGTTCCCATTAATTTTATCCAAGATAAATTCCTTAAAATTTATCCTTTAATCTTCCTTTGGATGTCGTTTCAAACCGAATTATGGTTTTCCAAACTAGTCGAGATTAGCGAACCACTCTGAAGTAATTATTTATTTTATTTCCCAATCCCAACCTATTCATCCCATGAAGCAAAACTGGTAATACTCCATATCTAACACCACGGTGTTATCGATAAAATTAATTATCATTTCACGTTCAAATCTAATTAAAGATTTAACTATCGCTTTGGAGCAAAACTGGTGATACTCCATTCTCGCTTATTTGCCAAATTTGATAATTTAAATTATCAATTCTCATTTCAATCTAATTGCAGATTCATTAAAACTCCTTTTACTGGGTTAAAGAACTAGTGTCATTTAAAACACAGTTCACGACAAACCCAAATTACATTCTATTTATTATTGGGTTAAAGAACGAATGTTATTTAAAACGTTGTTCAGATAAACCCATAAATCAATTTTATTTAAAACCCATTTCAAATCCAATTTATTTATTTCAAAATAAATGGGTTTTAATTTTAGTTCAAAACTAGTTCATTTCGATAAAAATCTATTTTTATCTTTTCAAATATGGATTTTTTTCATCCCATATTTTTCCCAAATCATTTCTTATGATTTTACACAAATTATTACTATTTTTAATAATTTTATCAAGGCCCGTACAGTCGATTTCCAACAACGGCCATCGAACTGCACCTATAACGACCTTTTTCGCTTTTGATTTGGACGTATCTCCAAATCCAACCGTTAGATTTCAAATTTCTAATATTCGTTAGAAAGCTCTTTTCGATACAAACCCAACGGTTCCGGTTTTAGGAGAATCCGACGGTCGGATCTCCCGTAATGTCTGTTTGAAATAAATGGTCAAAATTCACGAACTGCTGCGGCGCGGCGCGTTCTATTCAGGCTATTATATTATATATATAATATATATATCGTTGATTTCTATTTAAAACGAATTATATAAATTGTTTTAAATTCATTTCAAAAACAATTTCAACCTTTATTTCAAATTCAAATCAAAATTGAATTTTCTATTATAAATCCTTTTTATTTTCATTCCTATTTGATTTCAATTCAAATCAATTTTTAATTCGATTCGAATTCATTTTCTTTTCAATTCAATTCAATTCGAATTCGTTTTCTATTCAATTCGAATTCATTTCGTTATATATTCAATCCGAATTCATTTCGTTATATATTCAATTCGAATTCATTTCGTTATATATTCAATTCGAATTCAAATTGGTTTTCTATTCGATTCAATTCAAATTGGTTTTCTATTCGATTTCGAAATCACTTTTCAATATTCATTTTACAATGAATAAAATCGATATAAATATCGTTCACGTCCAAAATGGCGTCAAGCTAATCAACACGGCTTCATATATTTCTATTTTCAAATATTCTCTTTCAAATATTCCTTTTTCAAATATTTCGATTTCAAATATCTCGTTCAACACATGACTAATCTCAACGGATGTGTACAGTCAACACATGAACCTTTATATTATATTTATAAAGATGTAAATTTTATTATTAAAATATTTCGTTCAACACATGACTAATCTCAACGGATGAGTACAGTCAACACATGAACCTTTATATTATATTGATAAAGATGTAAATTTTATTATTAAAATATTTCATTCAACACATGACTAATCTCACCAGATGAGTACAGTCAACACATGAACCTTTATATTATATTGATAAAGACGTAAATTTTATTATTAAAATATTTCGTTCAACACATGACTAATCTCAACGGATGAGTACAGTCAACACATGAACCTTTATATTATAATATTCTTTATCTTCTAAATTGGAATGAGGCCCAATCAATCACCATATAAAGTTAATTATATGGATTTTCATACATCACACGTATATAATAGCATTGAAAAATAATCAACCATCAACCAAAGTGCACTACACTGTATAAGCATCAAATATAGATGTCTAACGCTTATAACAATATGTCAATCAATCGATCGACATATTCAATCAATCAGGATGAGTGAACTTCAAATTTCATCCCGACACCCGTGTGGGGTTTCGAACAATCAAACACAGATTTTAGTTGTGCAGTTGGGCGATGTGTAAAATTTATCGACCCAATCCATGTCCTTCAAATAGGTGTACATAAACAAACCGTCCGGTTTGTAAATGAATATTTTATTTTATTTTATTCACTTCACGTTAAAATTTTTATTTTTAACGATAAAACAGTTTATTTTAACATATGAATTTCTATTCAGTTCATTTATTAAATAAAATGATTTCTTTATTTTTCTAACTTATTTTAGAAAATTTTGGCGGCATAACGGCACGATACTAGAAACGGGACGAGGCCTAGCCTTATCCCCGGTCTAGTGAAGGCCCACGCCATTCACACATCAATCAAATCCATTCATTTCACCAAACAATTCAAATTTCAATCAAATAATCTAACTAATTTTTGCAATCAAACAAACAAGTCCATGGTCTGTGGACGATTGTGTCGGGTGCTACTAAGCACCGTCTGCATCCTAGTATATATATATAACTAGAAAAGAAATTGAAGAGTGAGAAGTTCTCACCGATAGCTATCCAATACCACGACTCTTCATTTATAGAAATCTTCGCCATTCTCGCCCTTTGTCTCTTTCGTCGCCCGTATTCACTACATATGTAAAATCGAATTTTTACTATGCTATTCAATATATAAAAATTGAATTTTTAATATGCTATTCAATATATAAAAATCGAATTTTTACTATGCTATTCAATATATAAAAATCGAATTTTTACTATGCTATTCAATATATAAAAATCGAATTTTTACTTTGCTATTCAATATATAAAAATCGAATTTTTACTTCGCTATTCAATATATAAAAATCGAAATTTTATTTCGTTGCCATATAGATAAAAATTCTATTTTTACTTTGTTATTCTCTATACAAAGATTTTGCCTTTTCAAATATATCATTATAAAAATCACATTTTTATTTTTCTACACATATAAAGATAATATTTCTAAAATTTCTATCATGTAAAAATTATATTTTTAATTCTCTACCTAAACAAAAATCATATTTTTACATCTTCTACATAGTAAAGATTATATTTTTAATACTTTAAAAATATAAAAATCATATTTTTATTACTTTAAAAATATAAAAATCATATTTTTAACTTTCCTATATTATAAAAATTATATTTTTATTCTGCTATGAATTTTAAAATCTGAAAATAAAATTCAATACTTCCTTTAAAAAGGAAATCTGATTTTCAAAACCATTTTATCTCATCTAAAAATCCTATCTTTAGTTGCTAAAATAAATAAAATTATAAATAAATAAAACTTACAGTTGAAAATCAAGGAGGAGGGGGTGTTTTACGTCAGTCGAGGAGGCCGGGGAGGTGTCTTCAGCGCTGGAGTTGGAAGCTAGGGGGTTCGACGGTATGGGTGCGAGCGCGGGGGGAGGGGGGGTTGTCGCGGTTTCGAGCAGGGGGGTTTGGGCGTTGCGGTCGAGGAAGAGCAAGGGGGAGGAGGAAGAAGAAGGGAGGGGGAAGAAGAGGAGGGGGCGGCAGGTGGTGGCTGCGCCGCCCTGGGCGCGGCGGCTCGTCGAGGGGGGCGGCGGCATCGATCGCGCCCTCCTTCCGTATTTTTTTCCCTTATCTGGTTCAAAATGAAGAGAGGGGGGGGGGCAGAGGAAATAAAGGAGAGAAAGGAGTTTTACTTTTTTAATTATTTTAATTTCACCAAAAAGCAACTTTTATTTTCGACCTCAAAACGAGGCCCACCGCCTGTCGTCCATAGCGTTTTACCCCCATTCCGAACACAATGGGATATGTATCGCAAGCTGATTTGATCGCTACAATCAGTTTCCGTTGAATTTACATTTAAATCTATATATTCTATTTTAAACATACATTTCATACCAGGGTCACATACGAACTCTATAAATTGCAGAAAAATATTTTCTAGCTTCGTATTAACGATACGGTCCTAACAAAACTAGTTTCGACGAATTCCGAGACCGTTGAAAAAATGGCCATTTTCCAGTCGATTAAAATCAACTGAAACTGGTCAAACGCGTTTTCCTCTGCCACGCTCACATATTGATTCGAAAAATTATGAAATTTGGGATCAAGCAATAATTTGACATCACAGATCCAATAAAAGTGGTTTCATCGAAATCCGAGGTCGTTTGCAAAATTTCCATTTTTAAGGGCCTGAATTCCATAGCGACTATTCAGAATTTTCAACTGGACATATCTTTTGATTCCCGCTATGAAATTTTGATTTTCTGGATTCGTTGGAAAGATATTCTCAATTAGATCCTAATGCTTTTGGTTTCACTAAAATCTGGATTGTTTTGCACCCGGTACATTCAATTGAAGTTTGAAATCGAATTATCGAACTACCGCGCCATTTTCAATTCCTTTTATAATTATATATAATTATTTATATTCTAACGACGACGTATATAATGTATACGTTCTATTCCTATTCAAAATAAATTTCTCGTCGATATTATTTAAAATAATTCATTTTAAATATTCAGAATTCACTAAAATTGCCAAAATAAAATTTTTAAACTGGCTCAGAACTTCCGGGTTATTACATATGATCAAAGAAAAATTTGGCAGACCCATTAACCAAGGGATTAGCAAGAGAAATGGTTAAAACAACTAGTTGTGAAATGGGTTTAAAACCTTTTTAATCACCTGCAATAGAAACCCAACCTTACGCTCTATAGCCTAAAGTTTAATGGGTAACAACAAACTGCAGTTAAGTGACTGACAAATATGAGAGACTCATTGTTTGTACTGTTATGTTTTGTGGTGATCATTTGTCCAGAGTAACAAGGACGGAAAGAATGGCACCTATATGAACATAAGAAACAATGTTTCAATAAAGTTTGGATATGACTTTATACATGTTCATGAAAACCAGGAGGAAATTAATAACCAATCCACGGTTATGACATTTTACAGAAGCATGATAATATTCATGTGTTCATATATTTCGCTTCAACATATAGGATTTTGATTTAAAGTATTAACTACCAAATATTCTGTTGAAATTTAAATATATGAACTAAGGAGAAAAGTTTAGACCAAAAAGGTACTTTCCCTTATGCAGAAATAAATTATTATTGCAATCTTGTAGGGGATTATTGGGAAGATTGCAATAAGTATTTGTCCCACATCGGCAAATATTATGAAGTATCTCTCCCTATATATTAATGCTTGGAATAGGATATTGTGAAACAAAACAACATGGGCTTGGGCTCAATAGATTTTGGGCCTATATAATATTATTATAGGTCAAAGATAGGCAATTGGGGCACAGGGGCGCGTGTGTGAGCGTACGGAACAAATTCGCCTATTCGAACAGTCGTGATTTTTTGAACGGTCGCATCTCCTCATGTGCAACTGTCTCCAACGGTCATATCTATTCTCCTGTTATATATACTACTCCTTCGCCAAACCCAAAGATATCTGAATTCCTCTTCTTCCATCTTTTTCTGCTTCTGTAAAACACACTGTTTGTTGTATACTGGAGGAATCTCGCTGCCATTATAATCATCAAAATAGTGGGGGCAATTAATTCCTTAAGGAAAGCGTAATCTACGTGCCTCAAACGATACTTTCTCCCTCCCTGTTCTGATCCAAATCATATTCAACAATCTTATATGTTATTTCAATACAACTGACAACAGAAGCAACAGCCACATGAGTTAGCACAAAACGCAAAAACAACAACACTATTAAGTGTTAGAACTCGATATTGCGTACAAGATGATTGATTCAGTGAAACAAAACAAGAATCGGTTGCAATCAAGTATACGATATACTGGCAACGAAGAAGTAAATAACAAAAGAGTAGAGAAATCGACAGAGGCTCGACGTACCGATTTCCTTAAGACTTTATTCGGAGTCTCCTAGGATACAACAGACGAAACTGCTCGAGTATGTGATGATCACGTCAGTCAGAGTATAGAGATTTGGCAGCAATGGTGGTTTCTATTTTGACAGAGGAAGAGGAAGATGATTAGAAAATCGGTTAAGAATGTGATCAGGATTCGCCACTTATTTATAATCTTCGAACCGTTATAATTTAAATAGTCGCGTCCGTTTGACGTTTGATTTTGAATTAAAACCGTCGCATCTATTTAGAACAGGCTGCACCCATTTCTCTTCATCTGTTTAACGGGCTGTAAACCCGTTTGATTTCCGTTGGGCCACGCCCATAGTCATTGCCGCATCCAAAAGAAAAACCCGCAAAATTGGTTAATTTTTTTCGTTGCAAAAATAAGATTTCATTCTAGACCTAAGCCCAAGCCCGAGCCTGAACCCGAACCGGCCCGGTTCGGTACGGGACGGGCGGGCGGCGCGCACGTATGTGTTTGGTTCATATGATATAGGTCCTCCCCCTCGCACAAAATTACCTGACCCTAAGGGCCAATAAAATGAATGAGAAATATATATATATATATATATATATATATATATCTAATTTTCTTTTTTCCAATGTGGGACTAAAGTATATGTCATTCATCTTTTGAATTGTAGCAATCCCCACATGAATGATAATATACTTTTCCCCCACACAAAGGCTAATATCTCAGACTACTTATGGAATAATGCTTTATCGTGGATAAGTAGATATTTCACTTTGAACTTTCCCTAGTTAAAACTTATCGGATCAACTCGTCTAATCGGTGAATTATTTCATCTTGAACCGTCAGCCTTTATTGTATATCCAAACAATAAGCTTTACGAAGCATTGATTTCCTTCTCATCCATTCTCTTGGTTGTGTTCATTTTGGTCCTGAACACTTTTTGGTTCTGCGAGTGTCATAGAGAATTCAAGCCTTTTAAAATTCTCATAAAGCCGACCCAGCTCACACTAACATAGATGATTGCAACCATTAAGAGTATCCTACATATACCCCACTTGTTATTTTCAAGATATAGTCATCATTAAAAAACATAGTTTTAACCTTGTAATACTTCTGTAGGCATGCATTTATAGTGTGCACCGTAGGAATGGAGTAGGACTGTATTCAAAATGCATTATGTCTTGAGTTATTCATAACTGTTTTGCCTATTGATCCTAGTCCGTGGGAACTCCAGTCCCTAGGATAGGTTTTCGTATAAGATAGCTCTTGTTGGTTTAGGCTTTTAAAGTCATTCCCCTCGACGCGCAGTCAATTTTCTCTCTTGATAAACCTTTAGTAAACGGATCTGCTAGGTAACCATTTGTTCTCACATAATCTATGGAAATAGTTCCATTTGAGAGTAACTGCCGAACTGTGTTATGGCGTTTACGAATATGTCGTGACTTTCCATTATACACAAAATTATGCGCTCTACTTAGCGTTGCTTGGTTATCGTAGTGTATGCATATGGCCGGTACAGGTTTAGGCCAGAATAGGATATCTTCTAAAAAATGACGAAGCCATTCTGCTTCTTCGCCTGCTTTATCTAATGCTATGAACTCTGATTTCATAGTGGATCGAGCTATGCATGTCTGTTTAGAAGATTTCCATGACACTGCTTCCTCTGCTAGGGTAAATACATAACCACTCGTTGATTTTGATTCGTCTGAATCAGAAATCCAGTTTGCATCAGTATATCCTTCTAATACGGCTGGATATTTTCCATAATGTAAGGAATAGTTTGTAGTATTTTTCAAATATCCTAGCACTCTCATTAGTGCTTTCCAGTGTTCCTTCCCTGGATTGCTTGTGCACCTGCTTAATCGACTTACTGCATAAGCTATATCTGGTCTTGTGCAATTCATGAGATACATAAGACATCCTATTACACGAGAGTATTCCAGTTGCATGACAATCTCATTTGTGTTTTTATGCAGTACTTCAGATGGATTAAAAGGTGTTCGTATTCCTTTTATTCCAAATTTTTTAAATTTGTCAATCACTTTGTCTACATAGTGCGACTGAGATAATTCAATTCCATTAGATGTTCTTATTAATTTGATTCCCAAAATAACGTCTGCAACTCCTAAATCTTTCATATCAAAATTGTTGATTAACATTTTCTTGATGGTCTCTATTACTCGGGTATTCGGACCAAAAATTAGCATATCGTCTACATACAGACAAATCATTACATATGATTGTCCAATTTGTTTATAATAAACACATTTATCACATTCGTTTATACAAAAACCATTTTTCATCATGACACTATCAAATTTTGCGTGCCATTGTTTTGGAGCTTGTTTTAGTCCATATAATGATTTTACTAATATACATACTTTATTTTCATTTCCTTTGGAAATGAAACCTTCTGGTTGCACCATGTAGATTTCCTCATCGAGATCTCCATTTAAGAATGTTGTCTTTACATCCATTTGATGATTTTCTATGTTATAGATGGACGCAATTGCTATCAAAATTCTTATAGAGGTTATTCGTGTTACCGGTGAATATGTATCAAAGAAGTCTACTCCTTTTTGACGATAGCCTTTGGCTACTAATCTGGCTTTATATTTGTCAATAGAGCCATCTGCTTTTCATTTTCTTTTTGAAAATCCATTTGCAGCCAATTGGTTATTCCAGGTGGAATATCAATAATTTCCCAAGTTTTATTACTTAGAATTGAATCAATCTCACTTTGGATTGCTTCTTTCCAACATGCAGATTCAGAAGATGACATTGCTTCCTTGTAAGTTTGAGGTTCGTGTTCTAACATATATGTTAAAAACTCTGGACCAAATGTCTTGGAAGTTCTAGCCCTTACACTTCTTTTGGGTTCCATTTCCTCAATTTCACGATGACTTTCATCTTCATGTGAATTGATCGATTCTTCTCTTGTCCTTTTAAGGACATAAGTTCCTTCGTTCCTTTTGTGTGGAAACACATCTTCAAAGAATGAGCCATCTCTTGATTCCATGATTGTATTTATTCGAACATCAGCTATATCAGACTTGAATACCAAAAATCTGTAGGCGCTACTATTTTGGGCTGGCCCTAGGTAGTAGCAGTCAACTGTTTTTGGTCCAAGTTTGACTCTTTTAGGTGGCGGAACTGGAATGTTGGGTTTGTGGAAAAACTGGTCATCAGGCAAAAGATTGCAGACACAAGAAACAAAAAAATTCAGAAGCGAATGTGGTGGACATCATGGACATCGATGGGCCTAACTTTTCTGGAGTTGTGTCAGAATGCAATCTAGTCCAGAATCAGCAAAAGTTCCATTTCCGCCTCCTAAAAGAGTCAAACTTGGACCAAAAACAGTTGACTGCTACTACCTAGGGCCAGCCCAAAATAGTAACGCCCACAGATTATTGGTATTCAAGTCTGATATAGCTGATATTCGAATAAATACAATCATGGAATCGAGAGATGGCTCATTCTTTGAAGATGTGTTTCCACACAAAAGGAACGAAGGAACTTATGTCCCTAAAAGGACAAGAGAAGAATCGACCAATTCACATGAAGATGAAAGTCATCGTGAAATTGAGGAAATAGAACCCAAAAGAAGTGTAAGGGCTAGAACTTCCAAGACATTTGGTTCGGAGTTTTTAAAATATATGTTAGAACACGAACCTCAAACTTACAAGGAAGCAATGTCATCTTCTGAATCTGCATGTTGGAAAGAAGCAATCCAAAGTGAGATTGATTCAATTCTAAGCAATAAAACTTGGGGAAATTGTTGATATTCCACCTGGAATAAACCAATTGGCTGCAAATGGATTTTCAAAAAGAAAATGAAAGCAGATGGCTCTATTGACAAATATAAAGCCAGATTAGTAGCCAAAGGCTATCATCAAAAAGGAGTAGACTTCTTTGATACATATTCGCCGGTAACACGAATAACCTCTATAAGAATTTTGATAACAATTGCGTCCATCTATATCATAGAAAATCATCAAATGGATGTAAAGACAACATTCTTAAATGGAGATCTCGATGAGGAAATCTACATGGTGCAACCAGAAGGTTTCATTTCCAAAGGAAATGAAAATAAAGTATGTAGATTAGTAAAATCATTATATGGACTAAAACAAGCTCCAAAACAATGGCACGCAAAATTTGATAGTGTCATGATGAAAAATGGTTTTTGTATAAACGAATGTGATAAATGTGTTTATTATAAACAAATTGGACAATCAAATGTAATGATTTGTCTATATGTAGACGATATGCTAATTTTTGGTCCGAATACCCGAGTAATAGAGACCATCAAGAAAATGTTAATCAACAATTTTGATATGAAAGATTTAGGAGTTGCAGACGTTATTTTGGGAATCAAAATAATACAAACGTCTAATGGAATTGAATTGTCTCAGTCACACTATGTAGACAAAGTGATTGACAAATTTAAAAAAAATTGGAATAAAAGGAGTACGAACACCTTTTAATCCATCTGAAGTACTGCATAAAAACACAAATGAGATTGTCATGCAACTGGAAAACTCTCGTGTAATAGGATGTCTCATGTATCTCACGAATTGCACAAGACCAGATATAGCTTATGCAGTAAGTCGATTAAGCAGGTACACAAGCAATCCAGGGAAGGAACACTGGAAAGCACTAATGGGAGTGCTAGGATATTTGAAAAATACTACAAACTATTCCTTACACTATGGAAAATATCTAGCCGTATTAGAAGGATGTACTGATGCAAACTGGATTGCTGATTCAGAGGAATCAAAATCAATGAGTGGTTATGTATTTACCCTAGCAGAGGCAACAGCGTCATGGAAATCTTCTAAACAGACATGCATAGCTTGATCCACTATGGAATCAGAGTTCATAGCATTAGATAAAGCAGGCGAAGAAGCAGAATGGCTTCGTCATTTTTTAGAAGATATCCCATTCTGGCCTAAACCTGTACCGGCCATATGCATACACTGCGATAACCAAGCAACGCTAAGTAGAGCGCATAATTTTGTGTATAATGGAAAGTCACGACATATTCATAGACGCCATAACCCAATTCGGCAGTTACTCTCAAATGGAACTATTTACATAGATTATGTGAGAATAAATGATAACCTAGCGGATCCATTTACTAAAGGTTTATCAAGAGAAAAAATTGACTGCGCATCGAGGGGAATGGGTTTAAAAGCCTAAACCAACAAGAGCTATCTTATACGGAAACCTATCCTAGCGACTGGATATCCCACGGACTAGGATCAATAGGCAAACCAGTTATGAATAACTCAAGACGTAATGCATTTGAATACAGTCCTACTCCATTCCTACGGTGCACACCATTAATGCATGCCTACAGAAATATTACAAGGTTAAAACTATGTTTTTTAATGGTGACCTTATCTTGAAAATAACAAGTGGGGTATATGTAAGATACTCTTAATGGTTGCGATCACCTATGTTAGTGTGAGCTGGGTTGGCTCTATGAGAATTTTAAAAGGCTTGAATTCTCTATGACACTCGCAGAACCAGAAAATGTTCAGGACCAAAATGAACACAACCAAGAGAATGGATGAGAAGGGAATCAATTCTTCGTAAAGCTTATTGTTTGGATATACAATAAAGGCTAACGGTTCAAGATGAAATAATTCACCGATTAGCCGAGTAGATCTGATAAGTTTTAACTAGGGAAAGTTCAAAGTGAAATATCTACTTATCCACGAGAAAGCATTATTCCATATGTGGTCTGAGATATTACACTTTGCGTGGGGGAAAAGTATATTATCATTCATGTGGGGGATTGTTAGAATTCAAAAGATGAATGACATATACTTTAGTCCCACATTGGCAAAAAGAAGATTAGATCTATGTATATATATCTATTCCTCATTCCCTATATTGGCCCTAAGGGTCAGGAAATTTTGTGCGAGGGGGAGGACCTATATCATATAAACCAAACACACACGCGCGTGCCGCTCGCCCGTCCCGTACCGAACTGAACCGGGCCGGGTCGGGCTCGGGCTTGGGTCTAGAATGAATCTTATTTTTGCTACGAAAAAATTAACCAATTTTGCGGGGTTTTCTTTTGGATGTGGCAATGACTATGGGCGCGGCCCAACGGAAATCAAACGGGTTTATAGCCCATTAAACAGATGAAGAGAAACGGGTGCGGCTTGTTCTAAATAGATGCGACGGTTTTAATTCAAAATCAAACGTCAAACAGATTCGACTATTTGAATTATAATGGTTCGAAGATTATAAATAAGTGGCGAATCCTGATCACATTCTTCACCGATTTTCTAATCTTCTTCCTCTTCCTCTGTCAAAATAGAAACCACCATTGCTGCCAAATCTCTATACTCAGACTGACGTGATCATCACATCCTCGAGCAATTTCATCTTTGTATCCCGGGAGACTCCGAATAAAGTCTTAAGGAAATCGGTACGTCGAGCCTCAATCGATTTCTCTACTCTTTTGCTATTTACTTCTTCTTTGCCAGTATATCGTATACTTGATTGCAACCAATTCTTGTTTTGTTTCACTGAATCAATCATCTTGTACGCAAGATCGAGTTCTAACACTTTATATTGTTGCTGTTTATGTGTTTTGTGCTAACACGTGTGGCTGTTGCTTCTGTTGTCTGTTGTCTTGAAAAAACATGTGTATATAGTCGAGTCAATGGACAAGGTCTGTAAGTAACTGATCTAGCAAGTTTGAACATTTTCAGTTAAAATAAACTGATCTGTCAAATAATTAAAAGTGATTTTAGTAAATAATCTCGTAACAATTTAACCAAACGTAAATTTGATCGTCGAACTAAATTAACACATAAATATTGATCAGTAATGATCGGTAAATTCAGTGAACTCTGAATTGGTTATTCAATTTATTGTGAGTTGTGTTAATTTACATTGACCTTAATTATATATTTGATTTTGACATCTTTAGTGGAAATAAACACCGTTCCATTATATACATGTGATTAACTGAAATATTTGGACACCCTGTTAATAGAAATACACACCGTTCCACTATTATATCAGTTTGACTTATTTTATCAGTTAATATATGATGTTGAGATATTATTATTAGTTGATAATATTGAATTGTATTTATATGTTTGTCTGTGCAAATGGGGTTAACGACCTAAAGGTCGTTTGTTGTTAGAACTGTTTTACACCGTTGGGTCTGCTAAGTTATAATTTTCGTAAAGTAACTCAGAAATATACTAGAGTTTGATAATTGGATTAAAATTGTTTTTAAGAAACAATTAAATGGTTTATTTTAAATTTATTTTATTATAAATTAATTTTAAAGGAAAGATTAAAATAAATCAGTTAATCAAGTGGTTTAGAGTTGATTTAAATCAAATTGTTTAAATGGGGATTTATTTTTAAATTAATATAAGAGGAGAGGTTTTTGTTTAAAGCCTGATAATGTTTAATTTAACAGATTGAAATGGATAATGGTGAAATTAAATTTAGATAAATTATATATAAAATATGTTTTAAGCATAATTAACCTTTTAATTAAACAAGTAAAGAAGATAATTTAGTTAAATAAGGAAAGGAAACAAAGTTGATCATTTGGATAAGTTCCCCTGATTAAATATCAAGTTAAATCGATGAATGGTTCAAGACAACAACGTTGTTTGAAATGGTTTAAGATTTGGAAATCAAATGGATTTACCAATTTATGGTCTGTTAAATATTTAGACATCAAAATTCTACGCATCTTAACGATGAGAATGATTTCGATTCAAGGTCTGAGAGGTAATTAAAACACCCCAACTTGAACGATTTCACTATTATCCAATAGATTGTATTAGTTTGTGTTTGAAATGAGTGTTGGAATTGAATATCATTTTCAGTTATGAAACAGATATTCGAAAATAAGATTAACACGTAAGATTGATAATAAAATTTTCTAAGTAAATAAATACTTAAGTTTCCAAATAAATATTTATACAAAGTTAATATTTGAATTTAAATAATTTAGATTATTTAAATAAGGCCTAGTAGATCCAATGGAAATAAATCTGTTATTTTTTATAGTTAAATCACCGACTATCAAATCTGGACCTTTTCGTTATCGTTTCGAAGAAACCAGAATCTACATTCCACTTCGATTCGATATATACGTGTAACGCCCCGCCTCTATACCCGCCATAGTCAAGTTCATTTCGTGTGAAATGTCGTCGGCCACAGCAGAGAATAAGGTTTGTTAGGAGCGATCGTTAATATATTTACTCTTGCTTGGAAAGTAACGTCGAATGGCACAGTCGTGCCAAATTTTTTCGAAATGACCGTTCCAGGCGAAGGGCATCTACACAACGACATAATAGCCTCAGAACACATACAAAATAATGTAACACAGATAGTCACAGATATTCACATCATAAGCAAATAGACTGATATGAATATAACACCATAAGCGTTTACATCAATTAGAGGTCATGCACGACACTCTACTCCAAAAAAATAAGTACCTGTACCAAATCCCATACTAATAATGACACATGTCATAAAAGTAATCAACTACATATATCCAAAAGGCTGCAACTATAAAGCAGTTAAGCTAAGAATCATCATAAGGTCCCAGCAGGAATGTCACCTAAGCACCTGCAACACTTGGGTCTGACCCGAGTATTATTCAAGAAATAAACAATAAACGGATCAGTCAAACCATTCTTATCCATAACATGAGACAATATGAAGAGAAGTAACATAAATGACATGAAAAGAATAAACAAGATGATTCATAAATATTATGAAATGCATGATGTCAACATATATGAAATCTCAGTTAATCTCATGACAAGCAAAGAACATATAACAATAAGAGTTGACAAATAAATGTCAAACATAAATCAAATTGACGCACATCGCATAAAAGTAATCATAGATAGTCATAGAAAACATCATAAAAAGGGCCTGCAGGTTCATAGAAGATGAGATACAATCTCTAGGTGGCTAACCCATTTGTTTGAGCCGGAGCTCACCAAGAATCCGGGTCGTGACCCCGGTAGAGGAAAACATAGTTCATAGAAAATCGTAGAAGGTTGGACCGAAGTCCGATAGATGAAGGTCCCAATCGTAAAGTCCCATAGACGATTGCGGACCAAACAACTATGCCGGGAGGCGGATATTAACGATCCTGGTGAATAGAAATCACTCCGAGCTAGTAATTATAAAGGAATGGCAACATGTCCCATAACCACATGCCATTCTCGAATATTTCCGAACCCGTAATTGATTTCTATTCAAAACAGAGAAAATTACCACATAGGTTCGAACGAATGAGTCCGGTAGTTATTCACCGAAATAAACGTATAAGGGGTCATAGTCCTCAGTTTTATTAAGGTGAATAAACTAAATTTCTCGTCCGGTCATTAGGATAAAGAGTCATATATAAATCAATATAATCCGAACCAGATTTAGAGACCGAATTTATTTTTAAAAGGGTTAGTAATTAAAGCTGATTAAACGTTGGTTTGATGCTCATTGACAATGCACAACTCCGCAACCCGTTGTGGTTCAGTATTCATAAAGAAAATGTCACCGTAGCGAATTGAACACATGGGAATCATAAAAACATAAATTCACATTTCATGGTTTTAAAACGATGTGAAAACCAAGCGAGACGGCACAACTACGATGATCCGAGCGGACTCGAGATTGCCAGAATACGCACGGGGAAGCGTCGAGAAGGAGGTACGAAGAACACGGAGGCGCGTGCCTCGATGTGCGGCCAAAAAACCAAAAAGAGGTGGGGGGGACAGGCGTGGGCAACGCCCAGGTCTGTCACCGGTCGACCGCCCAAAAAGGGTCGGTCGACCGGTTGATGACAGACCTGGGCATTACCCAGGTCTGTCACCGGTCGACAGCCCCTTGGTGGGCCGGTCGACAGCCCCTTGGTGGGCCGGTCGACCGGTTGAGTTAGAGACTTGACCGGTCGACCGGCCCCCCAGGGCCTGTCGACCGGCCTTTGTGCCTGGGCATATGCCCAGGCACAGAACGTACCTGTCGACCGGTCCTCTTGGGCCAGTTGTCGGTTTCGCCTGGGCACGATGCCTAGGCACCAGTGACGAGGGATTTGTCCCCCGTCGCGACCATTCCTCCTCGTCACTCCTCTCCAGCCTTTTCTTGATCTTTTTCGGTGCATGTACACACCCCATTCAAGCCGGAGATGAGTGCAATTCAATGCATATGATCATGAAGATTTTTAAACTCATTTTCAACAAAAAAACATGAAATCAACATATACACAAAAATCAATCGTGAACCAAACTAATTCAAGCAAACAAGAACATCATAAGTATCCTACGATTACACTTTTACAAGCCTAAGGCTTGTGGCATTGATGTGAGTTCACAAAGAACTCACCTTAGTGTTAATGAAGCAATTAACAAGAAGGAATCCAAGCTGAAGATACTATCTCCTCACAAGAATCAACAAGGCCACCCTACACATATGAAACCCAATAAACCTATGTATAAGCAACATAGATATTCTCATATGGCATAGAGGAGGTGATGGAGAAGATAGAAATCAGCTTACCTAAGCTAGAAGATGAAGAAACCCAACAAAGATTGGATTTTTATGTAATCCTAGGGCTTAGGATTTTAATTTCCCATTCTCTAAGCTTAGGAATTAAAGAGGGAGAGTAAATGAAGAAGTAATGAGAGAGGGAGGTGGTTGGGTGCCTATTTGTGCTGTCCAAATAGGTTTGGGTGCACAAATTTGCACTCTAGCCCCTCCAAACAACTCCAATTATCCCGAATTCGAAATATATCGATGTTTATACTCAAAAAGATTGTAAACGACGTTTCGGGACCAATGAAAGTGGTCCCGAGTCATAATTCAATTGTTTACAAAAATTCACCTTTTCGGGGATAAAACCAATATATCGATTCGATGTTCGAAAAGTCATTTAATTTATCTATTGTAAATTCTACGGGTTATTACAGACTTCCCTCCTTAAAGAAATTGCGTCCTCGCAATTATTCAGAATAAACTACAAGAGTAACAACTGCTAAAACTTCAAATCCCAAACAAGATCATAAAGAAAATTTCACCTTATGAGAATAGGTCCGGATGAAAGTGCTCCATGGACTCCTTAGTTTCCCAAGAGCAATCATTCGGATTAGCGGACCATTGGACTTTCACAAGGGGAATTTCTTTATTGCGGAGACGTTTTACTTCCGTAGCAACAATTCAAAGAGGTTGTTTCTCATAGGTAAGATTCGGTGAAATCTCCATTTCTTCAAGAACATGAGGCTCGATAGCAATATGCGATTTCCCCAATTTCCTCCGTAGTTGAGAAACATGGAACACGTTATGAATGGAAGAAAATCGATCCGGTAGCTTCACGCGATATGAAACAACCCCTACGCACTCGATGATGGGAAATGGGCCAATAAACCTTGGCGCTAATTTTCCCGATTTGCTAAATCGCATAACACCCTTCATGGGTGCTACACGAATAAAAACCAAGTCCCCCACGGAAAACTCAAACTTTCTTTTCTTGCTATCGGCATAAGATTTTTGCCTACTCTGAGCTTCTTTCATATGGCGTCGTATAAGTTCAATTTTATCCGTGGCATCTTGAACAAGATCAGGGCCTGTAATCAACTTCTCTCCGGTTTCGAGCCAACAAGAAGGAGATCGGCACGACCTTCCATAAAGGGCTTCAAAAGGTGCCATGCCAATACTCGATTGATAACTATTATTGTATGAGAATTCCACAAGGGGAATGTGGTCTTCCCAACTTCCTCCAAATTCAAGAATGCAAGCCCGGAGGAGATCCTCAAGAATTTGATTTACTCGCTCCGTTTGCCCATCGGCTTGCGGATGATAGGCGATACTAAGGTCAAGCCTTGTTTCCAAAGCTCCTTAGAGACTCCTCCAAAATCCACTAGTAAACAACGGATCACGGTCGCTTACAATGGAAAGAGGAATTCCATGTAGTCGGACGATCTCCTTAACATAAAGCTTAGCTAAAATCGGAGCGGTGCGATTAGATCGGACGGGTAAAAAGTTTGCGGATTTGGTGAGGCGATCCACAATTACCCATATACTATCATGGCCTTGATGAGAACAGGGAAATCCTTCGATAAAATCCATGGAGATATTCTCCCACTTCCATACGGGAATTTCTAGTGGTCGCAACAACCCGTCGGGCCTTTGATGTTCGACTTTCACAAGTTGGCAAGTTGTGCAATAACTAACAAAGTTAGCAACATCTCGTTTCATACCCTCCCAATAATAGAGTCGCTTCATGTCCGCATACATTTTGCTACTCGTGGGATGGATAGAAAATTTAGAATGATGGGAATCCTCCAAAACGGTTTTGCGCAAATCATCTTGATTTGGAATGATAAGCCTTCCGAACTTTCAAACGGCTCCTCTTGAATCGAGGCTATAATCACCATTTCTTTCAACATAAGATCATTTCTAAGATCATGACTGATGCGGGCCAATTCGGGATCTTGCCTTTGTGCTTCATAGATGCGATCAAAAAGGGATGGATGAGCCATGAGGCTACATACTATGGGAGTGGAAGCCGGGTTGGAATAACTACTCCGGATCTCGCACGAAGATAACAATTCAAGATCCTTCCACTCCGATAACATCATAGAAAAGACCGCATGTTGCTTCCGACTAAGGGCATCGGCGACGCAATTTCCTTTACCTGGCGTGTAAAGAATATCTAAATCATAAGAAGCAAGAAACTCCATCCACCGTTGTTATCGTAGATTGAGTTCCTTTTGAGAAAATAAATATTTGAGCGACTTATGATCCGTATAAAGCACAAATTTCTCCCCTAAAAGATAATGGTGCCAAATTCTGAGAGCGACGACAACCGCGGCAAGCTCTAAATCATGAGTTGCATAGCTAGTCTCGGCCGGTTTTAATTGCCTAGAAGCGTAGGCAATTATGCGTTCTCGTTGCATGAGAACAGCTCCTAATCCAACATGGCTAGCGTCGGTATAAACAGCAATATCTTGATTTCCCTCGGGAATAACAAGAATGGGAGCATTAGAAAGAAGTTCTTTAAGCCTTTGGAATGCGGCTTCACACTTGTCCGACCAAGTGTATTTTACTTCCTTACTTGTCAAATGAGTGAGTGGGACGACGATTTTAGAATTTGTTTTAATGAACCGATGGTAATAGCCCGCCAATCCATGGAAGCTACGAATCTCCGTCACACTCTCCAGTCTCTTCCAATTTTGAATTGCTTCAATCTAAGATGGATCGACGGAAATTCCGGATTCGGAAATAATATGCCCCAGAAATCTCACGCTTGCTCGCCAAAAGTTGCACTTGGAAAACTTAGCTTTTAATTGGTGGCTTCTGAGTGTTTCCAAAACGGTACGAAGGTGGTTCTCATGTTCTTCCACGGTTTTAGAATAAACGAGGATGTCATCAATAAATACAAGTACGAACCGATCAAGAAAATCCCTAAAAACGCGGTTCATGAGATCAATAAAATAAGCCGGGGCATTTGTTAATCCAAACGACATTACTAGCCATTCATAAGAACTGAATCGGGTTCGAAAGGAAGTCAATGGAATGCTATCCTCCGTGATGCGCAATTGATGAAATCTGGTAGCAAAATCCAATTGGGAGAAGAGTTTATCACCGCTAAGTTGATCAAAAAGGTCGTCTATGCACGAAAGAGGATATCTATTTTTGATGGTGAGGTCATTAAGCTTGCGGTAATCCACGCAAAGCCTAAGGGTTCCATCCGACTTTTTCACAAAGATTGCTGAAGCTCCCCATGGCGAGGAACTTGAGCGAATAAATTGTTTCCTCTCCAATTCGGATAGTTGCTTGCGCATTTCTTCATTTTCCCTGTTAGATAATTGATACGCTGGACGCGTGACCGGGAGAGATCCGGGAATTATATTAATCCGAAATTCAATAGCCCGATTGGGAGGGAGACCAAATACGGGCTCAAACACATCCGGGAATTCTCGAACAACTACGATTCGATATATTACATCCTCCTCATCATCGTTATCCACATCCATCGAATTAGGAATAAATAACGATGCCATGAGTCCTGCGTCAGGACTTGGAAGCACTAGTTTTACACGGGCTTTGGGTTGGAATGTCGAAGATAAATTGTCCATTCCGGGCATAATATGTGGGCTTCATAACGGAGAAGCCAATCCATTCCCAGAATAACCCCAAAACCCAAGTAGCGCATAACATGTAAGTCCGCTAGGAAAGGATAACCATTCAAAATAATTTCAACATCGCGGCATAATAAACTAAGAGTAGTTGATCCCCCTATGGGATTACAAACCAGTAAAGAAGTCATCAAACAAACATTATTCAAGGAATTAGCATGCACAAGTTCTTGTGAAATAAAAGAATGAGATGCGTCTGTATCAAACAGAACTCGTGTAGGGTGTCCATGAAAATCAATTGTGCCATCTAAAATAGAATTTAATGTACCTTGGCCCAAGGAAGCATTAGGAGGAGCTTGTATGACATTGGGCTTTCCACTCTTTTTAGGAGGACGAGTGGGACATGTGTTTATCATATGGCCTTGTTTCTTGTAATAGCGGCAAATAAGAGGCTTGGTGCAAGCAGAGGCTATATGGCCCTTCTCTCCGCAATTGTAGCATTCGCCGTTGCAGAATTTAGAGGTTCTGGCCTCCGAAGTCACTTGTCTTGCCTTCTTATTGGGTTGAAACCAAGGCTTCTTCCCGGGTCCTCCCTTGTTGCTAGTGTTTCCCTTATTTTGAGAACCCCAGCTTCATCTTCATTGGGGCGTTTCTGAACCACCTCAAGTTGTAGCGCGATATTAACTAATTCGTCAAATGTTTCGGATAGTTTAAGAGTCAATGGTTCCTCAAGGCATTTCTTGAGTTTATGAATAAAGTGCAAATTCTTCTTCTTCGGGGTGTTAATATACTCGAGTCCATACTTGGATAACGAGTCAATGGAGGCGGCATACTCTGCCACAGTAGATGTGCCTTGAACAAGGTCTTGGAAGTGACGTGATAGCGCTATTCTCTCTCCGTATGGTATGAATTTTGTTTCAAACCTTTCCTTAAACAAGTTCTAAGTAAGGTTCGCTTCGGGAGTATCAATAGTGAGCAATTCGTAGTAGTTCAGCGCTCGCTCTTCGAGCATGCTAGAATTAACTTGCACCTTATTTCAATCATTGAGTTCCATGCGAGAAAAGATGCGCTCACATGTTCTGAGCCGATTTTGGACTTCGATTACACTTTCGGAGCCTTTAAATGGCTTTCCACCAAGCTTTGCGAAATCACTACATAAGGTCGCAAACCCAGATTTGGGATGTGTAGGAGGTGGAGGAGCGCCTGCCACGCGGGCATTCGCAGTAAGATCAAGAAGTTGTTGAGTGGTCATTGTGACCGCTCCAATCACCGGAGTTGGAACTACAGGCGGTGGAACTGCAGGAGGAGGGGCTCCGCGCCCAACATTTGCCCTAGTAGGATATCGACGAGGACCTTCAGCCATTTCCCTTCTTTAAGAAAGAAAGAAAAGGAAAACGTTACTTAAAAATTAAGGATCATTACTCTATTCTAGGATAGATAAGCAACCATGACTCGATCTACCCCTTAGCGTAAAACTCCTAACAGATGTCCGAGACATGACCCTTGCTACAAAATTCTATATTGTTCTGAAGATTGGCTCTGATACCAACTGTAATGCCCACCTCTATACCCGCCATAGTCAAGTTCATTTCGTGTGAAATGTCGTCAGCCATAGCGGAGAATAAGGTTTGTTAGGAGCGACCGTTAATATATTTACTCTTGCTTGGAATGTAACGTCGAATGGCACAGCCATACCAAAATTTTTTGACATGACCGTTCCAGGCGAAGGGAATCTACACAACGGCATAATAGCCTCAGAACACGTACAAAATAATATAACATAGATAGTCACAGATAATCACATCATAAGCAAATAGACTGATATGAATTTAACACCATAAGCGTTTACATCAATTAGAGGTCATGCACGACACTCTAACTCCAAAATACTAAATATATGTACCAAATCCCATACTAATAATGATACATGTCATAAAAGTAATCAGCTACATATATCCAAAAGGCTGCAACCATAAAGCAGTTAAGCTAAGAGTCACCATAAGGTCCCGGCATGAATGTCACCTAAGCACCTGCAACACTTGGGTCTGACCCGAGTATTATTCAAGAAATAAACAGTAAACGGATCAGTCAAACCATTTTATCCATAACATGAGACAATATGAAGAGATGTAACATAAATGACATGAAAAGAATAAACAGGATGATTCATAAATATTATGAAATGCATGATGTCAACATATATGAAATCTCAGTTAATCTCATGACAAGCAAAGAACATATAACAATAAGAGTTGACAAATAAATGTCAAACATAAATCAAATTGACGCACATCGCATCAAAGTAATCATAGAAAGTCATAGAAAACATCATAAAAAGGGCCTACAGGTTCGTAGAAGATGAGATACGATCTCTAGGTGGCTAACCCATTTGTTTGTGCCGGAGCTCCCCAAGAATCCGGGTCATGACCCCGGTAGAGGAAAACATAGTTCATAGAAAATCGTAGAAGGTTGGACCGAAGTCCGATAGATGAAGGTCCCAATCGTAAAGTCCCATAGACGATTGCGGACCAAACAACTATGCCGGGAGGCGGATATTAACGATCCTGGTGAATAGAAATCACTCCGAGCTAGTAATTATAAGGGAATGGCAACATGTCCCATAACCACATGCCATTCTTGAATATTTCCGAACCCGTAATTGATTTCTATTCAAAACAGAGAAAATTACCACATAGGTTCGAACGAATGAGTCCGGTAATTATTCACCAAAATAAACGTATAAGGGGTCATAGTCCTCAGTTTTATTAAGGTGAATAAACTAAATTTCTCGTCCGGTCGTTAGGATAAGGAGTCGTATATAAATCAATATAATCCGAACTAGATTTAGAAACCGAATTTATTTTTAAAAGGGTTTGTAATTAAAGCTGATTAAACGTTGGTTCGATGCTCATTGACAATACACAACTCCGCAACCCGTTGTGGTTCAGTATTCATAAAGAAAATGTCGTCGTAGCGAATTGAACACAAGGGAATCATAAAAACATAAATTCACATTTCATGGTTTCAAAACGATGTGAAAACCAAGGGAGACGGCGCGACTACGACGATCCGAGCGGACTCGAGATTGCCAGAATACACACGGGGGAGTGTCGAGAAGGAGGTACGAAGAACACGGAGGTGCGCCTCGATGCACGGCCAAAACAACAAAAAGAGGGGGGGGGGGAGGCCTGGGCAACGCCCAGGTCTGTCACCGGTCGACTGCCCAAAAAGGGTCGGTCGACCGGTTGATGACAGACCTGGGCGTCACCCAGGTTTGTCACCGGTCGACAGCCCCTTGGGGGGCCGGTCGACTGGTTCGAGTCAGAGACTTGACCGGTCGACCGGCCCCCCAGGTCCTGTCGACCGGCCTCTGTGCCTGGACATATGCCCAGGCACAGAACGTACTTGTCGACCGGTCCTCTTGGGCCGGTCGATCGGTTTCGCCTGGGCACGATGCCCAGGCACCAGTGGCGGGGGATTTGTCCCCCGTCGCGACCATTCCTTCTCGTCACTCCTCTCCGGCCTTTTCTCGATATTTTTCGGTGCATGTACACACCCCATTCAAGCCGGAGACGAGTGCAATTCAATGCATATGATCATGAAGATTTTTAAACTCATTTTCAACAAAAAACATGAAATCAACATATACACAAAAATCAATCGTGAACCAAACTAATTCAAGCAAACAAGAACATCATAAGTATCCTACGATTACACTTGTACAAGCCTAAGGCTTGTGGCATTGATGTGAGTTCACAAAGAACACACCTTGGTGTTAATGAAGCAATCAACAAGAAGGAATCCAAGATGAAGATACTATCTCCCCACAAGAATCAACAAGGCCACCCTACACATATAAAACCCAATAAACCTATGTATAAGCAACATAGATATTCTCATATGGCATAGAGGAGGTGATGGGGAAGATAGGAATCAGCTTACCTAAGCTAGAAGATGAAGAAACCCAACAAAGATTGGATTTTTATGCAATCGTAGGGCTTAGGATTTTAATTTCCCATTCTCTAAGCTTTGGAATTAAAGAGGGAGAGTAAATGAAGAAGTAATGAGAGAGGGAGGTGGTTGGGTGCCTATTTGTGCTGTCCAAATAGGTTTGGGTGCACAAATTTGCACTCTAGCCCCTCCAAACAACTTCAATTATCCCAAATTCGAAATATATTGATGTTTATACTCAAAAAGATTGTAAACAACATTCCGAGACCAATGGAGGTGGTCCCGAGTCATAATTCAATTGTTTACAAAAATTCACCTTTTTGGGGATAAAACCAATATATCGATTCGATGTTCGAAAAGTCATTTAATTTATCTATTCTAAATTCTATGGGTTGTTACAATATGTTTCAAGTCAGAGATCATTGAAGATCATTGAAGATGGAGTTATGCAAGGGCTATTCTGCCAATCTTAGGTAGAAATTGCCTAAGATGGATTTACAGGATAGTGCCTTCGGTTTGTCCAATCCTAGGACAACTTGTATGGACGAATGTCTGACAGAGTATGCCTAATAAATCACGTAAATTGACCTCTTCAAACGTATTTACGTTTGGTGGCGGAGAAATTCGTTTCTCTTAGCTTTATACCCAGGATATTTTTGGGGAAATCAATTTATGATTTGGTGGGTTTGACGATGGGGCATTCAAAGTGAATGAAGACATGTTATATCTAAAGGTAATCCCAGCCTCAAGCCCCACAACCGGGAAATGACAAAAAATCGGGCATGCAACATGGCTATGTGGGTCTCTTCCATTAGGGTGTATTGTCACCTATCTTGAGAAATTCCATTTGCTTCTTTATTTTATTCGATGCTGTCCCTTTTGGGAAACGGTGGGTAGCTCCCAACCGTTGGTGACAATATATTCGATACACTCAAGAGAAATGAGTGGTCGGTCATGTGTGGGCCAGGTTGCAAGACATTCTTGTTGAACCTAGTGTATTCCCCTCTAGAGATACACTATCGGCAGGTGGTTCCATACCTTGTCATAGTCAGAATCCAATCTCCAATAAGCGCCCGCGGTTTTGATTATATACTATATATGTAGAGCGTGTGATGCAAGCGTTCTGCTATATTGATATTTATTTGTATTTAGACATTATTATAATATCAGAAGAATATGGTTTTCAAAATGTTTTGGGTTATCGTAAGGTAAAACCGTCGGTGTTTATGTGTGGATTAGTCTTACGATTATCTTTTCTTCCAAAATGTTTTTGAAAATTAAACAAGTGTTTGGATTCTCATAAAGAAAAAACTTGTTTCGTTTTTACGGCGTGGTCTTATGAGATATCCTTTATCGAAATCAGTTTGTTTTAAAATTGTTTACTCATACCAGTCCCATGACTGACCCAGAGTTTATTTTCTATGTTTCCCTAAACTCTTAGGTGCCCAAATTTGTACGGGTAGCCCAATAGTTCAGGATTTTACAGATTTATCAGAAGAAGTGTGGAGCAGGAGACTTCAACGATAGATATTTAGAGTTTATTTCCACTATGTTGAATATTTGATGTACTCTAATGAAGTATGTAAGCCATAGTACAGTATGGATTTCAAAAGTGATTATTTATATATTATAATTTATTCCGCTGCGATTGTGAGACTCTGTGTTGTTATTCGGTTCGATCTTCTATCTAATTTCTTCTATTCCAATTTTCTATCTTTCTATTTCTCATCCTCTAACTTCTTTCTATTAATGATTCGTATTTTCATGCAATTTGGGTTGGACGTGAGCTGTATTCAGCCAATTCAAATGGTACGGATTTGCAGGTCGTTACAAAAGAAGACCGTGAAAAGCGCAAAGATAAGCAGCTGCAGATCCCGGAGATGCAACTATAGCAAGAAGCCGATAGAACCATAGCTCTCAAAAAAATAACTGATTATAAAGAAAGATGTGAAAGACGTTTGAAGGAAGAAAAAGAGGAGGAGTATCTAGCAAGAGATGTATCTCATTTGACTGGAGAGGCTCTTGAGTATGCTCTAGCAAAAAAGCGTAGTATTTTGAGGGCTCAAAAGAAACGATTTCAGGAAGAAGAAGGAAGTTCTTAGATGTACGCTATTTCTATGTTGCTATTTCTAGCTTGTTGTATCCTAGTTTTAGTTTTCTACGTTGGTTGCACCGTTCCTATTTTCTATGTTGCTATTTCTAGCTTGTTGTATCCTAGTTTTAGTTTTCAATGTTGGCTATAATGTTTTGTTGGTTATTAAAAAAATTAACTAGTTTTAAGTAATTTATATATTTATTTCTGATGTATATAAGAGATTCAAACTTAATTTATAATGTTTTCAAATATGTATACATAATTAAAACTATATCTAAAAAGGTTATTTAAAACTATATTTAAACTATGTCTAAAAAAATTGATTTGAAAAAAAAGTAATCCATGTTTTATACGGTTTTCATAAAACCATATAAAACAAAAGGGTTTTATGAAAACTGTAAATATGTTAAACAGTTTTCATAAAACCATTTATACCTTAAATGGTTTTATGAAAACCGTTTAACAGCTATACGATTTTCATAAAATCGTATAGCTGTCGCCACTTCAAAATCGAAATGGCGACCATCCCTATTTCATTTCCCTCCGCACACGCATCCCCCCACTGCTGCACGCGAACCCCCCTTTTCTCCCCTATTTAACATCCTCCCCACGTTGCTGGGAGTGCTCTAAGAATGGTTGGACATATAATTCTTGTGAGGTATCTACTACTACTATCTACGAGTGATCTTCGAAATTTCCCCAGGCCTGACCTTGGGCATAGACCACCTAGGCGGTGGCCAAAGGCCCCAGATCCGGCAGCAAAAGAAGAAGGCAAGTGGAAGGCCTTAAAATTTTAATTTTTTTTAGATAAAAGGAACGTTCAATTATTATATGTCATGCAAAATTGGGTTTGCTGGATGGTATTGTGAGCAACTATTTAGCATGCTTCCCAGATTCAATTCTTAACATGTTCATTTTACAATTTGGTATAGTTTTATTTTTTTGTCAACTTGTACCTATTATATAATTTTGTACCAATCTTTAGGCCTAAAAAAATTATTTTGCCTAGGGTCCAGCTTTGGATGGGGTCGACATTAATTCTCCCTCCTCGCTCCCCCCTCCCCCCCACCACCACCCTCCACCCTCCATAATCATTTCCGACTGATCGTCGATGGAACGATATTCTACGTTACAAGTCTCGTTGAATAACTCTGGAATTTCACTTAGTGGTAGGGTTGCACAAGGTATGGGTTGGGTTTGGTTAGACTAAATACTTTCCGGTTAGACTAAATAATTTACCCAACCCGCGTAGGTATGAGTTTAAGATAGTTCAACCCATATCTGACCCTATATGAGGTTGGATATGGGTTGGGTCAGGCTTAGTAGGTTTTGGTTGGGTTGCATGAATCTAATTAAAAAAATATAAAAGAATATTTTTATAAAATAATATTAAAATATTCAGCATAATATATTGAATTTTAGCTTGCATAATGCTTTAAAAATTATTGATTCATTATAACAAATATTTTATTAGAATTTCATTGTAAAACACATCATATGAAATTAATTCACTACATAATAAAATAAGTGTTTCATTTTAAAATACATTAAAATGTTCTTTAAAATATGTTTGGCAAATTCTATCCAGCTTGGATTGACATGAAATATGTTTTTTTGTATGTTTACCATAGAATACATAAACACTATTCTAGGATTAGAATATTCTAGTTTTTGGTGGGTTGGTATTAAATTGATTTCTTAACATAGAGTTGGGTTGGGTTAAAATAAGGGTGGATAGAACAAAATATCACATCATACTCATACATAGTATAGGTTACAAATTGTAACTCATGTCTGATCTGAACTAGGATGGGTTGGGTTTATGTGGATTGGGTAGGGTTAGTGGGTTAGATTGGATATGGGTTATGTGCAACCCTACTTAGTGGAAATTGGCAAACGACATACGGAATGAAATGCGAAATATCCGAATCAAAAGCAAAATTGCATTTAATAACATCAGCATGTGGATATCATTCATCCACTGTAAGTGACAATTTTAGGTGTCGAACCAGTGTGCTTCAAAACGAAGCTTGGAAGTTGGTTTAATTCAAAATTATTTATAAAATATAAATCCCACATTGCAAAACAAAACAAGAGCTTCGATAAACTCCTTAGCACCTCCCTGTTTCAAAGCACGCATGCTAACTTTCCTTTGCATCATGTGCATCGCCATAGTTCAAAATGGCGAAGCGATCATTAGAAGCCTTCGAATGCCAAGCAAATCCATTGCTTTGTAAGTAGTATAACTGTAAATAACTTAGAAACTACAATTTTACTATTTGATTTTTTTCACCAACTGCATATTATTTCGCAAAACCTTATAAGTTTAAAGCTTTCTTTTCAATCTTGTGTCATAGATTTGAAAATTTGAAAAAAAAAATTGTTAACTCCTTGAATCAAAACCATTATTTAATTATCCTTTTATTAGATCCTTAAGCATTTCTAGCTTATAAAATTAACGTTAAATCATAAATCAATAAGAAAATGTCCCAAAAATTATAATAAATCCAATATATATTTCAACATATAAAGTTTTTGGAACCAAAATATAATTATTTAATAGCTTTAAATAATTAAAACCAAAAGAATTGAATTCCTTAACTTAGGGAATTCACAAAACATTCATACTTGTTAAGAAAGTTATAAATTTTGAAACCTATTTCTATAATATTATTCCTCGTCTTATTCTACAATCTCAAAGGCATTTAGGTGTCATATGAAAGGGTTTCAGTGCAAATCTTACATGAAAATTTCATGAAATGCAGAATATCACCAACATGCATATATAAATGATATTTATGATGTAAACATGGCATAATAATCACATAAACACAATAACAATTCATATTTAATCGAAATTCGAACCAAACATCAAACAAGAGAGTGAATACTAATATTCTCCTTCAATAATTTAAAATAAACTTGAGAGTCGAATATCTTTAACTTCCTAAGCTTAGTTCATTTTTGCTTATCTTTTATTCCTTTATCTTCCCCTAGAATTGGTTGGCTTCCTTATAGTTATAATTTGTGAAATGAAAATTTGAATTGGAAAGTGAGAAAGGATAAGATTTATTTCTATAGGTAAGGCCATTTTCCTGTTTTCCCTTCTTATGTTCCTACTTCTATTTTTCCATTACTATTTAATCTAATTAGTTATTAATTATGTCTCGGTTCATTCCCTTATAAAATATTGTACTTATATTTTTTTTATTTTACCTTATTGTAATAATGGCTAGTAAAATTAGGGATGAATAGTAAATAAAAATTACATTCACTGAAATAAAGTGATTTGATTTGATTGAACATGCGAATCTATAATGGAAAGTGTTTCAAATGTACCTAAATTGAATAAAGATTCAATCCTAAAAGTCACTGCACCTTACGATACATAATGTGGAATAACCAAAAGTAATCAAACTTTGTAAAATAAAGTACAGTTAATTATGAGTGAAGTTGATATAACTTCTTTCTATGAAATCATGCATTTAAGGGTAGTACACAAGGTTTAAACTAGTTTCACCTCATTAATAGTTTGTGGTATCATTAAAATAAAAGTTATTAACAAACGTTAACATATCGCATGGCAAGGAGTTGGTAGGTTGTGCAAGTCAAAATTCTACACGTGACAACTATTCATAAAGAATCTTATATGAATCTCCAAAAAATTATTTTAGAAAGAACAGTCATTGGATGACATATTTATGCTTAGAACATTAATTTTATAAACTAAATTAGTTTTATATAAAAGGAAATTCATAAAGTGTTTATGAATACATGTTCCACTGCATTGAGGTAGTTGTTTCAAGAATTATTGATTCCATAGTGAAGAAATTACCATTGAGTAATTATTGAACTGTAAATGATTCGAGAATAAAAATTGAACCTAAACGTATTCTCGCAAAATTAAAAGAAACTTATTTTCTTATCAGTGTCACGAATATAAAAAATTGTCAGTTGTTTAATTAAACCATTTAGGATGCTGACTCCATAATATGGTATGATGTGCAGATCTGAAATAGGTTTCAAGTATGTTACTAAAATTTGATTTTTATTTTTGTATATGAAAGGATATGATCCATTGGCCATGAATTTATTTATAAGAAAGGAAAATGTCGTTGGAATGTTGTAAGCCAATTCATAAGAACATTATAATAAACTTTACTATATGAAATCAACATAATAGACCCATGATTCAGTATTTTAAAATTCATTTGAATTTACTCACAAAATTATCGCTTTGTTAGGCTTCATATTTTGGTATGTGAAATAGGAGAATTAAAAATAACGATTTAAAATTGATAGTTCTTGCATGACAATCGAAGTCATTTGAAGTCAGTGAGAGTGACATTTGGGTTTTTGAGTGTTTGCATATAATCAAAGAATATATAATAAAGTATCGCTAGATAAGCATCAAAATTAAGCAAATATTTTAATAGAAATTTCAGTAGTTTGATTGTCAATGATAATGCAAAGGAAGCGTGTAGCCATTATAAAGAAGATTAAAAATGTACACTAATATTTCTAAAGTATAGGTAAATAATGCATTATTGATTTTAACAATGTACTTTTATTAAAAATTAGTTGTTTTAATACTCAATGTTGGATTGTAAATGGTACTTTTTATAGCAAAAATAAAAGATATTGGGAATGTCCCAAATTTATATACAATGGAACTAATCTATTAAAATTTAATATAAAATATGTAGGATGGTTTCCTTATGCACCGGTGATAGGAATTATCATATACGTTATTTTGTCCATGACACCATGATTTGTTTATATATTCAATACTTAATGCAAAATATTAAATCTAATTTTATATCCATGAATGATAGTTTAGAGTGTTCTCGTGCATTTATGAAATTGGAGAACTATATACCATAACAATGAACTCCTATTGAAGGAATATAAACATTATAATTGATATAAAATATAACATGTCAATAATAAATTTTAAGGTTTTTGAAGTTGGAAATGTTCCAGAAAAAACTATAGCTGGTTCAATGAGAAGGTTTAGTACATTGCCTTGAATTGCATTGTAATAAAAGAAAATTGTATACTGCTACAACATATTCACTTTTCATCCAAAGAACGCAAAAAGTGATTAGCTCAGAATGCGCATCTTTAAGAAGTGTTTTTCCCTACTAAAAGAGGGACCTTGACTCGAAACAACTTCTTTGCATCGATTAATGCATCAAGTTCCTTCAAAATCCAAAGGGTTTCTTCGCTTAGTGCTTATCAAGAGATGTGCAGCCTACCCTAGGTTAGAGAGCTTCGCCTCCATGAGTCCAAGAGGTGCTTCGCCACCATATGTCCAAGAGGTACTTTGCCACCATATGACCAATAGCAATAACAACAACATAGAAAAAAAATTTGCTCAAAGACAATGCATTATTTCCAAAGCGCCTGCTTCAAACCTCGAACCGCTTAACCCATTCTTACAAAGGATATCAGACTGCATCACCTCTAAATGTCCATTTGGTCTTTGCCCATCTCAGATAGTGGCTCCTCCTTGCAAGGTTGCATTGATTTCTTTAATTGAAAGTCACTTCTCTATGTGAGGACTAAGTAAAGTGTAAAGTCTTCGAAGGAATATGCCTTTATCCAAAGGAAGGCAATGGAGTCTTTAATAGCTAGCTAGTTCGTGTCACCATAGAATCCCTTCGCCTCACTTGGATAATAAAAGCACGTCACTCTGTTCATCCTAAAGGCAAAGCATGTTCTTTCTTATTTAAAGTTGCTTCGCTTTCAAAGAGGCTAAGCCAAAGCTATACCAATGCCGGCAATATTAGGCCAAAGTCGAAGCAAATCGTAAATAAGCAGACCATAGGGGGTCAAAGCACGTACATGTGAATACTAAAGCAACCAAGGCAGAGCAGGCCTAGACCCATCCCTATGAATAGAGGAGGAGAGACACCATCCAAGGGGACAAATTCTCCATTCCCTATTCTCCACTTTTTCACCTTTTACCAATCTTAATTAAATCAGGGAATGTTTCCAATTTCATTTTCATGATTCTACATATTTGGTTAAGCGTGTAGAGTTAAAGTATCAGACTTACATATCATAATTGAACTATAACTAACAATTATAACTGACCTTACATATATATTTGATGGTATATTAGACTCTTACACATTTGATGACATATATGATTCATGCATATCTGATGGCATATGTGACTTGCTCAAATTAGGATAATATTGCCTTAACTTAAGGAGACTCACTATCTTACCTTCTTTGCACTTGCTTACTTTTGAATTGACCTTAGATGATATAAGCCCATACCGCTCTGATTTTCAGCTGATATTATAAAGATCAAAGCAAGGGGTTCAACCTTAAATTCTAAGTCTTTGCCTCCTGTTTTCATAAGACCTCATGCTTTGTCCTTATGTGGATGACTTCAGGTGTTAATGAATAATTTTTATTAATGTTTTGGTGCTAGAAGAAGGACTGGAACCTTTGATCTTATTGAATGTTTAAACAAGTTGAACTTCCTTAGCCAACATAGCTAGGAATTAGATAACAGCCCTACCATGCATACTCCAACATTCTAATTCCCCAAGGATCTGGATTCATTCCAAACAAGGGTAATTTTAGCTTGGGGTAATTGAGAATGCAATAAACACACAAGAATACGAAGATCCAGTATTGAGACTAGTGGCATTGCACGTCATGTGATGAAGAAAAGGAAATTATGTCCCTTAACCTAAATAAATCGAGCATCAATTTGTTACACATCAGATTGGCTTTGATATTCTATTTAGAAAGACAATTCAATAATGGTGGCTTTTCCTTGAAAAGTCGAAAGAAATCCAATAAAAAGAAAAATGGATTTTCGAAAGAGAAATCCAATAAAAAGAAAAAAGGACTATTTTTGAAAGAGAAATCCAAAGGAATTTGAAGACCTTGCCGAATAATGGAGCAACACTATTAAATAATCCCCTAAGACACTTAGTTTGCTAAGGAGAAAAGTGAATAGTGAAGAATTCAGTTTCAATATCAAAAGAGCTAAACATTCGTTAAAGGAGGTTTCTTCCAAGAACTCCCAAATTCCATTGGAAAGTTTCCTTACTCCTTGTGATGAATATCTACTTCTTAACTAAGGAATAACTTAACTAGTGGTCTTTGAAGAAGAAGTGCCCAAAAATGAAAAGAGTATTTGGGAGTCCTATTTCCATTACCATCTCGTTAATGAGCATAATAGGAATCAATGCAGTGCTCTTAAGGGAATCATTATCCATTTTACTAAGCAGCGAAAGCTCAAGGAATTAGTAAGGAAAGAATAAAGCAATTTAAGGAATGAAGTTCCTTCTTCTATTCTTGACAATTTTCAAATTAAAGAACAAGTTCCAGTAGAAAGTTCCCGGCATTTTTGGGCACCTTCTAAAGGGAGAAAAGTTTTTGGCACATCCACACTGATATGCACGTAAATATGCACATTTATATTCACATATTTGTTCTTGTTTAGTGTAAATAAATGTCATATGTGGGTATTTTATCTCTTTTAAACTATAATTCAATTGATTTCAAAATATCATACATTCATCATCATACAAATGAAAAATGGTCAATTTTGTGCTTAAGTTATCTTGAGAATTTTTACTTGGACGTTTTTCGTTGTTTTTGAAGACATTTGGTGCATTTGGAAGAGAGCTTCATAAAGATATATATTCATACAAAGGAAAAAAAGAGGAAATCAATGCCTTGCCACAAAAAAGGAAACCAATCAATGGAGAAGGATCAATTCAAATAGAAGATTGGAGGAGGTCTCCCTCCTTGTTTAGTGGAAAAAATGGCTTCATGAATCATTATTGCTAAAGATAAAAGGAGGCTTCAATGAAGGGCATTCTTGGTAGCATGCTAAAAATCATATTAGGGTTTTACTCGTGTATAAATAACCCATGTATGTTGATGTAAAAAGGATCTAGGATTTTATTTAGTTTATAATAGAGGCTCAAATCAAAATCACTTTTATTTTCATGGCTACTTAGCCATTTTCCTTACGTAATTTTTTTAGTGTAATGTTAATATAGTGCTCTTTTCTTTTGTTGTCCATTTGCTTTCATGTCATTAGTGTAGATTTATTTTTATGCAAGTAAAATAGATTTTTATCTTTATTAACTCTTTTTTTTGTTCTCTTTTATAATGAAACCTCTTTATGTTATCATTGAATCCATTATGAGTAGTTAAACCCCTTCAATTTAGGGGTAGTGAAGCTCTCATGATTCATGAATAATTAGCATAAGAATTTCATGTTTCTAGCTCTCTTATTTGAACTTAATATAAATTTGGATATAGATAAAGTAAAGATTTTATATGGTGAAAATTGATAGCACATGTTGGTTGATTATTCCCAAATGTGTTATACTCATATCATTAATAGAATCATACTTTATCACAATCTAATTCATTTTAGAAAAAGTAGTGACATTGAAAGTGAAAGCATCCTTGATGTTCTAGTAGTTAGTGAATATTAACATACATAACATACTCATGTTATTTCATTTTTATTAGAACTATTATTTTCTATGTGATAATTAGGGCTTTAAGTTTGTATTAAAAATTGATAATTTATGTAGCTTGAATTTTCTAGCATATAAATCATGCTTGTATGAATACAACACTTAATGTGCTAGTTATTAAAGAGAGTTAGAACCAATTTTTTTGTTAATTAGATTGATGTTGATAGTGAATCTACTCCTAATTGTCTCTTAGTCTCGTATTTGTATTCATTTTAACATTGTTGGTTTTTTTTAGTTTTTAGTTAACAATTTCACTCGCTTTCGGTTTAATTTGATTGAGTAAGATTTCTTTCCCTTTTAATGTCATAGTACAATCATAGTACGTGGCAAATACGGGTCGATCCGTAGGGAAAGAATTTATTCTAATCTTACTCGATTAGATTAAACCGAAAGCGAGTGAAATTGTTAACTAAAAACTAAAAGAAAACTAAAAATGTTAAAATGAATACAAATACGAGACTAAGAGACAATTTAGGAGTAGATTCACTATCAACATCGATCTAATTAACAAAAAAATTTGGTTCCAACTCTCTTTTATAACTAGCACATTAAGTGTTGTATTCATACAAGCATGATTTATATGCTAGAAAATTCAAGCTACATAAATCATCAATTTTCAATACAAACTTAAAGCCTTAATTATCACATAGAAAATTATAGTTCTAATAAAAATGAAACATTATGAGTGTGTTATGTATGTTAATATTCACTAACTACATAGAACATCAAGGATGCTTTCACTTTTAATGTCACTACTTTTTCTAAAATGAATTAGAATGTGATAAAGTATGATTCTATTAATGATATGAGTATAACACACTTGGGAACAATCAACCAACATATGCTATCAATTTTTACCATATAAAATCTTTACTTTATCTATATCCAATTTTGGATTAAGCTCAAATAAGAGAGTTAGAAACATGAAATTCTTATGTTAATTATTCATGAATCATGAGAGCTTCACTACCCCTAAATTGAAGGGGTTTAACTACTCATAATGGATTCAATGATAACATAAAGAGGTTTCACTATAAAAGAGAACAAAAAAGAGAGCAAAAAAAGATAAAAATCTATTCTACTTGCATAAAAATAAATCTACACTAATGACATGAAAGCAAATGGACAACAAAAGAAAAGAGCACTATATTAAAATTACACTAAAAAAATTACATAAAGAAAATGGCTAAGTAGCCATGAAAATAAAAGTGATTTTGATTTGAGCCTCTATTCTAAACTAAATAAAATCCTAGATCCTTTTTACATCAACATACAGCGGTTATTTATACACGAGTAAAACCCTAATATGACTTTTAGCGTGCTACCAAGAATGCCCTTCATTTAAGCTTCCTTTTATCTTTAGCAATAATGATTCATGAAGCCCTTTTTTCCACTAAACAAGGAGGGAGAGTGGGTGGGGTCCTCTACCAATCTTCTATTTGAATTGATCCTTCTCCATTGATTGATTTCCTTTATTTGTGGCAAGGCATTGATTTCCTCTTTTTTTCCTCTGTATGCATATATATCTTTATGAAGCTTTCTTCCAAATGCACCAAATGTCTTCAAAAACAACGAAAAATGTCCAAGTAAAAATTCTCAAAATAACTTAAGCACAAAAATGACCATTTTTCCTTTGTATGATGATGAATGTATGATATTTTGAAATCAATTGAATTATGGTTTAAACACGATAAAATACCCACATATGACATTTATTTACACTAAACAAGAATAAATATGTGAATATAAATGTGCATTTTTACGTGCACATTAAATACCTCCACACTTATCTTTTTATTCGTCCTCGAATAAAGTAGAAACCAAGCTAAATTCGTTTTCGTAGGGAGCACGATTGCATTGAGTGTACGCAACAAGTCGTTAAACCTCTGGGTGTCCCCAGTAAGACGAGTGCTGTCTCGTGAGGGTTTTCAGCGGATACTACCCACAAAATCCAAAAGTTAAATACAAAAAAATATTTACAAAATGCAAGATTCGAAAATACTTACAAGATGAATTTTCAAAAAATATATATTTATAAATGGGTAATTTACTTTTAAATAAGATATCGAATGAGTTAAACACAAGTTTGGGTCGTCATTATGAAATTTGGTCTATTACTAATCAAAAATTCAAACAAAAGTCATGTTATTGTCACAAGCTCCTCCAGCTTGGTCAGTTGTTTTGGTAGAAACATAGAGCAAATATGAAATAAATTCTGTAATCGATATCAGCAATCATAAAATGGCATTTCAACTTCCTTTTGGTTAACAAGTTAGGTCAAATAAGTGAAGAGTGTGCTTGGACTTCAAGTGCTTACTCTCTCATTATTTCAAAATATTTACATTATTATTATTTACAAATACCTAGGTATACCACCCCATCACTGCATTACGACTTACGTGAGGGTCGGTAATCCTTAGGTGTCCAACTCATAAAATGAGACCAAGTTATACCGACGCTGACTTTGTCAACAAGGTGTCAGGAAGAGCTTGGCGGGTTTGCACACCAATGCGAGATGTACTAGCAACATTGGATACCCTTGGATTATGATTATATATACATTTTTTTTCTTTTTTCTTTTTCTTTTTTCCATTTTTTTATAAGAGAGAGAGTTAAGCGAAAATGTCTTAGTACAACTTCACTTAAAAGATCTAAAATGTTATCGCAAGTAGTCAAACTCAACGATTCATTTGATCGGATTATAACTTAGAAAACATTTCATACTCATCACCTACAAATTTCCCAATGTACTAGTTACACCATATTTGCTCATAATTTAAACTTTCCTTTCGTTATCGCTAAGAGAAGTAAATTTCCAAACATTTTAATTGAACGACCCAAAACCGTATATTTAATTCATCGTACCCTTTTAAAAGTAAATTAAAATGCTTTTTTTATTTTTATTTTATTTTTTTGAAAAAGAAAAGAAAAGAAACTATGCAAAACCAAAATAAATGAAAAACTCCACCCATACTTGATTTTGACTGCGTCCCCACAGTCAACCCAAATCATAAGAAAATGAAAATTTTGAAAATATGATTTATATTTACAAGAGATATTTTTTTACAGTATATCAGAAAATATGTTGATAAGAAATAAATGAAACAGTCTTATAAAGACCGATTCATTTGTCTCTTCAATTATGAGAGACTTAAGCTTGAAAAACCAAATCGTAAAAGATTTTGAAGGTTAGTGTAGATTTGGAAAAACGAATGTCGCTTTATTTAAAATCGAATGAGTTGTTTTGTTTTTGATGATTTTTGAGATAGATTGAATAATGGATTGAATTTCATGTTTATTTTCACCAAATTGAATTTCAAAATTGTCATTGAAAAATTCTTTTGAATTATCGATTTCAACATAAAAATGGTGATTCAAATCTACCTCTTTAAAATTCAACTCACTTTCGAAAAGTTCAAAAAAATAGTATTCATCAAATTCGTCTTCCTTTGGTCAATTGTCTACAACTTCAGTGCATGTATCATTTTCAATATCCAAAATTGTTGTTTGAAAGTCGTTATTTTCAGAAAAAGGAATATCAAATTTGAGATCTGGTTCCACCCTCTCAAAAGAATCGAAATCCAACTCAATTACCTATTATTAACAACTTCATTAAAATCGTTATTTTCAATTTCGAAAGTCGTTATTTGAAAATCATCGATTGTGGGCAAAGGTGGATTTTTATTTGAATCTTCACATGTTTGGATTCAATCTTGTTTCTCATGAAACTTCAAGTAATTGTCAAGTTCGTTCGTTTGCTCAACAAAATCAAATTTATAATTACTTACATGAGAATTTTCTATTTGGAATCGTTAAGAATAAAAGTTTTCAGTAGCACCACAATTCAAATTATTGCCGTTGCCAAAATCATTTGAAGTGATTTACATTTCCATTTTGAATTTGAAATTCATTTTGGGGTTCAAAATTGAATTGATAAGGGTTATAATCAGAATCGTTTGAATTTGGAGGTGTAATCGAATTTTGATTATTTTGAAAGCTTTCATTTGAATTGTTGCACACGTATAAATTACACAATTCATTTATTTCTTCATTTTTTGTATGCTCATTTCAAGTAAAGATTCAATTCTTGTTTTCATGGGTTGATCGATAGTTTGAAAATTTTATAGTGCAAAATTAGGACTATTTTGGAAATTTTGAAAAGTTGGTGGCGTACAATCCAAATTGCTTGTACAATAGCTGTTATTAAAATATCCATATGAATTTGGTGTCAAATTATATGAATTATATTGATTTTCACAAGTATCATAAAATTCGTAGGAAGAAGGAATCTGAGACATTTTCAGGAATTTTTTTTAAGAGAAAAAGAAATATTCACAATAGAAAATTGTTTTTTTTTGTTTTTTGTTTTTTTATGTATGCATGGACCTAATGCGACTATATGAATGCAAATTACTTATTTACAATTATCTAAAATTATATAATGAAGGTTAGATTAATTTCAACAAAAGATTTCTCAGCCAGCTAACAGATAGGAGTTATCGGTGCACCAGGAATCACCCTAGCAATGCAGCTGAAGGTTTAAGTACCTTCGGAGGAACAACCGATATAATATTTATGAATCACTGTAATATTTATAAACGGTTATTACTAGTCTGGACACCGAGAAATAATTCGTTAGAAATAAACCAATTTGTCAAAATATAATGAAGTCCTTAGAAAATAAAAACAAAACTAAGATGAATGCAAAACAGAAACTAAACGTGAATTGCAGTGCAACTACGAATGAATTTTTATTTTGTTTTTGATTTACTTTTGTAAATGCAAATGCAAGCAAACAACAATGCAACGAAAATAAAAAAAGGTTAGAGCACAATACCAGAACGTGCAAATTTTATTAGCAATTTTTTTTAAGCAAGCAAGCAAAGCACTATTAGCAAGCAGTTTAGCGGCTCTTCTTCATTTCTGCTTTTGCAACCTGAAAAAATGAAGCGATATATACACAATGGAATGACAAGTGATTTTTTTTGAAAGCTGATGAAATAGAAAGAAAAACTAAATTGAACTAAAAAAAAGCAAGTAAAAAAAAAAATTCAACAACTCAACAAAAACAGGACTTGACTCAAACCACACTAGACTCAACAAAATTAAGAACGGTGCACTCAAAATTGGCACCCCCACAAAATAGAGCTAGACTCTTAAGTCAACACCAACATCACACAATTAAATAATCCGCCCTCCTCTCAGAACACAATCAAAACAATAAAAGTCACGCACCCTTCCTTTTTATTTCCTTCAAGAAAAAAATCGCATTCAATAAAAATCACCCCTTTGTTATTTTATTAGGAAACAAATTACTCACTCCCTGTATAACAATCAGAGCCCAACGCAAATCATGCGATCTTTCTAGGGTTTTCGAATTGTTGTTGCTTCATTTCGATGGTAGGACTTGGTGAATTCAAGTTCGGACTTTTGGTTTGAAATTCAGAAATTGGTGAGTGGAGTATGGATTGTTGATCGGAATAGGGTTCTGATGCAGTGATGAACGGAAGTTGGCGCTGGCTTTCTGGGGTTTGTAGAGTGTGGTTAGGAGACAATGACGAGGAGTAGGGGATTCGCAGACTTGTCGGAGCAAATTGAGTTGCGATTTGTAGTTGGTAGTGGAATGTTTGAAGAAAGGTGGATGGTGTAATGGACGTGGGGGAGAAGGGGGTCAGTTGGCGAACTGTTGGTTGTTGTTGAAAGGTTTGGGATGTATGGTTGAGGAGCGTCAAAGTGGAAGGGTATGGTATGAAGTGGACGTTGATGAAGATTAAAGAAAAGGGGCGGTGAAAGTGGCGTTATTTGATGTGGTAGAGGTATTTGTTTAGCAGGCTGATTGCTCGAAACTGTGTAAATGGTGGACGCTGTGTTGGTTCTGAAATGAAGTGAAGGCATCCACAGAAATAGGCTTGTGAATTGGTGATGTAGGAGGGTATGGTGTTAATGAATTTGTGATTTTTGGAAACATGTGGAGAAAGATTGATTTTGTTTGAGGAAGGATGAATGAAGGCAGTGGGATTTTGTGTTGGAAGAGAAAAACAGAGAAGGAAAGTAAAGAGTTTTTTATATTGGTCAGAATTGTAAAAAGGAGAAAAGAAGGAAATTGGAGAGAAGATTCAGAAATAAATTAGAAAATAAATGGCAAGTAATAAGTAAGGAAAGGGGAGGAAAGAAATAAGTGAGAGAAAGGGAAATGGAAAGAAATAAAGGAAACTGTAGTGAAAACAGGAAAGAAATTGAACAAAAGGCAAGTGTATATTTAAAAAAAAACATAAAACTGGAAGATAAATAGTGATTGGAATTATTTTTTAATGAAGAGAGATGCAAGAGACAAACAACACAAACAAATATTCACAAATGCAAATTACAAACACACAGAGAAAACAAACAACACAAAATTTAACATAATTAAAAATAAACAAATAAAAGCAACATCACGCATAAAATGTGTGTGTGTGTATATATATATATATATATATATATATGCGAGATGAGGTAAAGTCACGCAAGATCACACAAAATAGAAATGAACAATACACACAAAAGCTATACATATTTTTTTTAAGAAGAACACCAAATAAGAAAATTAACTCGAAGAATAAAATCAAAATTAAAACATTCCCCGGCAACGGCGCCAAAAACTTGTTTGCAAACGGCGTTTCTATGGAATTAGAAAACCATTGACAAAATATCGTAATAATAACTGCAAGCGCACGACATACAATCGTAGTACGTGGCGAATACGGGTCGATCCGCAGGGAAAGAATTTATTCTAATCTTACTCAATCAAATTAAACCAAAGCGAGTGAAATTGTTAACTAAAAACTAAAAGAAAATAAACAATGTTAAAATTAATACAAATATGAGGCTAAGAGACAATTTAGGAGTAGATTCACTATCAACATCAATCTAATTAACAAAAAAATGGTTCTAACTCTCTTTAATAACTAGCACATTAAGTGTTGTATTCAAACAAGCATGATTTATATGCTGGAAAATTCAAGCTACATAAATCATCAATTTTCAATACAAACTTAAAGCCCTGATTATCACATAGAAAATAATAGTTCTTATAAAAATGAAACATTATGAGTATGTTTTGTATGTTAATATTCACTAACTACACAGAACATCAAGGATGCTTTCACTTTTAATGTCACTACTTTTTCTAAAATGAATTAGAATGTGATAAAGTATGATTCTATTAATGATATGAGTATAACACACTTGGGAACAATCAACCAACATATGCTATCAATTTTCACCACACACTATTAAGTCCTTAGCATTTTCGAGGCACTCGTTGCCACATCCAATGAGACTAAACCTTCAATGCTACCCACACGGTCTGTTAAAGTACCTTTTAGAGTGAGGAAACCCTTGACTAGTCTTATAGCAAAGTACATTCACACACCTCTTAGAGGAAGGATTCCAAGGTATAAAGCCTTTAATGCTATCTATATGGCTACGTTAAAGCACCTCCCAGAGGAGGAAGCTATTTACTTATCTCAAGGCGTTAGACCTTTAGTGTCTGCTATATGTCTCATTGGAGAACCTCTTAGAGGGAGGACATTCTGACAAAGGGAAGTTTCTAGTTCATCTATCCATCAAACATGAGTTACTATTTCATCAATCAATCACTACTAGATAAGGAGTTTGTGGTCCCCAAATAATGATTTCCAGACAAGGAGCTTTCGATCTTCAATCGATCATACTAGAAATAAATATCTAAACATGTATTGCTTTGAAGAAAAAAATTGGACAATGATGGTGGTAAGAAGTTGGAGTGTAATGCAAAGGAGCTGGAGTTAGAGGAGGGAGAGGTAAAAGAACATGATGATAATGTAGGGAAAAAAGATACTTTGGTTAAGATGAATGAGTTGATAGAAGAAGTACACAACATTGGTAGAAAAATGAACAATAAATTGGACAATGGAGGAAGCAGTGTTTCTCGGCCAATTGCTGGAGATGGTTTGATTGTCTCTCCAACATGGTGATGTATTTTCAGTGGTTGACTTAAGTGGTTTTAATACTAGGACAATGATCTTATGATCAATGATCTGTCAACAAAGTAGAACACTTTGAAGATGCCGCTGGATGATTTCCTACAGTAGAACTACAACCAAAATGCATGGCAAGAAGGCACCACTATTAAGAGTGAACTCATGAATGAACAAGATAAGCCGCATTCGCTTGTTACCCAATTTATTGAAATGTTTGATAAGAAACTAGCTGAAAAGGGTAACAGCCCAAGTAGGGTTGAAATTTTGCAAAAGAACCTCAGTGAAAGCCATAATATATTTCCTGGTCTGGACATTGGTACACTTAAATTTGAATGGATCAAAGATATTACTAAGATTCTCAAGAAGAATATTAGAGAACACCAATGCAGATTTACATCCACCTCAGGTCAAGTCAAAACCAATGTTACATCCCATCTTTCTAAAGTGTCCCTTTATGCGAATATTGCTCCACCTCTGAGGCACAAACCAAGGCCTCCTGATATCCTCATTGATCAGGTTACTACGAATTCGAGTGAGAAAGAGCTTCCAAAGACACCCATCACTCGTAGTATAAAGAAAGAAATGAAGAAGAATCTACAAGAGAATGGTTAGAAGTATTGCTTCTAACATAAGATACTTGTAATGGTTATCCATCACAAGTTAAAATGTAATTTGATCCATGATATGAAGCAATGTATTGGTCGATGTATTTTGTATGAGACTAGCACTCTCTTCCCTGCGTGGAAGCTCCTAGTTGAAATCTGTTTTGTATATCACCTGCTATATATGTGTTTTATTTTTTTATTAATAAAAGAGTGTTACAGAACACTATAAAAACTAGTCGACTTTGCCAAAAAAATTATGATCAATCAACCATACCAGATATACATTTCTTATCTAATAATTAGTCATGTTAAAAAAGTTTATGGCCGATTAATCTATCATATCACAGAAATTGTTTGTCTTTTGTTGATCCCAAATGTTGAATTCTAATATTTTACTAACGGCATATATGGAATTCTAGTCCACTAACAATTCCAAATGAGGAATTCTAACATTTTATTACTACTGGATATGGATTTCTAAATTTCTATGACTGCCAGCTATTAATTTATGGCTTTTAAGACTACCAAATAGGAATTTTTGTTCTTTTAGTTATTCTTTAATTATTGCTAAGTAGAAATTCCCAGTCTTTAATTGGATCCGATTTTTTATTAATTCCAAAAGAAGAGTCCTAGTTTCTAGTCTTCTATAATTCCTAAAATTAAAATTCTACTTTCCTACTCTTACATTGTTCATGGGAATGAAATTCAGATTTCGTAACCATATATAGATCCCAGATATGAATATCGACTTCTCACACAAGCTTTTGAACTTCAAACAGCTGTGAATATAGACTCTAACCCCTAACCCCTTATCAAAGTACCAAATGTAAAATCCTATCTTTCAAACTGACAAGAAGGAGCCTTCATCTCTAGTTATGATCACTGTCAAGACGAAGACATTGACTTTTAATGTGAAGCAAAGGCAATAAGAAATCGAAGAGCAATCTCATGACGCATTTAAAAAGTAAATAATATAGTTCTATAGGTTCATACTCAGGAATGTCTTTAATATATAAAATATTATATACACGAACTCTCATTCACAAAACAATCATTTACGAAAACTACTGCATAATGAACTTATGAGTTGACTTCCTTATGTTGTAACAACCCAAATTTCGATAGACCGATTTTTCTCAAAAATCACAATCTATCCAAACTCGAGTTGACTTGTCTGGTCTCCTACAAGAAAGACAGAGATAATAAATATATCTGAGCTCATTAAAACATCTCACAGCAGAATGGATAAAATATAATAATCAAATATAGTCTTACCGAAAGTAATGACACTGCCTAACAAGTGTCCAAAGGCTACCAAATCTATGCCACAAATCTAACCTACGAGTATGTTATGAGGAGGGGGTCAGAACGCAAGTTCTGGTGAGAGAACAAATTACACATTCTAATATAACCGTACATATACCGTTCAGTTACATTTCTTAATTATTAGGTTATTCCGGTTAATAACACTTTAGGCCCTAAACACACGTCACACCCATCTACTCCCTAGTAGATTAAACCTAATATATAATATAAGGGCAATTTGGCTCAGGTTCCTGTTAAGTTTCAAAATAAAAAAAAACTCCTGTCTATAAACTTTATAAATTAGGTCCCTGTTTTTCGTACTTTATCGAAAAATAAAAATAAAAATCAATGTAAAAATTTACCAAACTTCAAAATTTAATTCAACAAATAATCATCATCGTATTCATGCATTAAAACTACAAAAAAATGATTCAAAAACTATAAAAAATAAAAAAATATGTGTGCTCCAGAATTTTTCAGTAATTTTCCGCACTGTTGCCGACACTACAAGAATTATATCAAAAAGTTACATATTTTCATGCAACTTTTCTAATTTTCAATGCGTATTACAAATATTTCATCTTCAGTAAATTGCTGCAAATGATGCAACTATTTGCAATATTTGCTGATATTCCTGCAACCTTTTCATTATTTACATCAATAGTAAAATAGTTGCTGATATATCAACAATTATATACAAATAATTGCAAAAGTTGCCGCAATAATTCATTTGCCTTTCATAGCATGTACTATTTGAATAATTGCTGATATATCAGTAGTTAATTACAAAATAATTGTAGATATTGCTACAATTATTCATTCGCCTTTCAACATATTAATGTATTATGTGAATAATTGCTGACATTTCAGCATTTTTTTCATGTAGAATTCTTCCGTGTATATTTACAATTTTTAGAGAAAAAAATATATATAGTAGTGCAAAAAAAAAAAAAAAAAAACATAAAAACACCTTGTTACAATAAAACAAGGACCCGCTTTACAATAGAACTTAGACAATGAGCCGCTTTGTAATAAGTGTGAAAATAAGGATGCGCTACAAATATTCACTATAATATATATATGTAGCTAGCTATACACAACATCTTAAGGTACTATCCATAGTACCCTCCTCATACGATCTCCGTCGTCACACCACGGAATTATGCACAACCTCCATCCTATGCCAACCCACAGACGGAAATCTATATTGTTACGCCATGTAAGCTCACGAAACCACCATTGCAATGTCACGTAAGCGTACGGATCCTCATATCCGAACTCCTTGGTCGAATCACGTCTTAACACGAGTAATACCCTAACGTCTACAATACATCACCCAGTTCGTGTATCTAGATCCTCACATGAACGTACTGCTTACTATAACTTGGGTCCCGTAATAGGGTCGCATCCAATGCACGGAACTCGGTTAGGAGCTTTCGATATCTGTAAGGGACAGCTTCGTTAGGCCTACAATACAAATATTCACATATGGTTTGTCTCTTTTCATGGTGGCTATGGCCCTACCCCTGGCCCCTCCCTCAACTAATGAAAGACTACATCAAGAGCTAATGACATGCCCCTTGTAACCAATCTAACATCCAATTTGGTATGTCCCTCAAGCAACATCCCGGTAGTGAAAGATCGCCGGTCTGTTGGTTCAGCTCTCAGCCTTTTCGCATTCCACTGGCTATCATGACAGGTATTCGACGATTACTACCCTTAAGTTGGTCTTGAGCACCTCCTCCAAGGGCGAGACAAACAGCCGAATCACTCAATGCAATGTACCGCAGCCTTCTGACTGCCACACCATGATGTAGTCAGGGTATGCTCTAGATGGTGCAAAGGACCTACCTCCGAGCGACGGCGTCTGTAACACCCCGTATTTTCTATGAATATTAAATTAACGAATATAAGAACACTTAATTTTTAGAAGAATAATTAAGTGAAACGGGTTACGCCATTGTGTTCGCCTCGAAATTCTACTTGAGATAGAGTCCGAGTTTGCGTGAATCGGACTACGTATTAAGAAGTTATGGAGGTTAGAATATTTCAAGTGTAAGCAGAAATTAAATTAAAAATAATAATTAAATAATCAATTCAGTTTGAAATTCAAAAATTCAGAAATCGACTGAGTGGGAAATCTCCCGCTTAGGGGTGTCGACCCACCTAGGGTGTGTCGACATGGGAGTCCCCCCCCCCGTAGGGGTCGACCCCTGCTGACTGTGCTGGACAATGACGATTTTCTGAGTCATAGGGCTACGTGGCGACTTCTGATTGGCCCGATGACACATTTTCTTGGACTGTATGGCTCTGATGACTCCTAGGTTGATCTAAGGCTCATATTAACCCTATACTCCTATATAAACACATCAAACCTTAACCCTAAACCTCACAATCCTATTATATGAAGCCGTCATGCTGTCCATCTCTTAGCTTGCCTAGCCTCCATCTTCTCCAAAATAGAAATCAAATTAGAAGAGCATCAAATCAAAGTAAAGGTTTTCTTCTTCAATCAAAAAAAGAAAGATTAGAATCACTACAACGTCAACTAATTCACTTTTCTAATCCTTTCACTGTAAGTACAGTTATTATTCAGATTTAAACACCTAATAGAAATCATGACTGTGATAATCGGATCTAGAACTATGCCTAATTCTGATCCATGTTTATCCTTTTGCCAAATCTGAATTACCTATGTTTATGATACTTTTTTGATTGGAACAATGGAACCTATCATGTTGTACACCAAATTGGTGATTCTCTTATGTTCAATTCTATCGAATCTTCATGCCTATGATGTAATTTGCTCAGTTTGGCCATATGTATTATTAATGTACAACATGCCTATTGGAAACATGATTCTTGGATTGGGCATACCATTGCATGCCTATTTTGGTTCTTATGTCAATTCTTGTGTTCCATCTCTATTCCCCTTCCTTATTTTTTTTATACTAGGCTCATTTGGAACCTAGAATGAGTCTTATTGTACGCACGATTGAAACGCGGGGAATTGGGTATTACTTAATTGAGTAATTTTGGGCATAACAAGTAAATGTGGCATAATTTGAATTGACTACGATTGTGGGTAAATGGCATATAAAAATCTAGATTTGGGCATGTATGGTAAATATTTAATTTGGCTAAAAGATGAATATGCCTAACACAAGGTTAGATTGAGTTGCGGTGTAAGACTATCCGGAACCACCCGGCACATCCAGCGACCACAACAACAGATCTAATGTGAGAGGTTAGCGCATTAAGCCCAAACCCGAGGTTAGAATGAGTTTGCGGTAGAAGTCTACCCAAAACCGCCTGGCACATCCAGCAACCGCAAACAACAGTTCTGATGTGAGAGGTTGAAGGCATTAATGAATGAATTAATGCTAATGAAATGAACATGCTAAGAATAGTAGGGTTAAGTTAACTTAGGCAACACTTAACCAATACAACATGTTAATTAAACAGATGGGTGGGGTTAGGTTACATGGAGAACACTTAACAATTATAACATGTTAATTAGAAACCCTAGTAACGGGGACCCATTTCAGCAGTAACCCACATAGATGTATCATGGTACCCTGAAGTAGGCAGAGTGGGGGCACGATTACTAAGCTGATTATAAGCGGTCAAAATAGTGGCGGGTGGTGCGTCGGTGTAGGTTCCGACGGAGTACGGGCGTGCACGTACTCCGGAGTGGAAAAAGCAGGCACTGGGCATCAGTGACACTGTGCATCTTGAATTGTGTTGGGTTGCCACCATAGGGATTGATACACCCCATGGTGGAACCAACACAGGTATCTTCAAACAAGCGGGGCTGAATGACACAAGTAATAAATGCATGCGAGTTGGAGCCAATTGATAAAGGGATCATTTTATTATGAACACATGATGCTAGTTGAAACATTTTTTAGTAGGTGCAGAGAAATGGAAATAAGTGCGATAGCATATTCATTTTATCTTGCCTTATGTTATCTTGTCACCATGGTATTATCCTATATTCAGTTTATTCATGTCATAATCCTTTTTCTTGTTTACATGCTGAAAAATCACTGGACTTACCAGACTTATGTCTGACCCGGTTTCTTTCGTATTCTTTTCTTCCGTTTTCCCCCCCCAGGTCCGCAGGGAGGGAATACTTCAGCTTAGTTCAGACCTTTTCCAGCTTGAAGAGAGCAGATGTATTGCTTGGATTCTCTTTTCTTGGGCTATGGCTACACTTTAATTGGGGATTTATGCCGCTTTACTACTGTTTTATGCTTCTTTATGTATTTTGAGTTTTTAATCAAGACAAAAGTTTTATTGTAATAACTTGGAAGTTGGGTTTTGAGACAATGGTTGTAAAGTTTTGACTAGACCATGTTGCTTATGAAATAATTCCAGTTTTTCTGCTCTTTATATGTCTGTCTTGTAAATTATCTGTATCTTTTACCTATAATGCTTCACTGAAGTTAATGCATTCCCTTTGTGAGTGACCTTAACGGAGGTGGGGTGTTTCAGCGTCATCCAATTATTCCTCAAAGGGACATCTCAGAGTACCCTACCATGTCTAGTAGAATCCCATGCTTCCCTCCAGTCCTGTAGAATAATCAATTGGACGTGCTCCTCTTGTGTCTCCAGATACCATGATGATTTACCCCGTTGGGTTCTTCCTCTCCATACGTACGGATTGACCCCAGCGCATCACGACATCGTGTTATTAGATCCTATGTTTAATCTTTTGATCATGCGCTTGACTTATATCATCGCATTGCTAATTGACTTGATTATTCACATATTTGCTTTTTATTCAAGCTGTTTGGTTCATTAGTTCACATTCGGCTGCTTACTTTCTTTAATCAGCACTATGCCGCCAAAGCGGACTTCCGCTTATTATTATGTTTATTAGACTTAATACTTCCAATTATAAATCTACTAATAATAAGCTTACTTTATTCTTTCTTATTTAATTATAACCTTGTCTTGCATTATTACCAGAACCGTTGTTATGGGTTTTCTTATTAACTCAGTTCCCTTAATTAAGGTTTATTAATAAGTTCTCTGTTCATCATTAGTTATAAGTTACGTTATAATTCCACTTGTCCCTAGGACAATCCTACCTATTATACTTTATTATCAATCATACAATTAATTATAATAGGTATAATCCTCGTCCGTCACATCTTCCTTAGGTTTCTTAGTATTAGCCAAACTTTTACTATTGCAACCTTTCTTTATTTACTGTCTTGTACATTCTTATTATTTTAGGAAAACATTTAGCACATTTCATGAGATTGCCTAGTATAAAGATATATTTCCATAATGTACATTGATTAAGATCCGTAGTTGCAAGTTATTTCTTTTATTTACATCGTGGACATATATATATATATATATATATATATATATATATATATATATATATTTGTTTGATTAGTGTGCAATACGGTAGAAGAAACTCTATTTCACACTAGTTCCTATTACCTTCCTTTTCTTGCATTTTTGTTCTCAATAATTTTATTGTAACAGTAACTATGGAAATGTATCCATTTTCCTACCCCAACTAACTCAGTCCACTACTAATTCCCTTTTTTCTGAGTTAGATATTAATTCATGTTTTTCATATACTTGTTCCAATTACTTTAAATTTTCATACAAGATAAGGCATAATAATTCTTTTTTCATTACTTCCACAATTCGTTATAATTTTTTTAAACATATCCAATTTAACATTGAATAACAATCTTAAGAATATATGCATAATTACTGTCAAATTCACAATTTCAGTATTACGGTAATTCTCAACCCAACCAAAAAGTTAATGGAATAGATTTGTACAACAACTACATTCTTAACCTACTTAGGGAATGGATTATACCACAATCACAAAAAATTCAATAATTCATTACATTAAGGATTTATGGAGATTTTAACCAATAAATATATTGTTACCAAAAAGTATAATTTGAATCCACTCACCTGAGTGCTTTCCAGCTCTTGAATCTGATTCAGATATGCTAGCTCGTGGTTTCCTAGTTGAATCTAATATTGAAATAAGCACGGATTTACAAATCTGATGCTAAAAGAATAAAAGAAATCCTAAAAATTAATATTCATAGAATTTACCTCACGTAGACAAGAAATCTGAACACCTATACCATAGATCTGTAATCTTTGTCTTCAAATCCTAAATCAGAATTCCTAAATATTCTTATTTCTGAAAGATTTGGAGAAGAAAGAAAATGGAAGAGCCTTGGCGTCATCTCAGAAAATATGAGTTGGAGGCTAGGACTTGCAAGTCTATTTATAGGTGCATAGATGTAGTGACCCGGATTTTCGGCGACTTTGGTTATCGACGTAAGCTCGACGTCGATAACCAAAACATCGAAAAATCCCGGTAATTAATGAAAGAAGATAGAGGGTGAGGATAGATAAGATAGAACTTATAGAATAGAAGAAGAAGAAGAAGAACATCATCATCAGAGTAAACACGAATCTCACAGCGGAACGAATAAAATATACATAACATATCTTTGAAATAACATCAGTATATGTATACAATAACACTTATCAGAGTACAACACTTACAACAACAGCGAAAATAATAATAGCTATAGAATCCTGAAGCCACCTGCTCCAAGCTCTCCAAGTGTATCTGTAAAATCCCGACTACTTGACTGCCCGTACAAATTTAGGCACCCAAGAGTTTAGGGAAAACAACAAAATAAACTCCGGGTCAGTCATGGGACTGGTATGAGTAAAACAATTTAATACTTGATTTAATAAAGGATATCTCACAAGACCACGCCGCATAACGGAACGGGTTTTTCCCTTATGAGAATCCAAACAACTTTTCAAAGCAATATCATTCTGATATTATAATAATGTCTAAGTACAAATAAATATCAATCTAGCAGAAACGCTTGCATCTCATGTTACTACATATATAGTATACAATCAAAATCGCAAGCACGTATTGGATTATTGGATTTCCAATTATGACAAGGTATGGAACCACCTTCCGATCAGTGTACTCTAGGAACGATACACTGGAGTTCAACAAGAACATCTTGTAACTCAGCCACACATGACCGACCACTCATTTCACTTGAGTGTATCGAATGTACATCACCAACGGTTGGGATCAGCAACCGTTCCCGTATATATATATATGGGACAGCATTGATAGATTAAAGAAACAAATGAATATTCACTAGATAGGTGATTATACACCCTACTTCGGTGCGACCGACTTAGCCATGTTGCCTGCCCGATTTCTGTCATTTACCGGATGTGAGGCTAGAAGCTACGCTTTATCATCACAATAGATTCACTTCGAATGCCACATTGTCAGATCCATTGAAAATCACTAATTGACGTCTACAACAATACATTACGTGTCAGCTAAAAGAAGTTTCCTTCTCCGCTTCCACTCTTGATACGGTTGAAGAAATCAATGTACGTGACCTTTCTGGAAATACTCTGTCAGACATCCTTCTTCATTTACTTAAAATGTCACATCGTCATACCCGCCAAATCACAAATTGACTTATCCAAAAATAACACGGGTATACAGCTAAGAGAAACGAATTCCTCCGCCACCAAACGTGAATACATTTGAACAGATCAACTTACGCGATCCATTGGATATACTCTGTCAGATCTTCGTCCATACAAGTTGTCCTGGGACTGGACAAACCGAAGGCACTATTCTGTAAACAGGATAGCCCTTGCATTCTACTCCGTCTTCAATTATCTTTGGCATATATGATTCGCGACACTTATGCCAATACATAGTGGTTCTTTGGATAATAATCCAACCGGTCTCTCCATATTAACAACGTTAAAATGGTCAAAACTTCGATAGTCTGTGATTTAACCATCAAAGAAAAACAAGTGTGCAAACAACGATATTATTCCCAGATGGAAATTATATCGAACAAACATCATTTAACATCAATCTCTTTAGTTCATTTATTTACTTCTCTCCTGTTTCCCTATATTCTAAATTCTTATTTTCTTTTATCAGAAAACATTTCTGATTCTCGTTTGGAAAACATTTCCAAAACTCCTTTACGATCAAACCTTACCATTTCTTAGTTAAGAAGGAAGTCACTCAAGTTGGGGTATAATTACCTCTCAGACCTTAACTGAACAACATTATAACTTCGAAATGGTCAAAGTTTATCTTTTAATCTTTAACAACTTCTTTACGCCTTTCTCGGATTCAATTTTACAAATCCACTTCTATATTTAAAACATTGGTTATAACGATAACGTTATAATCCCTACTTTCGAATTATCTAACTTTAATTACAACTTCTATTCTTATTAGTGAATAATTAACCTAACACTTATTTATTTATAAATAAATAAATCTCTATTTAAACGCTGGAAAGTATAAGTACTTTCCCGAATTCGATATAAACGAATTCGCCGATTTACTCTCTTCGAGAAATCTCTATTTGATTAACTCTTCTTCGAATACCCTATATTCGATTAACTCCTTCTCGAATAAACGATATTCGATAATCTCTCTTCGAATAACTAGTATTCGATAACTCTTCCTTTTCAAATATCTCATATTTGAAAATCTTACTTCGATTAAACTATAATCGATAACTCCCTTCGATGAAACTAACATCGATAACTTCTTTCGATGAAACTAACATCGATAACTCCTTTCGATGAAACTAACATCGATTTATTTAACTCGACGAACTTAACTCGACTAACTTAACTTGACTCGACTAACTCGACTCACTTGGTTCGACCAATTCGATTCGATTTACTAGGCTCGAATAACTTGACTAACTCTGTCTCAAATAACTATATTTGATTAACTCTAGTTCGTTTTAACTCTAATCGATTAACTCTAACTAATTAACTCCAACTGGTTAACTCTATTGATTAACTCTAACTGGTTAACTCTAACTGATTAACTCTAACTGATTAACTCTAACTGGTCAACTCTAACTGATTAACTCTAACTGATTAACGCTAACTGATTAACTCTAACTGATTAACTCTAACTGGTTAACTCTAACTGATTAACTCTAACTGGTTAACTCCATCTGATTAACTCTATTCAACTAACTCGACTCGGCCAACCCCTTTCGAATAACATATTCGATTAACTAACTTTCGAATACCATATTCGATTAACTAACTTCGAATACCAAATTCGATTAACTAACTTCGAATACCAAATTCGATTAACTAACTTCGAATACCAAATTCGATTAACTAACTTCGAATACCAAATTCGATTAACTCCTTTCTAATTACGTTTATCCATTTAAAAAGGATTTCCTTTTCAACAACGTTTATTCATTTATAAAGATTTACTTTTAGTAACGGTTCTTCACTTTACAAATGATCTCCTTTTTAATTCTAGTTGTAAATGGTTTTACAAATATTTCCCTTTTGATTTTTATTTGTAAGTGTTTTACAAATATTCTCTTTTTCTAATTCATTTGTAAGTGTTTTTACAAATATTCTCTTTTTCTAATTTATTCTTAAAAATATTCTATCTCCTTAAATTCCTGGAAAAATTTGCCATAACCTCCTTTGTATCGGGAGTATCGGGAAAATCCCCAAACCGCTACACAAGCCTTTCCATTCAAAAAGAAATGATTTGCAGTTATTTCCTTTTTGAATATCTCCTATTTATTTCTAAGTAAATAATCCCTATTTAATATTTTATTTATTTAAAAAATAAATAATCCATGTTATAGTATCTTATCTATTTATTCTAAATAAATAATTCACTTTATAAATATTCCATTTATAAAGATTTTCCTTAATTTATGATTCCACTCAAACGTATTTTCTATTTATAAATATTTCATTTATAAATATTTCTATTTATAAATATTCTATTTATAAATATTGTCTTTTATAAAACCCTCTTGATTTTATAAATATTCTCTTTTCAATATTCCGGTATGTCATGGTATTCAATCATATCCAATCACGCTGTTCAATATCGTCCATACCCACACAATCAACAACAGGTTATAATTCACATCATATATCAAAATATATGAAAAACAATAAAATAACTGTTGAGGAATCCAATCGGATTCCTCCAACCTGTTTCCCTGCATCCACAGATGTTACACAACATGATTGTCATCACTTTCAGTTCAATATGAATTATTCTGATAATCAGAATCAATATATAACTATATAACTGTTTATATTATATATATATATATATTTCATTAACTGACTAGCAGTTCAATCAAACAGTCAACACACAATCAAATAGACAATTTCTAACAGTTCTAAAGATACAACATGAAATTATAAACTGTTCAGAGTTGGTGAGATTTACTCACATTGGACTATCATCGTTAATAACGATAATTGTCGTTGATTCAGATCGGACAATTTATTTTGCGATAAATTGTAACGAACTCCAATGGACTTCCAGTCAGTTCCTTGGTGTAGTCACCGTCCATACGATCCTAACGCAACTTGTTTCATCCAATTCTGATTACGCATGACCAAGTTATCACATTTTAAAGTTGATACACTTTTTAATTAGAAATAACTTAAATATATGATGGGCCTTACACTTAAAATAAAGCCCATACCCCTTTCCTTTTTGAACCCGCTCCCTGTAGTCATTCTTTCCCAATCCCCTTTCAATACTCATGGCCGAATGAAATCCCATGTCCTTCTACACCGTTGACCATCCTTTTGGCTCCCCACACACCACCGTTCCTCTTGAAACCGCCACCATCTCCTTTCTCTTCACCTCCTCTACAACCTCCTCCCAGAAAGGTCGAGCTCGCAATCACCAATGACAGACCGACGTCGCACGTTTTGCTCCCAGGTCCGACACCATTTTACCCTAATATTCACCAAAAATTCACAGATGATGTTATTCTCTATCGTAAGTTCGAATACGAACTCGAATTCGAGTATTACCAACTAAATGCTGAGATTTGTTTAACCCTAGCTTGCGGTTCAAAAATCTGGGTGCTCCAAACAGACGTCGAACAAGTGGAAACTGCTTTGAAAAGGAAGAGGAACTCCACTCGAATCCAACCATACTTGTTTGACTATTTGTTTGGTTTTATTTGAATTAATAGGATTTTGTGAGGATCGAATTGGTTTACTGAGAAAAAGGAAAACCAGCGGCGCATTTCTTGTTGACCACAGAAAAATGAAATTAGGTCTTAAGGATTTTAAGGGGGGGTATATATAGGAAAATAAAATATCTAGATATTTTTTTTATAATATTTTAATATTTTTATTTTGCCAATTACAAATCTGCATTTGTCTTCTAAAAATTTGTGTGCTCACATATGATACCTAAAAAATCACCAAACTGGACGTACACCTTCAGCTCGACATTACGGTCCCAACGAAACTGATTTCGTCGAATTCCGACTTCATATGCTCACACAGCGTATTTTTAACTGTTGAAATACTGACTATTTTACACTCTAAAAATCCGTACGGCCACATAGTGACTCTAAAAATCACGAAACTTGGTATCTAACAACTATTTGACATTGCGGATCCAACAAAACTGGTTTCGTCGAATTCCGACTTCGTTTGCAAAGCTGGCTATTTTTATACCCTTGAATAATCCATTTAAATATATAAATATATTTAAATAAATTAAATTAAATATAAATAAATATATATTATCGTATATATTCACAGTGGAATACCATACAGCTCCAGAATTCTTATATTCTCGATATCCCAAGTTCTGGTTGGATCGATATTCAATTTACATAAAAAAATCATTTTCTAACGTATATAAAGCGTTACGAATTATAAAGGAATTCCACAGCGACTTTTCTGAAATTTGATTTGGACGTAAATCAAAATCTACACGACGAAATCTCGATTTTTCACTTCCACTAGAAAGATATACTCCACCAGCTCCACACATTTCTTGTTTCACAGAAATCCGCTTTAAAATGAACCCTGTATACTCAGTTGAAGTTCAAATCGCCAAATAGCGAACTGCAGCGCCATTTCGAGCTCGTTTATAATTATATTATAAATTATACGTTCAACTGTCGTCGATTCAATATATTCGTTATTCAAATTCAATTCCAAACTGAATTTTACCTTATATATAACCCAATTCACACTGTATTGTGAATTCAGCTATTTTTGACTATTTCGACATTATAATATATTTTATTATATTATAATTATTAATTAAATATTCAATATTATTTAATTCACGTTCTCGATATCGATAAATCGATATTTAATAATTAAATAAATAAATTATTCAACAGCTAAAAATGCGGGTCACTACAATCTTCCCCCCTTAAAAAAATTTCGTCCTCGAAATTGCTAAGCTAGGGGACGACCCTATCTACTGGGTAAAAATTTATCTGTTTACCTCTCATCTCCGGTTTCAACTGAACCAATTAATATCGACTAAAATATTAATTTATTCTGACTAACTAAATTTTCAAAAATTCTGAAAATTTTCTAACACCTTAACTTTTCGAAAATTTTTGCCAGCACCTCCTTTGTACTGGTCAATATCTCAAACTCCAACTCGCCTCTCTGGGCCTTCTTTAACCCAAAAGAAAATCAAACAGCCAAGCGGCTTGCCAATTCGGCTCATAAATCTCATATCCATATATAATATAAACTAGTACCTTTTTGTCGGGAATATCAACTCTATCACTTCCATATGCTATCAACTCAGCATATACCAGTGTTATCTCAATCAAATCCCAATCAGTTCATATCCTCAAATCCAAATCGAATTTCATTCGAACCCGAATATCGAATTTCAAATTCTTAACTCATCAACCCAATTCCATAACAGATTATTCTCTAATCCAATTCAATTCTATTTAACTCAGTTCAAGTTAATATTTCAATTTATTTCTACTATCTTATTCTATTTAACTTCATAAGCTAAAATTAAATTCCGAAACTTAATTTCCTGGGTCTATTTCAAATCAATTTGAAATTACAATGCCAATTCAAAACCTTTGAATTTCTAAACAATTTGTTTTCTCAAAACAATTCAAAAACAAAACCTTTGGTAGTAGTCCGTCACTTAGAACTCGAAAATGAACACTGATGATGTCGCGATTCATCATCAGAATCTATTTTCCAGCTATCGAAGTGAGTTCAATACTATATCACCTTCAGTTTGAAAAACGTTTTCAAAATCTCCCTGGAACTTAAAATTTCCTTTTTTTTAATTCCAATCTGATTTAAATTCAGATTTTTCTTCATTCTATTTCATATACTTTACTTATATGAATTCTGATTAGTCATTTATAATCATTTTACCTTTTTATAATCTTACTCGATTATAATAACAACCAACACAACCAATTATACTATGTTAATTTCAAAACATACCATGTCGGTTCATTGTGTTCAAGTGTTTATAAAACTCCTACCGATACAGTGGATCAAACTGATCGACCAGAATTTATAATCCACTCAACCAATAAATCTACACAATATAAAACCATTTTTATATCAAATACAAATACGCACTCGTATATATACACTCAAACTCAATCTAGGGTATTACTAACCCTATCTCTACCGAGTCACGCCACAGAGCCAAGTAATTCTTAACTTAAGCTCTGATACCAACTGTAGTGACCCGGATTTTCGGCGACTTTGGTTATCGACGTAAGCTCGACGTCGATAACCAAAACATCGAAAAATCCCGGTAATTAATGAAAGAAGATAGAGGGTGAGGATAGATAAGATGGAACTTATAGAATAGAAGAAGAAGAAGAACATCATCATCAGAGTAAACACGAATCTCACAGCGGAACGAATAAAATATACATAACATATCTTTGAAATAACATCAGTATATGTATACAATAACACTTATCAGAGTACAACACTTACAACAACAGCGGAAATAATAATAGCTATAGAATCCTGAAGCCTCCTGCTCCAAGCTCTCCAAGTGTATCTGTAAAATCCCGACTACTTGACTGCCCGTACAAATTTAGGCACCCAAGAGTTTAGGGAAAACAACAAAATAAACTCCAGGTCAGTCATGGGACTGGTATGAGTAAAACAATTTAATACTTGATTTAATAAAGGATATCTCACAAGACCACGCCGCATAACGGAACGGGTTTTTCCCTTATGAGAATCCAAACAACTTTTCAAAGCAATATCATTCTGATATTATAATAATGTCTAAGTACAAATAAATATCAATCTAGCAGAAACGCTTGCATCTCACGTTACTACATATATAGTATACAATCAAAATCGCAAGCACGTATTGGATTATTGGATTTCCAATTATGACAAGGTATGGAACCACCTTTCGATCAGTGTACTCTAGGAACGATACACTGGAGTTCAACAAGAACATCTTGTAACTCAGCCACACATGACCGACCACTCATTTCGCTTGAGTGTATCGAATGTACATCACCAACGGTTGGAATCAGCAACCGTTCCCGTATATATATATGGGACAGCATTGATAGATTTAAGAAACAAATGAATATTCACTAGATAGGTGATTATACACCCTACTTCGGTGCGACCGACTTAGCCATGTTGCCTGCCCGATTTCTGTCATTTACCGGATGTGAGGCTAGAAGCTACGCTTTATCATCACAATAGATTCACTTCGAATGCCACATTGTCAGATCCATCGAAAATCACTAATTGACGTCTACAACAATACATTACGTGTCAGCTAAAAGAAGTTTCCTTCTCCGCTTCCACTCTTGATACGGTTGAAGAAATCAATGTACGTGACCTTTCTGGAAATACTCTGTCAGACATCCATCTTCATTTACTTAAAATGTCACATCGTCATACCCGCCAAATCACAAATTGACTTATCCAAAAATAACACGGGTATACAGCTAAGAGAAACGAATTCCTCCGCCACCAAATGTGAATACATTTGAACAGATCAACTTACGCGATCCATTGGATATACTCAGTCAGACCTTCGTCCATACAAGTTGTCCTGGGACTGGACAAACCGAAGGCACTATTCTGTAAACAGGATAGCCCTTGCATTCTACTCCGTCTTCAATTATCTTTGGCATATATGATTCGCGACGCTTATGCCAATACAGAGTGGTTCTTTGGATAATAATCCAACCGGTCTCTCCATATTAACAACGTTAAAATGGTCAAAACTTCGATAGTCTGTGATTTAACCATCAAAGAAAAACAAGTGTGCAAACAACGATATTATTCCCAGATGGAAATTATATCGAACAAACATCATTTAACATCAATCTCTTTAGTTCATTTATTTACTTCTCTCCTGTTTCCCTATATTCTAAATTCTTATTTTCTTTTATCAGAAAACATTTCTGATTCTCGTTTGGAAAACATTTCCAAAACTCCTTTACGATCAAACCTTACCATTTCTTAGTTAAGAAGGAAGTCACTCAAGTTGGGGTATAATTACCTCTCAGACCTTAACTGAACAACGTTATAACTTCGAAATGGTCAAAGTTTATCTTTTAATCTTTAACAACTTCTTTACGCCTTTCTCGGATTCAATTTTACAAATCCACTTCTATATTTAAAACATTGGTTATAACGATAATGTTATAATCCCTACTTTCGAATTATCTAACTTTAATTACAACTTCTATTCTTATTAGTGAATAATTAACCTAACACTTATTTATTTATAAATAAATAAATCTCTATTTAAACACTGGAAAGTATAAGTACTTTCCCGAATTCGATATAAACGAATTCGCCGATTTACTCTCTTCGAGAAATCTCTATTTGATTAACTCTTCTTCGAATACCCTATATTCGATTAACTCCTTCTCGAATAAACGATATTCGATAATCTCTCTTCGAATAACTAGTATTCGATAACTCTTCCTTTTCAAATATCTCATATTTGAAAATCTTACTTCGATTAAACTATAATCGATAACTCCCTTCGATGAAACTAACATCGATAACTTCTTTCGATGAAACTAACATCGATAACTCCTTTCGATGAAACTAACATCGATTTATTTAACTCGACGAACTTAACTCGACTAACTTAACTTGACTCGACTAACTCGACTCACTTGGTTCGACCAATTCGATTCGATTTAATAGGCTCGACTAACTTGACTAACTCTGTCTCAAATAACTATATTTGATTAACTCTAGTTCGTTTTAACTCTAATCGATTAACTCTAACTAATTAACTCCAATTGGTTAACTCTATTGATTAACTCTAACTGGTTAACTCTAACTGATTAACTCTAACTGATTAACTCTAACTGGTTAACTCTAACTGATTAACTCTAACTGATTAACGCTAACTGATTAACTCTAACTGATTAACTCTAACTGGTTAACTCTAACTGATTAACTCTAACTGGTTAACTCTATCTGATTAACTCTATTCAACTAACTCGACTCGGCCAACCCCTTTCGAATAACATATTCAATTAACTAACTTTCGAATACCATATTCGATTAACTAACTTCGAATACCAAATTCGATTAACTAACTTCGAATACCAAATTCGATTAACTAACTTCGAATACCAAATTCGATTAACTAACTTCGAATACCAAATTCGATTAACTAACTTCGAATACCAAATTCGATTAACTCCTTTCTAATTACGTTTATCCATTTAAAAAGGATTTCCTTTTCAACAACGTTTATTCATTTATAAAGATTTACTTTTAGTAACGGTTCTTCACTTTACAAATGATCTCCTTTTTAATTCTATTTGTAAATGGTTTTACAAATATTTCCCTTTTGATTTTTATTTGTAAGTGTTTTACAAATATTCTCTTTTTCTAATTCATTTGTAAGTGTTTTTACAAATATTCTCTTTTTCTAATTTATTCTTAAAAATATTCTATCTCCTTAAATTCCTGGAAAAATTTGCCATAACCTCCTTTGTATCGGGAGTATCGGGAAAATCCCCAAACCGCTACACAAGCCTTTCCATTCAAAAAGAAATGATTTGCAGTTATTTCCTTTTTGAATATCTCCTATTTATTTCTAAGTAAATAATCCCTATTTAATATTTTATTTATTTAACAAATAAATAATCCATGTTATAGTATCTTATCTATTTATTCTAAATAAATAATTCACTTTATAAATATTCCATTTATAAAGATTTCCCTTAATTTATGATTCCACTTAAACGTATTTTCTATTTATAAATATTTCATTTATAAATATTTCTATTTATAAATATTCTATTTATATATATTGTCTTTTATAAAACCCTCTTGATTTTATAAATATTCTCTTTTCAATATTCCGATATGTCATGGTATTCAATCATATCCAATCACGCTGTTCAATATCGTCCATACCCACACAATCAACAACAGGTTATAATTCACATCATATATCAAAATATATGAAAAACAATAAAATAACTGTTGAGGAATCCAGTCGGATTCCTCCAACCTGTTTGCCTGCATCCACAGATGTTACACAACATGATTGTCATCACTTTCAGTTCAATATGAATTATTCTGATAATCAGAATCAATATATAACTATATAACCGTTTATATTATATATATATATATATAATTCATTAACTGACTAGCAGTCCAATCAAACAGTCAACACACAATCAAACAGACAATTTCTAACAGTTCTAAAGATACAACATGAAATTATAAACTGTTCAGAGTTGGTGAGATTTGCTCACATTGGACTATCATCGTTAATAAAGATAATTGTCGTTGATTCAGATCGGACAATTTATTTTGCGATAAATTGTAACGAATTCCAATGGACTTCCAGTCAGTTCCATGGTGTAGTCACCGTCCATACGATCCCAACGCAACTTGTTTCATCCAATTCTGATTACGCATGACCAAGTTATCACATTTTAAAGTTGATACACTTTTTAATTAGAAATAACTTAAATATATGATGGGCCTTACACTTAAAATAAAGCCCATACCCCTTTCCTTTTTGAACCCGCTCTCTGTAGTCATTCTTTCCCAATCCCCTTTCAATACTCATGGCCGAATGAAATCCCATGTCCTTCCACACCGTTGACCGTCCTTTTGGCTCCCCACACACCACCGTTCCTCTTGAAACCGCCACCATCTCCTTTCTCTTCACTCCTCTACAACCTCCTACCAGAAAGGCCGAGCTCGCAATCACCAATGACAGACCGACGTCGCACGTTTTGCTCCCAGGTCCGACACCATTTTACCCCAATATTCACCAAAAATTCACAGATGATGTTATTCTCTATCGTAAGTTCGAATACGAACTCGAATTCGAGTATTACCAACTAAATGCTGAGATTTGTTTAACCCTAGCTTGCGGTTCAAAAATCTGGGTGCTCCAAACAGACGTCGAACAAGTGGAAACTGCTTTGAAAAGGAAGAGGAACTCCACTCGAATCCAACCATACTTGTTTGACTATTTGTTTGGTTTTATTTGAATTAATAGGATTTTGTGAGGATCGAATTGGTTTACTGAGAAAAAGGAAAACCAGCGGCGCATTTCTTGTTGACCACAGAAAAATGAAATTAGGTCTTAAGGATTTTAAGGGGGGGTATATATAGGAAAATAAAATATCTAGATTTTTTTTTATAATATTTTAATATTTTTATTTTGCCAATTACAAATCTGCATTTGTCTTCTAAAAATTTGTGTGCTCACATATGATACCTAAAAAATACCAAACTGGACGTACACCTTCAGCTCGACATTACGGTCCCAACGAAACTGATTTCGTCGAATTCCGACTCCGTATGCTCACACAGCGTATTTTTAACTGTTGAAATACTGACTATTTTACACTCTAAAAATCCGTACGGCCACACAGTGACTCTAAAATCCACGAAACTTGGAATCTAACAACTATTTGACATTACGGATCCAACAAAACTGGTTTCGTCGAATTCCGACTTCGTTTGCAAAACTGGCTATTTTTATACCCTTGAATAATCCATTTAAATATATAAATATATTTAAATAAATTAAATTAAATATAAATAAATATATATTATCGTATATATTCACAGTGGAATACCATACAGCTCCAGAATTCTTATATTCTCGATATCCCAAGTTCTGGTTGGATCGATATTCAATTTACATAAAAAAATCATTTTCTAACGTATATAAAGCGTTACGAATTATAAAGGAATTCCACAGCGACTTTTCTGAAATTTGATTTGGACGTAAATCAAAATCTACACGACGAAATCTCGATTTTTCTCTTCCACTAGAAAGATATACTCCACCAGCTCCACACGTTTCTTGTTTCACAGAAATCCGCTTTAAAACGAACCCTGTATACTCAGTTGAAGTTCAAATCGCCAAATAGCGAACTGCAGCGCCATTTCGAGCTCGTTTATAATTATATTATAAATTATACGTTCAACTGTCGTCGATTCAATATATTCGTTATTCAAATTCAATTCCAAACTGAATTTTACCTTATATATAACCCAATTTACACTGTATTGTGAATTCAGCTATTTTTGACTATTTCGACATTATAATATATTTTATTATATTATAATTATTAATTAAATATTCAATATTATTTAATTCACGTTCTCGATATCGATAAATCGATATTTAATAATTAAATAAATAAATTATTCAACAGCTAAAAATGCGGGTCACTACAATAGAAGATCCTGGTTCATTGGATTAAATATAATATAATCCGAGCCGTACAAGTTGAGAAAATATATGCTAGTTGACTCAGAGAAGGGTCGACCTGGACCCCTGGTGGGTCGACTCGGCTCTAGGGTGTGTCGACCTCTAGTCGACCCACATATGGTTTGGGTCGACCTATGACATGGACCACTAACGTTAATTTTGCTGAAATTTAATTTTGTTTAACGTTGCTTATAACATTTCTTTTGTTGCCAAATATTGCTATGTAAATTATTTTCTTCCATTTATAATGTATATCAACATTTTAATTTCAGATGTATGTGCATATATACACATATAATTCTTCAAATCTTTGTTCGTTAATAACTTCCCCATAAAGGGCTCCGTTTGGGACAAGTCATACATGAAAACAATTCAGAAAATTGCCACGAACACAATGGCGTATGTTTCGGGGCCAAATTCAGAAAATTGCCACGAACACAATTGCCACGAAAACAATGCACACATCCTACATATACCGGCAATTTTTGTATGATTGAAAATCGAAAATACTTTTTCACTCGGTTTTTCCCATACTTTTACAAGGTGACAGCGTAGTTCACCCAATTTTTGCATCTAAATGCTACCAACCAACTTTAAATTTGCGAATTTCTGAAAAGTCAACTTTTCTGAATTTCCGCTTCTTACAATTTTTTTGAGGATAAATTTAGTTTTTGTTACTTTCATGTAAATTTTGTTTTTCTCTTTCATTCGTTATTTAATAGTATCTATTGTGGTTTATCATGAACTTCATAGAGAAAAGTCCCATAAAATTACCAAAATAAAATAAAATACTACCACAACTGAAAGATAACTGCCAAGTACAGGTTCTTACTATAATTGCCAATTTAACAAAAGATAACTGAGTTCTAAAATAAAAGAAAGAGTCCTACATGAAGCAACAATGATAACAATTCACTCTTAGAAAGGAGGTTTGGGTCCCTGCCCAAAGATATCCCGAAGAAAGGAATCCAATCCACCTAGGCATTCCTCCTAATGCTTAGTGACGTCTCTTACTTCCAACTGCATTTGCTTGAATCATTATTGGGCTACAAATATCTCATGTAGCGACTACTATTGTGCCTGGGAAAATTCAAGTTGCGTGCAAGCCATATCTTGTTGTCCATGCAAGATCTCATGGTGCTCCCTGGCTAATTGATCCTATCTCTCAGATATGGACCTGATTTCTCTCCTCAAATTCCATAGCTCCTCGTTTGGCCATGGACCTCACTGCGATGACTATGAGGACCCAATGCCTCCCTAGTATGGCACTACACCCTAATAACCCTAGTCCGCTAGAGGGTCAAAATACTGATAGGGCTCATCCATGCCTTGCCCCTCATCCTATATAAACTCATCTCCAAATCTAGCCTCTGGCTAATATCCGGGTGGATATATTTGTTGATCCTCTTGGTCCTTCTGACTTCATCATCATCATCGTCATAATCTCTCTCATGCTCATCCTCATGCTGCAAGGGCTGGGCCTCCTGTAACTGGGTTAATCAATGTGCATCCTAGTAATAGCGGATGCATTTATCAGAGGGTAGGTCTTCTCAATAAAACTCTCATTCCCGAATAGAACGTGGAACTTTCCAAACACAACTGACCATAAATGTCCAAAAGGGATTGTAGACTGTCTTGAGTCTGTAGTGGCCGCAAAATATGCCATAATCTCCATCGTCCAATTAATATGAAGCCTAAAAAAAACATAAGTGGCACGCCTAACAGTGCTAGTAATCCTGTCATAACTACCAGTCCAGACAACCAAGTTATATTACAATATGCGTATAACTATCCTATCTAACGGCCGCAGACACAACACTAGAAAGGCCGATTAATCATGCTTATAACCATGAGCAAGCACAATAGTCACGGTTATAACCGTTGAGCCAACAGGCGTTGGTGATTTTTATCATGCATGTTATCACGGTTATAACCGTGACAAATACTAACGGAAATTCTCACGGTTATAGGCGTGACTATATTTTCTCTTCTAACGGTTATAAGTGTGATAATATTTATCTTACTAATGGTAATAAGCGTGGTAATATTTATGTTTCTAACGGTTTTAAATGTGGTGAATGTCAGAATCATAACGGTTATAAGTGCGATGTTAAGATTTTTCCAATGGTTATAAGTGTTATATTATCCAAGATTCCAATGGCTACTGTCATATTTAACACAATAATAACCGTGAGAAACTACATATAGTATGTTGTATACAAAATACATCTATATTTCATATTAAATATACAAAAATATATATTAAGTAGTAGTGTTGGCTACATACATAGTAATAGCATTAGAACAACAAATAGCATATAGAGCATACTAAATTCGGTACTTGTTTAAAATATCGAGAGTTATACACTGTCATTAACAACATAAAAAGTTTTAAAACAAGATTCAATGTATTTCTTCTAAATTCAGCCTTAACATACATATCATCTACTCATCTACCAAATTAACTTCGATCCTACTACTAGTCTAGAAAGTTTCAACCTGTTACACAGCTTTAATTGTACCTATAGAAAACATTAGAAATCAACAATAATTCATATGTTATTAAATGTTACTACATTAGAAACTGAGCTAGTCTTAACATACATTTCAATAATTAACTAACTAAATCATGTTGTAAATATGTCAGACTCAGTTTTATTGAACTGAGCCAGACTCAACTTTATCAAACCGAAGCAGACTCGGTTTTACACTGAAGAACCTGAAGTGCTTCAGTTGAGTGCTTTAGTTTTTACATTGAAGCAGACTTCATATTTCACATTAAACATTGAGACTCACAAACTGAAATGCTTTAGTTTTTACACTGAAGAACCCGAAAGTGCTCCAGTTTTTACACTGAAGCAAGCTTTAGATTTTACACTAAAGCACTGAGAGCCATTACTGAATGCGAGAATTATTAACTAGAGGTAACAAATGCATGAAATGGGTTATAAATATATCTACTTCATCCACATAAACTATGTCCATATTATTCTATCCGGTCTAATACATATAATTGGGAACGTTGAAAGTATGCTTATGTTCGGTGTTCATATGCAAGCCATTCGCAGAAAGATTCAAAAAAAAAATGAATTATTAATTAATCAACGATAAAATGGTATGTCTATCGTTTTTACAGAAACCATGAAAAGGTCCCAAAATATCTTATTTGAATTAATAATCTGTGACACCCCACGTCCGTTGATGTCACTCTTTAAGAGAATGCATTAAGTTTTGTGAAGCATTATAGGTAAACAGAAATAGAAACATTGCAAGACAGATATAAAATAACAGCGGAATTTAAAACTTTATTGAGCAGAAAACATCGCGGTTCAAAACATAGTTACAACATGAGTCTGAAACACATAAAACCCAGTACATCAACTTAAAACTTTTTTCCTGTAATAAAATCATCATAGTACAATAAATAAAGAAGCATAATCCCTAAAATATAGCCATAGTACAGAAGATATGAAATCAAGCGGTACATCTAAGCAGCTCCAAGCAGAAGGAAAGAAGATTCCTGATCAAGCTTGAGTATTCCCACCCTGAGAACTGGGGGAAGGAACAGAAGATAAAGAAGAGGAAACAAAATGGATCAGACATAAAGTCTGGCGAGTCCAGTTACTTTTAGCATATAAATAAATAAAAGCATCATGACAGGTATATAAGTTGGAGAGAGATAACAACATATAAGGCAGGTATGACAAGGTAAACATGATAATAGAACATGCATTACGCTTCTCTAATACTTTTCTCTGCACCAATACTAGCATCATATGAACAAGATGATCCCCAACAAATACAAGATGGTAGACTTATGCGTACTACTAGTGAGAGGTTTTACCCCATACAATAACAGGCAGCCCAACTGAACTTACCGGTGTTACCCCTAAGGATAATAACAGGCTCCTACCCAAGAGAGACTAGATGTACCCTAATTATTACCCCCAATCGATCAGTTCCCTAACTCCATGGATACCTTGTGCTAGCCACACATTAGGATGTATCACTTCCTAAAGTGGCAACCCTTTGTTTTCAGGATGTGCACAACCATATCTACTGATGCCACATCGTCTTATTTTCCCGAGCAGGCGGACCCATGCACGCGCATGAGCCCGATGGAACGCGCCGTCAAGCACCTTTCCCTAAGTGACCTCTTATAATCAGCTTAGTAAGCGTGCCCTGACTCCGACCTAGTTCAGAGTACTCATCTGATACCTATATATGGGTTACTGACTGAAGTGGATCCCTCACACCAGATGATACAAGCTTCCCCTAGGCTTGCATCCCCACAACTAGGATTTCAACAGGTTATGCCTACTAGTGTAACAGATTTCATAACCCCACAGGTTAATCTTGTGGGCCTATATATACAAATATTACCCACCGCCCCAAGATTTACTTAACCCTCCCACTGATTCAAGCAAGTTTACTTAACCCCTACTTAAGTTAACATGTTTATGTAATCCCTATGGATTCAAACAGGTTAAGTATTACAAGTTCATTACCATACATTCATTTATGGTTATAATGCGCTAGACCTCCCATATTAAGTCTACCATTTGTGGATGTTGGATATGCCGGTTGTGTCCTGGCAGACTTCTTCCACAAGTCGGACTTAACCTCATGTCTTAGCACCGTCATGTGTTTATGCACTTAGAGTTCTCACATTAGAATTACCACTTGCCGATGCTGGATATGTCGGACAGTTCCGGGCAGGCTTCTACCACAAATGTAATCTAACCTCGTGTCTAAGCGTCGTTGCAGTTTCTAATTACTGTAAATCTACGCATTTTCAATATTAACCAATTACCATGTTCATTATGCCCCAATTCCCCGTCCGTTTTACAAATACAAGTTATGCCCTAAATTTAGATTAGGATCTAGATTATGCCCCCAAATTCTAAGTTTTGGCTCAAGGTACAAATTATGACCAAAATTCCCAATCATGTTTTACAACAAGAATTATGCCCCAAATTAATTATTCCCATTCGTTCCTAATTTCGCGCGTTAGTGTATTTCAGCGATAGCCCTAGGCTCGAAGGTAGCTTGGCTATAAAAACAAAAAGGGAAAAAGGGTAAGAAGAGAACAAGAATAGGCATAGCAAATAAATCTGGAATATGATGATAAAATTGGTCATACTAACAGAATAGGTATAGTGACATGATTAGGTAAATAACATAATAGACATAAGGTGAAATGGTGAATGAAATAGGGATATCATAAACATGCATGATGAGATCAAAACAGTGAATTAGATATACAAATAATGATAGATCTGATATGATCCAAATAGTCACAGGCTTAGATCCAATTCATAGGCATGTCAGGATAAGTGTTTACATCTAAAAATAACATAGACTCACAGAGAATGGATCTAAGAAAACTGAAAAAGCATATTGACGTTGAATCAACAATCTTTTAATACGTATGAATCATCGTTGCTGAAGAAAAGGCTAATTTAATCTGAATTGGAGTAGCACCTCATTGTCGCCATTGAATTATATGAATAAAACAATGGATATATGGTCCTATTTATAGCCTAGAGTCCACGAATTTGGTCAGAAAACAAGTCTACATATGCAAAACGGAATCTGCCAAGGATCTGGGGGGTGTCAACCTAAGTGTCAACATCCCTGTGATGGTGACGACCTATGGGTCAACACCCTTAGGGTGGGTCGACCCCCAATGGGTCTGATTCCCGTGTTGGCTCATGCCTTCGAATTTTGATTTATTTTGAATGGTTTTGACTTGGTTATGTATATACACAAATATATTATGCGTATACAAACTTCAAACCTTAATATCTTCTTAATACGATGTTCGTTTTATGCAAACTCAGAGTCTATCTTAAGAAAATTTCCGAGACTAACACAATGGTGCAGCCCGTTTTACTTAATTCCCAATATTTAATTATCTCTTAGTTTATCATCTTAATGTGTTAAAATTGCGAGGTGTTACATTCTCCCCTACTCAAAGGATTTCGTCCCAGAAATCTCCAAGTTAAGAAGAATGTATATCCTAACATCAATCATCCATCTACTCATCCACCAATCACAGACATCCATTATCCTTAAAAGATTTCTAAAGCTTATATGAACATATGCAAAGGTGTGTGTATATGTCCTTATACTAATGCGAAAGATCAGACGGTCTACTGGTTCGGTCGACCTCCTTAATGCAATGTATGTTAGTGCCATGAATCCAACATGTATGCAAATAACCCTATTATAACATGTAAGTTTTATATGCGTGCACAGTCATTCATCCAAATGTAACATCCATACGATGATACATCCACTTTCATCCATTAAAAGAAGAAAAATGCACACACATCCATATGCGGTATGAGAGTGATTGAGTCGATATAGTCCCTAATGTATGTGTATATGCGTCCACGAGCAACTACTAGCAAATACTTGCATCCACTTGCATCCATCAAACATTACATGTCTCAAAAACATGTTTACATCCATGGGATTCCTACCTATAGGTCGAAGATTCGATCGATAGGATATACTTTAAATGATAGAAACAAGCATGAATAAAAGCTTTGGAAAGGAAGTTAAGAACATACCCTTGAAAAGAAAAGTGTACCCACGAATCTTGTCTTCAGTCTCCCAGGTTGCATCCTCTTGGTTATCTCCCCACTGTACTTTCATCAACTTGAATTCTCTGTTGCGTAGCTTCTTAACTTCTGATCCAAGAATACGGGTAGGAACTCTTCTAACTGTCGCCTCCCGTCCCACCTCTACTTCCTCAAGCATACTCGACTCAACTACTTCTGCGGTATCGTGCAAGCACTTCCGTAAATGAGAAACGTGGAAAACATCATGAATGTCGGACAGTCTCTCTGGTAGCTTTACTCTATAGGCCAATTGGCTAATCCTTTGTGTTATGGGAAATGGTCCTACAAAATCTTGGTGCCAATTTCCCTGTAGATCCAAAATGAACCACATTCCTCAAAGGTGATACCTTAATGAAAACCATGTCTCCCACCTCAAACTCAATGTCAATCCTTCTCTTATCTGCGTAGGACTTCTGCCTGTCCTGACCTATATTCATGTGCCTGCACATAAGATCAATCTTTTCTAAAGTTTTTCTAACCATATCCGGTCTAAGTAGAAGTCTTTCTGTAGATTCCCACCAACAAGTCGGTGATCTACAGGGTCGTCCATATAATGCTTCGAAAGGTTCCATGCAAATACTAGTTTGATAATTGTTGTTGTAGGTGAACTCTACTAAAGGAAGATATTCTTCCCAAGTCCCTCCGAAGTCTAGGATACTCGGTCTTAAAAGATCTTCAAGAACTCTATTCACCCTTTTCGTCTGTCCGTCGGTCTGAGGGTGATAAGCGGTTCTTAAACACAACTATGTACCTAATGCTTATTGCAAGCTCCTCCCAAATTCACTGATGAAAATCGGGTCATGATTACTTACGATACTGGAAGGTACTCCATGAAGACGGGCTATCTACGAACGTAAACTGTTGCCAACCATGCTGCCATCCTCTTACTCTTAACATGAATGAAATGAGCGCTCTTAGTAAGTATCCAGTATAACCCAAATACTGGTGTTACCTTTCCTCGATCTAGGCAAACCATCAATGAAATCCATCGAGATGCTCTCCCACTTCCATTGTGGGACCTCCAAAGGATGAAGTAAACCACCAGGCTTCCTTTGCTCAGCTTTGACTTGCTGGCAAACCGAACATTGAAAAACGAACTCTGCTACATCTTTCTTCATCCCAGCCCAAAGAAAACCCTCTTCATATCTCTATACATCTTATCACCGCCTGGATGAATAGTCATCTTAGAACGATGGGCTTCCTCAAGGACTGTCTTCAACAAACTCCCAACTCGGGGATCACAAAGCCTTCCATCTCGTCGCAACCGCCCTCTATCATATGTGGAGTATCCACTGAGGTGACTAGAAGTCTCCCCTCTACTGAGCCTGTCCAAGATGTCTGAAATATGTGGATCCTCTTGATGTGAAGTTCCTATCTGATCCAAAAGAGTAGGCCACCTTTCGTGATGCCAATAAACCAGGTGTAAACTCAGTGGAGGGTCTAAAGTCAAAAGTCAATATAAACTCCAAGCTTTTCCTCTTAACAAATAGAGGACTCAAAGTCATCCTCTGCCTACTCAATGCGTCTGCCACCACATTACCTTTGTCAGGGGTATAAGCAATCTCGAAGTCATAGGATGCAAGGAACTCCATCCATCTTTGTTGGCTTAAATTAAGATCCTTCTGCGAGAACAAGTACTTGAGAGATTTATGATCAGTGTACAACTCAAACTTCTCCCTAAGTAGATAATGGCGCCAAGTCTTAAGTGTGAATACTATGGCAACTACTTCTAAGTCATGGGTAGGGTAGTTCTTCTCATGAATTTTTAGTTGTCTACCTCCATAACATACTACCCTTCCTTCTTGCATCAGAACCTCACCATGCCTTGTACCACACGCATCCGTGTATATTGTGAACACCTTGTTCCCGTCAGGCAAGGTCAAGATTGGAGTTGTTTTCAGAGCCTACTTCAATCGCTGGAAAGCATCATCACAATCTATATCCCACGAAAATGTCAGATTCGTCTTCGTTAGTCTGGTGAGTGTGGATGATATCTTTCGGAAGTCCTATAATAGCCCGCTAATCCAAGAAAACTTCTCACCTCCGTTGCATTCTTTGGGATCTGCCAATCTTGAACTGCAACTACCTTCGCGGGATCTATTGTTATCCCATCTCTAATGATCACATGCCCTAGAAATATCACTTCTTTTCTCCAAAAATGACATTTGGAGAATTTTTCCTTAAGCTGGTGTGCACGGAGAGTTTTCAAAACCTCCCTTAAATGTTGGGCATGCTCTTCCTCATTCTTCGAGAAAATCAAGATGTCATTAACAAAGACCACAACGAACTTATTTAGAAACTCCTGAAACACCCTACTCATCAGATCAACAAAATAAGCGGGTGCATTCGTCAACCCAAAAGGCATGACGAGCCACTCGAAGAAACCATCTGGAGTTCTAAAAGCGGTCTTGTCTATACTGTCCTCGGCCACCCTCAACTGATGAAATCCCGTAGCCATGTCTAACTAAGAGAAAACAAATGCACCAACAGCTGGTCAAACATATCATCTATCCTCGGAAGTGGGTGCTTGTTCTTTTTAGTGAGTATATTCAACTCTCTATAATCCACACATAAGCTAAGCGAACCATCCGCCTTAGTTGCGAATATCACCGGAGCACCCCATTCAGATATGCTTCGCCTAATAAATCCTTTCTCAAGTAGCTTCCCTACTTGCTTGCTAAGCTCCCTCCTTTCTCTTGGAGCCATATGGCCCACAAGCAATGCAACTGGCTTTGCATTGTCCACCAAGTATATACAGAAATCGATCTTATGCCTCGGAGGTAAGCCCCAGACCTCCTTAAAAACATCAGGATACTCACAGACTACTGGTACAGATCGTAGATCATCGATAGATGCGTCAAGTGACTCTAGGGAACTAAGCATGACTGACCCTTTAGGGTCACAATAAATCTCGAGGGTCCTCCCATGGCAAGCCAAAAGTCTAACGACCCTCCTCTCACAATCCAAAATGACACCATACATGCCTAGCCAATCCATCCCTAGAATCAAACCATAGCCCATGAAACTAAGCACATATGCGTCGTATTCAAACTCGATGCCTAACACCGATATTCTTAAAACCCAACAAATCATAAGAAGATGAGCCGTACCCCAATGTGGTTTGAGACAACAATGGGATCCAAAACCATAGTAGTACTAAGCTGTAGAGACTCAACCACAGAATCAAATATAAAAGAATGCGAAGCGCCCGAATCAAAAAGAGTCCTAATAGGATGATTGGAAAGAGAAATCAAACCTTCAACGGAAACTTTCCTACTTTATCTGGCGCACCGACCATGAGAGCATGCACCTTCCCTCCTGAAGATCCTGCCCTTTGACCTTGTCCTTACTTCTTCGGGCACTCCTTGGAAAAGTGTCTGACCTCTCCATAATTGAAACAAGCATTTTTCTTTATTTTACTCCTTGATCAAGTGACCCTCGCATCCACAATTATGACACTTCCTCTTATCTCTAGCCTTGTCATCCTTTCCACCTTTTTTTGTTGTTATTGTCCTTTCTTGGGTCATACTTTCTTATTTTATGTTTCCTCAGCCTTAGCTTCTTTCTTTTCACCTTTATCTTCTTCATGCATCAATGCCATATCAACGAGTTTCTCAATAGTTTCTCCCATCGGAATATGAGACATAGCCAACCCATGGAGGGGTTCATTCAATCCTCTAGCAATCCTCAAAGCCTTCTTGTGTGGGGTATTCACTAGCTCCAAACCAAACCTCGCCAATTGATTGAATTTATTAACATATTCTTTCACAGACATGCTTCCTTGCTTAAGTGCCAAAAACCTTTCCATTTGCATGCTTTTCTCGGCTTGAGAAAGAAACTTCATTTCAAATCTGTGTCGAAAATCATCCTATGTATCAATTGGACGTCCCACTTGCGTCACCTCCCACCGAACGAAGCCTCATCTTTCAGCTGCCAAACAGCTAACTGAATCTTCCTACGATCGTCAACTTCAAAAATGCCAAAAAAATCCTCCGTCTCTTTAAGCCAATTCCTTGCTTCTCTAAAAGTCTCAGTTCCTCGGAATGGATTTCTGCCCATAGCATAGAAATCTTTGCATGTCTTAGAGAAATTATTAGCACGCGGAGGAGGAGGAGGAGGAACAGCGGGTGCAGTTGGGGGAGGAACGTCTTGTTGACCACCGGCAGACGTCGTGGCCTCAAGATACCTACAGAACCATCCTGGTATTGTCGCGCCCTCAGGAATATTAGGTTCCCCAGACATGCTGAAAAGAAAAGTAAAAAGGGATTCAAACAGAGAATCGAAAGACTTTACATATGGCTTTGGGGAATATGTTTTTCAAAACGGATTTTTCTTTTGAAAATGCTTCCTTCTAAAACCTTTTTGAAAACAAATTTCAAAATCTTTTATTCGTTCTAGTAACCTTCAGCTCTGATACCAAGTGTGACACACCATGTTCATTAATATCACTCTTTAAGATAATGCATTAAGTTTCGTGAAGCGTTATAGGTTGACAGAATAGAAACATTGCATGACAGATATAAATTAACAGCGGAATTTAAAACTTTATTGAGCATCGTGGTTCAAAACATAGTTACATCATGAGTCTGAAATACATAAAACCTAGTACATCAACTTAAAACTTCTGTCTTGTACTAAAATCATCAGTGTACAATAAATAAAGAAGCATAATCCCCAAAATATAGCCATAGTAGAGAAGTTATGAAATGAAATAGTACATCTAAGCAGCTCCAAGCAGAAGGAAAGAAGAATCCTGATTAAGCTTGAGTATTCCCACCCTGAGAACCGGGGGGGAACGGAAGAGAAAGAAGAGGGAAAAAAATGGGTCAGACATAAGGTCTGGCGAGTCCATTTACTTTTAGCATATAAATAAATAAAAGCATCATGACAGGCATATAAGTTAGAGAGAGATAACAGCATATACGGTAGGTATCACAAGGTAAACAGGATAAGCTGAACAGAACGGGCATTGCGCTTCTCTAATAATTTTCTCTGCACCAATAATAACATCATATGAACAAGATGATCCCCAACAAGTATTAGACCTCCCACATTAAGTCTACCACTTGTGGTTGCTGGATATGCAGATTGGGTTCGGGCAGACTTCTTCCACAAGTCAGACATAACCTCGTGTCTTAGCACCATCACGTGCACTTAGAGTCATCACATTAGAATTACCACTTGTGGATGTTGGATATGTTGGGCGGTTCTGAGCAGGCTTCTACCACAAATGTAATCTAACCTCATGTCTAAGCGCCGTTACAGTTTCTAATTACTGTAAATCTGGGCATTTTCATTATTAGCCATTTATCATGTTCATTATGCCCCAATTCCCCGTCCGTTCTACAATATAAGTTATGCCCCAAATTTAGATCAAGATCTAGATTTGGCCCCCAAATTATAAGTTTAGGATTAAGGTACAAATTATGCCCAAAATTCCCAATCATGTTTTACAACAAGAATTATGAGGGGCAGGTGTGGGCCGGTTCGGTTTGAAGCTCAAACCGTTACCGGACTCCAACAAGAAGTTAACCAAATATGTAGATCGTAATATCCTATTTTATTACGGTCTGGTTTTGGTTCGGTTTCAAATGCTTTCGGTCTGGTTTCGGTTCAGTCCAGTTTGATTTTGAAACATACATCTTTGCGTAAGCAACATACAATCCATTTCCAATAGAAAATCCAACAACATTCATATATTGATCATGTTATAGGCATTAAATAATGCCATATTCTGAACTCTATAATTCAAATCAGAATAACTGTTTGTTTAGCATTTATTATAAGCACACAGAGTAAACTTTATATATAAGAAGAGCTGCAGAAAATCATGTGCACTTGAGACGTGCTGAAAATATGATGGGCGTATACAGTACATGTTAACAAATTTACTGAAAGGCAAAACTGAAAAAGAGAAGACTAGTAGCAGGAAACACAGACCATATAGTGGAAGCGGAGAGAGGAATACGAGTAAAATGCACTTATAGCAATGTGATAGAATATGTGTAGTAATCTACGAATCAAAAAATTTCCTTGCATGTTCTAAAATCAGAGCCCATATACTTTTATACAAGAAATTCTCAAAGTCATATGTATGTATGTGTATGTATGAGATAGTTCTACCATTAGCTGTATATTTTAAGTGATGTTTATGATTTATCCATTGTACAAAGCATTGTTGAGTTCATTAATAGCTTCCCTAATGAATCAATATACAGACAGCCATTGGTAGATCCAAAGTAGCTATGGGTACAGCTTCGAAGGCTTGTGCACACCATGTCAATTAAAAAGAAAAATATAGTTGATGTAATTAATGAATGCGAGCATTAGATTATAAACAATTTAGCTATCATTTAAGTTCTATGCTATTTGGTGGTTATCAGTGCTTGCATCTGGATAACGTATACAACTTTATTACAGTACATTTTCTTAACGAAATTTCATACTTTAGGTTCAGGAAAAGTTTCAACCATTGAATGGTGCAGGCATCTGCAGGAAAAAAGGGAAAAAAAACTTGCATGTTAGAAAATCAAAAGCCATTATAACCAAGACTTGTGTATACAAAAAATTGCAAAGTCCAGTTAAGTTAAACAATGCTGCAAAAGACTACTTCTTCAGCACTAGTACAGTAGTATGAAAGATATTCACCCATTAGTTGTACCTTGATATTCTTATAGCATAACTTTAGTTGTGTAAAACAGTAGTAGGCCTCTCACCTTAGGCTGTAACTTCTGCAGGAATCATATCTAGGCCCTAACTAGCAATAAGTTTACTTATGAATATGGATGTAAACAATTTTTATACAAAGTAATCCGATCCGGTTTAATACGGTCTGTTTCGTCCTTCAAACCGCAACCGGACCGTCATAAAATGGTTCAAATTGGTTTTGTATATTCGGTTTAGAGAGATAATATGGAACGGTTTTTCGCACCGTTTCATCGATCCGGATTGGGCGATTTCCGTTTAATGGGGCAGTTTATGCCCAACCCTAAGAATTATGCCCCAAATTACCCATCGTTCCCAATTTCACGCGTTCGCGTATTTCAGCGACAGGCTTAGGCTCGAAGGTAGTCTGGTTATAAAAACAAAAAAGGGGAAGAGAGAAAAAGAATAGGCATAGCAAACAAACTAGCATATGATGGTCATACTAACAGAATAGGCATAGTGACATGATTAGGCAAACTAACATAATAGGCATAAGGTGACATGGTGAACAGAATAGGGATATCATAAACATGCATGATGAAATCTAAACAGTGAATTAGATATACAAATAATGATAGATCTGATATGATCCAAATAGTCACAGGCTTAGATCCAATTCATAGGCATGTCAGGATAACTTTTAAGTGTTTACATCTAAAAATAACATAGACTCACAGAGAATGGACCTAAGGAAACTGGGAAAAGCGTGTTGACGTTGAATCAGCAATCTTTGAATATGTATGAATCGTCGTTGCTGAAGAAAAGGCTAATTTAATCTGAATTGGAGCAGCACCTCGTTGTCGCCATTGAATTATATGAATAAAACAATGGATATAGGGTCCTCTTTATAGCCTAGGGTCAATGAATCTGGTAAGAAAACAAGTCTACATACGCAGAACTGAATCTACCTCGGATCTAGGGGGTGTCGACCTGGGTGTCGACACCCCTGTGATGGTGTCGCGCATGGGTCTACGACCCCCTAATGGGTCTGATTCCCGCGTTGGTTCCCGCCTTCAAATTTTGATTTATTCTGAATGGTTTTGACTTGGTTATATATATACACATATATATTTTGCGTATACAAACTTTAAACCTTAATATCTTCTTCATACGATGTCCGTTTTACGCAAACTCGGAGTTTACCTTAAGCAGAATTCTGAGACGAACGCAATGGCGCAGCCCGTTTTACTTAATTCCCAATATGTAATTAAGTATCTCTTAGTTTATCATCTTATTGTGTTATAAAATTACGGGGTGTTACATAATCTCTTCCATGACAATGCTAATCCAGGAACTTTTGTTCAACGAAGGATAGGATGTGATTTTAGGGATAAAATATATGAAATTATACAAAAATAATCAAATTTTGGTTGAGATAAATAGGAAAAAGGGAGAAAGAATATAAGAATTCATGATCATTGCTGAATTGCAATGAAGATTAGTGGATTACACATGAAAGTTAATACTATTTAATGTTGATAATTGAGCAAAAGAAAATTTAAGGAGTAACAAATTTGAGAACATTGAATGTAAGTTGGAAAATCAAGTAGGTTGTTTTACTTTTTATTTAAAGAGTATTTAATGGCCATTTAACGGAATAAACATTTCATATGCAATTTATTCTAGATAAACGTGATATTTCCATAACGATTTCCATGGGAAGTTGCCTTTATCATCATCATTAGCCACTTCACACATGCCAAATATATTCATGCTCATTAATTCAGATTCTAAATACATCTTTGTGTTGTGTGCTCGATGATTATCCTATCAAAATAAATTAATAGTAGCATTAATTTAAATAATTAACAAAAATTGGTCCAAATTTCAATCGAATTTTGGTCACTATTGTGGATAAGCAGAGTAACCAATACAATTTCATTACGGTATAAATTTTAATAAAATATAAGACAAAAATGACCTTATTTAATAAAAAAAATAAAATTCAAAATTAAATAATCATGATTCACAATATAAAACTGCTAAATAAGGAAAGCAAACCCATATCACTAAAATTTAATTGCATGAATTATACATTGGAAAGAAACAAAACTGCAAAAAGTGATGTTGTTTGTTAATAGTAATTTTATGAACCAAATTGGAAAAGGGAAATAAGGACTCAAAATCGAAAAATTGTATTAAAAGAATCATCATAAACCATGACATTTATTATTAAATTTACGGACATAAATAGAACCTCGTCGTGATGTATTTTTATAATATGCTTTCCTGTCTAAAGTTTTAAAACAGTCCAAACCAAACAAACATAACTGCATATTAAAATTGTTAAGGATACAATTTATAAAAAATATAGCCAAAAATTAATTAATCAAGATAAAAAAGAATAAATAATCTGATTGAAAAACCTACACTGAATTAGATTAAACATTCATATTCAAATAATCACAAAATTTCCACTCAAATATGTGAAGTATGCATAGCAGAGTAGGTTATTATTTTCTCAAATATATAAAAACAAAGACTGATCTAAAATGACCATAAATATCACTAACTATAAAAATAAAACTATTGTATCCATCATAAATGCATTCAGATCAATCAAATTGCATGCAATAATGGCTAGTTGACAGTTACATGCACTCCTAGCCACACATTAGGTTAGTAAACAATAATCCACATTTACTTAAGAAATTATGTTGTAAACTAAACAAATATAGACCAGCATGTACCAAAGAATAACATATAAGAAAATAATATAATAGTTTTCAACTATAACTCTGACCTCTAAACCTGTAATCTAGTACAACTATAATGGTTCATATTTATGCAAAAATTCAAATATATTACATAAACTCAAATACATTGTGCTTAGTTTAAACTAACATATATTGTGCTTAGTTTAAACTGACATATATGTAGGATGATTAGATCCAACTTTCAACAGATAACACTTCAAAATGTTGGTTAACGTACAACAACAGTCACAATGTAAAACCTCAAAAGAACCAACATGATTATGATAAGTAAAAATACATCAAAAACTCTATAGTAGTTTTTGTTGGAAATGTTTTATTAACATTAGTGAATTATTAAAAATGATGGAATAAGTGTATGAATGGCTCCTATGGGTGAATAGTCCCGCATCATAGGATTATATAGAAGACGCAAGCATTTATACTTGTTTATAAGAAATCATGTTGGGGCCTTGGGCTCCCAATACATGCTTTGTTGTGAGGAGGGAGACCATGCATCATGACCACCACACACGCGCGCGCGACCGACCGACTATACTCGACCCGGTTCGGCTCAGCTTGGGCTTGGGCTTTGTGGTGTAGACACTTATATTTTTTGGACCATAAAACTTAGCCTTTTTCGAACCGTTTTTATGGAAAAAGATTTCTGCAACGGTAAAAAATTATATCCCCCAAATTTTAGCGGCCTACTAATCTGTAAACCCAAACCCTAATTTTCGTTCTATATATTGACATTAGCCTCAGACAAGAAGACCACCGAATTGAAAATTCTCTCTTCTCTCAGCCGCCATTAAAATTCTCTTCTCAGAAATTTTCGAGCAATTTTTTTTCAGAAAGTGCAAATCTGCACCAATTTGTTGTGCAAGCAAATCGGTTATTGTTTTTGAGGTTGTTTTATCCTAGAGGCGGCGGCGAAGGAACGAACTGGTTTGCACCTCCGACCAGATCGCCGAATCGTCTTCAAGAAAGCGACCTAGTCCGCGACTCAGCCATTATTTCCCAACAATTTGAAGACGAACTGAAACAATGGCTTCCAATTCAACCCTAGACGATTCTGCTCCACCCTCTGCTTTCCAGAACCCTCTTGTGACGGCTGCTCCTTTCAGATTTGAAGGCTTTCAGATTTGAAGGCTCCCAATACATGCTTTGTTGTGAGGAGGGAGACCATGCATCATGACCACCAAACACGCGCGCGCGACCGACCGACTCGACTCGACCCGGCCCGGTCCGGGCTCGGGCTTGGGCCTTGTGGTGTAGACACTTATATTTTTTGGACCATAAAACTTAGCCTTTTTCGAACCTTTTTTTTATGGAAAAGATTTCTGCAACGGTAAAAACTCTTATCCCTTAATTTTAGCGACCCACTAATCAGCAACCCTAACCCTAATTCTCGTCCTATATATTGTCATTAGCTTCAGACGAGAATACCGACCGAATCAAAAATTTTCCTTTTCTCTCAGCCGCCATTAAAAAATTTCTCTCAGAAATTCTCAAGCAGTATTTTAATTCAGAAAGTGCAAATCTGCACTGATTTGTTGTGCAAGCAAATCAGTTATTGTTTTAGAGGCTGTTTTATCCTAGAGGCGGCGGCGAAGGACCGAACTGGTTTGCACCTCCGACCAGATCGCCGAATCGTCTTCAAGACAATGACCTTGTCCACAACTCAGCCATTGATTCCCAACACTTTGAAGACGAACTAAAATAATGGCTTCCAACTCAACCCTAGACGATTCTGCTCCACCCTCTGCTTTCCAGAACCCTCTCGTGACTGCTGCTCCATTCAGATTTGAAGGCTTGCATTTCAAACAATGGCGTCAAAAGATGGAGTTCTTCCTCACCATCAGAAAGGTTGTGGCTGCGCTGACTACTGACAAACCGCAGCTTCCAGATAAACCTGACGAGGCTGATGCAGCGAAAATGGCATCATGGACTGAACAGTCAAAGCAACTGCAGACCTGGACTGAACAGGATTACTTATGCATGAACTTTATTCTGAACGGACTGAGCGATGATCTGTATGATTACTATAACTCAGATGAAAAGACAGCAAAGGAGATCTGGGAAGCACTGAAGAAGAAGTATGATACAGAGGAGGCAGGGGCAAAGAAATATGCTGTGAGCCGTTACCTACAGTACCAAATGACTGATGATAGATCTGTAGAGATGCAGTCTCATGAGCTGCAGAAAATAGCTCATGAGATCATCTCTGAAGGTATGGTCTTGGACGAACAATTTCAAATTGCTGTTATCATTGACAAATTACCCCCAAGCTGGAAAGATTTTAAGAATGTCTTGTGACATAAGACTAAGGAATTTTCCTTAGAGAGCTTGATTACACGCCTCCGTATTGAGGAGGAGGCAAGCAGGACCAGAAAGAAGAGGTGCTGATTGTGAATAAAAACAGTACTAAGAAGACCACTCCCGCTGTTCTGAAACCAAATCAGAAATCTTTTAAGAATCAGAACCGGCGCAACAAACAGAATGGGAATCCACAAGGAAACCCTAAAGGACAGCAGAAACCAGCCTAAAAGAATGACTCTGGACAGTTGTTTCTATGTTACAACTGTGGAAAACCAGGTCATATGGCACGTAAGTGTCGGAACAGGCCAAGCTCTGCACCGCAGGCTAACCTGACTGAGGAGCCTCTTACGGCTATGATTACTGAGATTCACCTTGTTGGCGGATCAGAGGGTTGGTGGGTAGACACTGGTGCTTCTCGCCATGTCTGCTATGATCATGGCATGTTCTCGACATACACAGCTGCTGAAAATCAGAAAGTGCTGTTGGGAGATTCTCACACCACTAGAGTTGCGGGGATTGGCAATGTGGAACTCAAATTCACCTCTGGAAAAACTATAATTCTAAAAGATGTTATGCATACTCCAGAAATAAGGAAGAATCTGGTATTTGGCTTCCTCCTTAATAAGGCTGGTTTCACTCAAGTAATTGGGGTTGATTTGTACACCCTAACTTATAAGGGAACTTTTGTGGGAAAGGGTTATGCTTGTGAGGGTATGTTTAAACTGAATGTTGAATCTAATAAAATGATTACTTCTGCTTACATGTTGTGTGATTTTAATATCTGGCATTCTAGATTACGTCATGTTAATAATCGAATAATCCGTAACATGAGCACCCTAGATATGATACCTAAAATGACGGAATCTGAACTTGATAGATGTGAATTCTGTACACAAGCTAAAATCACAAAGAAACCTCACAAATCTGTTGATAGAGTTTATGAACCCTTAGACTTGATTCATTCTGACATATGTGAACTAGATGGCACTTTGACTAGGCAGTGACATCGTTATTTTATCACTTTTATTGATGACTGCTCTAATTTCACATATGTATACCTTATGAAAAATAAAAGTGATGCTTTTGATACGTTTAAAACATTCAAAACTGAGATTGAGAATCAAGCAAATAGAAAAATTAAGAGACTTCGTAGTGATAGAGGAACAAAATACGAATCTAATTCAATTCTGGACTTCTATAAACCAACATGGTATAGTACATGAGAGAACTGCACCCTATTCTCCCGAAATGAACGGTAAAGCAGAAAGGAAAAATAGGACCTTTACCGAACTAGTAGTTGCCATATTATTAAATTCTGGTGCAGCAAAACATTGGTGGGGGATATTTTATTGACTATATGCTATGTTCTGAATAGAATCCCCAAATCTAAGAATAAAATTTCTCCTTATGAACTTTTAAAGAATCATAAACCCAATGTCTCATACTTTAGAACTTGGGGTTGTTTAGCTTATGTTCGCATTCCAGACCCTAAGAGAATAAAATTGGCAAGTAGAGCATATGAATGTGTGTTTATAGGCTATGCTATTAATAGCAAAGCATATAGATTTTATGACCTTAATGCACATAATATAACTGAATCAAATGATGCCAATTTTTATGAAACTAAATTTCCTTTTAAATTAAGGAATAGTGGGGGCACTTCAAATATGCCAATTAGAACAGAACTTAATGAAAATTCTGAAGCTGAACCTAGAAGAAGTAAAAGAGCAAGAACCATAAAAGACTTCGGTTCATATTTTTGTGCTTTTACTATTGAGGAGGATCCCATAAACCTCCAAGAGGCCTTATCTTCTTTAGATGCCGATTTTTGGCAAGACGCTATAAATGATGAGATGGATTCTTTAGAATCCAACAAGACTTGGCACTTGGTAGATTTACCCCCTGGTTGTGAATCTATAGGCTGTAAATGGGTACTTAAAAAGAAATTAAAACCTGATGGCATTATAGATAAATATAAAGCACGACTAGTAGCTAAAGGTTTTAAACAAAAAGAAAATATAGATTTCTTTGACACTTTTTCACCTGTAACTAGAATAACATCCATTCGGGTTTTAATCTCACTTGCTCCCATTCATAATTTACTTATACACCAAATGGATGTTAAAAATGCTCTTTTGAACGGTGAATTAGACGAAGAAATTTATATGGACCAGCCTGAAGGATTTGTAGTACATGGTCAAGAACATAAAGTATGTAAATTAGATAAATCATTATATGGTTTAAAACAAGCACCTAAACAATGGCATGAAAAATTTGATAACTTAATCATTTCAAATGGTTTTAAAGTTAATGAAAGTGACAAATGCATTTATTACAAATCTGAGAATGACATTTGCACTATTATATGCCTTTATGTAGATGACCTACTCATTTTTGGGTCAAATATTCATGCCATAAACTCAGTCAAATCCTTATTAAGTGTCAATTTTGATATGAAAGATCTAGGTGAGGCGAGTGTAATACTTGGTATTAAGATTACTAGGTCAGAAAAGGGAATTTCTTTGGATCAATCTCATTATATTGAGAAGATACTAAAGAAATATAATTACTTTGACTGTAAACCTGCAAGTACACCATATGATCACAGTGTAAAGTTATTTAAGAACACTTCTGAAGGTGTAAGACAGTCTGATTATGCGAGCATCATTGGCAGCCTTCGGTATGCCACTGATTGTACTAGACCCGACATTGCCTATGTCGTGGGATTATTGTGCAGGTTTACCAGTAGACCTAGTATAGAGCACTGGCAAGCTATTGAAAGGGTAATGAGATACCTTAAACAAACCATGAACCTTGGATTACATTATGAAAGGTTTCCAGCTGTACTTGAAGGATATTCCGATGTAGACCGGAATACCTTATCTGATGACTCTAAAGCGACCAGTGGCTATATATTTAGCATCGCTGGAGGAGCTGTTTCTTGGAAATCCAAGAAACAAACTATTTTGGCTCAGTCTACTATGGAGTCTAAGATGATAGCACTAGCTACAGCTAGTGAAGAGGTAGAGTATTTGAGAAATCTGCTAGCTGAGATTCCCTTATAGGAAAAATCGATATCGGCTGTGTTGATACATTGCGATAGTACCACGGCTATTGAAAAAGTTCAGAACCGTTATTATAACGGTAAGAGACGACAAATACGTCATAAGCATAGTACGGTTAGAGAACTACTTTCCACAGGTACCGTTAGAGTGGATTATGTACGTAGTGAGGAAAATTTGGCAGATCCTTTGACGAAAGGACTGTCTAGAGAGAAAGTCCATAACTCTTCTAAAAGAATGGGACTATTGCCCTTAGATTGTTGAGTCACGCACAATTGTAACCCGACCTAAATGGCTGGAGATCCCAAGAACTAGGTTCAATGGGTAATAACAAGTTGTGTAGTGATATGAGTTGAACATGCTATTTAATAAACCAAGAAGCATGTATTCCTGAAGTGATTATAGGATGAGTTAATAGAAACTCTTAATGAGATCTATACTCTATGTGGAGTGGAGTACCTACCTTCAGGAGTGCTCTTGATAGACTTACCTTTGTGAATGTGGAAATGTGGTCGTTTCCTATGGAGTTGCGGGCAAAACTTCTAGAGCACTCACTAAACTAGGATAGACGTGCATGGCCATAAATGCACAGGCTTATTTGATTGCACCATAGAAAAGGTTGTGCGTGGTTTGATGTCAGGAATAGAGTTCGAGACTACGTGTCACTCTAGTCAAAACTGAATCTTATTCACTAAGCAAAGGTTCAAGTCGAAAGACACCTTTGTTTATGCACAATCTTATGCTTTTTAAGAAACTGCTTGAAAATATTTTTAAAAATTCAAGTGGGGGATTGTTGGAAAAGTTTTATTAACATTAGTGAACTATTAAAAATAATGGAATAAGTGTATGAATGGCTCCTATGGGTGAATAGTCCCGCATCATGGGATTATATAGAAGAGGCAAGCATTTATACTTGTTTATAAGAAATCATGTTGGGGCCTTGGGCTCCCAATACATTCTTTGTTGTGAGGAGGGAGACCATGCATCATGACCACCACACACGCGCGCACGACCGACTGACTCGACTCGACTCGACCCGACCCGATCCGGTTCGGTTCGGTTCGGGCTCGGGCTCGGGCTTGGGCCTTCTAGTGTAGACACTTATATTTTTTGGACCATAAAACTTAGCCTTTTTCGAACCGTTTTTTTATGGAAAAGATTTCTGCAACGGTAAAAACACTTATCCCTTAATTTTAGCAGCCCACTAATCAGCAACCCTAACCCTAATTCTCGTCCTATATATTGTCATTAGCTTCAGACGAGAATATCGACCGAATCACAATTTCTCCTTTTCTCTCAGCCGCCATCAAAAAATTTCTCTCAGAAATTCTCAAGCAGTATTTTAATTCAGAAAGTGCAAATCTGCACTGATTTGTTGTGCAAGCAAATCAGTTATTGTTTTAGAGGCTGTTTTATCCTAGAGGCGGCGGTGAAGGACCGAACTGGTTTGCACCTCCGACCAGATCACCGAATCGTCTTCAAGACAGCGACCTAGTCCGCGACTCAACCTTTGATTCCCAACAGTTTTAGCTTCTTATTACTTGGAATTAAAAAAAAACCAGTTACCTGTAGACAAATTTCATAAACGAAACTACCTTTTTCATTACATCAACTCCATATACAATTTCTGTGTGAAACAACAATAAGCAAATAAATTTGAATATTAAGTAACATAGCTCACAAGTAAAAAAATATATTATTATTATTTGAATCACATCATTATAGAAGTTGGATTACATACCTTGACAGTTCCAGAACAAGCATAAGGGGATTCCATGCTTTTTCCCTTATTGTTGTACTAATAAGCTTGCATTTGTAGGATATCAATTATAATTGGAGGAGTTGATTGTAATTTAGTTTTCAGCTACAAACTGAGTGTTTGATCAGTTAAAAAATGAGGCTAAGCCCAGTTAAAATTTGTGCAGTTTGCTCTATTTATGAAGTAAGCACAATTTCAGTTTATAAACTAGGCAAACTGCTTATTTTTTGGACAAATTCTGGATATAACACTAGAGCTATAAAGGTTCAGATCTATTTGTTTTTCCATGTAAATTCTGGACTCACATATTTTTGTTGCACACCGAGCCATGTATCTAGTTTATTCTACTTGTCCGTGCTATTTTCCACGCTATTGCTCGTGTACCTGAATAGATCATCAGTGACTGCCAATATCACTTTAGCAGTCACCGCGTTATCCGGAATTAATAATTCCAGGTGAGTATGTATCCATGTTTAATTGATTTTCAAATAAATTGCAGTCCTCACCATACATATTTACCCAACGTCAGATAAAGTGTTTCATTGCTGGAGTTGAGTCAGTGTCAGTAGGCAAAAGTAATATTTGATTAATATGGTGATTGACTTTTGTTGTTCGTAATGCTCTTATGATGGGAAATATAATGAAGATAGATTGGATAGTTCTCTTGTATTTTATAAAAATAAGTAATTTCAAAACATTGTATTATTATTATAGATGGTTGAAAATGTCACACAGAATAATACATAAAAAATAAATGATGAATTTCAAGAGACAAAGATAATTTCTCAACTAAATGATGCATTATGAAGGATATAGGATTCATGTGGGTTGATAATTAAGGCACTGTACCTTAACAGAATAACGCATGCCACTACTAATCCATCTTAACTTAAAACACTTGTAGGGTCAATTATGAGTTAGCAGTTGTCTTAAATATATGCAATAAAGATGGATATACATACATAAGAGGTATTTATCCATTGTAAGCAAAAGTTGAGAAGCCTTGTCTTTGTTTGTGCTTAGATTAGCTTTGCAGAGTACATAAACTCTCCCACGGCACTTCACGGTCCTGTAATATTCACACAGTTTCTTCACTGACGAACGTACCTTCAGGACTGCATGATAAAGTATGTTAGATATCCATGCTTGTATAAACAATATTCTTAAACTTTGCATTTTTATTTTCATCATGCCTCTCTACAGTTTTTGTTATGGAGACGTGATGAAATTATCATACGAGAACCGCTACATTTCAGAATTAGTCAATATTTGATTCTAAATGCTATGATACAAAAGAATACAAAATCTTGCAATCAGAAACAATAGCAGCAACAACAACAAAAAACATCAATAAAGCTGTGATTATGAAAATTAGTTACGGAAACAACAACAAAATAAGTTTAAAACCCGAAAAACAAAAACATTATGATGATAATAAAGTGGATTAGAAGAATACAAATATAGAGAAGCTAGAGACTGAGAGGTGGGTCTTCAGCTTTAAGGATTTGGATATCAAACAAATAGACAAAATTCAGCTTCTTGAAAATTGAGCATACATTAAACCATGGCTATGGGCTAACACTTCGGTACTTTTCTAGACTATGTTAAGAAAAGAAAATGCCTCCAATCAATTGATTCAGGCTTATTCATGTATGGCATTTACGTACCATAGTTACCACCAATATAGCATTTAACTGAACACCCTTGATATACATGCATATGGATTATTAAAGGACGTGTTAAATCATTGCCCTGTTCAGTAAAATGTTTTATAACTATAGTGTACCCAACTTGAGTTATACTCATAAATTGCTCAGCCAAAAAGTGAAAGTATTAAATGTTAACACAATTCCTCCACTCTAACATTTACAAACTGACTTTACTACACATAGGATTACAAAATCTAAACAACTTAATCTGATGACCAAAAAGTAAAAGGCCCAAACAAAATCAAGAAACTACAACTATTAACAAAAAGCAGCAACCAAATAAACAACCCAACACAGAAAAAAAGACTTCCTATGCATTACCACATGAATCTGAACCTGTCGGACTTAGTTTGATTGGTGAGATAGCTTGTCCAGCATGACCAAAGAGGAATATTGAGTGGGTGGTAACTGGCAAACTAAGTATACTGAAACCCTTCATACAAAGACAGCTGTTCAACAAAATTTAAACACATATAGACATGCTCCCACAAAAGCACCATGCCCATATCCCCTACAGAAAAACCACCACGTACAAGTCGATACACCCAAGACAACCTCCAACAAGACCAAACCAGGCTACAAGGAACCTCAGAATGCCTTAAACCTAGTTAAGAACTCGATCCGAAAACCATCAACCCAAACAGATAAATATCTGTTGCCACAGTATAAGCAAGAGAAAGAGTGTGACAAGCCTGTAAAGCGCGACTGAAGACAAATGGACTTAGAAAAGGAAGGAGAACAAGACCAAAAAAGGGAGCACAAATGAGGGGTTGGAAATTACTGCAAATGGGGAAGGACAACATGAAATCGACAAAGCAGGAAATGAGGAGTGGTGAAACCGACTGAAGAGGAAAAGGTTAAACCGAAATCGGTCAAGAATTAAAAAGAAAATAAAAAAATAAAAAAAATAAGGAAAGGTGAATCTAAGAGAAAGAAGCGGCGAAGGATGAATTAAAGGAGCGAGAGGATAGGAAACAAACAGAGGAAAATAAAATATGGAATGAAGAATGTATCCATATAATTACTATGACGGCCCGCCCCGCACTAGCTGACATTTCCCATGAAATGCGCTGTGTCGATGCCCAACCAGCACAGGACAGTCGTCAAAAGAAAAGAAATAAGATGATAAATCAACAAAAGCCTGTAGTATATCTCACAGTGCATGAAACAAAATATAATAATAACATAACTTGATATAAACAGGCAAGACAGTGCATAAGCTGAAAACTAAATCATCATAGCAGCAGAAAATTCAAAATACAGCTTATGATCCAAACCATCATTATTACTGTTGTATATAACGGTGTTGTATACACAATTTTATGATTTTTGTTTGATGATAACAACCAAATATATATTTATATAAATGTGTTTGTTATTGTACTGTTCATTACAACACAGACTGTAATATAATATTTATATTTAAATAGAATACGACTGTATACACATTCATATATTTATACAGTATTTTATTTAAATTGAATATTCTATTTCAACTTTCAAACAATACAATCTTTTATAACTCCACTATTTGAATACATCACTGATATACATTCACAGAACATTGTACTTGTAAATAAACAGAATTTAATAGACAAGTTTATTTGAACACAATAAAATAATGTTTTATTTCGATCAAACTGGTTTATTACAATATTCAGTACAATTCACATATTCACACACTGCTCTTCACTGCAATTCTCACACTCAGTTATAGTCACACAGTCACAAATATACACTGTCTCTTTGTTCTACAGTTTCATTGTCTTCTGTCTTCTATAAGCTTCACAGTCAGTCCAGTCTTCATACCTGTCATATATAGAAACACACACACAGTGCACTGCAATAGAAATGAAATAGAATTCATGCAAATACAATTTTTATTTTTGAAAAGTTATTTGCCTCAGAATTTCGGTGTGTTTCTCATCATTTTTCTGACTCGATCTGATTTGATCAGCCTTGACATAATCACACTAGTTTGCTGATTTTTGATCAGCCTCAACATAGTGTGACTAGTCTGCTGATATACATATAAACACAAATGTCAAAATCAACACAAGACAGGTCAAAGGAGAAATGGAAATCAAATATGCATATAAAATCAGCAAAGAGGCAAAAATATAATTGATGGTGCCAATACAAAAAGAAAGGTAGCCAAGCAAAAGTCAAAGTGAACAGCAAGGTCACAAGAACTTACAAGGTGTACAAATGGTCGAGAAATGGTTCAGAGAGCAAGTCAAAGCAGGCAACATAGATGGTGCAACATAGTGGCAATATCAAGTGTGGACTTTACAGCATGAGTTAAGCAATACAAAGACTGCTCGAGCGTGGTATAGCAGGCAAATGAAGATGTCAACACAGCTCGACAATCAAGGTCAAGCACGAAGTAACATACAAACCAGAATAGTGTATATGTGCATATAGTTCTGCATGTGTATACTAAATTGTGCAGACAAACAGTAGTTCAAGTGTCAAGGATGGGAACATAAATCATAACAGCTCAGGAGTTTCAAATATGAATAGGACAGTGTGGAGAAACAAGTACTTATGTGCTCATAGCATATGGAAGCCTCTTTTTGTATGGTGAATCAAAGGTGATAAATAAACATGGAAATATTTCAGGTCGGGACAGTGGTAATGTGCTCCTGTTCATACACACATGCAAAGCAATTTTTTATATGCACAAGCTTTCAGTAAACAAGAACAAGTCATAAAGATGAGACAGAAATGGTCAGAGCATGAAGAATTTCAGAAAGGATTTTGTCTTTGGTTTTTGAGCAAGTATGTCATGCAAGGTATTTCAACAAAGACCAATATAAGGCAATAAGCAAAGTGTTTTTTTAGCAAGTGCTTACAATCTTTTCAGCTTTGAAATCTCACAATTTCATAAAGGCCGAATTCATACAAGAAGTTCAAATGCATTTCAAGAAAGTACAAATGAGTTCAGAAATCATCAAATATTTTTGGTAAGTCTTTATATAATTCCATAAATCAATGGCATGATCTCAGGCAAGTCTCACAGCAACAATCAGTTAAGTGGTGTTCACAAAAATAACATGTCAAAATCTAGTCAAGCAACAAATGTAAATAGACATGAGTTTCAGACCAAAGAACAGACCAGAATTCAAAGAATTCAAGCATGAAAGAGTTTCCAGTTTTGAAGAAGCATGAAGAACAAAAACAGGTGGTTCATTCATAAAAGTGATTCAGCAATATCATTCAAGTGAGCAACATAGACAGATCAATGTGTTTGTGCAACTACAAAGAATTACAGCATACAAATTTTGTCAAGTAATTCAATCTGCTTTGTGGCAACAACTAGTGGAGTAGCAGGTTAAACGCGCAAGAATTTAATTTCAACAAAGCCTGTTATGGAAAGGATTCAAATCTACAAATCTATATTGATTTCCAGAAATGCGCAAAGCCAGAAAGAAGAAGAGACAAGTTCTGTTTTGGAAAGTTTTAATTATTTCCAGATTTATACAAATCAGTGTATGGATATTGGTAAGAGATCAATACAGTAATCTTGGGAAAGGTTTGTTTTTCTTAGAACCTGTTTTTAAATGAGCACAGAAATGTTTTGGACATGGTGTTATTTTCCAAATATACACAAACAATATACATGGGAATAATCACGCAAGAAAATATTTTATTTTCAGAAATATTTTTGAGAATTAAATTCGGCCAAGTGCATTAACCAGCTTTGGAATGTTTTTCAAAGATAAATCAAGCATGGATTCTTTCAAAAGGGCAATAACACGTCTGGATTCAAAGCCCAAAATCACGCAAAAGAAAACCGCAAATCAGACGAGCCATTCAGTGAAATCAGAGCTCAATTAAAGGATTTCTAAATCCTATAAACAAAACCATTCATCATTGGCAAGCAACCATCGAAAACTAACATAAAAAACAGAGTATAATCAAAAGAAAAACTCAGAGAAAACTCACAAGCTTTACCATCTGTTTTCGATCGCAGAAAAATCCCAAATCGAAGAGAGTCAAGCCTCAAAGCTTTTGAATCCATCAGAGAATCACTTTTATCAAGCAATCGATCAGTGTTTGGGAGAAATTTCAGAAACCCTAGATATTCTTTTTCGCAGCCGCCATTTCCAAGTTCCAGAGGAAAAGAGAAAAAGGATCGGGCTAATTAGAAAGGGAATGGGCCGGCCGATCTTCATTGGTTAAGCCATGTTTTTTTAAGACAAAAGGGGATGACCCTTCTATGTTTAACTCCTAGGGTTTTTCTTTTCTTGTTTTAGTTTTAATTTGTTTTTGTATTGTTGTAAAACCGTCCAAACAATTCTGTCTAGAATTCTAGAATTCTGGTTATAGGGTTGTAACTAGGGGAATCTAATCGAGGGGATAACGATTAGTCTTGGGTTTTGAGTGTAGAGTTAGAATAGGAGCGAGAGTCACGTGTGTACATGGTATTGTATGCGGGATCTGTTCTATCATCTAGTAGAAACCTTAGGAATGCAGCAGTAGGCAGGGTTTTGCCGAAGCTGGGTACATCTGTGTGTGATTTATTTTCTGCATTTTTTTCCTGCTATATTCTGTTATTAGTTTATTAATATATATCTCGTTAGATTTTTAATTCAGTTAAAAACTGTGAAAAACCCTATTCACCCCCCCTCTAGGGTTATTCTAGATCCAACATTTGGTATCAGAGCTAGGTATTCGGTTAACTCTAGAGAGATGGGTAATCCTTGTTGTCAGTTTAGTAAGAGTCAGTCCAGTTCATCTCCAACTATTTTCACTGAAACAGATTTTTTAAACTGGAAATCCAGAATGGAATTTTATTTAAAATCTGTTAATATTAAATGTTGGGATGTTATTATCAATGGGTACGATATGGTAGATAAAGTTTCTAATTCTCGTGCTACACATATTCTATATTCTTATCTTGATGATGATCAGTACAGTCTGATCTCACATTGTTTATCTGCACAGGAAATCTGGGATACTCTCAATACGAAGTATGGAAAATCTGACAACAACTCAAAACCCCAGAATGTCAACTCAGATTCAGAATTCTGTTTAACAGGATTTACAAATGAAAATTCAGAAGGATCAGATGATAGAGAATCAACGGATGGTGAAGTCGAAAATTTCTCATATGAAGATTTGGTTTATATGTGTGTTGATTTAACTAAATCTGTTGATAAACTCAAATCTAAAAACAAATCTCTAAAATCTAGGAATTTTGAGTTGACTAGCAAAATTGATGATTTGGAATCACAGCTTGAATATTTTAAAAATTCGTCAAATTCTGATTGAAAAATTGTTTGAAATTGGAAACCAATCTTGTTCATCTCAATAAAATTATTCAAAAGTTTGAAAATGAAATTCTGATCTTAAAAAACAACAAGATTGAGTTATCAAGTTTGAACAATCATCTGCAAAAGGAATTTGAAAATTTTAAAACTAATATTCATTCCAAACTTGAAATTGCTGAAAACGAAAATTTGTTGAAATCGAATTCGATTTTGAAAGAACTTGAAAACGAGATTGAAAATTTCAAGAAATTTGAGTCTGAAAGTCGAAAACATTTTGAGTTTGAAATTGCTGAATCCCAAACCAAAATTAAATCACTTGAATCTGAAAATTTGGTGTTGAAACAATATGATGCTGAAAGGAAGATCATTGATAACCGCTGTTTAGATTTAATAAAAGAGAATGGTGATCTTAAATTCAAAATTCAACGACTAGAGTCAACTTTGACTAAATTTTCTAATAGTGAAAAGTCGTTGAATATGTTGTTGCAAAACCAAAATTCTATTGGAAATAAACATGGTCTTGGATTTGGGAAAACAAATGTTTTTGAAAATCGCAATTCAAATGTTTTTAAAAATCCTCTAAACTGCTTTGAAAAGAATGGACTTGAAAATCTGAACTTTGAAAATTCCAAAGGATTTTTGAAACAAAAGCAAAATGAAAATTTATTTTATAATAAACCATTTAAACATATCTGGATCCCAAAAGGAAATAAAACGAATTCAGTTAACTTCAAACAGATCTGGGTTCCTAAGGGTACAAAGGTTTATTCTGATGGTTTGTTATATAAACAGGTTTGGGTACCAAAACGAACAAATACAACTGTGAGTGGTTTTACTGCTTTTGTTAGACCACTCAATCCTCTAAACAGTTAGCTACCAAAGGAGGCTGAGGAACAACTGTGCTGAAAAGAGAAACTGATTCAAACTGCTTCACATCATTGAATCATCTACTGTTCCTTAGCCAAGTCTGATGAGTTAGAGATCCACAACGTCTTCTGTGAATCAGGTATGATTTCTAACCTCATCCTTGTAAAAAAAAAATTCATTGTTTATTTCTGCTTCTTCTACCCCTTTCTATTTTATTTTCTTCTATTTGTTTTTATTTGATTTGTCACGGCCATATCTCTTTGTTTATTATGTGCTTCTTAAACTTCCAATTGCAGTTCTCATGATTTTCTGGAAATTCATTTTATTTGAATAAAACTCTCTTGTTTATAATCATTTCCAGATTCTGAATTTAATCTTGTACTTATCTGCAATTGTTTAGAAGTTTATTTTATTCTTGAATTCATAACAGTGCTGAAACATTCATGTCATATCTTGAAAACTGTTAATTTGAATTCTAATTTTTTTGAAGATCTGAATATTTAATGAAATTTCACACACCTTTGCTGTTCTGAGTTTATTCTAATTCATTTTAGAAAAGCTGAAAATATTATACTCATTACAGCACTCTATTATTTATCAGTTGTGATAATTTCATTGATTTTCAGATTGGCTTGAATCAGTGATACATCCTGAATTCCATCTTTATTCATGACCATTATGGTTAGAATATGTCTGTTTGAAATCATCTGAAATTCCTGATATTTTGAATATCACACACCTCTTCAATTTGAAATAATCAATCTTGTGTGAATAATTCATTATATCTCAAACTTGACATTGATTCAAGTGATTTCAAATAAATTATTTATTTATGGATCATGAATATCTCTTAATTATTTGATGTAAATGATCTGAAATCATTCTTAGAAATTTTGTGAAAAATTCCTTTGAAAATCTGGTCTTGAAATTCACTCCTATTTCATGATTATTTGATCTAATTATTTGTTTGTTTAAAATCATTTGAAATTATTGATTTATTGAATCTCACACATATCTCAAATAAAAAATTTATAATCTGGTGTGATTGATTCATTAAATTCTGATATTTTCATATTTCTCAAATGATTTCAAGTAAACAGTATTTTAATCATTAGATCATGAATCATCATATGTGGCCATCATCTTGACAAGTATGATTTGAAACTATGTTCTGTGTTGCTCTGATACTGTTTTGAAAAATGTTTGTTCTGGAATCACCTGCTTGCTGCTCTGATACATGTGCATAATCTATTATCTGTCTGTTTGGGCTTGGTACTTAATAATCTATTTTATGACATTCTTGTTCAGTATCATGTTAAAATTCCTCGTAAATAGAGACACCAAGTGGTATCAGAAGCGTATTATATTTGTTTCACCCATCTGTACCGAGATTCAAAATTTTCACCTTGTATAGATCCATACATTTTTTTGCCTTATACAAATAAATGTGCTAAATTTGTCTGCCTGGGTTTGTGTCTAAATTTCTTTAGCCTGAGATGTCCATGATAGTCCATCACGGTGTAATTAAATTCCTCGATAAGCGAGAACATTTGGTATCAGTCTTTTTCACTCATCTGTTTTTTGAATTATCACCCTGTATAGGTTCAAATTTTTTTAATCTGTTTAATTTCTTCTTGTAATTGTTTTTCAATTTTAAAATTATTTATTTTTTATTCATTCAGAAATTGAAATCAATATCCAATTTGTGCTGTATTTGTAATTCATCAAAATTATTATTAGATTTTGAAATTGTGATGAATTGTGACTGCAGTATGTTTCACAACAAGAGGAGAATATATTTGGATTTTCATGATGGTTGAATATTTATTATAATATCTTTGAACTGGCAATTATTTCACGACTATCTCCTTTATCTATCACTCGTCTGTCATCCATCATGATTTAATATTAATTTGGAGAATTTTTTTTTTTAAGGAAAATCATCTTATTTTAAAATAGTGAAAATTATTTATGATAGAAATAGGACTATATTATTTTTTCAAAATTAGTGATAATTGAAAATTTTCAATAATCCCGGTACAGTCTAGCTTATTTCATAATATAATTAATTTAGAAATTTATTTCACAGTCCATTTCTGTGCCTACCACATTTCTATCATCCATATTGGTTTTATACACCGAGGAGCTTTTTTTATAAAGCTGAAAATGATAAAAATATAATTAATATATAAGAGTGTCTCTAACCTCATTTAAAAATCCAAGCTCTGGTTATGCATGGTTATGAGACGTCTTATAATTTAAGCTGCGACTGATTCCATTTAAAAATCCAAGCTCTGGTTATGCGTGGTCAGTGTGCTCTTAAATAAAAAGGAAATAAAGTGCTAAAAATAGAAATAAAATTTGAAATTCTCCTCTGAGTATAAAAGCCAGCCTATCAATCCATCTTCTATTCTATGAAATATGTTGAAATTTTATGACGTATTATGAATTGTTGATTGATAGGTATTGGGATTTGAGATTATTCGATTTTCTCACTTAAGTTGAATTATTGATTATAGTCCAAATCCATCACTGTTTTTTGTGCTTTATTTATAAAAATCCTTTGAAAATAATTGGAAATGAATTGTTTTTAAAACTCTCTCCATTCTATATAAAATTCATCGTAAATCCGTCATTCTCTACAATGTGAAATATGCCACCAGTTCTTAGTTTATTATGATTTTTGTTTGACCGATTGAAATTATTGATGACCGTTCTTACTCTCAAGCTGAAATTATATTTTTAGTCAATTTTCATTTGTATTTTAAACTCTGTATCCTTTTGATGATAACAAAAGGGGGAGAATGGATTAGATTTTGATTTATGAGTGAATATTTTATAAATATATTTAATTTTGAAAATTTATTCATACATTTCACTTATGCACAGTTATAGGGGGAGTTTCTGTTGTAGGGGGAGCATTTAAATAGGGAGAGTTCAAATATTCACGAACAAACACATTTATTATATTCAAAATCTTTTATTTGTTTGTCATCATCAAAAGGGGGAGATTGTTGTATATAACGGTGTTGTATACACAATTTTATGATTTTTGTTTGATGATAACAACCAAATATATATTTATATAAATGTGTTTGTTATTGTACTGTTCATTACAACACAGACTGTAATATAATATTTATATTTATATAGAATACGACTGTATACACATTCATATATTTATACAGTATTTTATTTAAATTGAATATTCTATTTCAACTTTCAAACAATACAATCTTTTATAACTCCACTATTTGAATACATCACTGATATACATTCACAGAACATTGTACTTGTAAATAAACAGAATTTAATAGACAAGTTTATTTGAACACAATAAAATAATTTTTTATTTCGATCAAACTGGTTTATTACAATATTCAGTACAATTCACATATTCACACACTACTCTTCACTGCAATTCTCACACTCAGTTACAGTCACACAGTCACAAATATACACTGTCTCTTTGTTCTACAGTTTCATTGTCTTCTGTCTTCTATAAGCTTCACAGTCAGTCCAGTCTTCATACCTGTCATATATAGAAACACACACACAGTACACTGCAATAGAAATGAAATAGAATTCATGCAAATACAATTTTTATTTTTGAAAAGTTATTTGCCTCAGAATTTCGGTGTGTTTCTCATCATTTTTCTGACTCGATCTGATTTGATCAGCCTCGACATAATCACACTAGTTTGCTGATTTTTGATCAGCCTCAACATAGTGTGACTAGTCTGCTGATATACATATAAACACAAATGTCAAAATCAACACAAGACAGGTCAAAGGAGAAATGGAAATCAAATATGCATATAAAATCAGCAAAGAGGCAAAAATATAATTGATGGTGCCAATACAAAAAGAAAGGTAGCCAAGCAAAAGTCAAAGTGAACAGCAAGGTCACAAGAACTTACAAGGTGTACAAATGGTCGAGAAATGGTTCAGAGAGCAAGTCAAAGCAGGCAACATAGATGGTGCAACATAGTGGCAATATCAAGTGTGGACTTTACAGCATGAGTTAAGCAATACAAAGACTGCTCGAGCGTGGTATAGCAGGCAAATGAAGATGTCAACACAGCTCGACAATCATGGTCAAGCACGAAGTAACATACAAACCAGAATAGTGTATATGTGCATATAGTTCTGCATGTGTATACTAAATTGTGCAAACAAACAATAGTTCAAGTGTCAAGGATGGGAACATAAATCATAACAGCTCAGGAGTTTCAAATATGAATAGGACAGTGTGGAGAAACAAGTACTTATGTGCTCATAGCATATGGCAGCCTCTTTTTGTATGGTGAATCAAAGGTGATAAATAAACATGGAAATATTTCAGGTCGGGACAGTGGTGATGTGCTCCTGTTCATACACACATGCAAAGCAATTTTTTATATGCACAAGCTTTCAGTAAACAAGAACAAGTCATAAAGATGAGACAGAAATGGTCAGAGCATGAAGACTTTCAGAAAGGATTTTGTCTTTGGTTTTTGAGCAAGTATGTCATGCAAGGTATTTCAACAAAGACCAATATAAGGCAATAAGCAAAGTGTTTTTTTAGCAAGTGCTTACAATCTTTTCAGTTTTGAAATCTCACAATTTCATAAAGGCTGAATTCATACAAGAAGTTCAAATGCATTTCAAGAAAGTACAAATGAGTTCAGAAATCATCAAATATTTTTGGTAAGTCTTTATATAATTCCATAAATCAATGGCATGATCTCAGGCAAGTCTCACAGCAACAATCAGTTAAGTGGTGTTCACAAAAATAACATGTCAAAATCTAGTCGAGCAACAAATGTAAATAGACATGAGTTTCAGACCAAAGAACAGACCAGAATTCAAAGAATTCAAGCATGCAAGAGTTTCCAGTTTTGAAGAAGCATGAAGAACAAAAACAGGTGGTTCATTCATAAAAGTGATTCAGCAATATCATTCAAGTGAGCAACATAGACAGATCAATGTGTTTGTGCAACTACAAAGAATTACAGCATACAAATTTTGTCAAGTAATTCAATCTGCTTTGTGGCAACAACTAGTGGAGTAGCAGGTTAAATGCGCAAGAATTTAATTTCAACAAAGCCTGTTATGGAAAGGATTCAAATCTACAAATCTATATTGATTTCCAGAAATGCGCAAAGCCAGAAAGAAGAAGAGACAAGTTCTATTTTGGAAAGTTTTAATTATTTCCAGATTTATACAAATCAGTGTATGGATATTGGTAAGAGATCAATATAGTAATCTTGGGAAAGGTTTGTTATTCTTAGAACCTGTTTTTAAACGAGCACAGAAATGTTTTGGACATGGTGTTATTTTCCAAATATACACAAACAATATACATGGGAAGAATCATGCAAGAAAATATTTTATTTTCAGAAATATTTTTGAGAATTAAATTCGGCCAAGTGCATTAACCAGCTTTGGAATGTTTTTCAAAGATAAATCAAGCATGGATTCTTTCAAAAGGGCAATAACACGTCTGGATTCAAAGCCCAAAATCACGCAAAAGAAAACCGCAAATCAGACGAGCCATTCAGTGAAATCAGAGCTCAATTAAAGGATTTCTAAATCCTATAAACATAACCATTCATCACTGGCAAGCAACCATCGAAAACTAACATAAAAAACAGAGTATAATCAAAAGAAAAACTCAGAGAAAACTCACAAGCTTTACCATCTGTTTTCGATCGCAGAAAAATCCCAAATCGAAGAGAGTCAAGCCTCAAAGCTTTTGAAGCCATCAGAGAATCACTTTTATCAAGCAATCGATCAGTGTTTGGGAGAAATTTCAGAAACCCTAGATATTCTTTTTCGCAGCCGCCATTTCCAAGTTCCAAAGGAAAAGAGAAAAAGGATCGGGCTAATTAGAAAGGGAATGGGCCGGCCGATCTTCATTGGTTAAGCCATGTTTTTTTAAGACAAAAGGGGATGACCCTTCTATGTTTAACTCCTAGGGTTTTTATTTTCTTGTTTTAGTTTTAATTTGTTTTTGTTTTTTTTGTATTGTTGTAAAACCGTCCAAACAGTTCTGTCTAGAATTCTAGAATTCTGGTTATAGGGTTGTAACTAGGGGAATCTAATCGAGGGGATAACGATTAGTCTTGGGTTTTGAGCGTAGAGTTAGAATAGGAGCGAGAGTCGCGTGTGTACATGGTATTGTATGCGGGATCTGTTCTATCATCTAGTAGAAACCTTAGGAATGCAGCAGTAGGCAGGGTTTTGCCGAAGCTGGGTACATCTGTGTGTGATTTATTTTCTGCATTTTTTTTCCTGCTATATTCTGTTATTAGTTTATTAATATATATCTCGTTAGATTTTTAATTCAGTTAAAAACTGTGAAAAACCCTATTCACCCCCCCCCCCTCTAGGGTTATTCTAGATCCAACAATTACAACTTTCAAAACTGTCTCTAACGCAAAATAGGTAGGTACAATGCTAATGCCCAAAGTAGTAACCAGCAACAACATAGGGAGAATACATGGGAACAATACGTGTAAGCCTCCTGCTCATCTTCGGACAGTTACTCGTGCATAACCAGCTAACCTGTCTCTAGTCTCCTTGTTTAGGAGCACCCAAAGTAATAAGACGAGACATAAAACTCTGGGTTAGACAAAAGTCTGGTATGATCGATAAGCAACAAAAACAGAACAATAACAGGTATACATAACCATACCTGAACCTGGACCTACAGCCAAAGAGTTAGCACAACCAGATGTACAATACTCTAAGGTGACACTAACACATGGTGTGAAAATAATGGGGAGGGGGTGTGCATGTCATGGTGATAGCAAACATTAATCATAGCAATCATCCTCACATCTCTCACTCAGTGCGTAAAGCATACAATATCTACTGCTTTGATTGCTACGTTCATTCTGCCCCATGGAGTCACGATGACTCCACTGCACTGATCCATAGCCACTAATCCTTTGCTATGTTCACTCTGCCCCCATGGAGTCATGATAACTCCACTGCACTAGCTCATAGCCCTGCTATGATCACTTTTCTCCATGGAGTCATGATAACTCCACTGCACTGATCCATAGCTAATATTCGTCCCTCCGTGGTGAGTCAAAGCTATAGACATCGATAACTCTTTGCACACGTCCCGCAGCAAAGCCCAACTCATGAAGTTAGCTCGTTGATCCCCATTTGGATCATGAGTAATAACCTCCCATTTGGACTTCCTTTGCATCTCGGGTTTCGGTCAAATTGGAGTTGGTCTTTAGAGGAGTCGACGCGTAGAAGTAAAAGTATACATCTGGTTCGGTTCAGTACTCCATACCCGATTCGGTTCGGTGCTCATAGCCCACGCCTTGGTTCGGTTTGAATATGCATAGTACTCCAATCCTCGTCATTTCGGTTCGGGTCTCTCATTTGGTTCGGTTTGGGTGCCATCCTCTATTCGTTTCGGTTCGGGTGCCATCCTCCAACAAAGTGTGACGGCCCCGGTTCAGTTCGTGCTCACCATTTCCGATCCGATCCCCACGCCCTTGCTTCTGATCCGAACCAACTCCCACTCTATGTAAATAGCCTTCCTTTTTGCCAAGCTTCCTCTTATGCTAAGTTCCGGTCCCGTTTGAATTTCCTTACTCAATTCTCCGATCTGATCCGAAACCCTGCACATTTTCCAGCGAGCATATATCGTCCATTTTCGCCATACAACGACGTTTTCAACCATTCTAGATTTTCTAATCAATCATAAAACATTCCAAGCAGTAGTAGCAACATATAGGATCAATCAATAAGGTCAAAATATCAAGCATATAGTTCATTTTAGATCAAACATACCCGAAAAGCATGATTTCCCTTTAATCCCCTCAAGCATGTATAACCATAGGATTAACAAACTTAATCCAAATTGACCCAAATTATTATCAGAGCCCTAAAATAATATTTAAGAATTTTTACATATTTTTCCAAAATTTTATCATGCATAATTTCGCTAATTATCACTAATCACCCTAATTGGCCGTAATTAGTGAAAAACAATGCAAATCACTCACCTTAGCCACAAATGAATTATAGATCTGAACTTTTCTACTGTTTTGGGTCGAGTTACTATGCAACACGGTGGTTCCAACTCTGATTTGGTGTTGATTTGCCTTGATTTGATGTTGATTAGGCTAATATATGCTTAAACGGTGATTTGGGGATGATTTAGAAGGTGGAGGCCATTGTTAATGTTGAAGAGAGGTAAGTGACAGCTGTAAAAATGACAAAGAAAGGTTCCACTAACCCTTTTCAGCCTTTATGCAACCCTAATCCCGAAATTCCCGATGGGCCTAGCTGCTAATCACCCTATTTGGCCCGGTTAAGCTGTTTTTCACTTTCCAAACCTTATTTCAGCCATATCTCCCAAGCGATAAGTCCGTTTGAATAATGTGACCACTCTACGGAAAGGTAAACCATCATTCGAATCTAATGGAAGTGGTTTTAGGTCAAAACTCCTTACCAATAAAAAGTTATAGGCGAAACAAGATTCTCCATGGGCAAAACAGTCATTTAAAAATCGGCAAAAATTGTGAACATGGGAAATGACCCCAATAGTCGTTCCCCAAAGTTACACGACTATACGACCTCATATGAAAACGAAATAAATATTCTACGATCCTCCGATGCGTAGAATGCGGGTTGTTACATTCTCCCTCCCTTAAGAAATTTCGCCCCCGAAATTCCTTAACCAAAACATACAAAGGATCCCGCGTGCCTATCAGCCATTTACAAACAATCAAACATAAATAATAACACAACAAGTCTATCCTAGCATGCAGAATAGCTAAATCGCAATTAAAATCTTACCAAGCAAAGAGTTCTGGATGTATCTTCCTTATGCTCTTCTCTGTTTCCCAACTTGTAACACCCCTAAGTCCCACATCGTGGAAGCCTGTGTGAAGTGGGCGCTTATATAGTAGAGCCCGTCTCTTACTAACGCCGGGGCCTTTTAAGGAACAAAAACCCACACCTATACGGTGACTAAGTTGGGGACAATATCTTGTGTGTGCGGGTTGTTACAGTGGTATCAGAGCCAATACCCAGCCGGAATTGCGGCTCATGTGTGGACCACAGTGCCTGGGTGAGGTGTTTGTGAGCCAACGGGGACGTTGGACTCTATATGAGGGGAGAATGTAACACCCCTAAGTCCCACATCGTGGAAGCCTATGTGAAGTGGGTACTTATATAGTAGAGCCCATCTCTTACTAACGCCGAGGCCTTTTGAGGAACAAAACCCCACACCTATACGGTGGCTAAGTTGGGGACAATATCTTGCATGAACGGAGGTGAGGGTTGTTACACAAGTACAGTCATTCTCGTTCCCGCCCCACTGAACCTTGACCAGTTTCACCGCCTTCCTTCAAAGTTGCTTCGTATTGTACTCCACAATACGGATTGGCTTGCGGTTCCCAACCGCCTCGGGTTCTACTTCGATGTCATCCAACTGATCCGGTGAAATAGTCATATTGGGGTCATGCACGAATTTCCTTAACTGCGAAACATGAAATACGTTGTGGACTCCTGCTATCTTGTCAGGTAATCCAACTTTATATGCTAAATTCCCAACTCGCTCGAGGACTGGGAATGGACCAACAAATCTTGGTGCTAACTTTCATCTCCTACCAAATCGAATTACGCTCTTTAATTGAGAAATCTTAATAAACACCAAGTCGCTAATGGAAAATTTCAATTCTCTTCGTCTCTTATCAGCATAACTCTTCTGCCTATCTTGGGCAGCCTTCATTCGCTATTGAATAACCTTGACCTTATTTGATGTTTCTCTTATTATATCTGGTCCAAGCATAAATTTCTCAACGTTTTCCAACCAACATGATGGTGAGTCGCACGGTCTTCCGTACAAAGCTTCAAATGGAGCTATACCAATACTGGACTGATAACTATTATTATATGCAAATTCAACCATATGCAAATGGTCATCCCATGACCCTCCAAAATCTAACGTGCAAGCTCTCAAGAGATCTTCTAGTACTCGATTCACCCTCTCTGTTTGACCATCAGTTTAAGGATGGTACGCCGTACTGAGATGTAATTCTGACCATAAAGCCTCTTGTAAGCTCTTCCAAAATCCACTAGTAAACAACGGATCTCGGTCACTCACAATGCTTTTAGGTACTCCATGAAATCTCACTACCCACTTCATATACAGTTCTGCTAACTTAGCTGTTGTTCTATTCGACTTGACAGGTATAAACCTTGCACTCTTGGTCAATCGGTCCACGATCACCCAAATGCTATCATGGCCCGATCTAGTCCTTGGTAACTCATCAATGAAATCGATTGAGACTTGTTCCCATTTCCATTCTGGAATTTCCAATGGTTGCAGCAAACCACTCGGCTTCTTTTTCTTAGCTTTAACTAGCTGCCAATTCATGCATTTGAATATAAACTTCCCAATGTCCCTTTTCATCCCTTCCCAGTAGTAGGTCTGCTTCATGTCTCGATACATTTTGTTACCACTGGGATGTATAGTCAGTTTCAAGTGATGACATTCTCTAAGCACTTTATCTCTCAATCCATTAACATTGGGTACAAATAATCTCCCATTCTTTCTAAGCCATCCATCTCGATCAAGCCCATACTTGTTCATCTCCTTGTCGACACCCATCTCTAACTTGGAGATGATTTCCAGTAGGTTAGGATCGTTCCTCTGACTGGAACTAATCCGCTCAAATTAAAGTAGGTCTGGTTGTCAAACTTGCTAAAATCTTTGGATTCAATTAGCACTTTGGTCTGAAATCGTACCCTACGATATACTCCAGTTGCTTCCATTCAAGTAACATAGCCCCTAAACTGGCATGTCTCCTACTCAATGCATCAGCTACCGCATTGCCCTTTCCCGGTGTATATGCGATATCAAAATCATAGGAAGCCAAGAATTCTAACCATCTCTGCTAATGGAGATTTAGGTCATTCTGAGAGAAGAGATACTTTAACGACATATGATCGGTAACAACTCGAATCTTTCTCCCAAGAGATAGTGTATCCACATGTTCAATGCGAACACGATCGCTGCCAATTCCAAATCATGGGTAAGATATCTTTTCTTATATGGTTTCAGTTTCCGACTAGCGTAAGCTACAAATCTACCTCCTTGCATCAATACAACATCTAGTCCGGTACCACATGCATCCATGTATACTGTCATCTCTTCATTCCCTTTAGGAATGACTAACACTGGTGCACGCGTCAACTTTTCCTTTAGACTCTTGAATGCATTTTCACACCTTCCGTCCCAAATGAAAGCTTAATTCTTCTTGGTCAACTGAGTTAACCATGTCGTTATCTTGGAGAAATCTTGGATAAACTTACGATAATATCCAGCTAATCCCAAGAAATTTCTTATGTCTATTGCATTTTTGGGCGTAGACCAATCCTGTACCATAGCCACCTTTGCAGGGTCCACGGCAATACCATTCTCTGAAACAACATGGCCCAAGAATCTCGCTTCCCTCCTCCAGAAGTGACACTTAGAGAATTTCGCTTTCATTTGGTGTTTCCTCAACACCTCCATCACTATCCTCAAATGTTCCTTGTGTTCTTCCTCTGTCCTTGAGTAAACCAAGATATCGTCCATGAACACACGAACAAACTTATTCAACTGATCTCTAAAAACTTTATTCATAAGATCCACAAAATATGCTGGTGCATTGGTCAATCCGAATGGCATGACCAACCACTCATAGAATCCAGATGGCGTCCGAAATGTCGTTTTAGGAATACTCTCAGCTGCTACTCGGAGCTGATGAAACCCTGTCACGAGGTCCAATTGGGAGAACACTCCTGCTCCTTCCAGTTGATCAAACAAATCATCTATCAGTGGAAGAGGAAACTTATTCTTCCTGGTCACCTTATTCAACTCGCGATAGTCCACACATAAACGAAAGGAACCATCTGCCTTAGTGGCAAATACGACTGGTGCTCCCCGCTCGGAGACACTTCTTCAGATAAATCCCTTCTTCAAAAGATCGCTTACTTGCACCCCGAGCTCTCGCTTCTCCCTTGGTGCCATACGACGAAGTGGCATCATTATAGGTCTGGTATCTTTCACTAAATCAATATGGAACTCAATCTCTCGGTGTGGTGGAAGTCCGGTCACTTCCTCGAAGATATCCGGATACTGCCCAGCAATGGGAACCCCTGATAACTCGTCCTACGGAATGTCGAGGGAATTTAGAAAACTAGCCATTACCTCATAACTAGGTAGGCCACCAAACACTACCCTCCGCCCATCATCCGCCTTAATAGTCACCGAAAATCCATCGCAGTCCACCACCACCCCATTTCTTTGGAGCTAATCGACTCCCAAAATAATGCCAAACACAGTAAAGCCGAAAACAATGCAATCACAAGCAAACATACATCCATGACTCGATAAGCAAATTTTGAAAAATCAAACTAAGGCTAGTCGAACCACCAATCGGGTTCGTCACAACTAAGGGTCTATCGATAATCTCAGGTTCCAATCCCAACCTATCTACCAGGTCACTAGATATGAAGGAACGGGAAGCCCCGGTATCAAACAATACTCGAACAAGAACATCATAAATAGAAAGCATACCTTAAATGACGACATTCTTTCCTTTCTCCGCCGCAGTTGGGCATTCGATGAAGAAGGAACAACATTAATAGCACATGCTTTCACAATCTGCTTCTCTTTAGGAGGTTGTGGACACTTATCCTTTTGATGTCCCACTTGGCCACAATTGAAGCATTTCCTGTCCGCTGGCTTTGCTCAACATTCTTTAGCATAATGGCCCTTCTTGCCACAGCTAAAGCACTCTACCTCTTTCCTGTCTTTCTTTTTCTGACCATCCTTGGTCTGACTCTGCTTCCTTTTATTCTGAGAATTATTCTTGCCTTCACCGCTTGCCTGTGGCTTTGGCCCCTCTGTAGATGCAACAACAACTTCAGTCTTGGGCTTAGGATAAAGGCTATCTGATCTCAATGCTTTCCCAACAATCGATTCAAAAGTCTTATCAATATGGTTTATAAGCCTTTCTCCCAAGTACTCATCTATACCAGTTATGAACTTCTCGTTCTTCTTCTCGGCTGTATCGATAAGAGATAATCCATACTTCGATAGAGTATCGAACTTAGTAATGTACTCCGAGACTGCCCTACCATTGTCTTTAAGCTCCAAGAACTTCCTAAACAGCTCTGACTTCTGGGCGGCTGGGATAAACTTATCACTAAAGTGGGTCTTAAACTAATCCCAAGTAACTTGATCCTCAGGTGTAGCTGCCTTAATAGCATTCCACCAATTCATAGCTCGTCCTTGTAGCTGACGGGATGCTAGCCTCCTCTTCATCGCGTCTTCGATTCCCAGATCTTCGAAGATGCGCTCACAGCTATCAAGCCGATCCTGAACTTCTGTAGCTGATTCCGTTCCGTGGATCAGCTTCCCACCAAGACTAGTGTAGTCCTTACAGAGTTTCGTCCCTAGGCGCCTGCACCGCTGCACCACCACCATTTGCAGCATTAGGAGTTGCCATCTGAACATCCCTAAGCATCTCTCTCATGAAGTCAGTGAACATCGTCCTCATATCAGGAGCATTCCTATTATTGTCTCCTGAACTAGTATTCCTCGTATATCGGCTCATCGTTCAATCTGTAAAGAGAGAACGGTTAACCATCTCTTCAGTGGTGCCAGTGCAGTGCGACTCCATCCTTAGATATACTAATAGTGTATATATATAGGTTTTAAAAACCAAAATATCACAAATACGCGCTCTCATATACGTACTATCTCTCTCTGGTGTCTTTCCCTAGGTTAACTACGCAACCTAGAGCTCTGATACTAAGTGTGACGGCGCACCCCGCACCAGCCGACATTTCCCATGAAATGCGTTGTGCCGATGCCCAACCAGCACGGGACAATCGTCAAAAGAAAAGAAAGAAGATGATAAATCAACAAAAGCCTGTAGTATATCTCACAGTGCATGTAACAAAATATAATAATAACATAACTTGATATAAACAGGCGAGACAGTGCATAAGCTGAAAACTAAACCATCATAGCAGCGGAAAATTCAAAATACAGCTTATGATCCAAACCATCATCATTACAACTTTCAAAATTGTCTCTAAAGTAAAATAGGAAGGTACACTGCTAATGCCCAAAGTAGTGACCAGCAACAACACAGGGAGAATATATGGGAACGATACGTGTAAGCCTCCTTCTCATCTCCGGACAGCTACTCGTGCATAAATAGTTAACCTGTCTCTAGTCTGCTCGTTTAGGAGCACCTAGAGTAATAAGAAGAGACATAAAACTCTGGGTCAGACAAAAGTCTGGTATGAGCGATAAGCAGCAAAAACAGAACAATAACAGGTATACATAACCATACCTGAACCTGGACTTGCAACCAAAGAGTTTGCACAACAGGATGTACAATACTCTAAGGTGACACTAACACATGGTGTGAAAATAATGGGGAGGGGGTGTGCATGTCATGGTGATAACAAACATCAATCATAACAATCATCCTCACATCTCTCACTCAGTGCGTAAAGCATACATTATCTACCGCTTTGATCGCTACGATCATTCTGCTCCATGGAGTCACGATGACTCCACTGCACTGATCCATAGCCAATAATCCTTTGTTATGTCCACTCTGCCCCATGGAGTCATGATAACTCCATTGCACTGATCCATAGCCAATATATGTCCCTCCGTAGTGAGTCAAAGCTATAAACATCGATAATCCCTTTGCATACGTCCCGCAGCAAAGCCCAACTCATGAAATTAGCTCGTTGATCCCCATTTGGATCCGAGGTAATAACCTCCCATTTGGGCTTCCTTTGCATCTCGGTTTTTGGTCGAATTGTAGTTGGTCTTCAGAAGAGTCGTCACGTAGAAGTAAAAGTATACATCTGTTTCAGTTCGGTACTCCATACCCGGTTCGATTCGGTGCTCATAGCCCATGCCTTGGTTCTGTTTGAATATGCATAGTACTCCAATCCTCATCGGTTTGGTTCAGGTCTCTCATTTGGTTTTGTTCGAGTGCCATCCACCATTCGTTTCGGTTCAGGTGCCATCCTCCAACAAAGTGTGACGACCCCGGTTCGGTTCGTGCTCACCATTTCCGATCTGATCCCCACGCCCTCGCTTCTGATCCGAACCAACTCCCACTCTATGTAAATGGCCTTCTTTATTACCAAGCTTCCTCTTATGCCAAGTTCCGGTCCGGTTCGAATTTCCTTACTCGGTTCTCCGATCCGATCCGAACCCTATAATCTGATCCGATCCGAAACCCTGCACATTTTCCAGCGAGCATATATCGCCCATTTTCGCCATACGACGGCGTTTACAACCATTCTACTTTTCTAATCAATCATAAAAAACAGTAGTAGCAACATATAGGATCAATCAATAAGGTCAAAACATCAAGCATATAGGTCATTTTAGATCAAACATACCCAAAAAGCATGATTTCCCTTTAATCCCCTCAAGCATGTTTTAACCATAGGATTAACAGACTTAATCCAAATTAACCCAAATTTTTATCAAAGCCCTAAAATAATATTTAAGAATTTTTACATATTTTTCTAGAATTTTATCATGTATAATTTTGCTAATTATCAATAATCACCCTAATTAGCCGTATTTAGTGAAAAATAATGCAAATCACTCACCTTAGCCACAAATGGATTATAGATCTGAACTTTTCTACTGTTTTGGGTCAAATTCCTATGCAACACAATAGTTCTAACTCTATTTTGGTGTTGATTTTCTTTGATTTGATGTTGATTAGGCTAATATATGCTTAGACAGTGATTTGGGGGTGATTTAGAAGGTGGAGGCCAATTTTAGGGTTGAAGAGAGGTAAGTGGCGGCTGTAAAAATGACAAAGAAAGGTTCCTCTAACCCTTTTCAGCCTTTATGCAACCCTAATCCCGAAATTCCCGATGGGCTTAGCTGCTAATCACCCTATTTGGCCCAGTTAAGCTGTTTTTTTTCTTTCCAAACCTTATTTCAGCCATAACTCCCAAACGGTAAGTCCGTTTGATTAATGCGACCACTCTACGGAAAAGTAAACCATCGTCTAAATCTAATGGAAGTAGTTTCAAATCAAAATTCCTTACGAATCAAAAGTTATAGGCAAAACAAGATTCGCTAGGGGTAAAACAGTCATTTAAAAATCGGCAAAAATCGTGAACATGGGAAATGACCCCAATAGTCGTTCCCCAAAGTTACACGACTATAAGACCTCGTATGAAAATGAAATAAATATTCTACGATCCTCCGATGCATAGAATGCGGGTCGTTACATTTACTTAATATCAAATCCAAGAAACAAGAAGAAGATGATAAAATAACAATAAAAAGTTAAAATCTAAATTAAAGATTAAAAAAATAAAGCATACCTTATCTAAAACGATGCAGAAGCAGAGAGGTGGATGAAGATGGCTCTAATTTGAGGCAGAAGTGGGGAGGTTGATGGAGGAGGCTCAAATTAGAGGCAAAGAGGTGGAAGCGATGGTAAGCGAAAAACCCTAAATTGATTTAGGAACTGACAAAGAAGACGGTGAAGCGTGAGAAGTAGTAAAACTGAAATGACTATTTTATCCATTATGTTTTAAAATATTTGCTAAAAGTTCATGTTATTTAACGGAAATAACCGTGATAACATAATATCACACTAATAACCATGATAATTTTGTAACGATAATAATTATGAGAAAATGAAGCATAAAAAGTGTTATAAAATTTACGTATTTGGTGTTGTGAGATGCCCCATATCTCAAGCTCTACATCCAATATCAATAAAAATCCGGCCCAATACGGCCTTATCCGTCATATCCATATACTCTATTCCCAAGCTCTCACCCCTAATACCAAGCAACACCCAAAAATGTCTCTCAGTAAAAACAATCTCTATCCACTTTCACCTTAGAATCAAACACTGCCTCATTATTCTCCTCTCCATAAGTCAAATTAGCATAAAAAAGGCTAACTAACATAAGGTAATCGACCCGCCCTACCGTAGCATGGTCAAGAATCTGATGCAAACCCCATGTCTAGAAAAAGCTGCTCCAAAGGGGGTGCCTACAAAGTTTGGAAATCTAACCGGTCTTCCAAGCAAAATTTGATGTCCTATGGAATCCACATAGGCCTGAACTACGTGCCTGATGTTCTGGCACCAAGCAATATCCTGGGGTGTTAATTGAGGAAAAGCGGTGGCTAAAGAGGGTTATGGAGGCATGGCAAAAAAATTCCAAATCCACGAAAAAGTTGTTTAGATCTGGATAGAGGATGTAATAAGCTTCGATTTGGCACTAATTTTGTGAAAACGGTGGAGTTTTAGGGTGGCGGTGGGTGTTAGAAGTGGGGGAGGTTGGGTTCGGAGAAGCTCTCGGTTGGGGGAAATGTAAGTGACGAAGCCACAAGCTTTGTCGCTTTCATATAGCCGAAAAAACGAAGGGTGGGTCGACACACCTCTTCGAGTATGTCGACCTGTGTGTCGACTAGCCTTAGGGTGGGTCAACACAGTGGTCGACCTAGCCGAAGTTCTGGGTCGACCCAACCCAGACATGTTTTTTTTTTTTTCATTTTTCTGCTATCCCTTCCGAGTTTCCAACTGACTATTAGCTACATAGAAATCTAAAAATATTTCTTGGGTCGGTCGACAAGCTGTTCCAGTCTAGATCAATTCTTATACGCCTTTCACTATTTTAATGATGTTTCCAATAACTTTTTGAATCTAATAAAAATTCAAAAATTTGTCATTGTTCTTTTCCTGTTTTGTCCAAAATTGACCTCTCCAAACTCTTGCTCACAAAATCCTTAAGACACCTCTTTTTAATTAACCTCAAACTTTTGCCACCATAACCGTTGGTGCTACCTTTTACCATTTTGTCCTTTTTCGCTTCCAAACAAATCTCTTAACTATGTTCTGAATCATGTAGTGCCAAATTTTCGTGCACAAAAAGTCTTATATATAAAAATTCCTAATCCATCTCTTTATTCATCGATCATTTTGCACACTTTTTAACCCTAACCACTTAAAGGCTTCTCTTTCTCATATCTCCATAATCATTACTTTAGTGCACAAGTTCTGGCGTCTCAATTCCTTCCATGGATAGAGGTATATTTATATATAATGTACTTTTATTTAAGAAAATACAAATATGTTCACCCATTATCTATATAGGAATCCTAAACCCGAGCCATGATATCGAATGTTACAACCCGAATTTCGATAGACTAAATTTTTCTCAAAAATCTCAGTCTATCAAAGCTCGAGTTGGCTTATCTGATATCCTGCAGGAAAGACAGAGATAATAAATATATCGGAGCTCGATAAAACATCTCACAGCAGAATGGATAAAATATCATAATCAAATATAGCCTTACTAAAAGCAATGACATGACCTAACAAGTGTCCAAAGGCTACCAAATCTCTGACACAAATCTAACCTACGAGTATGTTATGAGGATGGGGTCAGAACACAAGTTCTGGTGAGAGGACAAATTATACATTCAGAAATAAAAATACGCTTATCGTTTAGTTACATTTCTTAATTATTAGGTTATTCGGGTTAATAACACTCGAGGCCCTGCACACAAGTCACACCCATGTACTCCCTAGTAGATTAAACCTAATATAATATATATGTAGCTATACCTAACATCTCGAGGTACTCACCATAGTACCTTCTAGTATGGTCTTCGTCATCACATCACGAAAGTATGCACAACCTATTCCATATGCCTACCCACATACAGAAGTCTATATCGTTACGCCACGTATGCACACAGAACCACCATCGCTATGCCATGTAAGCGTATAGATCATTGTATCTGAACTCCTCGGTCAAATCACGTCTCAACACGGAGTAATTACCTAACGTCTATAATACACCACCCAATGCGTGTATTTAGACCCTCACATGAATGTACTACCTAGTATGACCCGAGTCCCGTAAAAGAGTTGCATCCAGTGCATGAAATACGGTCGGGAGCTTTCGATATCTATAACGGACAACTTCGTTAGGCCTATAATATAAATACTCACATATGGTCAATCTCTTTTCATGGTGGCTATGGCCCTACCCTCAACTAATGAAAGACTACATCAAGATCTAATGACGTCCCTCTAACAACCAATCTAGCATCCAATTTGGTGTATCCCTCAACTCACGTCCCGACAGTGAAAGATCGTTGGTCTGTTGGTTAAGCTCTTAGTCTTTCCGCATTCCACTGACTGCCGATGACAAGTATCCGATAATGACTATCCTTAATTTGGTCCTAATCACCTCCTCCTAGAGCGAGGCAAACTGCAGAATCACCCAACATCATCTGCCACGGCCTTTTGACTGCCACGGCCTTTTGACTGCCACACCTTTGTTGTAGTCAAGGTATACTCAAGATGGTACAACAGATCTACCTTTGAACGACGACTTCATCTAGTTATTCCTCAGAGAGTCATCTCAGAGTACCCTGCCACATCCAATAGAAGTCTCATGCTTCCCTCCAGTCCCGTAGAATAATCAGTTGGATGTGCTCCTCTCGTGTCTCTAGACACCGCGACGATCTACCCCGTTGAGTTCTTTATTTTCATACGTACGGACTAGTCCCAATGCATCACGCCATTGCGTTGGTATATCCTATGTCTAATCGTTTAATCATGTGCTTTCTTTATATCATCATATTGCTAATTAACTTGATTACTCACATATTCACTTTTTATTCAAGCTGCTTGGTTCATTAGTTCTCATTTGGCTGCTTATTTTCTTTAATCAGCCCTATGTCGTCGAAGCGGACTTTCGCTTATTATTTACATTTATTAGACTTAATACTTCGAATTATAATTCTACTAATAGTAATCCTACTTTATACTTTCTTATTTAATTATCACCTTATTTCACACTATTATCACAACTGTTGTTGTGGGTTTGCTTATTAACTTAGTACCTTTAACTAAGGTTTATTAATAAGTTCTCTGTTAATCATTATTTATAACTTACGTTATAATTCCACTTGTCCCTAGAACAAACCTACCTGTTATATTTCATTCCCATTCATATAATTAATATAATAGGTTATATTCCTTGTTCACCGCATCTTCCTTAGGTTCCTTAATATTGACCAAACTTTTACCATTGCAACCTTTCTTTATTTACCGTCTTGTACATTCTTATTATTTCAGGATTTTTTTTTGCATACTTCATTAGACTAGTTAGTATAATGATCTATTTCCATAATGTACATAAATTAAGATCTGTAGTTGCAAGCTATTTCTTTTATTTACATCGTGGACACACACACACACACACACACACATATATATATATATATGTGTGTGTGTGTGTGTGTGTGTTTGATTAGTGTGCATTACTGTAACAGAACCCTAATTTCACACTAATCCCTATTACCTTCCTTTTCTTGCAACACGTTCTCAGTAATGTTACCATAACGGTAAATATGGAAATGTATCCCGTTCCCTACCCTAACGAACTTAATCCACTACTAGTTCCCTTTTTCTAAGTTAGATATTAATTCCTGTTTTTCATATACTAATTCCAATTACTGTAAATTTCCGTATAAAATTAGGCATACTAATTCTTTTTCCATTATTTCCATAATTCATTGTAATTCTTTTTACAACATATCCAATTTACCATTGAATAACAATTTTAAGAATATATGCAAAATTAGTGTCAAATTCACAATTTCAGTATTACAGTAATTCTCAACCCAAACAGAAAGTTAATGGAATAGATTCATACAACAACGACATTCTTAACATACTTTAGGGAATGCATTATACCAGATTTAGAATAATTTCGATAATTCATTAAATTCAGGATTTACGGGGAATTTAAACAATAAATATATCGTTACTAAAAAGAATAATATTAAATCCGCTTACCTGGATGCTTTCCGATTCTTGAATCTGATTCAGATCTGCTATCCCGTGGTTTTCCTAGTTGAATCTACTATTAAAATAACTACGGATTTATAAATCTAATGCTAAAAGAATTAAAGAAATCCTTAAAATTCAGATTCATAGAATTTACCTTACGTAGACCAGAAATCTGAACACTTATATTGTAGATCAATAATCTTTTTCTTCAAATCCTGAAGAAAAATTCCTAAAACTAATATTCTTATTTCTATAAGATCTGGAGAAGAAAGAAAATAGCAGAGCCTTGGCGTCGTCACAGAAAATATGAGTTGGAGGCTAAGCCCTGCTAGTCTATTTATGGGTGCACAGAAGATTTTGGTTTGTTTGATTAAATATAATATAATCTGAGCCGTGCAAGTTGAGAAAATATACGTCAGTTGGCTCAACAAAGGGTCGACTTGGACCCTTGGTGGGTCAACCCGACTTTATGGTGTGTCAACCCTTGGGTTGACTCACATATGTTCTAGGTGGACCCATGACCTGGGCCACTAACGTTAATTTTTCTGAAATTTAATTTAATTTAACGTTGCTCGTAACGTACCTTTAGTTACCAAATATTGTTATGTAAATTATTTTCTTCCATTTATAATGTATATTAACATTTAAATTTCAAACTTAGATGCATATGTACGCTTATAATTCTTCAAATCTTTGTTCGGTAATAACTTCCCTAGAGGGCTTTATTTGGGACAAGTCATATATGAAAACAAATCAAAAATTGCCACGAATACAATGGTATGTGTTTCAGGCCAAAATTCTATAATTATAAAATATCGATATTTTCCAATAACTGATTAAACATATATATATATATAGACATATATATAAATACGAGGTGTTACATATGCTCTCAGCATAAGGATAGGATTTTGTAGCATAGCAAATAGCCATTAAGAAAATTTGATTCATCCTTTTCTCTTTTCTTCAAATCGAAGCATCGTTAATTATAACTGATATTTGAGTCTTTTAATCCTTAACATGAGCTCTAATTTACCCCTCTAGGCCTTTCACTTCTCTTTCAAGCTTTTTATTTCCTACTGTAGGAAAAACCTATCATGATCGATATTTTAAACATTTGCAAAGTAGGAATTGATATCATTACAAAAGTAAGAATTCCATTACTTGATCACATACTGAGCGATCTTGAACTTAACTTTTCAGCACCAATTTCCAATTAAGGTATCATCTAAGCTTTTGGAAAGATGCATGAAATGAAAAAGAGTCGGTTCCTGATGAAGAGGTGTGACTTAGAAGACTAGAGCCATCCCTACAGCGATTAATTCCAACAACTGGATAATCATTTGTCTTTTCAATAAGTTAATTCCAAATCGTAAAACTTATGATACAGATGAGCGATTTCGACATTTGTTGCTACTCCTTCCGAGGATAGCTGAGATTGTAAGACTATTAAATTAGCCCTTTTGAATAGCTTTTAGATTTGAGAATCTTTGGCCTTAATTTTCTCCTTTAAAGTGTTAACCAATCTTTTAATGTACTTATAGTGGCTTTTTATGTACAATGAACAAGTAAAGCAAGGGAAGTTGAAGCACGTTCAAGTGAATACTAAAGAAACCAATGCATAATGCGTTTACACTAACACCTATAAATAGAGGTAAAGCATCATCATCTAAGGATTGAACTCTTCTTTTTCATCCTCCACTTTTTCGCTTTGTTATAACCTTGTATTGAATTGGGTACAAGTTACCTATTTTAGTTTTGAGATTTTATGAATTCAGCAAAGCATATAGATTTCAAGCATTGTATTTGCATATCATAATCGGATATAATGAACATTTGAATTGACTTTGCATATATGATGACATACACGACTCTTACATGTTTGTTGACATATATGATTCATGCATATCTGATGGCATATGTGGTTTACTTAAATTGGTATCATATTGCATCACCCTAAGGCGACACACCTACTTCACCATCAAGTTGCACTTGCTTACTTTTGAATTGACCTCTTATCGACGTAAGCCCATATTGCCTTCATATTTTAGCTTTGACTCATCTCATAAAGACCAAGTTAAGGGGTTCAACTTCAAATTCTAGGATGTTACTTCGCTTGTTTGCATAAAACCACATATTTTATCCTCATGTGGACAACTTCTGGTGTTAATGAAAAAGTTGTTAACATACATATTTTTAAATGTAGAAAAATTTAAAATAAACGAAGGGAGATTCCAAATGTTGTGATGTGTTAATTTTAACACCCCTAAATTTAGTACTCTATAACTATACTTTAAAGATAATAAAATGGGAATTACTTAATTAAAATTTTGTAATTAAATGAAATCGGCTTTATTGTTGCACTCATCTCGGAATTCTAGTTCAGATAAACCCCAAGTTTGCACAAAACCGATAACGTGTGAGGAAGTTATGAGCATTAGAAGTTTTATACATATAAGGGGCTTATATATAAATATAATTTAAAAATGTTCAAATCAATTCAAACGAGACGAAGCAGTAAAAAACGAGCAGGAAACCAAACAGTTGTGCGATGACCCACTTTTGGTCTGGGTCGACCTATAGGTCGACCCATAGGGTCGGTGGGTCGATCCACCCAGATCCGAAGAAGGTTCTGTATTCCATACCTGCACAGTTTTGTGGCTAGGTCGTGCTGACTCAATGCTACATGCACGGTTTAGATCAAATCCCTAGAATCTTAACGCTGAGGTTGACTCTATGAATCTATAAATAGGTGGCTTCTCCCATTCCAATACATACAATTTCTTCATACCTTATGCCTCTATGAATCTATTCTGATATATATATATATAATGGGGGAGTGCTGCTAAAGCCTAGATCTAAAGAGACAACATTCACGATTTACATACAACAACCAAAAGTAATTGGATTGGACTTTTCTCCAACGGCATATATATATATATATATATATATATATATATATATATATAAAAGAGATTTAACCTCTTCTTTACCGAGACCAGCTGTGAGTTCCCTATCATTTTCAGATTTGATTTCTTAGACTATAACATGACAGTTAATAAAATTGGGTTAGAATATATAGTGTTTATAAGATAGTTGCTATACATTTTTTTCATTGTTAATCACTTATACCGTTGTTATAAGTAAAATACATGCCTTTATTATTGGATAATTAATAAGTTATATGTATCATCTTCCTTTTCCTTAATTTCTACTATTTTAGTTTATTTCAAGTTTTGCGTATATGCCTATGTGATTTGATTCTATTCTCCTTCAATTGTTTTGACTTTTTGTTTACGGTAAGCCTTTAGAAGCCTAGGCCCCTTTGTCCGATTAAAAGTTTTGCCTATACTTGCTGTAAATTGATAAAAATGGATAATATGCATAAATTTGTACATGCTGTAATTTGGGGACATAATTGGATGAAAAGTATGCATATGTATAAACATGTACAGTTTGACTTAATACATACATTAAGTAATGACATGTTGGAATATTGTAAATACCAGATGTAGGCTAATAAATTGAATCATTGTAGTAATACATACATCTCGGAAGGTGTTTTGGGGAAGGGTTGTACACACATAATGAAATGCAATATTACAACCATATTTATTAGTAAACCTAAACCTGCTAGGTTAAACATGATTATTGATAAGCTAACAGGCTCTTGTTCTGCTGTTGTATTGGGTTTTGGGGACTCTTAAATCCTAGTTATTTGGGGCACAAGCTTAGAAGGTTTGTCTTGTATCAATCTGCTGTTTGGAACCCATATCAGTCAGTATCCATGTTGGTATTTTGTTAGAGGGCCTCGCATTAGGTAGGGGCTAGGGCACACTTTACTAAACTGGATAGTATGGGCTTCACATGGGGAAGGTGGGTACGGGCGTGTTCTGGTAGAGTCATGAGCGTGCATGAGTCCGATTAGGTAAACTAAGCTGCTGTAACACCAGTAAATAGTTTTATGTTATATAAGTTGTTGGTTTAGGGAGTGGTACACCCTACTGTCGGGGATGACACATGGTATTTACGTATTAGGGAGCCGATCACATGAGTAGTAATTAGGTTACACCTAATCTTGCTGTCATGTAATTAGACTAACACCTAATCCTGTTATGTAATTAGGGTACACCTAATCCTGCTGTTAATTCTGGTGCTAATCCTGATGTTATATAATTTGGTTAAACACCTAATCCTTTTAATCCTATTAATCCCATTATACTAGTATTGGTGTAGACATAACCTGTTTTAGGGATACAAATGTGAAACATTACTCGATCATAGTTTACTCCTGTTAACCCCATCTATCCTGTTGTCCCATTTAGTTTATCGGTTACCTTATATGAGATTGTATTTCTCATCCAGTCTTGTTTACCTGTCTTGGTATTCCTATTTTATGCATATTTAAAAATCACTGAAACTCGCCAGACTTTATGTATGACCCTGTTGTTTTTACTTCTTTCTTCCTTTTCTCCTAGGTCCTTGGTGTGGTAGCACTTCTCAGTGATTAGGACTTTCTCTTTCAGCTTGGATCTGGACTTTCTAAGATGTACCGTTTTGACTTTCTTTCTACTCTACTATAGCTTGCGATGAGGGATATGATTTTATGTTACTGCACTCCGATATTTTCTTTTATGAGATGTTTTGTGAGACTGATTTGAGATACTTGGTTTTGATATAACCTGTTTGAGATTAAGTTTTATTTTTAATAATGAAGTTGAAATTTTCCACTGCTTATTTTATATTTGTCTTGTGAATTTTTGTATTGTTTACCTATTGCGCTTTACGAAACTTAATGCATTCTTTTATGAAAGACATTAACAAATATGGGGTGTCACATTTGGTATCAGAGCTTAAGGTTGCAAGATCAGAGAAAAAGGTTTTAAAATTGTTTTCAAAAGAAAAGTCTTTTCAAATGAAAATCTGTTTTTGTAATACATATCCCATCAATCCATATTCAATATTCTCTCGATCTCTTATTAAATCCTTTTTCTTTTCTTTTCAGCATGTCTGGGCACCCAATCTTCGCGAGGGCATTCCACTACCGATATGGTTCCGTAGGTATCTTGAGGGTATGACACCCACCGGAGGTCAAGGAGATGCCCCACCCCCAACTACAGCCGAAGTAGCTTCACCTCCATGAGTAGATAATTTTTCAACGTTTTGTAAAGACTTTTACGATATGGGAGAAAAACCATTCCGTGGTACAAAGAGCTTTGTTGAGGCACAGAGTTGGCTAAGAGAAATGGAAAACTTGTTTGGTATTTTTGAGATCGATGACATAAGGAAGATACAGTTTGCCGCATGGAAATAAAGGACGAAGCTTCTTACTTGTGGGACGTAACGCAGGCATTACAACTAGTGGCTACTTGGGATGATTTCTGACAGAGATTCGAGATGAAGTTTTTGTCTCAGGTGGAAGAGGAATTACAGATGGAGAGATTCTTGGCTTTGAAACAAGGGGACATGACTGTTGAGGATTATGTGAATAAGTTTAATCAGCTGGCGAGGTTTGGTCTGGACTTGGTGAATACACCCCATAAGAAGGCGCTTAGATTTACGAGAGGGTTGAATCAACCTCTCTAAGGACTTGCATTATCTCATATACCGATGGAGGCAATGTTTGAAAGGCTGTTTGACATAGCTCTTATGCACGAAAATGGCAAGGATGAGAAGAAAGACAGTACGACTGAAGAGACACAGGCTAAGGGCGAGAAACAGAAATGGTGGCCCAGGAAAGAAGGGAAGCCTAACAAGGCTCAGATTATCAAGTGTCATGGTTATGGAGCTATGGGCCATTTTGTAAAGGACTGTAGGAAGGCAAAGAAAACCTGCTTTAATTGTGGACACGTGGGATACTTCAGTAAGCAATGCTGTAACAACCCGGAAAATCAGAACCAATTTAATTTTTTTATTTTGCCAATTTTAATGAATTTTGAATATTTCAAATGATTTATTTAAATAATAACGAATAGAAATTTATGTTGAATAGAATTAGAACGTATGCATTAATTTAGATCGAAGTTAGAATATAAATATTTATTTTAATTATAAAAGGAATTGAAAATGGCGCGGTAGTTTGAAAATTCAATTTCAAATTTCAAATGAATGTACAGGATTCAAAATAAACCGGATTTTAGTGAAACCAGAAATATTTGAATCTGTTTGAAAATATCTTTCCAACGAATCCAAAAAATTAAAATTTTATAACAGGAGTAAAAAGTTATGTCCAGTTGAAAATTCAGAATAGTCGCTATGGAAATATAGCCCTTAAAGGTGTAGATTTTGAAAACGACCTCCGTTTTCGACGACACTCATTTTGTTGGATTCGGAATGTCAAATTATTGCTGGATTCCAATTTTCATAATTTTTGGAATGAATATGTCAGCGTGGCAAAAGAAAACGTGTTTTGTCAATTTCAGTCAATTTGGATCGACCAGAAATTGGCCATTTTTCAAACGATCTCCAAATTTGACGAAATTAGTTTTGTTAGGACCATATCATCAAAACATAGATAGATTTATCTTTTTGGAATTTTTGGAGTCAGTATGTGGCCCCAGTAAATTAAAATGTACGTATAAATTGAATATATACCGAAGTATATTTTAATTTAAAGAAAAACTGATCATAACAGTCGAATTGGCTTACGAAATATATCCCATTGTGTTCGGAATGGGGGTAATGTGCTAGGGGCGATAGTCGTTGGGTTCGATTTGTTCTTCGTATCAATTAGTGGGTATTTTCCAAATTAAAAATAATTAAAATATATAATACATATATGGGTCAAAGGGTCAAAACCCTTCATCTTTTCCATTAGGCGGTCAACCCTACTGCGCCTCATTCCAGATCGTCCAATGGCGGATAACATTCCCTCCTTCTCTCCTAAATTTCTTTAAATCCGTCTAATAATTTCCATAGCTTCCTAAGCAAAAACTGTTGTACTCAATGCCATCTAGTTGCTGATCGAAAATGATGAATTTTAGTCATGTAATTAGTTCGAATTTGGCCCCCAACATCCCGCCATTCGCAGCCACCTACCAGCATCGGGGGACCGCCGAACTCAGAGCAACTCAGGGCGATGGATGGCGACTTAGAGCTCTTCAACGTGGACTCCTCAGATCCGAGTCCGGTCCGCCAATGGATGCGCGCGACGTGAAGAAACGGAAGGAGCTCAGTTTGGTTTCTTCCAAGAAGAAGAAACGATGAAAGGGATTGACTTTAAATAGTGAAAGGTGGTTTTTGCTTATTTATTTACATTAGCATTGTTTAAAAATAAAATTAGCTTGATTTGAAAATATAAGTATCTTTGATTTGAAAATATAAATATCTTTGATTTGAAAATATAAATATCTTTGATTTGAAAATATAAATATCTTTGATTTGAAAGTATAAATATTGTTGTTTTAAAAATAGAAAAAGCATTGTATTTAAAATAGAAATGGCAAAATAAAATATGATTTTTATATACAAATACATAGATAAAAATATGACCTTTATAATAAAAATAGCAATGTTAAAAATATAATTCTTATAAAAATTTGCATTGTTTTTTAATATGAAAATAATATTGTTTTTTAATATGAAACTAGCATTGGTTTTTAAATACAAAAGAGCATTGATTTTGAAAATATAAATAGAATTGATTTTAAATTTATGAATAGCATGATTTTTTGAAAAAGAAATAACACCGTATAAAAATGTGATTTTTATGATGTAAACGATATATTAAAAACACGATTTTTATAGAAACGGTTTTATATTCAAAATGTAATTTTTAATTATATAACATCGTATAAAAAAAGTGATTTTTATGTATATGATAGCAAAAATACAAATATGATTTTTAATATATCATAATATAGGATAAAAATATAATTTTTATCAAATGAATAATAAGTTAAAAATATGATTTATATCCATATAACTTTGAAATGAAAATGTGATTTTTATTTATCAAGATCGACGTTTAAAAATGTGATTTTTAACATATACCACGTGAAACAGATCTCATTGGAAACACGGTGAAGATTTTCTACATATGAAGAGTCGCGGCATTTGGTTTAGCTTCTTGGTGAGAACTCCTCACTAAATTTTCTTGTTCAGTTACTTATTTTATAACTGCAAATATGAACTGCTCCCCGTCGTCCATAGACCATGGACGACTTGTTCGTTTGATTGTAATGCGTTGTGGTTGATGATTGTGATGTGAAATGGAATGTAAATATTCATGTGTTAAAATAAAATAGTTTATCATTAAAAATATGATTTTCAACGTGTATATGAATAAAATAAATATTCATAAACAAATAGAATGATTTGTTTATGTACACCCATTTGACTGATATTGATTGGGACGATATATTTTAGACATAACCCAACTGCACAAATAATATTCAGTGTTTGTTGATTGAAACCCCACACGGGTGTTGGGATGATATTTGACGTACACTAATCCCAATTGTTTTGTGGTATGTCGATCGTTTGGTTGATAGATTGTGTAAGCGTGAATTATTTATATTTAATGCTTATGCAGCTGTGTAGTGCACTCTGGATGATGGTTGATTGTTTATCATCGATGTTATGTACATGTGTTGTATGAAATCCATATAAATAACATTATATGATAATTGACTGTGTCTGATTCCAGTTCAGAAAGAACAAATATTTTAAAATAACGAATATTTTAAAATAATGAATATTTTAAAATAATATTCAGTAAAAGATCAAAATCTGATTTTGATGTCCAATTTGGGATGGACACAAATATATTTAAATATATAAAGTCGTGTTGATTAGATTAACGCCATTTTGACGCGAACGATATTTATATCGATTTTATTCATTTTTATGATGAATATCAAGAAGGAAATGATTTCAAAATCTAATGTTTTGAAAATATTATCATTTATATATTAATGATATGGAATATTCAATTTTGATTTAAAACTGAATATGAAGTTGAAATCACTTTTAAAACGAAGTTAAAACGATTTATAAAATACATTTTAAATGGAAATCGATGAAATATATATTATATATAATGTATATAATATGATGGTCTGAATAGAACGCGCCGCGGTAGTTCGCGAATTTCGACCATTGACTTCGAATGGACATTATGGGAGATTCGACGATCGGGTTCTCCTAAAACCGGAACCGTTGGGTTCGTATTGAAAAGAGTTTTCTAACAAATACAAGAAATTAGAAATCTAATGGTCGGATTTGGAATTATGTCCAAATCAAATTTGGAAAAGGTCGTTGTAAGTGCAGTTCGATGGCCGTTTATGGAAATTGTAACGACCCAGAAAATCTGAACCAATTTAAAAAATTCAAATTGGCTAAAATAATGGATTTTAAATATTTAAAATAAATATTTTAAATAATAGCAATGAAAAGTGAGTTTGAATCGACGTTTGAAAACGAATATAATTAATTCTAATTATAAACAAGGCCTGAAAAGGCGCCGCAGTTTCAAAAATTGAATTCAAACTTTGTCGGACTGTACCAGGTGCAAAACAAAACGGATTTGAGTGAAACAAAAAATATTTAAATCTGTTAGTGAATACCTTTCTAACGAATCTGAAAAATCGAAGTTTCATAGCGGAAAGCAAAAGTTATGGCCAAATGAATTTTCAGAAAGGCCGCTACGGAATTTATGTAGCCCGTGAAATTGGCCATTTTGCAAACGACCTCGGAATTCGACGAAACCACTTTTGTTGGATCTGGGATGGGAAGTTATTGCTAGGTTTCAAATTTCATAATTTTTGAAGCTAGTATGTGAGCGTGGGAAATGAAAACGTGTTTTGGTCAATTATAGTTAAATTGGATCGACCAGAAATAGGCCTTTTTGCAAACGGTCTCAGAATTCGATGAAACTAGTTTTGTTGGGACCGTATCGTCAATACATAGCCAGATTTATTTTTCTGGAATTTTTCGAATCAGTTTTTGGCCCTGGCAAATTGAAATGTACGTTCAAATCAAATATTGAATGTTCTGTATTTTAATTTGAAGGAAAACTGACTAAAACAGTCGAATGGGCTTTCGAAACATATCCCATTGTGTTCGGAATGGGGGTAAAACGCTAGGGACGACAGTCGTTGGGTCTGAATTGGTGTTCGTGTGTGACAAGGGGTATTTTGGAGATTTTAAAAATTATAAAATAAAAAAAATCCCATTGGTCCACATCAGCCCCCCCCCCGACATTCTCTCTCCTTGACTCAAAATCGAACGGCGCCTTCAGCTCAAAACTTCCCCCTCCGATTCCTCCTCCTACACGCAATAAAAACCCATGCCCCAGTTGAAGTTTTTGTAGATCGTCTCGAGATCTTCAAATCCATATAGGGATTGTAATTTATCGCTCAATATTGTAGGAGATCGGGCACCCTGAGGTTGCGTCGTTCGAGCTGGAATCACTCCTCCCTGGCGCGCGTGAGTTGACGACGGTGGACACCCCCGGGCGCGGTTTCCGAAGCACTACCTCGTGGCGCTGGCCGATCGACGCGAAGCTTCGCGGATTTCGTGCAAATTGCTGACCTAGTTTTGAACATCAAAACGAGGTATACGGCTATTTTATTTTTAACTATATTATAGCAGTTTAAAGCGCTACGGTTTTTGATTTCACTGTAAAAATTATATCTTTTTCGTTTCTTGACGAAATTTAGTGAAACAAGAGACAGTGGACTCGTGTGGACGTCTTCTACATTCTAGAAGAGACCGCATATTTTTATGAGCCTTCTGCTATTTTTGGTGGAGTGAAACCCAAAGTGGGATTTCTAATTTATAAACGATATGGAAAACGACGATGTATAAATTATATAGTCGATGTATGAGTTATATAAGCGTTGTACACCTCAAGTATAAGCGTTGTATAAGTTGTACGTTCGATGTATAAGTTATATATGCGTTGTAAAAATTATATATGTGTTGAAATAGAAGTGAATTGCTATATATAAATATATATATATACGCCCCTCGTCCACAAACCATGGACGATATTTATTGGTTGTGATTGGTGTGAAAATTGATTGATAGCGAATGGTTGATTGGAATTGTTTGTGGTTGATATTGATTGTTTGTGGTTGAAAAATACCCATTTGTGGTTGAGAAATATTTGGTTGAAACCACATAGGATTAGTTTGTGGAAATGAAATAAATATACATGCCGCCTGCGTGCGAACTAGATGATTGATTCCCCATTGTCAAAAACCGCAAGGTTTTAAGGTAGAGCGAGGAGCCGTACTAGGGACGGTCACGGTTTTAACTACCCTGCCGTTATGCTGCCGAAATTTTGAATAATATTCATGTGTTTGAATTATTTTCAATTGTTGAAACTATATTTATTCGTTGAATAGAAAACCTTCATGTGTTGAATCGATATTCATTCGTTAAATTAAAATTCATGTGTTGAATGGTATTCATATTTCAAAATAAATTGTATTATAATAAAAATCACATTTTTATCTTCTATATGAACTATATAAAATAATCTTGTTTTGAAAGAAATTGTTTTGTAATAAAGATCCTATTTTTATTACCTATATAAACTATATAAAATAATCTTGCTTTGAAATGAATTGTTTTACAATAAAAATCACATTTTTATTATATACATGAATTGCTTAATATAGTGAAGTGTTGAAATAGAAGACAGTTAGATAAAAATATCATTTTTATCAAATGTATGAAAAGAATGTAGCATTGAAATCGAAGAATCGATATATTTATATAAATAGAATTAAAATATATCGAATAACGACGCTGCAGTTCGTATTTTGAAACCTTGATTTCAAACGATTATACCGGGAGATCCGACCATCGGATTTTCCTGAAATCGCAACCGTTGGGTTCGCTTTGGAAAAATCTTTCCAACAGCACCAACTTTTTAAAAATCCAACAGTTGGATTGTCTGGAATGTTTAATTTAAATCTGAAGAAAAACAGCGCCAGAATCGATTATATATATATATATATATAATTATATTTAATCGAATAACGTCGCTGTGGTTCATATTTTGAAATCGAAACTTCAAACGATTATACCGGGAGATCCGACCGTCGGAATTTCCCGAAACTGGAACCGTTGGATTCGTTTTGAAAAGATCTTTCTAATGACGTAAATTTTGTGAAGATCCAACAGTTAAATTTTCAGATATGTGTAAATCAAATCTGAAGAAAAACAGCGCCACGACCGCGTTATGGCCCGAAGCGTCGTTTTGAATAAATTGGCTATTTTAAAATAAATAAAATAGCGATAAATCGTTATACAATATTATAAACGATATGGATGTGATTTAGAAATTAATTGAAGGTTGGCTAAGTCGAATGGTTTCCTGGGTGTTGAATGTTGGTTTCGGCCTTCGGGGTTAATATTTGGGAAATCGTTCTCTTACTGATTGACGGTTAGTGACTAATGAATTGGAATGATGCGTATGTATGTTAGTGTTGTACTTGTTTATTATATATGCGAGTTGTTCAGAAAGACCGGGTATATCCCATTCTGAATAACTGAATCAACGATAAGAAATCGAAGATGAAGACGGTGGTCGAAGACTGGAGATCTTCACCTCGTTTGGATGGTAACCGAGGTCCTGATTGGGAGGCATCCCGAAATATGGATAATGAGTGGTGATCGTCCAGACGTACGTGGTGGTCGATGGGTTTGCGAGGTATATAGTGCCTCAAGTTTCGTTCAGACCCAGAACGGACTTGTAAATGGACTGCGTGTCTGACATTGGATTTTATTCTGTGTTGATTGATCTCTATTAAATATACATCTGTTTGGCGGCGGAGAATTTATTCTTTTGCTTAACGCCCTTCTCTGAAACGCACGAGCTCAGAGGTTGTATATCGATGGACATCAGTCGCATGACATGAATTGCTAGTGTGGCATGCCTAAGTGGAAAATGATCAAGGCTTCTGTTGAAAAGCAAAGTCTTGTGGTGATGATCAAAGCACCGCCTATGTGGCGTAGCTTTGTGTATAACGTGAATTCGCGAGCCTCACACCCCGATATGAACCAGAAACGGGAGGAGGACCTCAGGGAGGGCATGCGTTTCTTTCTAGCTAGGAGTGGTGTCAGTGTTTTTACACGGCATGACATTTTACTTATGTGGTTGTTACTGTTGCGAGGCGCCTCGGTTAGATCGGACGATCCGGGTCCGATGGAGTCATTCGTTGGCTCATTTGCACCCCATAGGGCGGGGAGACGTATTGCTCAGGCATTTTAATCCACATCGGTGGACGTGCCCTGTCGCTCCAAGGGTCGATGCGTTCTGATCCTGAGACATGGTATGCTAGATTGTCTCGAATTCGGTAAGGACTATCTTTTGCCTTGGTTCAGGACGGAAATCCAATTTCCAAATACGTGACTGTGCGATTTTGATTGTATACCTATATTTGGCGACATAGTGGCATGGGACGCTCATGTCGTCTATGATTGATAGTTATGTTTCGAAATTGTTTTTGAAACATATAAACACAAGTAGTAATATCAAATGCTTTTGTTTTATTCGTATCAAGCATATTTTGGTCATTATAAGTTAAAACTCTATCCTCCGGTTTGCGTTGCATTGTGTGATAGGATCTGAGTCTTATAATGGCTTCATTTTTATAAAAAGCATTGCGATATTTAAAAGAAAGATTTGTTTTAAAGCACTGGCAATCCAATGGAGTAAACCCGTTCCACGAAGGTGGCGTGGTCCTGTGATTAGCCATATTATAAATGTGTTGAGTAGATTTCCATACCAGTCCCATGACTGACTCGTAGTTTGTTTCACTTTCAAACTCGGGTGCCCCCTTTTTCTACACGGGCAGCCTTGTATTTAGGTTTAGCTGGCTCTTTCTGGATAGCTGGAGCTGAAGATGGATTCTATTAATTATCTCTTTTTATGCTGTTCAGCTCCTATTGTACATATTTTGTTTGTTTCCGCTGTAGACATTTATGTATAGCTGAACTGTATTTGTACTAAGTATGATCCTGTATACTGTGTAACTCTGATGATTACGTTTACCCAGTGTATTATATTATACATATTCTGGTGTATTTAATTAATTCTGTTCTGCTATTATCTCTTTCTGTGTTATATTCCAAAGATTACCCTTGCCACCGTCAGTACGGGGAATGGGGTCGTCTCAGAAATCGACTGTACGGGCCTTGATAAAATTATTAAAAACATCAATAATTTGTGTAAAATCATAATAAATGATTTGGAAAGAATTGAGATGAAAAATTCCATATTTGAATAGATAAAAATACATTCTATCGAAATGAACTAGTTATTAACAAGAATTATAATTCAGTTATTTTTAAATAAATAAATTAGATTTGAAATGGTTTTAAAAATAACCAGAATTTCCAATATATGAATTGGAATGGATTTGAATCGAAATTATCTTCGGAATATTTTGATATTGGATTCCGTGATTATACTGACATTATGGAGGAATTTGGAAGATATATATATCGTTATTCCCAATACGATATTTGTCAGTTTCAGAATTTGATGTTGAATATAAGCCATATATTTTCTATTCAGAGCCTTGTATTTAATATCAAATCAGATTTTGGGTTTGTCGTGAATGGTATCTTTTATAATATTGTTCTTAAACCCAATGGAGTTAAGAAAATTAGAAACTAACTGGAGATTAGATAAGTTGAATGGTTTCTTGGGTATTGATCTGATGTTAGTTTCGGCCTTCAGGATTAATACTTAGGGAATTGTTCTCTTACTAATTTACGGTTAGAGACTGATGGGATGGGGTCTTTAGTAACACTGTTCTTAAACCCCGTGTGAAAAGAATAAATCTTTTAATTAAGATGTAGAGAAGACTTACCAATTAGTTAACATTTAATTGGATTTGAAATAAAATGTGAATTGGGTTTATTGTGAACTGTGTTTTTAACGACATTCATTCTTTAAACCGATTTACAGTGAAATGAGATTTGGAACTTATAAATCTTTTTATTAAAGATTTAGTGGAGATTTTTCCAAAGTAAAGTTTTCCAATTTATTAAATAGGAATTGAATGGAATTCGATTTTGGTAATAATCGAAGGGAGATTCTGTAGAGGAAGACTATTAATATATATGGAATTTAAAAGGCTTTGCCGTTATTCCATTTATATTATCGGTTGGATATGGAAGTTTATATCGATTATATACAACGATCTGTTTTCCATGAAAATTTCATTGCTAATGGAATGACATTTTGGGTTGATCGTGAGTTGTGTTTTAAATGACATTAGTTCTTTAACCCTGTTAAAGATAAGATTAATTTATTAACTTTGAAAAAAAATCATTAACTAATGATTTTTGGAGAATAAAACTGAATTAGAGTTTTAATGAATCTTTAATTAGATTGAAATGAGAATCTGATGACTAAAATTATCAAATTCAAGAAATGATCGAGAATGGAGTATCACCAATTTTGCTCCAAGCGATAGTTAAATCTTTAATTAGATTTGAACATGAAATGGTAATTAATTTTACCAATAACACCGTGGTGTTAGATATGAAGTATTACCAGTTTTTACTTCATGGGATGAATAAGTTGGGATTGAGAAATTAAACAAACGATTACTTCGGTAAGGTTCGCTAATCCCGGATATTTTGGAAACCTTAATATGGTTTGAATGATATCCAAAGGAAGATTAAGAAATAAATTTAAAGAATATATCTTTGATAAAATTAATGGGAACATATCCCTAAGGATGTGAATATTTGAATAAATGAATATTTTGAAATGAAATGAGGCGTATGTTGTGTTTTTATAGCACTTGTTTATTATATACGCGAGTTATTCGGAAAGACCGGGTTTATCCATTCTGAATAACTGAATCGGCGATGAGTCGACAATGAAGACAATTGTTGAAGACCAGAGGTCTTCACATCGTTTGGATGATTACTGATGTCTTGATTGGGCTGTACACCCAAGACGAGGTAATAAGTGGTGATCGTCCAAACGTACTTGGAGATCGACCAGATATGTGAGGACCTCTCTCCTGTATTGGACATATGGGATGAGGAATAAGATGCCTCTGGTTTCGTTTAGATCCAGAATGAACTTGTAAATGGATGTGTGTTTGACATCGGATTTCATTCTGTGTGATTAATAGACATCGGTTGCATAGCGTGAATTGCCTGTGTGGCATGCTGAGATGCAAATGATCAAGGCTTCTGTTGAAAAGCAGAGTCTTGTGGTTGATGATCAAAGCACGACTTTAATATAGCATAGCTTTGTGTATAGCATTAATTCGCGAGCCTCGCACCCCGGTGTGATATAGAAACGGGAAAGGACCTCAGGGAGGGCATGTGTTTCCTTCTAGCTAGGAGTGGTGTCTGGGTTTTGCATGCCCAGATGTTTTACTTATGTGGATGATGGATAGCGAGGCGCCTCGGTTATTTCGGTCTCTGCGGAGCCGATGGATGGTTTGGTAGATATACTGACCACTTTTACGCCCCATAGGGCAGGAAAACACAATGTTCAGGCATTTTAATCCACTCTGTGTAGACCGGCCCTGACGATCCAAGGGTCGATGCATTCTGATCCTAAGACATGGGCTAGATTATCTCGAAGCGGTAAGGACGGTCCCTTGCCTTGGTTCACAAACGAAAATTCAACTTCCAATATGTGACACTTTGGTTTTGATTGTAGAGCCTAGTATGGCGACATAGTGGGATGTGGCACTATGCCGTATATGATTGATACATTTATATTTGAAGTTGTTTTCATACACTTTACACTATAATAGTATCAAAATGATTTATTTCAAACGTACCAAGCATGTTTGGCTATTATAAGGTAAAACTCTATCCTCCGGCTTACGTTGCATTGTGTGATGGGACCTGAGTCTTATAATAGCTTCATTTTTTCAAAAAGCATTGCGCTGTTTGTTTTATGTACTGGTATTCTTGGGAGGAAACCTGTTTCGTGTTATACGGCGTAGTCCCTTGATTTACTCCATTTTAAAGTAAAGTTTAATAACTGTTTTAGTTCTCACACCAATCACATGACTGACTTGGAGTTTATTGTTTTAACCTAAACTCTGGGTACCCCTAATTACACACGGGCAACTAGTAGTTTTGGTTTTGCAGATTTATATTCATTGATCCTGGTTTACAGCTAGATGATATTCGAAAAGCCCTGTATCCGTATATTCCTTTCAGTTGTGTTTGTATTAGTTTTCTGCTGCTATGTATTTAAATGTAATTTTAAATTTCTGATATTTATTGAATGTATATTATTTGTTCATACTCTGTTATATTCTTGTATTCTGATGGAATTGCTGTAATAAGCAATGAAATGTTCTTCTGTTTGTGTTCTGATTTGTTGTGTTCTCAGTTCAATCCGGGCTTTCCTTTACGGGGAAGTTTGGGTTGCTTCAAATGCACTAACAAGCAAGGACAAGGGGAAGGAATTTCTGGACAAGTACATGCTTTAGAGGATAGTGGACCTGATCGAGGTAGGAAAGTCACGGTCGAAGGTTTGATTTCCCTTTTTGACTATCCTGTTAGAACCATATTTGATTATGGTGCTTCACATTCATTTATATCCAGTTCTGCACTAGATAAACCACATAGGAGGATTGGATCATTTATCTATGATGTGTAGTGGTTTGGTAATTTCTATCTTGGGCATCGAGTTTGAATGGGACACATACGTGCTGGGTTTTATGGGCTATGGTTTGATTCTAGGAATGGATTTGCTGGCATGTACAGTGCCATTCTTGATTGTGAAAAGAGAGTAGTTATATTTCTTACTTTTCATGGTAGATCTCTCGAAATTTCCTGTGACCCACGGGGGTCAGTGATGCTCGGTTTTATAGAATCACTTGATACTTCTGTTGACGATTTGCAATCTGTACCTACAGTCAAAGATTATTCGGACATGTTTGAGGAGGTTAAGGGACTACCTCCAAGGCGTGAGATAAACTTCTAGATTTATTTGGTAGAGAACGCTAAGCCATTTTCTTTACCAGTATGCCACATGGATCCTAGAGAGAGGAGGGAGCTTAGCAAGCAAGTAGGAAAGCTATTCGAGAAAGGTTTTATTAGGCGAAGCATATTAGAGTGGGGAGCTCCGGTCATCTTTGTAGCTAAGGCTGACGGATCACTTCGGCTATGTGTGGATTATAAGGAGTTGAATAAGCTCACTAAGAAGAATAGGCACCCGCTACCAAGAATTGATGACCTGTTTGATCAGCTAGTAGACACATCAGTTTTCTCGCAGATGGATTTGGCCACGAGATTTCATCAACTATGAGTAGCAGAGGACAACGTTGATAAGACTACATTTATAACTTATGATGGTTTCTTTGAGTGGTTAGTCATGCCTTTTGGGATAACTAATGCACCTGCCTATTTTATGGAGTTGGTGAGTACGGTGGTTAGGGAGTTTCTAAACAAGTTTGTGGTGGTCTTTGTGGATGACATTCTGATCTTCTAAAAGAATGAGGACGAGCATGCCCAACACTTAGGAGAGGTTCTACACACTCTAAGATTGCATCAGCTCAAGGCAAAATTTTCTAAGTGTCACTTTTGAAGAAAGGAAGTAAAGTTTCTAGGGCATGTGGTCTCCAAGGATGGGATATCAGTGGACCCCGCTAAAGTCATTGTAGTTCTAGATTGGAGGGCTCCAAAGAATGTGACAGAGGTGAGAAGTTTTATAGGGTTGGCGGGCTATTATAGAAAGTTTATCAAGGACTTTACAAGGGTATCAACCCCACTTAACCGATTGACGAAGAAGAACTTGTCTTTTTCATGGAGCATTGATTGCGAGGATGCCTTTCAGAGGTTTCAAAGAACTTTGACAACAACACCAGTTTTGACTCTCCCCGATGGAAGTAAACGTTCACGATCTACACAGATGCTTGTGGCATAGGGCTTGGTGTCGGTCTGATGCAAGAAGGAAGAGTTGTATGCTATGGTAGCAGACAATTGAGAGTTCATGAGAAGAACTACCTTACCCTAGATCTAGAATTGGCTGTAATAGTGTTCGCATTAAATTTTTGGTGACACTATCTACTTGGAGAGAAATTGGAGCTACACATGGCTCATAAGTCGCTTAAATACTTGTTCTCGCAGAAGGATCTCAACCTAAGGCGACAACGGTTTATGGCGTTCCTAGCGTCCTACGACTTTGAGATAGCTTATACGTCGATAAGGGTAATGTAGTGGAGGACGCATTGAGTAGGCAAAGGATGAATTTGAGTCCTCTATTCATAGAAAGGCGGAGCTTGGAGTACATCTCAACCTTTGATTTTAAGCCATCTACGTGTTTCACATTGGGATTGTTAGCATCGTTGGAGGTGCGACCTACTCTATTGAAGCATATTTGATCTATGCAACGGAAGGGCCCATAGATATCTGACATCTTGGACATGCTTGGTAGAGGAGAGACTTCTAGTCACCTAGCTAGGTACACTGTGGATGAAAAAGGGTGGCTAAGACGAGATGGAAGGCTATGTGTCCCTAGGATTGGGAAATTGCTAAAAGCAGTACTTAAGGAAGCTCATCATTCTCGGATGACTATCCATCCGGGCGGCGATAAGATGTATCGAGACATAAAGAGATTTTTATTTTGGACTAGCATGAAGAATGATGTGTCGGAATCTGTAGCTCAATGTTTGACTAGCAAGCGAGTAATGGCTGAACAAAGGAAACCTGGCGGATTGCTTCAGCCCTTAGACGTTCCATAATGGAAGTGGGAGAGCGTCTCTATGGATTTCATTGGTGGATTGCCCCGATCAAGGAAGGGCAATACGAGCATTTTGGTGATAGGTATACGGCTATGTTTGAGCACAACATACCACTCTCAGACAGATTGATAGACTGAGAGGGTGAATAGAGTCCTTGAGGATCTCCTAAGACTGTGTATCCTAGATTTCGGATGGACTTGGGAGGAGCATCTCCCATTTGTGGAGTTCGCCTACAACAACAACTACCAATCTAGCATAGGCATGGCACCCTTCGAAGTTCTATATGGACAACCTTGTAGATCACCTACTTTTTGGTGGGAGTCTACGGACATACTTCTACTTAGACCCGAGATGATTCGAGACACTTCCGTGAAGATTGGTCTTACTCGCTGAAGAACGAAAGCCGCCCAAGACAGACATAAATCATATGTTGACAAAAGGAGGACCGACTTGGAATTCGAAGTGGGAGATATGGTCTTTATTAAAATATCACTGATAAGGAATGTAGTTCCCTTTGGCTCAGTAGGGAAGTTGGCATCGAGATTTGTAGGGCCATTCCTTATAATAGAGAGGATAGGTCGAATGGCCTATAGGATCAGGCTACCCGATAGACTGGCAGGCTTACACGATGTGTTTCACGTTTCCCATTTGAGGAAATGTCTACATGATACGACAAAGATAGTGAAGCCGAGCACACTTGAAGGCATGGAAGTTGAGAAGGAAGCATCGGTGAGGAGAATTCCTACTCATATCCTTGGATCATAAATCAAGAAGCTACGTAACAACGAAATAAAATTGGTGAAAGTACAATGGGGAGAAGACCGCGAAGGTGTAACGTGGTAACCTGAAGATAGTATTTGTGCTTATTACCCTTTTCTTTTTGAAAGTACGTTCTTGACTTCTTTTCCGAGCTTTTACTCTGCATTTGCTTATATCATTCAAGTAAGTTTATCCTATCGTTTGAACCTTCGATCCTTAAGTAGAATCCAATGGTTGGAAACTTGTGTTTGAAACGTGTTATGATTGATGGTTGCAAGTGGATGCAAGTGTTTCTTAGTGGTTGCTCGTGGATGCATAGACACACAATAGGCACTAGATCAACTCAATCACTTACATATTGCATATGGTTGTGTGTGCACTTCAATTTTCTATGGATGGAAATGGGTGAATCATTATATGGATATTGCATTTTGATGAATGATTGTGCACACATACAGAGTTTTATATATTATACTAGGAGTATTTGCATACATTTTGGATTAATGGCACAAACATATATTGCATTAAGAAGGTCAACTGAATCAGTCGACCGCCTGATTTTCGCATTAGTGTAGGGACATATACACTCAACACCTTTGCATATGTTCATACAAGCATTATAAATTCTTAAGGACAATGGATGCATGTGGATGATGAATGAGTAGATGGTTATAGATGGTTGTTAGGATAGTAACATTCTTCTTAACTTGGACATTTCGGGGACGAAACCCTTTAAGTAGGGGAGAATGTAACACTCCAAAATTTAATACTATATAACCATACTTTAAAGATAATAAAATGGGAATTACTTAATTAGATATTCAGAATTAAGTTTAGCTTTACTGTTGTGTTCGTCTCGGAATTTTGGTTCAGATAGACCCCAAGTTTGCGCAAAACAGATAACTTATGAGGTAATTATGAGCATTAGAAGTTTGTATACATATAAGGGGCTTATATATAAATATAATTTAGAAATGTTTAAATCAAGTCAAACGAGACGAAGCGGGAAACCAGATCGTTATGGACAACTAGCTTTTGGCCTGGGTCGAACCAAGAATGTTTAAGTCGACCCATGGGTCGAACCATAGGGTCGGTAGGTCGACCCACCCAGATCCGGGGAAGGTTCTGAATTTCATACCTAGACAATTTTGTGGCTAGGTTCGTGCCAACTCAGTGCTATATGTATGGTTTAGATTAAAACCCTAGAATCTAAAGGCTGAGGTTGACTCTATGAATCTATAAATAGGTGGCTTCTCTCGTTCTAGTACACACAATTTCTTCATAACTTTTGCCTCTATGAATCTATTATGATATATATATATATATATATATATATATATATATATATATATATATATATATCGGGGGAATGTTGCTGAAGCCTAGATCTAATTGAATTGGACTTTTCTGCAACGACATATATATAAGAGAGATTTTATTTCTTCTTCACCAAGACCCATTGTGAGTTCCCTACCATTTTCAAATCTGATTTCTCAGATTATAACATGATAGTTAAATAAAACTGGGTTAGAATATACAGTGTTTGTAAGGTAGTTGATATACATGTTTTTCACTGTTAATCACTTATACCGTTGTTATAAATACACGCCTTTACTATTGGATAATTAATAACTTATATGTGTCTATCTTCCTTTTCACTAATTCTACTGTTTTAGTTAATTTCCAGTCTTACCTATATGCTTATATGATTTGATTATATTCTCCTTTCTCTGTTTTCCCTTTTAGTTTACGCTAAGCCTAGACCTTTAGAAGCCTAAGCCCCCTTGCCTGATTAAAAGTTTGCGTATAATATAATTTGGATAATAAAAATGACATAAAAAGGGGAATTTAGGCATATTGTTAAATTGAGGACTGTTTAACTATAACTTGGCAAAGGGATAATATGCACATGTTCATACTTGCCATGAATTTGATTAAAATGGATAATGTGCATATACTTGCTGTAAATTGGTAAAAATGGATAATACGCATAAATCTGCATATGTTGTAACTTGGGGACATAATTGGATGAATAGTATGCATATGTTTAAACATGTTAGATTTGACTTACTACAGACATTAATTAAATGACATGTTGGAATATTGTAAATACTAGATGTAGGCTAATAAACTGAATCACTGTAGTAATACATACATCTGGGCAGGTGTTTTAGGGAAGGGTTATACACACATAATGACATGTAATATTACTACCACGCTTATTAGTAAACATAAACCTGCTAGGTTAAACATGATTATTGATAAGCTAAGAGGTCCCTCGTTCTGCTTTTGTATCGGTTTTTGGGGACTCTTAAATCCTAGTTATTTGGAGGCACAAGCTTGGGGGTTTGGCTTGTGTCAATCTGCTGCTTGGAACCCATATTAGTTAGTATCCCTGTTGGTATTTTGTTAGAGGGCCTCGCACTAGGTAGGGGCCAGGGCATGCTTTACTGAACTAGATAGTAAGGGGTTCACATGGGGAAGGTGAGTACGGGTGTGTTCCTACGGAGTCATGAGCGTGCATGAGTCTGATTAGCGAAACTAAGCCATTGTAACACCAGTATATAGGTTTATGTTATATAAGTTGTTGGGCAAAGGAGTGATAAACTCTACTACTGGGGCTGAAACAGGGTATTTATGTATTAGGGAGAAGATCGCATGGGTAGTAATTAGGTTACACATAATCCTGCTATTAAGTAATTAGGTTAAAACCTAATCCTGTTATGTAATTAGGTACGCCTAATCCTGCTGCTAATTTTGTTGTCAATCCCACTGTTATGTAATTAGGTTAAACACCTGATCCTATTATACAAGTATTGGTGCAGATATAACCTGTTTTAGGGATATAAATGTGAAGCATTACTCGATCAGAGTTTATTCCTGTTAATCCCGTCTATCCTGCTATTTCGTTTAGTTTATCTGTTACTTCATATGATACTGTATTTCTCATCCAGTCTTGTTTACCTGTCTTGGTATTCCTATCTTATGCATGTTTGAAAATCACTGGAACTCGCCAGACTTTATATCTGACCCTTTTGTTTTCGCTTCTTTCTTTCCTTCTCCCTCAGGTACTCAGAGTGGTAGCACTCCTCAGTGATTAGGACTTTCTCTTTCAACTTGGATCTGGACTTTCTAAGATGTAACATTTTGACTTGCTTTCCACTCTGCTATGGCTTGCTATGGGGGATATGATTTTATGTTATTGCACTCTGATATTTTCTTTTATGAGATGTTTTGTGAGATAGATTTGAGATACTTGGTTTTGATGTAACTGGTTTTCATGTAACCTGTTTGAGATTACGTTTCATTTTTAATAATGAAGTTGAGATTTTCCGTTGCTTATTTTATATATGTCTTGTGAATTTTTGTACTATTTACCTATTGCCCTTCACGAAACTTAATGCATTCTCTTATGAGTGACATTAACAGACGTGGGGTGTCATATTAATTATGTCACTATATCATTCATAGCAGAACTTAAAGTTCATTAGAAGTCAAAAATTGTACTCGAACCGTTCCATATGATAAAATAGTTTGTAGGCATTAGAAAGGCCCAGTTGACATAATAGATAATTAAAACATAATAGCATAATAATTCATTAAGGGACTAACCCGATAGTTTACATGAAACCAATTAGAGAAGTTGGAATGAAATTCCATATGTCACTAAGTGCAAGAGGGAGATTGATAAAGTTAAGGTTATGCCATAAGGGCAGTTATGTGACTTATTTCATATATCTAACTCAATTATCAATATTGTCCAAAATAAAAGGTAATTTCATTCTATAATATACTTCATATAATGTGTTATTTTGATCAGTTTCACTGAAAGTATATTTAAAGGGAAAAGTAATAAATGATATATTTAGTGATAGCAGTTACAAGCATTGTGACCTCGAGTAATTTACTACAATAGATATAAATATACCATTTTTGATGTTCCTCGTCAAGATGCGATAAGATAGGATACCGATGTATCTTTTGAGACTGGAGTACATAATGTTCTTCAAATGCAGGTAGTATATTAACTATTACTATTAGGAGGCATCTTGTGTTACGTATTGATAGTAATTAGCTAACTATGGAATGACACGCTCATAGTCTTCTGTTAGTTAATATAACTAAGATCAGAAAGAAAATATTGATTTTACTGATTACATAGTTCTCTTGACTTAAGAATGTAATGGATCTTCAATATAAAAGATCTACTTTGATTAAAATCAAATCAAGGCATGAGGTTAGTGACTATAGTTTAACTAAGTGGAAGCATTGGAATGGAAACACTATTCAAGAGAAAATTTCCTGCTGGGCTATATGTTGTAAGTACCATGGTCAGCTTAAATCAACTCAAAACCAAAGTATCTAGGGTACCTCGATTAATAATAATTGTTATTATTGAATCAAAGATTATGTGTTTTGATTATAAAGTTGTATATGGATGATGTTGGAATTTTGGCCATTATGGAATTCCGTAGTCCAAAATGATATAGTTTTGACGAAGAGAATTAATGTATATAAACATTACTAATGGGAAACATCTATTAAATTGGCTATTTACCCTAAAATGAGTAACCAATAAATTTGACCATAATATCACATCACCTGCTAAGTAACATGTGACCATTAACATCTAATAGTTTGATGTTACTTGCCGACTAAATTTACGCCCAAGAGTTACACGATCGAAATTATGAATTCTCTTAAGGTTAATACGTTTAACCAATATTGGTTTTTATAAATTAATTAATATTTATCAAAAATTAATTATAAAATTTGATTATGGTTTGATAAATAAATAATGTAACATATATTTATAATAGTTATAAATACATAGATTGACATGAGATATTGATAACAAGTTAAATTAAATATAATTGTATATATTTGATTTAAACTAGGTGGTCCCACAACCTATGATGTTATAAAGGAGAAATCAACTAACTTTAGCAAGTATAGAGGTAACTTAAAAATAAAATTGGTTGAGATCAAGAGAGATTAAGTAAAATTATTATTTTCTCTATTGTGCAGTCTTATATACGCAGATCTCTAAAACTTATTCTCCTTTTGGCGGTCGCTATTACCATATTTGTTGGCCTAAACAAGTCTTCTAATTACATCATAATATCTTAAATCAAGTTTAAGTTAAATCTGAAGATTCTTGATAATGAAAGATCACAATTACACTTTAGCTACCCGATGAGCAGAAGATATATAGAAAAGGGGATTTATTATGTCAACATATGCTCAAAAAGCGTCATTAATAGGTATAATTCATTTCATATAATCATATCTCAAACATGTAAAGTACATTAGTACTTTTGATATCAGTTTTGATGACAACAATCATATAGTATCATAAAAAATATAGGTACTAATGCTTTGTCAAGATTATATATAATACATACACTACGCCACAAAGTAAATCAGATAACAATGATCACACCACATAAGGTAGATTCTTCGTTATCCCACTTTTATATGCAACATATAGAAAAATCATATGTTGTCTAACATAACCCCTAAAATCATTATGTTATTAAGATTTCATACATAACATTCAAACAATATTTTATATATTGTCAAGGCAGCTGGTTGAGCTTTTTTCTTTCTTCTCTTCTCTCTCCTTCGTTCCCTCTTCGCTACGCTCTAATTCCTCTTCATCGTTCCTCTCCAATCTATCTAATCCCATAACCATCTTTCGTTCGTGTGGAACCAAAACCCCTCTTTCCCTAATCCTAGCCATTTCCACTTCCATCTCGTCATTCTTTTACCTCCTTCACCTCTTGTTTTGGTCTCTTCTTGTTAGATCTAACTTTTTACTCCTTATTCTTCGACCCATAATGCGGTAGGGCTTCTTCCAATAGTTGCTTTTCTCTGACACTCGTAAGAGTCTCCTCACGTTCCTCTACCTGTGCTCTTGTTTCTCCTGTACTTCCCGAAGCTCATTGAAAGAAGGACTTCGTTTGTGGATCAGTCGCGTGAAGTGCTAGTAAGTTTCTTGCATTTTAGGATTTCTTGTTGTTCTTGCGTGGAGTGGCTGGCTGAGGCCTGTGCAGTTGAAGCGCTTAGCGGTTCTATAGCGGTAAAGGTGTAAAAAGCTGTAGCGAGGATAAAGTGGGAAAATAGCGGGATATAGCGGTGATGAAAAAATGTTAATTAGATGTAAAACTATATAATTAAAATTAATTAATTATCACTGTCTCATCATTTGTTTAGAAGAAAGGAATATTAATTAATATAACAAAATCAAAAAATGTCGTAGTTATGCACACTAGATTCGAGGATTATTCCCAATTTCTATCTTATATAAGACACTTACGACTTAAAATTAGCTCTTTACATTAATTTTTTTGATTTATTTTAAAAGAAATCTGGTCAAATCATCCTTTGTATATTAATATTGCTAAAGTGGGTTCTACATAGCGTTGATTTAGTGGGTGCAACAGAAAATAGTCGGGCTTAAAGCGGAACTATTGTTCATCAGCGCAAAATTGAAAAAGCATAACTGTTGGAGAATTCTACAGGCTATAGCGGGCATTTTTCAAGGCTTTAGCTGCATAGTCTAAGGATGTTACTATAGTGTTTGGGTCTTATGGCTTTTGTGCATGGAGTTTTTTGACTTGTATTTGGTTTTTGGAGTTTTTTTGGATTCTATTTGGTGACTGGAGTGGGAGCACCATGTAGTTTTTATTGGTGGATTGAAACGGTTTTAGCTTAACAAAAAAATGTGGCTGTTGATTTTTATCTCAAAACAACAATACAAAACCACGGTTTTGACAATATTAATCATAAAATCTTGCAAACGGAACAACTGAAACTTGTAGCTCATAGTCTGAGCATTCCAAAACCATATAATAAAAAGGATTTCGATCAATAACGAGAGAGTTATGATCGAAAAACGTTTTGAGTTCAAGTCGCTGGGGGCTGTGTTTTTTGCGCTGATGACGACGAGAACTACCAGCATCTAATCGTTGATTGCGATTTCGCCTTTTATGTGTGGACGAAGTGTTTAGTTAGCCTTAATATCTGCTTAGATTGGTCTCATTTCATCACCGATCAATTTCTTTTTTGGCACAGCACTATTACTTCACTACCTGATACACACATGCGACATATGTTTGCTCTCTTGAACTTTGCTTATGTTTGGATCCTTTGGCATGAACGTAACTCACGAAAGTTTAAATGTAAAATAAAATAGAACAACTCAGTTATTTTTCGCATTCTTAATTTTGTTTTTCATTGGTCAGGCAAGGAGGAGATCAAATTTGTGGACATAATTGGCACTCGAGTCATGGATAGGGCTCGTGGCAGCCGAGCTTGATGCAGCCTTGCTTCAGATTGTTGGGTTTATTAGCTACTTTGTAGTTGTTTTATGTATATTATGGGCGCTATGTTATCATGCCTGCGTGCATGTTTTTCTTTTTGGGTTGTACATATTCATGTAAATAGTTGTAGCTAGTAGCCAGTCTTCTGTATGCTGAACTAAACACGTTGTACTTGATTTACGTTTAATGAATGAAGGCGTGAATCTAGCGATTCACTACCTTTTTGCATTAAAAAAAAACGGTTTCAGCTTAACAAAAAACAGCAAAATGCATATTACAAATTCTATAAACTTAAGATTTCACAAATCACAACAATAAACAACTGAAACAAGTTAGAATTTATGTGAGGGAAGTGGTGCGGTATGTCTTAGTGTTGGGTTGTCATTAGTAATGTTAGGTCTGAGTGCATGTAAATTTTCTTGGTGATTGCATGCACTTATGCGGTTGGGTTAATACTGTTTTGTTGTGTATTACTCCCTGGTGCTACTGGTGTAGTGGACTGCTTGCGGCTTTCAGAGGAGAAAAATGTAGTGTTTGGGATTGCTTATTTAGCAGCTTGTTAGTTTGATAAGTTCTGTAGTTATAAGTTTTCAGGAAATATTTCCCTGACTGTTTGTAGTTAGGTTTTGAGAGTATTATGCAACCTATTGTGGTCAGTTTCTGTATCATAGCTTGTTGTGTAACTATTCTGCACTATGATGATCTAGTGTGGTGTATCTTTCTTAGATTGATTCTTTCAATTTTCTAGATTTGATTATTTCCCTACGTGGAGATTGAATAAATTAGTATTTGATTGTAACTAGGTCTAGGAAGATGTCTGGAGCATGTAGGCGATGTGCCTACCTCCTTTATTTTCATGTTCTCATTATTTTTTGTAATAAAAATAGTGTTACAGATCACTATAAAAAACGGTTGGCCTTACCAATATATATATATATAGTTTGTCATTTGATTGTAGTTTTTTTTAAATAGATCTAGCCCTATATTTTTTTCCCTGATTATGCGTTGGATTCGCTTAGATATAACTTGATAAATTCATACTGCCAAGTATAGGAAATAGACACCCCTTGAACTTATATGCTTTTCATTCACCAGAACTTGTTCTGGTCCCCCTCCTCTTAACAAAAATAGGTTAGTATGTGAGAATGCTTAATTAATGAAGTCATAAAGACTGGAGCGTGGCGAAGAAGATTTATAGACTATTATTATTATTATCATGATGTGTGGCAGTTATTCTACTCATGGGATATTATTATTGATGACCTTTATTTGACATTTGAGATTTGATATAATCAACATTATTGTGGTTTTTTATATAATGGTACTTATTTTTCAGTTATTGTAGTTTATCCCATCTGCTATGAGACTCTAATTTCATTCTAGTTGGCTCTGTTTATTTATTCCTTATAGGAACCAACGAATCATTTACAATAGCTCTAAGTTCCGATGGGCCTTTTCTCGGTTGGGATTTAGGTCCATTCTGAGCGGGTTGTTACATGTGGTATCAGAGCCTAGTACCTGATTACGGGGAGATCATATGTATGAGAGACATACTTGCTATTTTGAAAAGGAGTTTTCATAAGATTTACTATATATAAGTATATATCTATTTAACGTACGTGTATCTTTATAAGATATTATTTGTAGGTCCTTCTAGAAAAGGTTTGACCTTAATTTCTAGATATACCCTAGAGACCATACAGTGATTTATCAACTTCCTTTTCAATTTAGAAACCTATAAGCGTGTACTCACTATATGAACCACAAAGTTGGAAAAATGGAAAGGATTGAAACTCCCTACTTAATAAGTAATAATTAATTTAGTGGGTTATTATGAGGAAGATAAGGGAAAAATAAATAGAAATTATTTGAAATAGGTGTTCGTTGGAATAACCATTAATAAGGACAAATTAATGTTTGTTGCATAAGATATTTTAAGTTTTTAGGAAAAAAAGTACATCTTTTGTTAAAAGGTATAAACTTCCGTAATAATAAATATGGAGATTCGAAATTTGAAAAGAATACTAAATGGTCAATAAGTATATTTGAAACGGAAAATATTAATGAGATAATTAAGACCATTTATGTGAAGATACGAATATTCAACTTCAAATAAGAAATTAAATGTCTATAAGAATGAGTGTTACTTAAATGGATAAAATGGGCATAGAGGACATTTATAGAGGAAGTAATTTGGAATGTCAAGAAAAGGAAAAATAAGAACACGAAAGAAAGGATATAATAAAAGAGATAGACTTCCATAGATTATTGTGTTAGACGGATAATAGGTAAAATACTAAATTTTAAATGAAAAGAACAAAATATCTTACGAGACCTATAAAAATGGATTTTTGATAATACCACCAAATTATTGGTAAAAATGAAATTTTGTAGAAAATGTGAAATATTTTTGTAAATAAGCCAAAGTTATGAAACTTTTCCTAGTTAGGGAGAAGTTGAAAAATAAGGCTTTTAGAAATTAAAATATTTCTAAAAGGCTCTAGAAAATTTACCATTATTTCCCATGAACAAATTAGAAAAAGACAAAAGATGAATTCTTCAAAAAGAACAAGTAGTTAATGATGAACTAAAAAGAAAGTTTACGTTTATTAGCTTTAAGAAAAATAGAAAATATGCAAGTTTTAAAGTGATAAACAATGAATAATTATAATGGTAAGATCTAATATCGTCACAGCCTTGATGTAGCAGCTTTTGAAACTTAACGAATTAAGAGGTTTCAACTCCTGTCATATCAAGATTTTCTATGTTAGGTTTCGTATGAAATAATTGGAATCAAAAAGATTATTTTCTTCAAAATTTTCACTAGTTTTGACAATGGACTTGATGTTTAATTGGAAATATAGAAAAGCAGATTGTATAAATGTCTGGTAGGATAGACGAAAAGATACACTCATTTGAAAGAAAGGGATAGAAAATTTTATTATAGGAGTTAAATGAATATGAGATAGTAAATTTTCTAGTAACAAAGAATATTTTAAAAGTAATAATAGGAGTATAGAAAATGATAATTGATTACTCTAATAAATTAATTTAATAATTTAGGACTAATCTATGATAATTAAATGAATTTTGCAAAGCATCCTTATTATGCAAATAAAGTATAATGAATAAGTAAAGTTTTTCAAAATTCAAACATTAATGTGAAGTTTGATATAAGTATGCATGTATGGCAATAAAGATTTTAAAGTATAATTATAAAAAGAAGTTATTAAACTTTATTGCTAAAAAGAATACAGTCTTTGAATAATGTTTTAAAATGTACTTTTAACAGTAACAACATAATTTGAAAATATAACAATGAATGTCGTTAAAGGATTTAACTGCTACTTAATTTGATGCTTAATTATTAGGGTTTTGCTTTTAAATAAAACGAGTATTTATTTTGTTAAAACTTGAAATGTTTGCTAATTATGAAAACTTTTAAAGACTGACATTCAAAATGTTAATGAAGATAAGCTTTAGAATAAGAGAAGTTATTTTACTCTTAACTTATAGGCTTATGAATATTTGATTAATATTTCTAAAACTTTGAAAATTGAAAAAGAAGTATTTATTGTTCATTGATGAAACGTTTTGTAAGGAAATAAAGGAATTCTTATTAAAGAATTTTTAATTTAAAAAATGAGTGTAAACACATTAAAAAAATAAGAAACATTACACTCATTGTAAAAGAGTCACTATAACACCCCACCTCCGTTAAGGTCACTCACAAGGGGAATGCATTAACTTCAGTGGAGCGTCATAAGTGTATGGAACAGATAAATTACAAAACAGACCAAATTTAAACAGCGGAAAATAAATAAAACTTTACTTTATTGATAAAACAGCAACTTGGTAAAACAGCTTGTACAAAGATTGTTTTCCAATACCCATTACAACAAAGCATCTGTCTTGTTTAACAAAATAAGAAGCATGAAATGACAATGATATTCCCCAATAAAGCATGAGCCAGCCATAGCTATGGAAAGGAGAGTCCAAAGTAATACATCGTCTATCTTCGAGCTTGGAAAGAAAACTGAGCTAAGTGGTAATATTCCCTCCTTGTGAACCTGGGGGGAACAGAAGAAAAGAGAGCGAAACAGAACAGAGTCAGACATAAAGCCTGGTAAGTGCAGTGACTTTCAGTATGTAAATAGGTAAAAGCATCATGACATGAATAAACTGGATACCAGTCATAACCATGATAATAAGCATAGCAAGACAACAAATGATGATCGTTAGATATGACAAGGTAAGATACACTGAATGCGCTTCGGTTCTTTCTTTGATTTCCTATTTTCTCTTCACCACCCAACTAGCATCCTAACTAGTGTCTTTTATAGAACGATTCGTATTCCATACTAGTGTCCCAACTAGTATCCTGTGAAAAAGGATCTGTATCCCCTACTAGTGTCCCAACTAGTATCCTATGTTATATAATAAGGTGACCCAACCCCGCAATTGTGGTAGCCTTCAGGTGTACAACTAGTATGAGGATCTAACCTCAATCAGCCTAATTGCCATGAAGATGTTAGATGTACCCTTACTACCCAATCTGTAACAACCCGGAAAATCTGAGCCAGTTAAAATTTTTAAATTGGCTATTTTAGTGGATTTTAGATATTTAAAATAAATTATTTTAAATAATAACGACAAAAAGTATGTTTGAATCGATGTTTGAAAATAAATATAATTATTTTAAATTATAAACAAGGCCTGAAATGGCGCGGCAGTTTCAAAATTTGAATTCAAACTTTGACTGACTGTACCGGGTGCAAAATAAAACGGATTTTAGTGAAGCCAAAAATATTTAAATCTGTTAGTGAATATCTTTCTAACGAATCTGAAAAATCGAAGTTTCATAGCGGGAATCAAAAGTTATGGCCAGATGAATTTTCAGAAAGGTCGCTATAGAGAATGTATAGCCCTTGAAAATAGACATTTTGCAAACGACCTCAGAATTCGACGAAACCACTTTTGTTGGATCCGGGATGTCAAATTATTGCTAGGTTTCAAATTCCATAATTTTTGAAGTTAATATGTGAACGTGGCGAAGGAAAATGTGTTTGGCTGATTTTAGTTAAATTGGATCGACCAGAGAAGGGCCATTTTTCAAACGGTCTCAGAATTCGACAAAACTAGTTTTGTTGGGACCGTATTGTCAAAACATAGCTAGATTTATTTTTCTGGAATTTTTAGAATCAGTATGTGGCCCCGGCAAATTGAAATGTACGTTCAAATCGAATATTGAATGTTTTATATTTTAATTCGAAGAAAAACAGACTGAAATAGTCGAATGGGCCAACGAAACATATTCCATTGTGTTCGGAATGGGGGTATTTAGCTAGGGGCGACAGTTGTTGGGTTTGGATTGGAGTTAGCATGTGAAGAGGGGTATTTTTGAATTTTTAAAAATATATAAATATAAAAAAAATCCCTGGGCCAATCACAACTCGACAAATCGCTCTCTCCGCGATATACCTGTGATCGACGACGGAGGGGGTTCAAAACTTCCTGGCCATTTTCTGGCGATTAAGCTCCCAACCAGACCTCCCTCCAGTTGAACTTTTTGAAGAGCATCCTCCCCTCTTCAAATCCGTATAAGCCGCTCCCTCCCTCGTCGACCCTGCTTCGAGAATCGTGGCCCCAAAGACGCCGACTTCACGCCACCGCCAGGAGCGCCTCCGACCACCGAGTTCGACGAGGCTACCCTCGTTTTGCGTGCCCTTTGATGCTCTTCGACGTGGTGTAGCTCGATTACAGCCTAGTGCTACAGATTGATCGAAAAATCCAAACCTAGTTTTGAAGAATTTCGGAAGGTAACGGCTGTTTTAATATTAAACTGTTCTTTAGCACTTTAAAGCGCTACGGTTTATGATTTCACTGTAAAAATCATATCTTTTTCGTCTCTTGACGAAATCCAGTGAAACAAGAGAAAGTGGACTCGTGCGGACGTCTACTACATTCTAGAATAGACCGGATATTTTTCTGAGCCTTCTGCTATTTTTGGTGGAGTGGAACCCAATGTGAGATTTCTGAATTATAAACGATATGGAAACGACGATGTATGAATTATATAGTCGATGTATGAGTTATATAAGCATTGTACACCACATGTATAAGCGTTGTATAAGTTGTATGTTCGATGTATAAGTTATATATGCGTTGCAAAAGTGATATATAAATTGAAATGATATTGAAGCGAAATCGAGATATAGTTATATACGTATATCTATATATATATATATATATATATATATACTCCCCTCGTCCACAGACCATGGACGATATATATTGGTTGTGATATTGTTTGGATTATTGGTTGGTGTGAAATTCGGTGAATATCATGAATGGTTGATTTGAAATGATTGATTGTGAATGAAATCCCAATAGGATTAGTATATGGGAAAATTCGTCTGCGTACGAACTAGATATTGAAAATCCCCATTGTCAAAAGCTGCGAGGCTTTAGGGTAAAGCGAGGAGCTGTACTCGGGACGGTGCCGGTTTTAACCACCCTACCGTTATGCTGCCGAAATTTTCAATAATATTCATGTGTTAGAATTATTTTCATGTGTTGAAACTATATTCATGTGTTGAATAGAAATTCATGTGTTGAAGAGAAATTCATGTGTTGGATGAAGCTCATGTGTTGAATGAATTCTTTGAAAAATAAAAATAACATTTTTATTATATATATATAGACTATATAAAACATTAGTATTTTAAATAGATTGTTTTAACACTAAAAATTACATTTTTACCTTATGTATGAACTATAGAATTATTTTCATGTGTTGAAACCAATTTCATGTGTTGAAACTATATTCATGTGTTGAATAGAAATTCATGTGTTGAATAGAAATTCATGTGTTGAATGAAGCTCATGTGTTGAATAAATTCTTTGAAGCATAAAAATAAAACTTTTACCTTATTTATGAACTATATAAAATAATCGTGTTTTGAAATAAATTGTTTTACAATAAAAATCACATTTTTATTATATATATAAACTATAGAAAATATTCATGTGTTGAATAAAGGACTAAAACGATAAAAATCAAATTTTTATCGTATGTGTGAAGTCAAAAACATTCATGTGTTGAATATATAGATTGAACAATAAAATCTACATTTTCATTGTGAATATGAAGTGCTAAAAATATTCATGGGTTGAATAAATATTTTTGATGATAAAAATACCATTTTTATCAAATATATGAAGTGAATATGTTTTGAAATCGAAGAATGAATTATATTTTTATATATATAAATATAATTAATATATATCGAATAACGAAGCTGTAGTTCGTGTTTTGAAACCGTGATTTCTAACGATTATTGCGGGAGATCCAACCATCGGATTTTCCCGAAACCTAAACCGTTGGGTTCGCTTTGGAAATATCTTTCCAACGACTCCCACTTTGTAAAGATCCAACGGTTGGATTGTCTGAAATGTTTAATTCAAATCTGAAGAAAAACAGCGCCAGAATCGATTATATTTATATATAAATATAATTAAATTAAATCGAATAACGAAGCTGCAGTTCGTATTTTGGAATCGTAACTTCAAACGATTGTATCGGAAGAACCGACCGTCGGATTTTCCCAAAACTGAAACCGTTGGATTCGTTTGAAAAGATCTTTCTAATGATATAAAATTTGTGAAGATCTAACGGTTAGATTTTCAGATATGTATAAATCTAATCTGAAGAAAAACAGCGCCACGGCCGCGTTATGGCCTGAAGCGTCGTTTGAATGAATTGGCTATTTTTAAATAAATTAAAATAGCGATAAATCGTGATAAAATATTATAAACAATATGGAATGGAAATAAACTGAATTTGCTCGGTTTATTTGATATTTGATGGTTGAATGTGTTTGGCGTGAAAATTACATTAAAGAACATAATTATTGATGTCGAATAATTTAACCATTGAAATGAATTGATTTGAAATTCTAAATATACGTGAATTATTTGAAAAGGCCGAGTTAGTTCTCATTTCAAATAATTGATCGACGACTGAAAGTCGAAGATATGAAGACGGTGCAAGACCGATGATCTTCACGTCGAATGAAGGGGTGCTACTGATGCTCATGATAGGAGTAGCTACCTTGAAGGGCCTGAAGTGGTAGCCGTTTGGACGTACTTGTTGATTGTACGGATATGTGAGGTATTGAGTGCCTCTGGTTTCGTTCAGACCCAGAACGAACTTGTAAACGGACTGTGTGTCTGACATTGGATTTTGTTCTGTGCTAATTGATCTCTATTAAATATAAATTTGTTTGGAGGCGGAGAATTTATTCTCTTTCTTAACGCCCTTCTCTGAGACGTACGAGCTCAGAGGTTATATATCGATAGAAATCAGTCGCATGGAGTGAATTGCCTGTGTGGCATACCTAAGTGGCAGATGATCAAGGCTTCTGTTGAAAAGCAAAGTCTTGTGGTTGATGATCATAGAACGGCCTGTGTGGCATAGCTTTGTGTATAACGTGAATTCGCGAGCCTCGCACCCCGGTATGAACCAGAAACGGGAGAGGACGACAGGGAGGACTTGCGTCTCTTTCTAGCTAGAGGTGATGTTAGTGACCTACTAGCCCTGACATTTATATTATTTTCACCTATGGGTTGTTGGAATGCGAGGTACCTCGGAAGTTGAGTCATTGGGCTCATCTACGCCCTATAGGATGGGGGGACGTATTGTCTAGGGTTTAAGTTTAATCCACATCGAGTGGACCGGCCCTGTTGCTCCAAGGCTTGCCTGCGCGTTTGCCTGAGACATGGTAGGCTAGAATGTCTCGAAGTTGGTAAGGACTATCTTTTGCCTTGGTTCATGACAGAAATCCAATTTCCAAATACAATACTGTGCGGTTTTGATTGTATACCTATATATGACGACATAGTGGTATGGGGCATTAATTCCGTCTATGATTGATACTTATGATTGAAATTGTTTTTGAAACTTGTAAACACTAGTAATAATATCAAATGCTTTTGTTTTATTCGTATCAAGCATATTTTGGCCATTATAAGGTAAAACTCTATCCTCCGGTTTGTGTTGCATTGTGTGGTGGGAACTGAGTCTTATAATGGCTTCATTTTTATAAAAAGGATTGCGATGTTTAAGAGATTTACTTGTTTAAAAGCACTGTCAATCCAATGGAGTAAACCCGTTCCGCGAAAGTGGCGTGGTCCTGTGATTGGCCATATTATAAAATGTGTTAAGTAGATTTTTCATACCAGTCCCATGACTGACTCGTAGTTTGTTTCACTTGCAAACTCGGGTGCCCCTTTTTCTACATGGGCAGCCTTGTATTCAGGTTTTATCAGGCTCTTCCTGGATAGCTGGAGCTGAAGATGGATTCTATCATTTATCTCTTTTTTTTGCTGTTCAGCTCCTATTGTACATATTATGTTTTGTTTCCGCTGTAGACATTTATGTATAGCTGAACTGTATTTGTACTAAGTATGATCCTGTATACTATGTAACTCTGATGATTATATTTATCCAGTATATTCTATTGTACATTATCTAGTGCATTTATTTATTTCTGTTCTACTGTTATCTGTTTATGTGTTATATTCCAAAGATTACCCTTGCCACCGGGAAACGGGGTTTGGGGTCTTCACACTATCGATCGGCTCCCTACTTGTATTAATTTTCCTTGTGTCTGTGTCAGTCGGCCCTTTCTTGCGTGTGAATACCCTGTGCTGGTCCCACCATAAGGTGTATCAATCCCTATGATAGCAACCCGACACGATTCAAGATGCACAGTGTATAACTACTGGTACCCAGTGCCTGCTTTTTCCACTCCGGAGTACATGCATGCCCGTAATCCGTCGGAATCTACACTGACGTACCCCCTGCCGCTATTTTGACCGCTTATAATCAGCCTAGTAATCGTGCCCCACCCTGCCTAGTTCAGGGTACCGTGATACATCTATGTGGGTTACTGCTGAAATGGGTCCCCGTTGCTAGGGTTTCCTAGGGTCTATTCGTATACCCCCAAATTGGCTAAGTGTTATCCATCCATTCAAGTTAACTTAACCCATCCACATGTCATGTCATGTTGGTTAAGTGTTTCTTATTAACTTAACCCTTCTCATTCATCATGTTGTAATTGGTTAAGTGTTTTCTTTTAACTTAACCCTGTTCATTCATCATATTATATTGGTTAAGTGTTTCCCCTTAGCTTAACCCCATTTGTTCATCATGGTATATTAGTTAAGTGTTTCCCATTAACTTAACCCCACTTGTTCATCATGTTATATTGGTTAAGTGTTGCCTTCTTGTGTTAACTTAACCCTACCACTTGTCATGTTACATTGGTTAAGTGTTGCCCTCTTGTGTTACTTAACCCTACCACTTGTCATGTTACATTGGTTAAGCGTTTCCCTATCACACATCATGTTATATTGGTTAAGTGTTTCCCTCTTGTGTTAACTTAACCCTACCACTTGTCATGTCCGTCCATTAGCATTAATTCATTCATTAATGCCTCAACCTCTCACATTAGAACTATTTTTTGCGGTTGCTAGATGTGTCAGGCGGTTTCGAGCAGACTTCTACCGCAAACTCATTCAAACCTCGGGTTTTAGGCTTAATGCACTAACCTCTCACATTAGATCTATATTGTTGCGGTCGCTAGATGTGTTGAGCGGTTCCAGTCAGTCTTACACCGCTACTCAATCTAACCTCGGGTTAGGCACGTTCATCTTTAGCCAATTTACATATTTACTATACATGTCCAAGTCTAGATTTTATATGCTAATTATCCCAAATTCACCAAACTAGTCATGTTCCAATTCCCAAGTTATGCCCAACAAATTCAATTACAAGTTATTACTTGAAATAGGTCACACCATTCCCAAATTTGCAATAATGGTCATGCCCCAAAATCGCAATATACATTATGCTTGGCGTCCAAACCAATAGTTATGCCCAATCTAGATTTAATATCCCAATTTACAGTTTCTGCCCAGTCTAGATTTAATATTTCAATTTACCCCAAGTTTGCAACAATAACATTTATACCCCAAATCACAAGTTACAAATTATGTCCAACAATTTCACCGAATATGTTATGCCTAATTATTTCACCAAATACATTGTGCCCAATATTTACCCAAAATATTCCCCGTATTCCAATCGTTCGTATTTTGCGATTTCAGCCTAGGTTCGAAGGTAACCCAGGTTCATAAAAGAAAAAGGAAATAGGGGAAGAGAGAGAGAGAGAGAGAAGGAACATAAAATAAGAATAGGCATTAAAATAGGCATGTAACAACAGACCTAATACAAGAGATTTAGATCCAACAAAGATAGATTTTTGAATAAACTAATACAATCATTATCGCAGGCATAAGACTAACATCACGAACCAAAGAGGGTTATAAACCTGATGTACAACAAAGATAGGCCTGATTTAATCAATAAAAATAACCTCTAAGGCATGTAAAGACATAGATTCAATAGAAGGATAGGGATAAATCTAAAAATATTATCCTACAATCAGGCATAGACTTCGACTCATTTTATTACATGTCAAGATTACAATCAGGTATTCAAATCTGAAAATAACGTGAACTTACATTGCTAGGATTAAGAAAAGATAATTGAATCATTGTTGTTGTAGCAAAACTAATCTTCTAATTTGATTTGAGGCTCTCTAATTTTCTTCTTGAATTTAGGTTGAAGAATGATGGCTAGGCTAGTTTGGGGATGAACAGCATGGCGACGCCATGCTTTTGAGCAATAGAATTAGGGTTGGGTTATGAATGTATATATAGATGTCTAGGATTATTAAGAGCCTTTAGATCAACATAGGATCCATCCAAACCATCCAGTCCAAGAGATTGCATCATCAGGCCAACCAGAAGTCGCCACGTAGTCCTATGACTCAGAAATTCGTCACTGCTTCGTCAGCCAGATACAAAACAAATTATTTCGCCCAGATGGGGGGAGGGGTCGACACCCCTTGAGGGGGGTCGACACCCTCTGGCGGGAATTTTCCCGCCCAGCCTGTTTTAGGCAGATTTTGAATTTCAAACCCATTTTTGACTTTCTGGACCTATTTCTGAAGTACTGAACCCAATATATATATTCTCTCCTATACGTATACATACTTCTAAGGCTTATAACTTCTTCATACAGTGTCCGATTTACGCAAACTCGGACTCTATTTCAAGCAGAATTCCGAGATGAACGCAATGACATAACCTGTTTCGCTTAATTCCCACTTTTAAAATTAAGTATTCTTTAATTCGTTACTTTAATATTCATAGAAAATACGGTGTGCTACAGTCACATTCTAAAAGGAAATTTCGTACTTCAGGTTTTTATAAGACATTAAAATGCAAAATTTTGAATTCAATACATTCTAGTGAGTTCTTTGAACATATGCATATATAATAATGGAAAAAATGTAACAATGTCAATAACATGTAAATTTATTTGTTTTGTGTCACTACTAAGATTGTACATTTAAAAAGGAAATAAATTTGAACTAAATAAGGATAACTTATTAGATAAGTTAGAGATGGATTCTAGAATTAGATAAGTATAAGTTGTACAACATAATTTGGAGATTTTTATATCAGTCCCAAAGATATATTTAAAAGTCGTTGTAGAGCAAGGATTTCAAGAATCCAAATTTGGTTGTGAACTGGGTTGCCCTAGTTAGATAGAAATTAATGTGTTTATAACAATATCCAGCAATTAGTAATATATACGTATAGTGTATAATTTATGATTTTGAATTTAGGGTTCATGGATATTAATTGCAAATTTAGTGGGCAATAAATTTGTAATTAAGAAGAAAAAGGAATTTATTAGGACATTTTTGAAGAGAATTTAATTTGGGGAAATGGATGTATTTCCAAACTTGAAAGAGCTTGAAAAAGAGTTTATTTGAGAAAATAATATATTCCCAAGGTAGTTAATGGAAGTAAGTAAGGATTTATTAAATGGTCCAAAACTAAATTATTATGGATTATGGATGGACCATTTTTATGAGAAAAGCGAAATGAAATCCAAAAAGAATAAGAAGTATTGAAATGGTACATTATGTTTGGAATAGAGGATTAAGACTTCAATATTGTTTATACCACTTGATTGTAAGTGATAACTTCCGAAAGAATTTTCCTTTCTCAAGTTTTGAGATTTTAATCGCTAGTGATCTCCCGTAATGATTGGAAGATGATATAAAGTGGTGAAAATAATGTATCCCTATTTATGCATATGTTGATTTAGGATTTAAAACCACTTAGTAAATTTATTGTGAGTAAGAAAATTTTATGGGGACACCTAACTATCAGTTAACCACAATTGGAATTTGGAAGTTAATAAGGGAATCAGATTTCCAGTGCATAGTGATGGAATATCTTGAGCTCGAGGTTTTGGAATATTGAGTGAAGAAGAAATTTAGCTTCGAGAATTTCATCCTCTAGAAAAAGAATTTAATACATGGGAACAGGCATAAATGTTGAATTTGTGTAAAATGCCCATTTTAGATTGAATCTATTTGTGTTTTGATTTGTTTAAGTACATTTGTTTGATTTTTATAAATTATCCCTTTTGTCATTTATCATAAAAAGGTTGTCTTTGAAATTATAAGAAATATGCAAAAAAAATATAAAGGAAGAGATGTGTACATTTACGCGTTTGCACGTAGTTTCTACTGTCTATTCTAAATAAAAGAATACTTATTCCTTGTAATTTTATTATGTCGATATTCTTTCTTTTTTGTCTAGGCAAATATATGAAATTAAAACAAAGGGACTTAGATAAGACACAAAATTTAACAGATCATAACACAGAAAGATTGTTCTAGCTATTAATATAGACTAGATTGTAAATTAGTTTAATTTAAGAAATTAGGTTTAGGAAATTAGTTGAATCTTAGGGTTTCTACTCAATTTTAGATAGTAGAAATAATATTTATCTTTCTAGGATTAGCATAATTAACTTTTTGGTACTTAGTGGGTGCTTTTGAAATGTTTCAAGGAGGCATCTGAATTACCAAAATGTTGAAGGAACAACCATTGACAAATTTCTACTCGAACCAATTTTGTGATTAGACTATGGAAAAAGTCTAATTTGATTAGGTTAGTTGTGAAGGTTAGAGAGTCCGTAATATATTTTGGGCTTTCTTAATATTAGTGGGAAAAAAAGATATTGTTGGTAGTAGGAGTGCATTATGTTTTTACGCTTTTATATATGATAAGATACCTTCACATTATGGAAAATTAGGGTACGGCCTAATCATAAAATAAGGACAAAGACGGAACCTTTGACATCTCTTGCCCTAAAAGATTCTGTAGAGTACGAGATTTTAGTGCTCCACAACATTTATTTAGATTGGTTTAGATAACTTTGGGAGAAAGTTCAACGGGAAGCATGAAAATTTCAAATTTTGTAGCCTCTCTCGGAAATTTTAGGATTCTGTGGTTGCTAGATTAGATGGTAGGAATTGTTTGCAACACAAATGCATGGTAGGAATTGTTTGCAACACAAATGCACCGAGCACTGATATAGACATTATATGCATATTAGTGTTTTTGCAAACATGCTACATCACATATTACACTCTCACACTAGGATTGAGCTCACTTTAGCAAGTCTGCAGTACATTATCACATCGAGTAATTGTTGTTTATTGATGTTTAATAAATAACTTGGGTTTATAACATGGCTAGTTAGAGTAAGTTGTGTTTTTTCCCTTTGAAAAGACTTTGAAAAGAAATCTATTTTACGGGGGGAGAATGTAACACTCCTTAAATATACACTAAATAGTCATATATAATTAAATTAAAAATATAAAATAATTATAAATAAAATAATAATAGGGTGCAAATATGAATATTTGAAAATTGTGAATTGGACCACAAAAATATACCATTGTACTCATGGCAAGATTCTAGTCCTTTTTCATATTTTATTTATCGAAAATGGAGTCTGTATGGAAAAGCTACGAATAAAACAAGTTGTTCGAAAATTGAATGCACACAACATTTAAAGTTCAAACTTTAAGGATATAAATCTTGAATAAAATAATATATATTTGGCACAATGGAGTATTCCTTTGAATTTCAAAATTTTATGTGAATATATACACACAAAAGAAGGGGACAAGAATCAAAAGAAACGAAAACAATCATTCAAATTAGTTAACATATTAAATAAAAAGAAACCGACCAAGGAAAAAAAATCTGCCCACGTCCAACCTTTAGAGAGGTCGACCGCTCCCCTTGAGGTAGGTCGACTTGGGGGTCGACAACCCTGCTAGGGAGGGTGTCGACCACCCTTAAGGTTCGACGGTGGGAAGAGATTTGTTTTTGTAAGGGTTTTTATTTATTTTGTTAGAATGGACTGTCCAGATTTTGTTAAACTAATCTGACGGACCACACACACTCTGACAAGTATAAATAAGATCCTAAATTCTCCCCACAAATCCCTACATTATCTTATCTACTCTACCTTCAGTCTGCTTCTCCTCCTTTTTTCTATATTCCAAAATTTAGGATAGATTAGATTTCTTCTTCTTCTATAACTTATTTTCTATCTTTTCTAATCTAATTTTCTTATTACAATCTGAAATTGGAAGTTATATGCATATAAGACTCTGATTGGATTATTATATATATGTGTATATATATATATAAGTTTAGGAGGAATAATTGAATTACACTATTGTGAGGAAACAATTCAGATTTTTTTATGCACAACTTTTTATTCTTCACATTGTAATTCAGTGAGTGGAAATTTTATAAGTTATAGTTTTCAATAATTTATAGTGCAGAATTGGATTATTATGCCTATAGATTTTTGGGATTCTTGTGAAAACATAATATATCATAATTCTCTAAATCTCTTATTTAATTATGAAATGGTCAATCATGTAATATTGTTGGGTCATGATTATGAATATAGTAAAACGTTGGATTTTTGGATGTTGTATACTTTTGATACTTTGTTTGATTTACTTGTCTTCACATTTTTTGTAAATATTAATTTATGCAACAAGTACATATTTGGTACTGTAACTTACATTTGTTTAAATGTCTATTTTTCTTATAAAATAGATAGTTCAAATGTATTAAAGAATGTGTGAACAAAATTTTAGTTTTTGTACAAATTTTATGTAAAAACTAAAGCAATACAAAAAAGAAGTTATGCATATATTTGTTATATTGCATCTTGTCCTTTCTTTTATTGTTGAAATAATCTTTGTAACAGGTGATAAGTGATTTTATTTATGTTTGTTATTTCCCTATTATTGATTTGAATGTGAATAAACATTATATGCTATGTTGATGAAGTTAAGGAAATAAACTTGTAAACCTCAATTTTGTTTAGGATTGACATTTCTATGTTTTAGGACTTTTTTATGCGTGCTTTAATTACGTTTTATTTATTACTATTGATAGCATAATCAACATACTATAAATGCTTTTAATTAGGAATTCAAATTTAAAATGTCCCCATAGGAAATTTGTATGTGTGTGAATATTAATGGCTTCAATGGCACATGACACAAGGTTAACCCTTACTTGCAGTAGAAGCTGGCTCGAAACCGACCGACATATACAACATCTACAAGAAGCCAGGTTAATGTGAGATGTCTAGTGCCATAGGCCACTATATTAAATACACGAAGATGCGAGGTTAAGCCCAGTTGTAGTAGAAGTCTTTCCGGAACCGCTTGACAAATCCAGCATCTACAAGTTGTCGGTTTAATGTGTGACGTCTAGTGTGTATATATATACTTGTGTGAAGTAGGCCTGCCTCGAGAAGGTATCAAGTGGTTGACCAACCTTATTTAGGTAATAATTGGTTAGGATATTAAGCTTCCTCTAATGTTTATTCTCTATAAGGAATAAAGTCATTAAGCCAGTCCTTATAAGGTTTTAGGTGGTCATTGGGTCCGCCTTTCTCTAATAATCATGGGGTATTAAATGGTCTTAAATGATTACGAATGAGTGATGTAACACCCTGAATTTTTAACGACACTAAAAGAGGATAAATTAAATTATAATTAATTTAATGTTCGGAATTAAGGAAAACAGACTGCACCATTCCGTCAGTATCAAAATTCTAGTCAAGATAGACATTTGGTTTGCGTAAAACAGACACCGTATGGAGAAGTTATAAGGGTTTTAAGTTTGTATACGCGCAGAAAGAATATATATACACGTGAGTCAGAGATGAGTCAGAATTTTATCCAGAACAGTTCAAATTCGAAAAAGAAAAAGTGGCGGCAGATTTCCCGCTCTATGGGGTTGACCCCCCTAGAGGGGTGCCGACACTGGGGTCGACCCCCCTTAAGGGGCGTCGACCTATGGGTCGACCCACCCACAGGGGTGTCGACACCCCTAGGGCTGAGGTGACAGTCGGTTTCAGAGGGTTTTGCAGCTATATATACGTGGCCATTCTCATATTTTCTTCATTGGGAATTCATGGTGGCCAAACTCTGCCGGTTATGAACTGAACCCGTTATCTTCTTCAACTATCAGTTTTGCAAATCAAATCTAGAGATTCAAGATCCATTCTTCTTATATTTTCTAATCCTAACACTGTGAGTTTCTAGTTACTTTTAGATTTGAATATTTAAAAGTAAATATGACACGACTATGACTTGGATTTGTTCATATGCCTAAGTTAAATCAGATCCATTGTAAATCATGAACATATGACATTCTGAATTGGTTAGGATTTGGATCTAAATCTCTATCTTGTTGGATCTGTGGTAAACCTTGTGGCATTCTATGATTTGTGCTAGATCCATTTTAACTATTGATCTGAATCTCTATCTTGTTAGATCTATAATAACTCCTATCACATGCCACGATGTGAACCTTAAACCTTAATTGTGTAGATCTACTTATAAACTATTAGATCTGAATTATGTGGACATTCTATGATGTAGATCTTAATCCCTATTTTGTTAGATCTACTTTTACCTATTAGATCTGTATTATGTGGACACCTAAATTATTAATCGGATCTAGTTTATTATTTGGATACCCTTGTGCTTCTCATATTAGATTTGAACTTGTTGGACATCTAAATTAAATTTAGATCTTGTCATGTTTATCTTATCACCTTTGTTATGTTACAACTAGTTAACTGCCACAAGTTCGTTAGTTCTATGTTTATATGTTCACCATGTTAGTACATGTATATGCTAGTTATGTTAGAACATTCACCTTTTTCATATTTCTATTACCTTCCCATTTTATCATTTATGATTAGGCTATTATTTAGCCTATACATGCCGTAAATTGTGCGAACACGCTAGTTAGGGAACGGGGAGGGAAAAAGGTTAGTATTGACATAATTTGAATATAAACATGAGTTGGACGTATAATTCGAAAGGGGGATAAGTGGGGACATAATCACCTATTAAGACATAGGTAAGAATTGAATAAAAATGGAATGTCTAGTAATTACAATTCGGAATAGTAATTGCACTTATAACACGAGGTTAGGTTGCATTAGTGGTGGAAGTCTTCCTGGACCCAACTGGCATATCCAGCAGCCACTAATGTTGAAACTAATGTGAGAGGTATAAGTGCGCAAATACAAATCGGGCTAAGGCACGAGGTTAGGCCCAACTGTGGAATAAGACTGCCCGGACCCAACCGGCATATCCAGCATCCACAAGTTGTAGGCCTAATGTGAGAGGTCTAATCCATTATAAACCATAAATGGACATGGTAATAAATTGGACTACTTAACCAAATCTAATCCATAGGGATTGTATGATTATGAACTAAAGTTAGGGTTAAGTAAAATTTGTTGGATAGTGGATGGGTTAAGCAAATCTGGAGGGGATGGGTAATATTTACATATAGGCCCACAAACTTAACCCGATAAGGTTATGTAATAAAGACATCTAGTGGTATACATAACCGGAGAAAATAACAAAGTTATGTAATTAAAGACACCTTTAAGGTAAGCATAACTGGTAAAAAGATTGGGGTTATATAATTAAAGACACCCTTAGGGTAAGTATAACATGTGGAAAACCGAGTGGGGGATACAAGACAAAGGGGGAGCTTGTATCATATTGTGTGGGACCCGTTTCAGTCAGTAACCCGGAGTATGTATCGAGTAGAAAACTCAGAGCTAGGTCGGAAGTGAGGCATGCTTACAGACTGATTGTAAGAGATCCAAACTTGGAGGCAGTGTTAGCGGTGCAAACCAACATGGCCATATGCGTGCATGAGCTAGGACGAAGGGGATAAGACGACCGTGACACCAGCAGATATGGGGATGTGCATATCAGCGAGGGGTTGCCACTTTAGGATGTGATACATCCTATTGTGGGGCCAGCACAGGGTACCTACGGAGTAGGGAGCCGATCAATTAGGGTAGTGGTTAGGGTATATTTGGATGTATTCCCTAAGTCTACCACCTTATAGTGGAAGGGATCATCTCATTCTAGTTATACTAGTAATAGTGTAGAGTAATCATTAGAAGTATATGCACCTTATCTGTCTACCTTGTCACACCTTCCATTTATGTAGTGATCTCTCTTATCCACTTTATATGCCTGTCATGCTACTTTTATTTATTTACTTACTAAAAGTCACTAGACTCGCCAGACTTTATGTCTGACCCTCTTGTTTCCTCTTCTTTCTTCCGTTTCCCCCCAGGTTTTCAGGGAGGAAACACTCAGGCTTAGTCAGGACTCAGATATCATCTTGCTAGAGCTGCTTTCGAAGTATGGCTCAAGTTTTTATCTCTGCTATGTCTTTGTCTCTTTATTTGGGGAATTATGTTTTCTTTTAAGTATTTACGTACTCTGATGTTAAAAGACAGAAGTTATAATGTTTAATGGTTTTTGAGACTCATGGTATTTTGAACCACGCTGTATGATCTATATTTGAAATAAAAATTAAATTTCCGCTGTTATCTTATTTATGCCTGCCTTGTAAAATTATGTGTCTGTTTACCTATAATGCTTCACGAAACATAATGCATTCTCATTGTGAATGACATTAACGGACGTGGGGTGTCACACTTGGTATCAGAGCTGAAGGTTACCGGATTGGATAAAGTTTTTGAAAATTATTTTCAAAAATATTTTAAAAGAAAGCATTTTCAAAAAGAAAAGTCTGATTTGAAAAACATTCCCCAAAAAGCCATATGTAATATTCTTCGGTCCTTTGTCTAAATCTCTTCCTTTTCCTTTTCCAGCATGTTTGGGGAACAAAACATTCCTAATATCCCAGAGGGCGTCACGACACCTGGATGGTTCCATAGGTATTTGGAGGCCACGGCGCCTGCCGAAGGCCAAGGAAATGTTCCTGCCCCAGCTGCACCAGTCACTCCTCCTCCTCCTCCTCCTCCTCCTCCAAGAGCAGATAACTTCGCCAAGATCTATAATGACTTCCGTGCTATGGGAGGGAATCCACTCCATGGGAACGAGACATTCATAGAAGCGCGGAATTGGCTCAAGGAGACCGGGGACTTATTCGTAATCTTTGAAATAAAGGATAGAAGGAAGGTTCAGTTAGCCGCCTGGCTATTGAAGGACGAAGCCTCATTTTGGTGGGAAGTTACCCAAGCTGGACGTCCGGTGGAAACTTGGGAGGATTTTAGATAGAGGTTCGAAATGAAATTTCTCTCCCAAGCTGAGAGAAGCGTGCAGATGGAGAGATTCTTAGCACTCAAACAAGGAAACTTGATGGTGAAAGAGTATGTGAATAAATTCAACTAGCGAGCAAGGTTCGGGTTAGAGTTGGTGGATACGTCGCACCAAAGGGCTTTGTGGTTTGCTAAAGGGTTGAATGAACCTCTGCATGGGTTACCATGTCCCAAATTCCAATGGGGGCGACCTTTGAAAAGCTTGTCGATATGGCCCTTATGCATGAGGAAGACAAGGGAAAAAAGAAGAAAGCAAAGGCTGAGGAGACATCGCAAAATAGAAAGGTCTGGCCCAAGAAGGGGCAGCAGCAACAACAACAGAAGAAAGGAGGGAAAAATGATAAAGGCAAGGATAAGAGAAAATGTATCAATTGTGGGAAGGAAGGTCACCTGATTAAAGACTGTGAGCGAAGGAAGAACTCTTGCTACCACTGGGGAGAGGTCGGACACTTTGCTAGTGAGTACCTGAAGAAACAGGGATCACAGGGACAAGGTCAAAGGAAAGGTACTTCTGGAGGGAAGGTGCATGATCTCACGATCAGTGCTCTTGATAGAGGTAGAAAAATTTCCATGGAAGGTTTAATTTCTCTTTCAAACCATCCTGTTAGAACACTTTTTGATTCTGGCGCTTCACACTCATTTATATCAAGTTCTGTAGTTGAATCTCTGCACTTAATTACTAGTATGGTAGTGGATCCCATAGTTGTTTCAAACCCCATTGGTGGTTCGGTTCATTTATCTATGATTTGTCGGGGTTTGAAAATATCTATGTTAGGTGTCGAGTTTGAATGCGACGCGTATCTGCTCCGGTTTATGGGCTATGGGTTGATTCTAGGAATGGATTGGCTTACCACGTATGGTGCCATTCTGGATTGTGAGAAGAGGGTCATTAGGCTTCTGACTTGTCATGGGAGAACCCTCGAGATTTCTTGTGACCCACAAGGGTCGGTTATGCTTAGTTTCCTATAGTCTCTTGATGCATCTATCGATGACTTGCAATCTACTCCAATAGTCCGAGATTATTCTGATCTTTTTGATGAGGTTCGGAGCTTACCTCCGAGGCGCGAGATTGACTTACGTATATATTTGGTGGATGCACCACATGGCTCCGAGGGAAAGGAGGGAGCTGAGTAAGCAAGTAGGGGAGCTGCTTGAGAAAGGGTTTATCAAACGAAGCATATCTAAATGGGGGTGCTCCAGTAGTATTCGCACTAAGGCAGATGGTTTGCTTCGTTTGTGTGTTGACTATAGAGAACTAAATAAACTCACTAAGAAGAATAGGCACTCGCTTCTGAGGATTGATGATTTATTTGATCAGCTTGTTGGTGCCCCGGTATTTTCTCAGTTAGACTTGGCCACGGGGTTCCATCAATTGAGGATGGCTAAAGATAGCATAGATAAGACTACTTTTAGAACCCTGGACGGTTTCTTTGAATGGCTAGTGATGCCTTTTGGGCTGACGAATGCACCCGCCTGTTTTATCGATCTGATGAGTAGGGTGTTTCGGGAGTTCCTAAATAAATATGTTGTAGTCTTTGTTGATGATATTTTGATCTTCTCCAAAAGCGAAGAAGAGCATGCCCAACATTTGAGAGAAGTTTTGAAAACTCTCCGTGACCATCAGCTTAAGGCGAAGTTCTCCAAATGCCATTTTTGGAGAAAAGAGGTGAGATTCTTAGGGCATGTGGTCTCCAAAGAAGGGATAGCTGTAGATCCCGCAAAGGTGGTTGCAGTGCAAGATTGGCATATTCCTAAAAATGCAACCAAGGTGAGGAGCTTTCTGGGGTTGGCAGGTTATTATAGGAAGTTCATTAAGAACTTCGCAATGATATCAGCCCCACTCACCAGGCCGACGAAGAAGAACTTGGCATTTTCGTGGGATATAGACTATGACATTGCTTTCCTACGATTGAAGAGGGCTCTGACAACAGCCCTAGTCTTGACCTTGCCTGACGGGAGAAAAGTGTTTACTGTTTACACTGATGCATGTGGTACAGGGCTCGGTGCGGTTCTGATGCAGGAAGTGAAAGTGGTGTGTTACGGGGGCATACAGTTGAGGGTTAATGAAAAGAACTATCCCACCCATGATCTAGAGCTAGCTGCTATAGTATTCGCATTAAATATGTGTCGTCATTATTTACTTGGAGAGAAGTTCGAGTTATACACCTAAATCTCTTAAGTATCTGTTCTCGTAGAAAGATCCCAATTTAAGGCAACAACGGTGGATGGAGTTTCTAGCTTCTTATGATTTTGAGATTAATTATGCCCCTGGCAAGGGTAATGTGGTGGCATACGCACTAAGTATGCAGAGGATGGCCCTGAGTCCTCTGCTTGTGGAAAAAAAGAACTTGGAATTCATATTAGATTTTGATTTTAGACCCTCCATCGAGATTTTTCCTGATTTGTTTGCATCCTTGGAGATACGACCAACTCTTATGGACCAGATAGGAGCTTCGCAACAAGGTGACCCACAGATTTTAGACATAATGGGAAAGCTCAGAAGAGGGGATGCTTCTATTCACCTCAGTAGATATGCCATAGATGAAAAGGGGTGGTTGCGACGGGATGGAAGCCTTTGTGTTCCTCAAACTGGAAGCTTGATAAAGGCAGTCCTAGAAGAAGCCCACCATTCTAAGATGACCATTCATCCAGGCAGTGATAAGATGTACAGGGACATGAAGAGGGGTTTCTTTTGGGCTGGGATGAAGAATGATATGGCCGAATTTATTTCTCAATGTTTAGTTTGCCAGCAAGTTAAAGCTGAGCAAAAGAAGCCCGGTGGTCTACTTCATCCTTTGGAGGTTCCTCAGTGGAAATGGGAGAGCGTCTCTATGGATTTTATAGATGGTTTGCCTAGATCGAAGAAAGGCAACACCAGTATCTGGCTTGTGGTAGATAAACTCACTAAGAGCGCTCACTTTATTCCAGTTAAGAGCGAGAGGATGACATCATGGTTGGCAGTAATTTATGTTCGTGAGATAGTTCGTCTTCATGGAGTACCTTCCAGCATCGTAAGCGATCGCGACCCTATCGTGACCAGTGAATTTTGGAGGAGCTTGCAAGAGGCATTAGGTACACAGTTGTGTTTGAGCACCGCTTATCATCCTCAGACCGATGGACAGACGGAGAGGGTGAACAGGATTCTTGAAGATTTTTTGAGGCCGTGTATCCTAGACTTCAGGGGGACTTGGGAAGAGCACATTCCTTTAGTAGAGTTTGCCTATAACAATAGCTATCAGTCCAACATCGGCATGGCACCCTTCGAAGCATTGTACGGATGACCCTGTAGATCACCAACTTGTTGGTGGGACAGAAAGATTATTACTTGGACCAGATATGGTTAGGGAAACATCCTAAAAGATTGACCTCATTCGACGTCGGATGAAGACAACTTAAGATAGGCAAAAGTCCTATGCAGACAAAAGAAGGACCGACATCGAATTTGAAGTGGGAGACTTAGTTTTTATCAAATTATCACCTGTTTTTATCAAATTTTCACCTCTGAAGAATGTGGTTCGCTTCGGATCGGTAGGGAAGTTGGCACCTAGGTTTGTGGGACCATTTCCCATAACCGAGAGGATGGGCTAAATGGCCTATAGAGTAAAGCTCCTAGAAAATCTATCCGGTGTTCATGTTGTTTCCCACGTTTCTCATCTGCGGAAATGCCTGCATGACACCGTAGTAATTGTTGAGCCGAGTGTATTGGAAGAAGTAGAAGTGGAATGAGAGGCGACGGTTAGGAAAGTTCCTTCCCGTATTCTTGGATCAGAAGTTAAGAAGCTACACAATAAAGAGATCAAGTTGCTAAAGGTTCAATGGGGAGGTAACCCAGAGGATGTGACTTAGGAGACCGAAGACAAGATTCGTGCTTCGTGCCCTTTCCTTTTCGAGGGTATATTCTTAACTCCTTTTTCAAAGTTTTTATTAGTGTATGTTTGATGGATGCAAGTGTTTGCCAGTGGTTTCCTGGATGCATATACACACACATTAGGCACTAGATCAGCTCAATCACTCTCATACTGCATGGATGTGTGTGCATTTTCTTTTATTTTATGGATGGAAATGGATGAATTAGCATGTTGATGTTGCACTTGGACGAATGAGTGTGCACATATATAGAGCTTACATGTTATAATAGGATTATTTGCATACATATTGGATTCATGGCACTAACATACATTGCATTAAGGAGGTCAACTGAATCAGTAGACCGCCTGATCTTCGCATTAGTATTGGGACATATACACACACCTTTGCATATACTCATATAATCATTAGAAATCTTTAAGGACAATGGATGCTAGTGATTGGTGGATGAGTAGATGGATGATGGATGGTAGGATACATTCTTTTCAACTTAGAGATTTCGGGGACGAAATCCTTTGAGTAGGGGAGAATGTGACACCCCGAATTTTTAACGACACTAAAAGAAGATAAATTAAATTATAATTAATTTAATGTTCATAATTAAGGAAAACGGACTACACCATTACGTCCATGTCAAAATTCTGGTCAAGATAGACATTTGGTTTGCGTAAAACAGACATCCTATGGAGAAGTTATGAGGGTTTTAAGTTTCTATATGCGCAAAAAGAATATATATACACACATGAATCAGAGATGAGTCAGAATTTTATCCAGAATAATTCAAATTCAAAAAATAAAAAGTGGCGGCAGATTTCCCGCTCTAGGGGGTTGACCCCCCTATAGGGGTGCCGACACCGGGGTCGACCCCCCTTAAGGGGCGTCGACCTATGGGTCGACCCACCCACAGAGGTGTCGACACCCCTAGGGCTGAGGTGACAGTCGGTTTCAGAGGGTTTTGCAGCTATATATACGTGGCCATTCTCATATTTTCTTCATTGGGAATTCATGGTGGCCAAACTCTGCCGGTGTCTGAACTGAACCCGTTATCTTCTTCAACTATCAGTTTTGCAAATCAAATCTAGAGATTCAAGATCCATTCTTCTTATATTTTCTAATCCAAACACTGTGATTTTCTAGTTACTTTTAGATTTGAATATTTAAAAGTAAATATGACACGACTATGACTTGGATTTGTTCATATGCCTAAGTTAAATCAGATCCATTGTAAATCATGAACATATGACATTCTGAATTGGTTAGGATTTGGATCTAAATCTCTATCTTGTTGGATCTGTTGTAACCCTTATGGCATTCTATGATTTGTGCTAGATCCATTTTAACTATTGATCTAAATCTTTATCTTGTTAGATATGCTATAACTCCTATCACATGCCATGATGTGAACCTTAAACCTTAATTGTGTAGATCTACTTATAAACTATTAGATCTGAATTATGTGGACATTCTATGATGTAGATCTTAATCCCTATTTTGTTAGACCTACTTTTACCTGTTAGATATGTATTATGTGGAAACCTAAATTATTAATCAGATCTAGTTTATTATTTGGATCCCCTTATGCTTCTCATATTAGATCTAAATTTGTTGGACATCTAAATTAAATTTAGATCTTGTCATGTTTATCTTATCACCTTCGCTATGTTACAACTAGTTAACTGCCACAAGTTCGTTAGATCCGTGTTTATATGTTCACCATGTTAGTATATGTTTATGCTAGTTGTGTTGGAACATTCACCTTTGTCATATTTCCATTACCTTCCCTTTTTAGCGTTTATGATTAGGCTATTATTTAGCCTATACGTGTCGTAAATTGTGCGAACACGCTGGTTAGGGAACGGGGAGGAAAAAAGGTTAGTATTGACATAATTTGAATATAAACATGAGTTGGACATATAAATCAAAAAGGGGTAAAAGTAGGGACATAATCATCTATTAAGACATAGGTAAGAATTGAGTAAAAATGGAATATCTAGTAATTACAATTAGAATTGTAATTGCACTTATGACACGAGGTTAGGTTGCATTAGTAGGGTATTTAGTGATCATATGAGGAATCCACTCATAACATAAATATAAATGGACTTAAGTTATACCAAAAGGGTAGCTCACCTCAAAGGGTATTAAGTGATCTTAGAAATCCTCCTTTATATATATATATATATATATATATATATATATATATATATATATATATGAGGAGAATTTTTAAAAAGAATATATATACATGAGGAGCGCTCTGGGGAACCCCTGCTTTGCAGCATCCCTATCCTACCATGAGCTACACTAATCCAAATCCAATAAAATTTTGTAGATGTTCAATTCACATATATATTATAATATATCCAAAATTTGAGCTCATTCCGACATTCGTAGAATAATATTTTTGATGTTTAAATTTAATGGTTCGAATGACGGTGAATAATTGAGCTAAGATTTTGAAAGTGTTACAGATGTCAGAACAAGCTCAATTTTTGATAGATGATTATATATATATATATATATATATATATATATATATATATATATATATATATGTATGTATGTATGTATGTATGCGGATTGAACATATATAAAATCTTATTCGATTTTGATTAGTGTAGCTCACAATAGAGCAGTGGTGCTGCAAAACAGGAGTGCACCGGAACGCTGTTACGCGCGCGCGCACACACACACACACATATATATATATATATATACACACACAAGTGCGAACCCGTGCTACGCATACGGGCTGTAGCTATAAAGTTGCATTAGAAATACTGTATAATATTTGGTCAATTGACCTTGGGATAACTTGTTTTATCTAAATTTAATAGACTACTAAAGACGTAGCCTAAAACTAAAAACATAATGTGATTAAATACAAAACAGAATTAGTTTAGTTGTTGCCTGATACTTAGTATAGACCAAGCAGCAGCTACAAACGTTTCTACTGTAAACAACATACATTAAGCTGAAGTTTTAAAAAGGCCGTCGCTTAGTGTCTAACTGGTCAATCCTAGATTAGGAGAAGAAAATTATGTATGTCGCTAGTATTTTCAGACTAAAACCCTTTGTTCTATCGATAAATTTGATCATAACTATACTATATAATGTCTACAACTGAACATGTCTTAATCATTTAACAAAAAACATCGTGGAAACGGCTATTTGAACACAAAAGTTTAACACATTGAAAGACACTAAAATATCAATCATTATATCAATTTGTCCTTATCTAAGAGGTGGAAATCAAAAAATGATTGAGATTTTATATCTTTTATTTTGTGTTAAATTTTTATGTCTAAATAGACTTTCCAAAACATCACAGAACATTCATAAAAATATCATTTATAGTATAGACAGTACAACTAACCATCTGAATGCAACTTCGTCAAGCTAGTATAGACAATAAATGGAAGCCAAATATTATTTTATGCATGTTATATGCGCTACTCCACATTTTTCCTCCACAAAAGTTCTCCAGCAATTTGGAAATATAAATAGTATAGTTCAAACAATGTAACTTTGCAAAAAATACTTTAGCCATCATGCACCGTTGAATCATTGTAGTCTTCTTCACTCCCTTCATGCATTATATTGTAAGCTACCTGCATGTATTTATCAGACCAAAGAAAAACCCGATGAATTACATTGAATTGAGCCTAGAGTAAAATTCAAATTCTGAGTAGTTTACTAACATATCAAATTGATAAGCATGTACTAATGTATTCTTCTTGCCTATTCTTATCTATCCAAGACTCAAGGAAGTCAGAAATGTTTTTTTTCTATGCTTGATAAAAACAAATGCTTCTGAGGTTGAACTGAATTAAAGAGGATGCAAAACTTATCTTACATACCAATGTATGTTACAGTTAAAGCAAGCAGATTATTTTCTCCATATAATATAATGATGCTTGATATGTTGACTAATATGCCTTAATCCATTGGAATTAAATTGTTTAATTTAACATACAAACTAAACAATTAGTACTAAGCGAAACTGATCACTACTTTATATCAATAATTTAGCATGCAGCAACAACCAAGTTTGTTATATAATTTAAGATGAAGATAAATTATTATATTTAACATCAAAACCAACAAAACGGAAATACAAAGGAAACCTGATAATAAGAACTTGTTTAAAATGGCCTTTTTTAAATCTAACACCAAACTTTTTTTTTATATATATATAAATGTATCTTGCAAAGAGTCAAAGACTACAGCATAATGAGGTCCATAGCCTTTCAAAGTAAGAACCACATAGAATAGTATTACAGAATTTTACAATTCTTCTAAATAAATTATATATCGCAACTGTTAGAAATTATATGGAAAGAATGTTGGTTATAACAATGTATCTTGCCATAATTAAAACTACATATATTCAACCATACATAAATCCGGTATGCTAAAAATGAGGTTGGTTAAAATTATACTATTACATATAATAGTATGACAGGAATGAGCAAAGAAAAATTAAATTTGTACTTAATTATTTTTCCCTCCTGTTATGGCTATTAAATGCAAAAAAAAAGGGAAAAACAAATATGTAATGTTGTTTATAACTTTATGTATATTGTTAAAGAAGAAAAAACAAATCTACCTATTGAAGGAGATACATATCCTTCCTTAATTTTATTTTTAGTTGTCAAAGATTATCTTTACGTATAGTCATTATTTGAAATATTTCAATTTGTATGCACTTTTTTATGGCTGTGGAAGGAATTAGTACTCTAACTATTTAAAAATTAAATTGAGTTTCTCATTTCGGAAAATTGACATACACTGAATTTGGAAATCTATAGGTGTTAAAGTGATGAATATAAAAACTAATATAGAAGCTACAAAAATAAATTTCACAAAACAAACACAGAGTTCAATAATTATTTGGTTATAATATCAGTTACTACAATGTTAGTAAAGAACCTTCCACAAATTCCGTTTACTTTTTTGACATAAAATCAAATAACACCTTAAAACATGTAGATGTTATAAACTGATATCGAAATACCAGATAATGAAAAAGAAATTGATCTTTGCAAGTTAGGAAACGAAAAGAATAAAAATCTAAAACATTTGAGATTTCTCTAATTATTAAACATTTACAAAATAGGAATAGAATAATAATTTAATCTTATGTCAAGCTTTATTTTATGTATGAAGATTCTTTCATACAAAAACAGTATGGAAAAATGCCTTGTATCAAAGTGTTGACGTAGCATGCAAAAAAATTTATGTTGAAAACATGCAGGTTGAACATAATAAATGAAAAAACATTGCAGTTAGTTGATTATGGATATAAGTTGTAATGCATAGAAGAAAACAGACAACGTTCATGCTATTAGTAGTTGACACATAGGTAGATAATGGGAAGACAAAATAAAGTTTTTTTGCAAACCTCTAACCAAGAAAATAAATTCAAATAAATGCAGTTTGACATAGACATAAAAATATATCATTCAACAAAGCACCTACCAAACATATAATTTGTGACTTTCGGCAAACCATGCCAAACGGTAATTACAATTTATAGAAAAAAACAAAAATCCTAGAATAAAACTGTTGAAAACTGAGTGTCAACACAATTAGAAAAAAAATTAAAGTCAAAAATAAAGATCCCAAAATAAAATTTCCTCCAATTGAGCGTCTTTGTGGTATAAAAATTTCAAGTCATACAATTTTCATGTTCATACCCTTTGTGCACTTTATTGGGACATGATTCCAAATTTATTTTTGAACTTACTTGATGAAAAACAACTAAGGATGTTAATTTCTCAACTCGGGGTGTGTGTGTGTGTACACACACATACCCAGATGTTAATAGTATGAGATTTGACCAAAGTTCCAAGTGATTTCAAAGCTTTCAATTATTAATTTCATTCGTTCAATATAGCAAATTATTGATAATAATCTATAGCATAATATTTTTGAATCCACTGACTATGTATAATCCAACCAATATGAACCCGTTAATTAAGGAAATCTGAGTAACTCTAAGTGAAATATACATCCACGTTGAAGTTCCCTTTGTACACCTAATAAAAACGAAGATGTATGGATAATCTGGTCAAATGATGGATGTGTCTATGTGAAATTTAATGTCGTTAATGTACTGTCTATCATCTGTATAAAGATTGCTGATATCAAACACTTTCAGCAGTTTAGGCATCTATGTAGTGTTAGCTACGTGGTCATAAAAATTAAATAAAGCTTACAGTTTAACGATGATCAAGTACCATGTGTGTGTTTCTATATATATGTATGTATGTATGGACTAAGAAATATTATCCTTGCTCTTCCTAAGTTATATCGTTGCACTATATTGGACTCAACCAAAATACAAACCCAATGGACATATTTAAAAAATAATTTTAGGAATAACGCTAAAATTCTTCAGAAAAAAACCTATTGCATATTATATAATAGAAGGCATATTAAGATCTAAAATATTTTCTAGATCATTATTTCCAACTATTTGTTGTACAAATTTTTTTTCGTAATTAAATAAGATAGATAAATAATAAGAAAAATAATATATTTTAGAATCTTGACAGTGTTCTATCATTTCACAGTCAAAATCCCCTCTATAAATAATAACTACTTGTATTGATTATCCTAGAGTATAATATGCCATCTCAAAATATAAATCTAGGCTCAGTTATTTTTCCCTCCGTTAGCTATCAAATGAAAAAAAAGGAAAAGCAAATATGTACTGTTGTCTAGTAACTTATTTGCATTGTTAAAGGATTTTTTTCCCTTTTGACGGAGAATCATATCCTTCTTTTCATTTTTGGCTGCCAAAGAATGAGCCATTATATTCCGTTGAATTTTATGAGTATCAAAATTCTAATCCTTCCTTTTAAATATAGCAAAACGATTCTAGGAATAAAAACGGGTAAATGGATATGCTAAGGAACAGTCAGGGAAAAGGTTTAAATTAGAGAACACGAAATTTGCAGTACAAATGGCCAGCAGTTCAAAGCAGAACCTTGTTCAAAGTGACATTCATAGAATGACAAAAAGGAGTTAGGAATTTTTTTTCCATATATTGGGCAATGTCAAAAAAATACTGACAGTTTTATGGTGAAAACACAACTGGGCTCTGAATAAGGGTGAAATCCTTTTATTAGTATGAAGCAACACTGTGGCTCTAGCGCAAGCAGTATTACAAACCAATAAGTTGCAAAACATACGCATATGCCATCATGAAATGTAGGAAAGTTTAAAGCTGTGGTGCCAAGACCTTAACTTTATATCTACCATCAATAGTTTTATATAGAACCTGAAAATAAGTTTAAAGCATAAGAAATGAAGAAGGAAAATTTAACAGCCGTATAAGTGATATTTGACGATGGTGTACTATAGCTGATGTCAAACAGAAGAAGAGAGATGCAGAAAAAGATTCAACTCATGAAATCAGTTGTATCAATATAAAATAACAATGAAGAAATCTATGAAGAAAAAATTGCACAAAACTATAATAAACTTTTCGACTTAATTAGGCAGATCAAGGAAATTATAACTGGACCGAGGAAAGAAAGGCGGTCAATCCATCGGATGCTTGTACAGATCCACTAACTTGACAACACGTATATTGATTATCCTAGAGTATAATACACCAGCTCAAAATATAAACCTGGGCCCAGCTATTTTTCCCACTGTTACCCATCAAATGAAAAAAAAAGGAAAAGGAAATATGTATTGCTGTCTTATAACTTAGTTGTATTAGAGGGGGAAAAATGGCCTTTTGAAGGAGATTCTTATCCTTCTTTTTATTTTTGGCTGCCAAAGAATGAGCCATTATAGTCAATTGAATTTTGTAATCATCAAAATTATAATCCTTCCTTTTAAATATAGCAAAAAGATGCTAGGAATAAAAATTGGCAAACGGATACACTAAGGAACAGTGGGGTAAAAGGTGTAAATTAGAGAACATGAAATTTGCAGTACAAATGGCCAGGCAGTTCAAGGCAGAACCTTTTTCAAAGTGACATTCATAAATGATATAAAGGAGGTTTTCCATATGTTGGGCAATGTCCAAGAAAACTTACAGTTTAATGGTGAAAAGTGAAAACACAATCGGGCTAAAGCGGAATAAGGGTGAAATCCTTTTATTAGTCGGAAGCAACACTGTGGGTCTAGCGCAAGCAGTATTACAAACCAATAATTTGCAAAACATACGCATATGCCATCGTGAAATGTAGGAGAGTTATATCTACCATCAGTATTTTTACATAGAACCTGAAAATAAGTTAAAGCATATGAAATGCAAAAGGAAAATTTTATAGCTGTGTAAGTGATAGTTGATTTACTACAAATGAAATATAGAATACAAAATATGATATTTTTTATTTATTTATTTATGAATATTTGATTTACCATCAATATTCTTATTTGATATTTTATAGCTGTCCAAGTTAATGAATACAAAAGAGAACAAAAATCATTTACTACACTTAACATTAGGAATATGCACATGCATTGGCTGAATTGCTATGCAACGTGAATCATCCGCCAAATTTCATTATATTCGCCATGCAGATCAACAACTTTTGGAAATTTGTTGAAGATTTCATTGTGGTGCTTCTTGTATGGAAGAAGTAGCATTTGTAGCGTAATAAAGTCAGATAAGGTCAGCCAACCAAAATATGATAATCAGTTTATTAAAACAAAAAATATGGAATAGATAAAATTCCATTTGACTGGGGAAAAAAAACACAGCATGAATGAAGGCATTGACACGATCCTAATTATAAGTGGGAAGTTTGAAATCAAATGGAGTAATTAACAAAATGACCAAGAGCACATATGTATATAAAAGGCTATGAATTGAAAATCGGCAGTATTAAAGGTTAATTAGCAATGTTTTTGATAAAAAATTTATAATATGAACAATAAACTCCTTACGCGCTTATTTTTTTATTGTGATGTTATCTACCAAGTATATTGCCATAGAATATTAACCACCATCTCATGGCATTTATACTTAAATAGTGCTTGATGGTGTGCATTTTTCAGTATGTGCTTGATGGTGTGCATTTTTCAGTAATTTTGTATATTTGCCTAGCAATATACAGATCGATATTATCATCTATTTCTGTCAAAAAAAAACATTGTACGCTGAGACATGCATATACATATCAACATTACGCGGTGATTGTACTCCAAAACATCTAGATAGATATGGTATCAAATCAAGGAGCATGTGTGATTATTTATCATACAAATACCCTTAAATTATTCAAAATTACACTTAAAAATTAGTTGGATAGTAGAGTTAATGCAAAATACAATAAAATCATCCGATGAAAATAATACTTCTAAGCACAACATAATAACTTCCTCCCATGATGGAAAGACTTAAGCAAATTGATAATGTGTTGGAAATGTAGCATGAATTAAAATTGTGTAGGACGCAAATTGGGAAGTAATTCAACTAACTGGATGCTGTAAATTTTGAAACTAAGCAAAAACACAGCCATTTATAATAGTTGAGTTCCAATATGAAAATGTATTAAATAACCTAAATGATAACCTGCAAATGGTTCAAATTTTATTCTAGTTCTGCTTAGTTCCCATCATATCTCCGCACAAACATCTGCATAAAGTAGAGCCTTTTAATATTTCTATAATTAAACTTCAATAATTAACATGAATCCAAATATTAAAGAATAAATTGATGCTACATGCATCTACCTCATTAAAAAACTATAAAAAATAAATTTAATAGAGGAGTTATAAGCTCGACTTGAACTCTAATATCAATTTTTTGAACAATATATGTTAAAGCATCTAAATAATTACAATACTTCATGTATGGAATAGGAAGCATAAAACATATCACAACTTAGAATTTGCAAAGACCTTGAGCTGGATTAACGTTGGCCAACAGAATTTTTATATGGATAATCATAACTTCTACAACCGATTCATATTTCTCATTTAAACTGAGAAATACACAATGTATTGTTACTCAATTTCCATGCCCAACTTATTCCAAAATTAAATTGCTGCATAATATACCATGTTTTGAAACCTCATCGGCAACCCTAAATCGTGAACCCTAATTGAAAAACCCAACGAAGTGAACAAATTTGTTCTGAGAACAGAAATCAAGAACCCTTATCGAATAAAAAACGAAAATAAGAGATACCTAACTAATCTAAGCTAGCGCAGAAAATAAGTAGCAAATAGGTGCTTACTTCGGGAGAAGAGCTTGCAAGTTAACAGCAGTCGAGCGAGGGTTCCTTGAGAGCAAATCTGACCGCCTTCAATTTAGGGCTAGGTTGTAGGCGGGGGGTTAGATGGCAGAAATTAACATCAAAAGCTGAAGGAAAATACGGAGATACTGAAGGAAAATACGGAGATATGTTGGATTATTTAGCGTGAGTAGGGTAGAGAGACAGATTATTCAACTGAGCAATGCCTTTTTTGCCTTCGATTTATTATTAGGGGAGACGGTTCAGCTTTAGATTGTGAGGAAGGCTGTGAGTGTTCGATTGCAAACTCGGTAATTATAATATAGTATAGATGTGTGTGTGTGTGTGTGTATATATATATATATATATATATTGGCCTTAAGTAACTGTAGGGCAGTCCGATAAATTAATGCTTGTGCATGATTGTGTGTTGGATTCGCTTAGACATAACTTGATAAATTCATACTTTCAAGTATAGGAAATAGACATCCCTTAAACTTATTTGATTTTCGTTAATTAAAACTTTTTGTTCTGACCTCCTTCCTCTTAAACAAAACATGTTAATACGTGGGAATACTTAATTAATGAAATCACAAATTGGAGTCTGGCGAAGGGGGCTTTATAGGCTATCATCATCATCATGTTTAGCAGTTATTGTACTCATGAGATATTATTATTGATGCACCTTTATATGACATTTGAGACTTGATGTAATCGACATTATTGTGGGTTTTATTTAATGGTACATCTATTTTTAGTTATTATATTTTATCCCATCCGCTATGAGATTCTGATTTTGTTTTAGTTGACTCTGCTTATTTATTTCTTATAGGAACCAACGACTCATTTAGAATGACTCTAATTTGCGATGAGCCTTTTTTGAATGAGGATTTAGGCTCATTCCGAGTGGATTGTTACAACCTCTCTTTCTTAACCCTTTGTTGCTTTCGGGGTGTCGCTAATCATAATGGAGAAAGTAAGAATAGAAATACACTCTTCAATGAGTTTCAAAATATTTCTCGGAATGCACAGCTTGTCAACCCCTAACTTGCTGAAGTTTCTTACAATTTCACGCGTCGGAAGAGAAATTTCAAAAATATGCGTCCTTTTGATAAATGTGGACTGCGTTTCAAAGAACAAGTTCGGTAGAATCTTGATTATTCTTTTACTTATAACCTTTCTACACACACACACGCACGTACGCGCGTGCGCACACACACACAAACACACACACACACACACACACACATATATATATATATATATATATGTGTGTGTGTGTGTGTGTGTGTATGTGTGTGTGTGTATAAATATATTGAAAGAAAATGTAAAAAATTCGAAAGAGGAGTTTAAAACTTAAATTGGAATTGGGAGGAAAAAAGGTTTATAGTTAAAAAGGAAGAATGTGTGACTTAAATTTCCATTTATTACCACTTTAACATGATGATAACCGCCTTTTCATAAAATATAATTTACAAAAATAAAATTTCATTTTCCATGATTATATAATTTTAAGGAACAGTTTGGCTAAAGTCTTAATTAAGTTCAAAATGCACAAAACATGCTTGTCAAAAATCGTATGTAAATTAGGACCATTTTTTCGAAAATCATCAAAAAATAACTTAAAAACCTTTCAAATTTCAAAACTTATTTTAGTCTCTATTTATCTATGTATTCATGTTAGAAAAAGTAGATAAAAAACGGAAAATAGTAAGCTTTAGATAAATTTATGCCCTTATTCAGAATATTGCTGACATACACGCAATTATAACCAATAATTGCATATTTTATGCAATTTTAATGAATATTTAAGATTGAATTTTATTTTAAATTATAGTCAACATCATATTTATTGCAAAGAAAAAAAGAAAAAAGCTTAACGAACACTAACAAAAAAACCCGCTTCCAATCGAAAATTGCAGACAAATTTGCAATTTTCTAAAATAATTGCACATATTTCTGCAGTTTTCCGGTGTTCACAAATATTTTCTTATCGAGTGAATATTTGCTGACGTTTTGCACTTATTAAGTGAATGGTTACGTGTATGTCTAAAGCATTTCTCAATAAGCACAAATATTTCTATATTTATTTTTTAGTCTTATCCAGTTGCTTAGTTTTAATATTTACAATTTTATGATTTTTTTTTATTATGGAACAAAAATACACGAAACGAATTTTCTACAGTAAACTAACTTCAAATATCCGCTTCACAATTGAATTTACCTAAGGATGCACACTACATTATGTTTAATTGTAGAGATGTTAGGCTATTGTCCACTAATTTTAATATCGGTATATTTTTACCTTGATTGACGTGAGACCCGCAATTTGTTACTGTTTAATTATAACTACAATACGTTTCATGTCACACTTTTTTTAGGGTAAGTATGAACTATCAAAATTGTCCTCATATATATTATAAATCTTAACACGAGGGTCACTGAACACGCTTCGCGTGTGATGAACACTCTCCTTCGCTCTTGAGTCATTTCCTGCAACTATATTTTTAGCACATTCAAGAGACGATAATTTATAGAAATATTTAATCATATTTTTGTATTAAAAGCATTTTTTGCTAGTTCAAAATTTATTTTTTAAGTTTCAACATTTTTAATTTAGTTTGAATTTTTATTTATGTCATTAATTAATAATTTATTTGGTATACCCAAATTTTTAAGCGCTATTAAGATTTAATAGTATTCACAGATGACAATTTTGAATTTTTAAAAACTTTATTTGTTATATCCAATTTTTAAATGATATTAAGAGTTGAAAATATTTGTTGATGAAAGTTTTGAATTTGTAAAATATTTTTAGTTGCTTGATCATATTGAAATCATATTGTTAGTTTATTTATTTTTAAATAAGTTGCAACATCTTATTTTCCAAGTTTGGATTTAATTTATAATATTAATCGATAAATGACTTTAAGATTTGATTTAATTTGTAAATAAATGATTTTAATTTGTAAAAGACTATTATTTGTTATTTTATTTTTAAGTGATACCACAATTTGAAAATATTTGTAGTCGGGCATATTAAAAAACCATTATAACAAAATTTAATCAATTCTGTAACGTCAAGATCATATGTTTCCTCTTTTTGCATCGTCCTACAAAGTTCTGAATTCATCATGTTCTTTTTTCCAACTTTCGACGGTGAAATTATTTTTGTTTTCTTTTCTATTCATAAAACCACGATTTTTGCAGAATTTATATAATTTGCAGGCTACTAAGATCTGTGTAGTTAAGCGCTTGGTGGATCCAATGCGGTGGAGGTGTAAAAAGTTGTAGCGAGAATAAAGCGAGGAAGTAGCAGGATATAACAGATGAGTCTAAAATAGCATATAAAACTCGTATTTAATGCTTTTACAAATATACAAATGGTAAACAAATGGAAAATTAACATTCAATTTAATTACAATCAGTACATTCTTAATTTTAAATAAAAGCATGTGCAAATATATGTAAAAAAAATGTAAAATTTTATTTAGTTTGATTAAATTTAATATAATATTATAGTATTTTCTATTCTTAAATATATATTTAAAAAGTTCTATTAAAATATAACTTTATAAATTTATAATGTAAAAATGTTTTTTTTCAATTCATTTCTTTTATAGAAGATATAGCGGAAATAACGGAATATAACTAAAATAAAGGGATATATCGAAAATATCGGAATATAATGAGGCTTAAAGCGGAAAAACTATTTCAGAGGCTATTTGGAAATAGTGTAGCGGTAAAAATCCGCTACACGATACAACGAGAATATGGCAGGGAAATAGCGGGGCATAAGCTACACAGACTGAGATTTCAACATCGACACGAAAAGTTAAGGTTACATTAAGGAGGATTATAAGGTTAATATAATTTTTTTTATTTATATGTCTAAAAGGAGGCTAATTTATTTTGTTTCCTCCTTGACAATTCAACTGTTAAATTTAGGTGATACAAAATCACAAATAGATGGAAAGTAAATATTGGTTTAATATGGAAATGCATGAATTAATTGATTGTATTTGCATGAGACGGAAAGAAATAAATGCGGCATTAATTTCTTCCATCTATGCTAAAGAAATGGATTGATTTACTTTCTATATTTTCACATTTGTTGCTATGGTAATTTGTCTCCATTATATTATTACCATATGTTGGTAATTTAATTGACGACTCACACAGATTTGCACTGGTTATATATTGAGGGGTAGACTTTATTGTAAACCATCCCGATGTGGAGCCAGTAATTCCCAATGGTGTCTCTTCTTGTTAAGATATGTAAACTCTTATTTTTACAATCTCTTGTAATTCTCTCATGTGGAATAAAATCCCTCTTTTGGACTGGACGTACACTATCTCGATGATAGTGAAACCAGTATAAATATTGTGTGTCTATTTGTTTCTCTATTATGGTTATTTACTATTTGTTTGATGTAATAGAATAATTGCTATCAGATTAGATTGATGTTCAATTGGCAAATCTAGATCCTATTTATTGTGCTTTCGCATTCACACAATCTTCTCGCACAACAGATTGGTATCGGAGCAAGGCGATTTGTTTTAAATCGTGCATCAATTATTTCTATAAATGTTGGTAGATTCAGTGGTGATTATTTTATTACTATTTTGGAGGAAAATGAGACTTTGGTGGAGAAGATTATGTTGAGAGAGAAGAATGTTCCAGACTTGGAACTTTGATGTAGCTTGGGCTTTGGATTCTCATTATGGTGGAGTTATATGTTTGTTCAAGAATGCCACTCCAAAAGAATGCGACTTCGTAGAAAACAACTTGGAGAAATAGCTTAGAGGTGGTAGCGACCAAAGACGAACCGCTGGAGGTGTTAGCGACCTTTCCAAATGTTTGAGGACTCCGTATAACTTCAAGTTCAGTTGAGAAATGCTCGCATTGTATGAGATTTAAGTGATAAACAGTTTAGTGTGTTGAAGAGACCATTGGGTTTAGAAACTGTATCCGATGTAGCCGATTTTGGTGACGGATTTGGCGCCACTCAAACTTATCGACTTGTGATGCTGTCTTGGAGAGTTCAGTTTATAAAGCTGATTTTGGCGGATTTGGTGCCACTGTGATACATCGTCGATTTTGTGACCACGTCTTAAAGGAGGTGCTACATGCAGGTATGTGGAAGTAGAAAGAATTATCTTGCATACAGAGTTTTGGATTTTGGCTCTGTTTTTCGAATTGGTGATTGAGAGAATTATTTTTGGCCTTGGTAGTGTTGAGATTATTTTGGAATCTGCATTTTTTTTCTTTCAATTTTTGATATTTGCAACATATTGTTGACGGGCGGGGACGTAGTCTGAGCTCGTTAATATAGTGTGATGGGAGGTAGCTTTGCTGGAACCCATTAGTTAAATATTCATTTTTGGTATCTATCTCATTGTGAGATTTTGATTTAAGGTGAAGTTCTGTTGAAGAGTTTTATGTTGTGAAAAGAATTTGATTCGAGATGGGGTGTTGAAGATATGTGATTTTGCATCAAAGTGGAGTGTTAAATTTAGGTGATACAAAATCACGAATAGATGGAAAGTAAATATTGGTTTAATATGGAAATGTATGAATTAATTGATTGCATTTGCATGAGATGGAAAGAAATAAATGCGACATTAATTTCTTCCATCTATGCTAAAGAAACAGATTGATTTACTTTCTATCTTTGCACATTTGTTGCTGTGGTAATTTGCCTCCATTATATTATTACCATATATTGGTAATTTAATTGATGACTCACATAGATTTGCACTGACTATAGATTGAGGGGTAGACTTTAGTGTAAACCCATCCTGGCGTGGAGCCAGTGATTTTCAATGGTGTCTCTTTTTGTTAAGATATGTAAACTCTTATTTTTGTAATCTCTTGTAATTCTCTCATGTAGATTAAAATCTCTCTCTTTTGGACTGGACGTACATTGAAACACCCCACCTCCGTTAGGGTCACTCTCAAAGGGAATGCCCTAATTTTGGTGGAGGTTTATAAGTATAAGTCACAGATATACAAGACAGATATAAGAACACATATTTGTAAACAGCGGAAAAACAACAACTTTTATTTCATAAAAGCAAATACGTGTTACAAGAACATCACCATGATTGTCTTACATCCTTTCCAAAAACATAACATAACATTTTCATAATCTGTCTTGATTACATTATTTAAAGAAGCATAAATAAAACATAGATAAACTGCAAAAGCCCCATAGAGTTTGTCCAAAGCCATAGTTTCAAACGAAAAGGTCCAAGCAATACATTTCTCTTCTTCAAGCTGGATGTTAAGGCTGGTCAAGCTGCAGTGTTCCCTCCCTGCGGACCTGGGGGGGGGGGGGGGAACGGAAGAAAAGAAGACGAAAGAAAAGTAGAGTCAGACATAAAGCCTGAGTAAGTCTAGTACTATTCTGTCTATGAATAAAGAACTGGGTATGATAAGTATAAACAAGAAGTGGGGAAAGCACTATAAACTTGGTTAAGTTGTCTAGGGTCGAATATGCTATCGTACCCCATGTTAATCTCTGAACCCATATAAACTAGTTTCCAACTGGCACCCCATAATCAGGGTGATGTGATCCGTTCTATGATGATCGGCTCCTACTCGCATAGTTACATGTGTCTTACGGCCCCCGATGTTGTAGTTACCTATGCTGGTCCCACCATGGGGTGTATCAAGTCCCATGGTGGCGGCCCGACACAATCCTAGAATGCACAGGTATGCTACTGGTGTCCAGTGCCTTATTTTTCTGCGTCGGAGTGTGTGCACGCCCGCACCCCGTTAGAACCTACACTGCTACACCACCGCCGTCGATTTGACCTCTTACAATCAGCCCAGTAATCGTGCCTCACCCTGCCTAGTTTCAGGGTATCCTGATACACCTTCTAGGGTTACTGCTGAAAAGGGTCCCCCGTTACTAGGTTTTCTATCTCTAGCCAACATGTTAAGTTGGTTAAGTGTTTTCTAACCTAACCCCCACCAGTCCGTTTAGTTTAGCATGTTCCATTTTGATTAAGTCTTTAGTTCACTTAATCCTAACAATCCTGACTCAGCCTTAATTGTCTTATTAAAGCCTTGACCTCTCACATTAGACAGGTATTGTTGTGGCTGCCTGTTGCCGGTTGGTTCCGGGCAGTCTTACGCCACAACTCAGTCTAACCTCGGGTCCTTATTGGGCTCCATGTTTAACCTCCCACATTGGATAGGTATTGTTGTGACTACTGGACAGCCGGGCGGTTCCGGGCAGGTTTACATCACAACTCAATCCAACCTCGGGTTAAACACATCGTATGTTCTACATTTACATATTTTGTCTTTCTTCTTTATTTTCTTATATGTAAATATTTGCGGCCCATTATTAAGTTAATGGTGTAGAGGTTACACCAATCATGGGCCCAACCCATACTTGAATTTGGGCCCTTCTACTTTATGTTTTCATTCATTAATTAATTTAACCCAACGTTATTTTCCCCCGTTTAACACGTCCGTTTATTATATATATGTTGGGCTTAGCCTTTTTAAGCCCAACTTAGCCATGCGAAAAGGGGAGGCTTAAAGCGAGATTACATACACAAAAAGGGGAATGTGAACGCATGAACTTGCAATATGACGTTGGAAATACAAAATAGAAACTGGTGTACTTGCATAGTAGTGACATATACTTTGGTCATAAAACATAAGTGACATGAATCAAAGCATGTAAACTTGTAGTTAAGTTAAGAATATCACTATCGACACATAGGCTTTAAATACAACATAAACCTATATTTTTATTCAGGCATAATGTCAAATATAAGCAAATCATGTTCATAAGACTACTACATGTTTACAAAGGTGTCTACTTTTGTGACTAATACAAAAGTATAGTTAAATTTGTTCACATAACCATGGCATAAATATTTCTAACATGAAATCATGATTTTTACTTTAGTCATGCAAACTTGCAAAAAGGGATTTTGAATCTAACCTAGCTATGTACCACATATGTCATCATATAATTCTTGTAAACAATATAGACTTAATTATGCAAAATATCAATTATAGCCTAGTCATATTCATAAGTTTGCAAATAGGTTTTCTAGTACAAAAGCATGACTTAATACATAGATCATGATGCCAAATTTTTAACATAATTTCATATGGACTATGATAACCCAAACTTATTCCAATTACTTCACAAAAATGATGTTTGTATAAAAATACACATTATGATGGCATAGTAGCAAAGCCCCAAACTTGCATGAATTGCAATTAATCAACTACATACATGTAGTTTCAATATGGATTACATAATTTGCGAATATTCCAAACGTATACTTGCATAAAACTACCGCATGTAGTTTTTCATAACTGAATAACATAATTCGAGAATATCCAAACGTATACAATATTCCAAATCGATAAGAATCATAGTAACGCACAAATTATGAATTATTTATCACCACAATCAAGTATACAAACCAACACAGTTATTTGTTCATACCAAAATAATACTCTACTTACAATGGTGAGGCGAATTCTCAAATTTAGGGATTTGAAGATGCGGTTTGATTTGATTGAGTTGCTTTATGCCTTAGAATTTGCCTCCTAATCCTCTCTCCAATTGGTGGCTACCCCTAGTCGTTCCTCAGCAACATGGCGGCTTTGTTCTTATTTTTGAATGAATAGATTAGGGTTGAGTCTAAGGTCATTTTTATAGGGGTTATGAACTGATTAGGACCATTGATGTTGCTTGGATTGATCGTAGCCATTCATCCTAAGGAGAGACCAATTAGAGCCTGCCACCTAGCCCTAATGACAAAGCAGACTACAGAAAATCGACCAACATAGAATAGGCCAGCCAGGTTGGACTGGGTTCGACCTGGCTCTGGACCAGGTCGACATGCCTGTCGACAGCCCTGTCGACCTGGCTAGACCAGGTCGACAGCCCAGTCGACCTGGGTGCCTTAGGCGGGTGTTCTTCCGCCCTGGCCCATTGGGCTCCATTTTGGAATTTAAACTTGATTTTCTGAGATATTTTATTCTGTTCGAATTTTAAATTTAATTCAGAAACTTCCGAAGGCCATATCTTCTTCATCCGGACTCCGTTTTTCGAAAACTCGGACTCTATTTCGCGTATTTTTCCGAGACGAACGCAATGGCGTATCCCGTTTCCCTTAGTTCTTTGATTTCAAATTGATTATACTTTAATTTGTGAATTTCACAGTTATAGAATTCGCGGGGTGTTACATACATTATCTCGATGATAGTGGAACCAGTATAAATGTTGTGTATCTCTTTGTTTATCTGTTATAGTTATTTACTATTTGTTTGATGTAATAGAATAATTGCTATCAGATTATATTGATGTTCAATTGGCAAATCTAGATCCTGTTTAATATGCTTTCGCATTCGCACAATCTTCTCGCACAACATCAACAAGAGCATTGTTATTGACATTCCAAATATTGTTAAGGATGACTAATTTTATTTTTTTTCCAAAAATTGATAAGAGGAGTACCAATAAGGAAAATAGCCCCTTAACAAATAAAGATAATTTGCCTTATTACCCATTTAGCCTCTTAACAATTAAAGGTAATTTTACCTTAACATTAACAAAGAATACAGCATTAAAATATGGTGCTACTATTCACCCCCCCTACTTACACTTCTGACCACCAAAACTAAAAACACCCCAAATATTTTAAATTTCCTCTCCTGACCACCGTCTAAATTAATAACTAAAAATGCAGAAGCCACCAGTTCCTTCCTCTACACGAACGTTTCCTTCCTCTCTTACATCAATGCACTCTTTCAATCAAATACCTAAAATCAATTAGTTCAAGAAAAAATTAACATAATCCATTTTCATAACCACATTAGCAATTTTAATTTTTATAAAGGAGTACTTACTTCGTCGGTTGTGAAATGATTCGTCAAATCAACATTTATGTCTTTTGACTCATTTGATCGAACATCTTGCATCATATTATCACAACTATCTTGTTTATCGTCCAATTTATCATCATTCAAATACCCCATCTATCAAATGACAAAAAAAAGTTAATGTATCAATTTGTAAAAGAAGATACATAAGTTATACGGAAAAAACCTATATGTCAAAACTTATATTGTCATTCTCCATTACAACATCGTCAAATTTAATATTCTCCAAACTTGAAATTTCCAACGGAGCGGAAAAAAAATATCCTTAAACACAATGAAAACCTTAACCATTAAAAAAACTAACAACATATCCTATAACATAATAGAAAACAATAAAAATCAAGCAATTCTAACCTCTTTTTTATTTTCATCTTTCATTTCTAATAGGCACAAAAGAATATATATTTTTTGTTAGAGTTTAGAGTTTGAAATGGTAAGGAAATATGTGTTTTTCTTAAGAGAAGTATGATGGTGAATGAGTGAAGGAATAATATATGGTGGCCAGAAGAATAAAAGAAATAACCATTTATATTAAATTTAGAAAGGTGGCTGGAGGTATAAGCGTAGGTTCGAATGGCAGCACCTTTCAGAAATGAGAAAAAAGCCGACTATAACATCGTACTATACAGACAAATTATTTTATTTTGGATGTGCTAAATATATAGGATGTGTAACCCAATAATTCTCGTGCACAACGCTCGTTAAATTAAAGACCTAAAGAATAGAAAATTGTGCATTTCGTGGAACATTAGATTTCAACCGATTGGGCGCTTGTTTGTCAAAATCGGTGAGCTGAATTGAGGTAAAATTTAACCTTGCATTCTTTAAACTGCTTAAAGTTCCTTATTTCGTGCATATAAATTGTTTGATATATTGGGTGCGTGACTAGTTGCATTTTTAGTGTTTGTTTGATTAAATGTGTTGTTATGATGACTACTATAATTTTGGATAATCCCCTTTTACTTTGCATAATCATCATTGTTTCACATTATATAGGGTTTTAATTGAAGTACGATGGTCCAGCGTGATTTCTGCTAGAATCTTGTTTGATTAAATGTATGTTGATGTATTCTTTTGACTGCCTCAATATGCAGAATTAACAATCTTAGAATTTTTCAGATTTAATGAAATATGGTTGAAAAAAGACATAACCTAGTGCGATGTTTTAGGTTATTTTAGCAAGAAGACCCAAAGGTCATGGTGATTACGATAATTTTGAATATCATTTTAATCATTAGAATAAATGTTCCTAAATTCGAAATCAAATAAAGTACAATAAATATTCAAGGTAATGCTGATACGATGATGAGTTCTTCAGAACATGATGTTCTAACATATTTATTGAATATATGTTTATAATGTCACAACTTTTTGCTATTTTAATGTAATTTACAATCGAAGAGATGGCCTACAGTCTTCTCACATAAAATGGACAACTACAGCATGAAACCAAAAATTAATCAAATAAAACCCCTTTATGACCTAGAATAATGATGCCAACCTGAATATATAAATCATGAACATCCTAGCAATAAAATGCATACACAAGTCAACTTATGTCTCTGAGTTAAACTTTGGTTTATAATTTCTAATTTAGCTGATCACATCAACATAGGAATTTATCAGTCAGTGTAATTCAAGACAAAATGTAGTGGTGCCTTTTACTGATAAAGAGAAGTTATGACATGAATCTTACCATGCATATCCCAAAACTATGTATATTATATTATTGTCACATAGACTTTCCCATGTTTTGACACTGAATTTAGTTTGTTTAGCAGGATTGATGACACACGATCTACATTACATGTTCTTAAAGGCGATTCTGATGTGTGATTTGTCCTTATCTTCTTTAAATTGGAAAACTCGTTTTTTTAGGGAGATAAATTCATGTTTTACAAAGCAAAATAAAGCTAAAGTGTTGCATCATGCATACCTTTAGCTTTTTCATGCACTTATCTTTATGTTGCTTTCACTGCCCATGATAGAACTTGTAGATTTGCTACCTCTTTTTCTAAAACTCCAGATTACACATGCATACCATGTAAATTTATATCATTTACTGTTTATATTTACAGTGCAATGCATATTCTTATATTCCCTGCACTTTATCTAGTCATCAAAGTGACATATATCTAAAACAAAGCTGACAAAATATGAAAGACATCAGTGTACAGGGAAAAAAAGTGGGCTAGTATCTCTTTGCAGTTTTCCATCAAAAACTCTGACTCTGCTCATTTTCTCCTCACACCAATGTAGTTGGTCAATGCTAATATCGGACATTCTTAGAACTCTTGATACAAGTTTCAGGTCTATTAGTCCCATCAGTATCTGCATTTCTTCTTCCTCTGTTAAATTCCTCTTTCTTATGCATCTGTGTCTCCTACCGATATCCTTGAGCTTTACTTTTTTCTACAAAATTATGTTAAAAAACAGCAATATTTATATTTATTGCTTGAAAAGTTTGTTTTTTCTACTTTATAGATGTAACTTAAAGAACTTTGATTGATCGGTTCACCATCTATATTTGTAATCTCGCATCTTTTTCAATTCCAACTGGTTGTATAGTTAAAGTGAATACAAATCATGTGCAAAGCATGTTGTGTATAATGTATGTAGAATCACTCGTGATTGTGATATTTTGGAAGTCGTCATACACATTTCAAAGTTAGTTTGAGATTTATGGAACATTCAATAAATCTTGATAACGACACTTGATTCCTAAACTATAAAAATGAAAGAATCGACAGACTCACTCTTCTGTTGGCTTTCTTGAGAAATCGAAGGAAGGTAACATTGACTGAGCTGGATCTCCTTTTCATAAATGCTTTAAATATATCTCCACATTTCTCCTTATCCGCCTTGAGAAATTTCATGAAGGTCTGGATGGCGTCATCCAGAATCAATAGGAATTCAGAAGATGATATTTTTGAATTCATATCTTCATTCCCTTTATCAGCTTCCATTTCTGTAGTCAAGCAAATTTGTTGTGCACTTAGATGTCATGAACTGAACATTATCATCCATAAGCCATGTTTAAGGTGAAACATGAACATTTTTCTATTTAAACTGATATAGTAAGATATTATTAGACGTTTGATTGATGTTTTAATACTTTATCCTCTTTCGTGAACTTTAGCCTAAACAGAATCTACTGTTGGATGCAAAAGAGGAACCATAATTGGGTACATGTTTTCTGGAGCATATCACTAGTAACTCAATACTTAATCATGAAACACTAGTACACAAGTAAAGCATTTGTTTTTGTGTGTAGTGTCATAACATTCCTTACTTGTGAAACAAGAGTGGATCACATTTGATGAAACGACGTACAACTTATCTTGGATATTACCCTGGTCTTTACGAAAAATACTAATTACTATATTGGATAGTGTGAGTCAATTGTAACTCCTAGCTATGTCGTGGATTTACATCTTTGATGGATTGCGATTTTTATTTCTAATTTATTTAATCAATTATAGTTCATACATACCTCTGAATTCTGGTACTTGAAGCAACTTTGGGGATGAAATTCTCCTCCTTGCATAAATTTCAGGTCTCCTACCATATTCATAGGGTTCATTTTCTATAAACCTTTGCAACAAAACTTGAAATTGTTGAAACTGTTGTGCAATATGAGCTGGACATCCTGAACCTTCGTCTTTCTTTACATTCTTACCGTTCTTTTGCATAAAGTTTGTGTAGTTCCAATTAAGTGCTTCCCATGCCAAGCAAATTTGTGCCACATAAGCAATCTCGAGCTCTTCATATGGGTTTCGTCTTGCATAACTCCTAGGCTTTGTCGACAGTTTGTAAACAATCCTTTCGGAAAATGATCTTGGGTGTACTTTTATAGACCTCAGCGACTCTACATAACAATGATATATCAGTCGAATACTCAGCTTCACATCCTGTATAATTTTTTTGTTGTACTAGTAAGAATGTTTGTTTACCTGTCTCTGAAAGCTTTTGGGCAGATACCCTATCTAGGAATACCATCCCTTCATTGTATTTTGGAAAAACTGTATATGATTCCCATCTAGAAGAGCTTCTTCTAGAAGAAGAAGAGAACGGATATTCTGTCTCTGAATCCCTAAATATTGTGGAGGTTCTCCATTCAACTGAGCTCTTAGAAGTTGATTCTCCAGTCAGAGATCCTCCATAGTTCTCTCCATCTTCTGGAACTTCTTCCAGTTGAATTTTTTCGCAACGAGGATGAAAATTGAATTTTTTGACGCTTATTAATCTTTCATCCTCAGATGAACTTTCTTTGTTTTCTTCGATGATAGATGGTACCTTTTCTTCAGTTGCTTCATTTTCTGCACAAATATAATGTCAGATAAGTTTATTATAATGTGCCATGTTAAATCTAGAAATTACCATCTGAAGTAACATCTTGGGAATCTGTTGCATCGTTTTTACTGTCTGATACATGTGTTAAATCTTCTTGTGGAGAATAATATGCTGATTCTGAAGCAGTGATACTTTCCTCCTCCTCAAAGGAAACATCTTCTTTAGAATCTTTTACTTCATCGACAAGAATAGTATCATCCTTATACGTAAAAAAGTGGTTATCGCCTCCAAGAAAATTTGCTACCAAGTCCTGTTTAATCTCATAGCAGTCTTCCACTGTTGTAGCACTTACAAATTTGTATTTGCTGATGTAAGGACAACGATTTTTTGCTTCTTCCTTTTCTTCTTCTTCCCTAAGATGAAACAATTAAGAAAATTAGCAACAATTTTTCTGATCGTCTCTTTAGACATATACTGATGTGAGAGTATGCATTACCCTCCGGAATCTTCCTTGATAAATATTAAGCTTAAAATCTTTATGAAAAATATGATAAGGGCATGAAGCAAGAGGAAGAAGAAACTTATAGATATCAAAACATGATAAAGATCATAAAATTTAAACATTTGGGCAATAAAACTCTTGCCATGACAAAGTGTAGTAAAAAGAAATGACAACGAGAGAGAAGCTTGAGAATAAGTTGTAATGTTATACATTTAAAATACTAAGGGAGAAGAAAAGAGAAAGATGGCTATCTCTTCGCCTTTTAATTACACAAGCAGAGAGATTATAGTGCCATGTTTATATATTTAAGAAAGTTGGCTTGATATTAACAGTTTTAAAAGTAAGCTTACTGTAGTATAATAGTCTTGGATTAAGGTTTGGGATTGGAATCAAATCCGATTTGTACTCTCTTTGGTATCCGATTCAATAATGACTAGTGTCCAAAATTGCAGATTGTTGTTCACATATATCATTAGAGATTAATTTTATGGTAGTTATTTACTTTGAGATAAACCAAGTTTTCTTCCAGAAGCGTGGCCAAATGCATAGTTCTACTAAGTTGAAATAATTCAGTAACAATCCATAGCAGAATAGTTCTAAAGATTTTGGTAATCAAAAGTCCGAAGGTTTTGATGATTCACTGGGCTAACCATTGCAATTAACAATCCTGGATATTAGTTAGTAAATGGTCCCTGAATGTATTTAAAGTTAGAAAACTGAAACAATCCACTTAACAGGTGTATTTAATATTGTAAATTGAATGGGTATACGTATAACTTCATGTTTTTCAGTTTATTTGAAGTTTCTTATGAAAAACTTGCATATGCTAGCATATTCAAAGTTTACTTTGATCCGGTTCGTTTTGTAAACATTCAGTTTTATGAAAATTATTAAGCAGTTTTATATGCTTATATTAATAAGGCTGATTAATTAGATTCTTTTTAATGTATATAAAATTCACAAGAAAATTTAAATTGTTGGAAAGTAGAAAAACGAATTGCCAACACCAGAATTTGAAACCAGCACAACTAGTAGAGGAAGTTCATCTACCAACTTCAACATATTCTCATCTGAGAATTAACGGCTTATAGGTATTCCAAAATTCAGTTATACGCAATTTTAGAATGCCCCACTCACAGGGAAATAGAGTTCTTCTCTTACACCCCCACTGCTTGATTTTTTTCATAAAATGTTAAATGGGTCATAGACCAAAGCCCAAAAAGCATTGGTTTGCAGGGTGTAACCCCATTAATGTCAGCTCTAGCTCAATTGCTTTTTCACCTTCAACATCTCAACTAGGTGGCCGTCCTGTCACTTCTTGAACCCAGGTCCCTGTCCATCGAGCCTTTTCTGTAAGCAAAGAGTTTGAAGCCCCGTGGACAATGTTCCCTTAACCGTCATTATGCAGTCAAGACAGCGTGAGAATCTCACCTCGTGTCTCATTCCACGCTAGTCTCTTTTCTAATCGATCAATCTCTCCGGTTGCTTTGTTTTGTCATGAATTGGCAGAACTTCGACAAAAGCTCATAGTCGCGCCTGCATAAAGAGACGTAGACTGCTACTGCTTTCGTAACAAAAATGACATAAAACGATATTGTTCATCGGATAAAAGCATCACCGTGTAACAAACTCCATGTATTTTGTTTCCCATCTGACAAAAATGTCATTGTTCATCAACCACTCTCTGCTTCTTGGTTTCTTACTGACACAAGCATGTCATTTTATGGCCTCCAATTGGCCCTTTTACAAACTATTCCATCCACGCGACATCAAAGCTAGTCGTCATCTAAATTGTATATCACAATTGCCAATCATGAGAAAACTTAGCACTAGAGTCATAAATTTGACCTTTCCAAAGCATGACTTTTACAACTATAAATATATATCCTCATGTACTTGTATGAAGATAGAATTTTGACTCTTACAAGCAACACTATTAAGCTCAAAGCTCTTACGGTCAAAATAAAAATTCATTTCTCGTAGTCCATCAAGTAATAAAATTATAAACCATGATGGATGTAGATTGTGACGACCGCACTTCACCATTGATGCATGTATAATCTAACAATGCGATGTACACAGTTGAGATTTGCAAAATAATGGTTGAGAGAATATTTCAGAATTGAAAAGCAATGTAAAATGATTTATTTCTCAATAGAATTGTAAAACTGACGAGATGATGTACAATGTATTATCAGTACAATATAAATAGAAGGATAAGCGGAAATGGGCAGAGCCCAGGTATAAGCCCAATGAAACAAAAGAAATATATATTATCATATGTATCGGCCACTACTCTTAACACCCCCCCCCCCTCCCTCCAAACCCTACGAGGGTTAGGGTTTGCTATGAAGTAAAGAGTAATGGCCTCCATCAATGGATCTGAAGGCAAATTGAATAATCAACTACTTGCATATGTTCTTCAGCTCTATTATAATCAGAAGCACATAATCAATTTGACTTCCGTTATGGCGATTCAAATTTAGCAACGAATCTGAAGATTTATCAACGGATCTGAAGATTATCAACGGATCTGAAGAATCAACTACTAGTGGAGGTTCTTCAACTCATCAGAAACAATAGACAAGTAATTAATTAGGAATATATATCAGCCTCTGTGTTCTCTTGCTCAAATTTGCTTCATCAACATTCAATTCGTCTCTCAGTCTGCTGAAATTGAATTTTGATAGAGGTTTAGTAAGTATATCTGCTTTTTGGTAAAACGATGGTATGTAACCTACTTTTAAATTACCATTAATTACTTGTTCCCTAATAAAATATAGATCCAACTCTATGTGCTTTGTTTTAGAGTGTAGAACATGATTTGATGTAAGTGAAATTGCACTCACATTATCACACCAAATTGTAGCAACTTTGTTAGATTTAACCTTGAGCTCACTAAGTAAGGATTCAATCCACATAACTTCTGCAGCAGTATTTGCAACACACCTAAATTCTGCTTCAGTACTGGACCTTGATACAGTACTTTCTTTTTTTGCACTCCAAGATACTGGAATGTTTCCCAAAAATATACTGTTGTACATAACTGTGTTATATACACAATTATATGATTTTTGTTTGATGATAACAACCAAATATATTTCTATTATAAATGTGTTTGTTATTGTACTGATTTTCTTCATCACAGACTGAAGTATAGTTGTTATATTTAATTAAAATACTACCGGATAAGAATTTAAATATTCAAACAGTATTTTATTAAATATAATATTTTATTTCAAATATTTAAACAGTACAAATTTTAACAACTCCACTATTTGTACACCTCACTAATATGTCATTTCATTCATATTCAACTTCATCTATTACAACACTCAACTCTTTATACAGTCATATATACATTCATTTTCACGTTGATTCATATAAAGACTCATTGACTTTTATACACTCTCACATATATAGTTTCAGACTTACACTCATATATAGTTATACACTGCTTGTTGTCTTCATCTTCTGTCTTCAAGCTTCTGTCTTCACAGCTCACAGTCAGTCTAGTCATAATCTTCGTACCTGTCATATACAGAAACACACACAGTATATGGAACAGAAATAATTTTCAAAATTTATGCAAATATAAATTTTATTTTAAAATTTTTATTTGCCTCAGTTTTCTGGTGTGTTTCTCATCATTTTTCATGACTTGATCTGATTCATCTGTGTCTAGCTAGTTTGTATATGAACAGGGACAAAAAAAATCTTTCTGATGGCTGCATATACACACGTGTATAGATATATTCGTGTGCACCGCCACGCCAATCAGAATGTAGTAGCGAGCAGCTGTGGAGCAGCCACATGGACCAAGCTCGACACAGTGAGATGGACAAGTAAACATGGCATGGTCATATATACATGGACGACATGAAAAGTCAACATAGTCAACAAAGCCCATGTGTCAAGCCATACAAGTGATCCAGTTCAGTTTTGTCTACATGATCAAAGCAGTGTGGCGCAACATGCTATGAAGCAGCATATAGATGAACAAGTGCCAAATCAGTTCAAGTTCAAGTTCAGGAGCAACAAGCAAATAGTACAGCATTTCAAATGCAAGCAAGTGGATCTAAACATGATCGAGGTTGTGTACATGGATGGTGTAACTCGACCACAAGCAGCAAATTGAAACAGTGTAGCTAGCATGAATGTTCATGGGTACAACAAGTTTTGAAAGTGGAAAAGAGCAAGAGAACATGGTTCACAAATATTGACAGAGCATACATGAATGGTGACATGATCACCCAGTTTGAATGATCAAGTCATTAAAGCCCAGGCAGATTTAATGTAATAACAAACAAGGCAAAACATGTATACACAAGCCATCAGTATACATGTATGTAATGATGCATGCAAATATGTTTGCAAGTGAATGAACTACACAAGCTAAAGATTCAAGTGTATATACACACAGCAAGATCAAGTGAATGAAGCAAACAACATATGTGTGCATATATATAGTACAACAACATTTCTGGATCTTCAGTGGAGCAATGTGAATCAGAGAAGTTTTCAGTTTCAGCATGTATACATGGACACAGAATAGTTCAAGAATGGTGCAACACAGGTGCAACTCACAAAGGAGCAAGCATGTGCATGTATCAATCAAGGGACAACAAATCATTTAATCTGTTTCTGGAAAAGAAAATGGCTTTCCTATTTTTGACAAAGTATTCAACTCGACAGTCATAATCATAGAAGTGCAGAAAATCAACAAGAATAATATTTGGTAAGTGCTTTGAATTATTTCCAGGAATCAATCAAGTCTGTCCAGAAATGCAGAAGGATTTTTATTCAACAGTTTATGGCAAGTTTTCAAAATGTTTCCATAGTGTATCAAGTAAAAGGGAAAATAATTTATTTCCTGTTTTTGGACAAATCAAATTTTTGGCAAGTGTTTTTGTTTGGCAAGAAGTCATTTTTAAGGCAGTGTAGCAATCAAGCAAAGAGTTTTAAATTCAAAGTGTGGACTTTTTTTTTTTTTTTGGCAAGGAACATATTCTTGGAAAGGTTTTATTCATGACATAGAAAATGAAATCACAATATTTGTTTCCCGAATATTAATCAAGGGAATTCTCGGCCAAGCATATCAATTTATTTCTAGAAATTTATCAAAGAAAACTCAAGAGCATTTTGTTTGCAATAAAGGCTATTTCACACAATTCACATGATTCAGGAAATAGATCAGATTGGTATTTACATGACTGGATTCAATCACACAAAACTGTCAGCAATTCATTCTTGGCAATTCTTAAAAGGGGCAAATTTAGTTTCACATCAGGTAAGCTATTAAAGCCGAGATATTCAAATTCAAGGCAATCATTCAATCGAACAAAAAAAAAAAGAGGAAACACGAGTAAATCAGCCAAGTCATAATCGTGAAATCAGAGAGCTATCATAGGGTTCCTTTATCCAATATTACACCACATCATCACAGGCAATTATTTTTTTGAAATCCAACGCAAACAATTAAAAGAGTTCAAGAGAATCGAATTACTCACAAATCTTATTAGCGTTTCGATCGAGTGCCAGAGAGGGAAGTCCAAATCGAAGCATCAGAAAGCAAGCCACGAATTTGCTCAAGCTTCAGAGAACTTCATTTCAGTAATCAATTTCGATTTGGAAGAATAAGCAAGAAACCCTAGGGAGCCGCCATTTTAATTTCTCAGAGAAAGGATGAACTGGCTGAACAAATTAGAAAATGGCCGGCCTAATTCTTTGAAGTGTGGAAAGGGGATGACCCTTTAGCCTTTATCTCTTAGGGTTTTTATTGTTTTAAATTTGTTTTGTATTTTCTATTCTGTTTTTAAACCGCCTCAAACAGTTTCTAGAATTATGTAAAATCTAGGAGAATCAGTCAGGGTGTTGGTTGACAGTTGCTAGAGTCTGTAAAATCTAGGTTACGTGTTACGGGTTTGTAATACGGGAAATCTAATCGAGGGGATATCGGTCAGTCTAGGGATTTGAGCGTAGGGTTAGGACAGGAGCAGGCGCTGCGAGTGTACATGGTCTTGTATGCGGGATCTGTTTATAACACCTAGTAGAAACCTTAGGAATGAAGCAGTAGGTAGGATTTTGTCGAAGCTGGGTATCTTTGTGTGTTATTTCTTTTCTGCTTTTTATTTCTACTGCAGTCTGTGATCTGTTTATTATTTAATATTTCATAAGTTTTTTTAAATTCATAAAAAGAACTGTGATAAACCCTATTCACCCCCCCTCTAGGGTTAATCTAGATTCAACAATTGGTATCAGAGCAGGTATTCTGTTAACTCTAGAGCAATGGTGATTCCTAGTTGTCAGTCGATAGAGAGTCAGTCCAGTTCATTTCCAACTATTTTCGATGGAACATATTTTTTAAACTGGAAATCCAAAATGGAGCTTTATTTAAAATCTGTTAATATTAAATGTTGGAATGTTGTTATCCATGGATTTGATAGTGTAGATATTACTTTCAATGCTCGTGCTATGAAAATTATATTTGATTATCTTAGTACTGAACAGTTTAATCTTATCTGTCATTGTTTATCTGCATAGGAAATCTGGGATACTCTCAATACAAAGTATGGAAAATCTGACAATAGCTCAAAACCCCAGAATGTCAACTCAGATTTAGAGATATGCTTAACAAGTCATGTAGATGAAACTTCAGATGAATCAAATGATGGAGAATGAACAAATGCTGAAACAGAAAATTTCTCATATGAAGATCTAGTATACATGTGTCTTGATTTAACGAAATCTATTGATAAACTCCAACTGAAAAATAAGTCTCTGAAATCTAAGATTTTGAGTTGACCAGCAAAATTGATGATTTGGAATCACAACATGAATATGTTAAAAATTCTTCAAATTCTGTTTGCAAAAATTGTTTGAAATTGAAAACCAATCTTGTTCATCTCAATAAAAATATTCAAAAGTTTGAAAATGAATTCTGATCTTAAATGAGAACAAGACTGAGTTATCAAATTTGAATAACCTTCTGCAAAAGGAATTTGAAAATTTTAAAACAAATATAAATTCCAAATTTGAAATTGCTGAAAAGGATTACTTGTTGAAATCAAATTTGATTTTAGAAGAACTTGAAAATGAGATTGAAAAATCCAAGAAATTGAGTCTGAAAAACAAAAACGATTTGAATCTGAAATCATGGAATCCCAAGCCAGAATTAAAATTCTTAAAGATGAAAATTTGGTTTTAAAATCTGATTTTGAAAGATGTAAGATCACTAAAAATCATTGTTCGGATTTAATGAAAGAGAACCGTGATCTTAAAACTAAAATTCAACGACTTGAGTCAACTTTGACTAGATTTTCTGATGGAGAAAAATCTTTGAATATGTTGTTGAAAAACCAATTTTCTATTGGAAGTAAACAAGGTCTTGGTTTTGGGAAAACAAATGTTTTTGAAAATTTGAATTCGAGTGATTTTAAAAATCCTTCAAATTGCTTCAGGAAGGGTCATTCTGAAAATTTAAACTTTGAAAATTCTAAAAGGTTTTTAAATCACAACAGAAGCGAGAATTTGCTTTATAATAAACCATTTAAACATTCTTGGATCCTAAAAGGAAATAAAACGGGCTTCGTTAAGTTTATACAGATTTGGGTCCCGAAGGATACAATGGTAGATTCGAATGGTTTGTTATATAAACAAATCTGGGTACCAAAACAAATGAATACAACTGTGAGTGGTTTTACAAACTTTGTTAGACCACTCGATCCTATAAAATGTCAGGTGCCGGAGAAAGCTGAGGAGCTGCTTTGCAAGAGAGAAATTGGATTCAAACAGCTTCATATCATTGATTCTTTTCCAGTTCTTTAGCCAAACCTGTTGAGTTAGAGATTATGTTTTACATTGGATTCCGGTATGATCTCTAAACTCATCTTTGTATATTCTTTCTTTTTTTCTGTGTTTATTCCTTCCTCTACCCCTTCTATTTTTCTTCAGTTTTTTATTATTATTTATCACTGCCATATTGTTTCTTTACGGGCTTCATTAACTTCCAATTGCAGAAGTCATGTTTTTTCTGGAAATTTGCTTCTCTTGAATAAAACTCTAATGTTTTTAATCTTTTCCAGATCTTGAACTTAATCCTGTAAATCCCTGCAACTATTTTGTAGTTTAATTTCTGATTCTCTAAATTCCTAATAGTGTTGACGTATTATTGTTATATCTTGAACACTGTTAATATGAATTCTAAATTTTTAGAAGATCTGAAAAACAATTGAAATTTCACACATCTCTGCTGTTCTGAGTTTCTTCTAATTCATTTTAGAAAGGTTTGAAAATTTATACTCATTACAGCACATTAGTATTTCTCAGTCGTGATAATTTCATTGGTTTTCAGATTGGCTTGGATAATTTTTGATTTGTCTTGAATCACTGTGATACATCTTAAATTTCACCTTTATTCATGATCATTATTATTGAAATTTATTTGTTTGAAATCATCTGAAATTCTTGATATTCTGAATATCACACGCCTTTAAAATTTGAAATTATCAATCTTACGTGACTGATTCATTATATCTCAAACTTAACATTGATTCAAGTGATTTCAAATAAATTATTTTTAAATAATGACTACCTCTCAAACTTGATGTATATGATCTGAAATTACTCTTGTACTTGTTAGAAATTCTTGTGAAAAAATCTTTGAAAATCCGGTCTTAAATCTCACTGTCATTCCATGATGATTTGATTTAAATATTTGTTTGTTTAAAATCATTTGAAATTATTTATTTACTTAATCACACACATATCTTGAATGTGAAACTAATAATTTGGTGTGATCGATTCATTGAATCTAGAGTTTTTCATATTCCTCAAATGATTTCAAATAAACGGTATTTCTAATCTTGAATCATGAATGATCTTGTGTGATCATCCTCTGACAAGTCTACTGTGACATTGTTTTTCTGTGCTGCTCTGATACTGTTTCAAATAACTACTTGTTCTTGTCTGTAGCTCTGAAAAATGTGCAAATTTTTTAATTCTGTCTGCTTAGGCTCTGTGAATAAAAATAAGTTGTCTGTAATATCCTTGTTCGTCTCCAGTGTCATTTTTAAAATTCTCATTAATATAGACATCAAGTGATATCAGTTTAGAAGTGCTGATTTGTATTTTTTTTTGTTTAATTCCCATGTCTTGTATAGATCTTCATTTCCCCCTTGTAATTGATTTTCAATTTTAAAATTATTTATTGATTATTCATTCAGAAATTGAAATCAATATCCGAATTGAACTGTATTTATAATTCATCAAAATTATTATTAGAATTTGAAATTGTGATGAATAGTGACTGCAGTATATTTCACAACAAGAGGAGATTTTATTTAGATTTTCATGATGGTTGAACATTTATTATAATATCTTTGAACTGGCAATTATTTCACGACCATCTCCTTTATCTATCATCATTCTGCCATCCATCATGTCTTTTATATTAATGTGGAGAGTTTATTTTTTTTTAAATTCTTTTTGAATAAACAATGAAAATATTTGTGATGGAATTGTGGTTATGTTATTATTCAGAATTAGTGACAACTAAAATTTTTCAATGATCTCGGTACAGTTGATCATATTTCATAATATAATTAATTTAGAAATTTATTTCACAATCCATTCTTGTACCTACCCCATCTTCTATCATCCATATATTGGTTTTATATACAGAGGAGTTTTTCCTTTTAAAGATAAAATGATAAATATATAATTAATACATAAGTGTGTCTCTAACCTCATTTAAAAATCCAAGCTCTAGTCATGCATGGTTATGAGACAAGTTATAATTTAAGCTGCGACTGACCTCATTTAAAAATCCAAGCTCTGGTTATTCGTGATCAGTGTGCTCTTAAATAAAATAAAAAGAAAAAGGAAATATTGTGCTATAAATTGAAACTAATCTGAAATTCTCCTCGGTGTGTAAAAATCAGCCTATCAATCCATCTTTCTAATATGTGAAATGTGTTGAAATCTTATGAAGTATTATGATTTGTTGATTGATAGCTATTGGGATTTGAGATTATACGATTTTGTCACTTAAATTGAATTAATAATTATAGTCCAAATCCATCAATGTTTTTGTGCTCAATTTTATAATAATTCTTTGGAAAATAATTGGAAAATATTCATATTTCTTTTTAACTCTCTCCATAATATATACAATTCATCGTAAATCCGTCATTCTCTACAATGTGAAATATGCCACTAGTTCTTAGTTTATTATGATTTTGTTTGGCTAATTGAGATTTATGATGACCATTCTTCATCTCAAGCTGAAATTATATCTTTAGTCATTTTTCATCTGTATAAACTCTGTATCCTTTTGATGATAACAAAAGGGCGAGAATGGGTTGAGAGTTTGATTTATGAGTGAATATTTTATAATTATTTTTAATTTTGAAATTCTATTCAATTTTCATTATTCTTTTCACTCATTCACAGTTATAGGGGGAGTTTATGTTGTAGGGGGAGCTCAGTTCTTCACTGTCAAACACATTTACTATATTCAAAATCTTAGTATTTGTTTGTCATCATCAAAAGGGGGAGATTGTTGTACATAACAGTGTTATATACACAATTATATGATTTTTGTTTGATGATAACAACCAAATATATTTCTATTATAAATGTGTTTGTTATTGTACTGATTTTCTTCATCACAGACTGAAGTATAATTGTTATATTTAATTAAAATACTACTAGACAAGAATTTCAATATTCAAACAGTAATTTATTAATTATAATATTTTATTTCAAATATTTAAACAATACAAAGTTTAACAACTCCACTATTTGTACACCTCACTAATATGTCATTTCATTCATATTCAGCTTCATATATTACAACACTCAACTCTTTTTACAGTCATATATGCATTCATTTTCACATTGATTTATATACAGACTCATTGATTTTTATACACTCTCACATATACATTTTCAGACTTACACTCATATACAATTTTACACTGCTTGTTGTCTTCATCTTCTGTCTTCACAGCTCACAGTCAGTCTAGTTATAATCTTCGTACCTGTCATCTACAGAAACACACACACAGTATATGGAACAGAAATAATTTTCAAAATTTATGCAATATTTGCCTCAGTTTTCTGATGTGTTTCTCATCATTTTTCATGACTTGATCTGATTCATCTGTGTCTAGCTAGTTTGTATATGAACAGGGACAAAAAAAATCTTTCTGATGGCTGCATATACACACGTGTATAGATATACACGTGTGCACTGCCACGCCAATCAAAATGTAGTAGCGAGCAGCTGTGGAGCAGCCACTTGGACCAAGCTCGACACAGTGAGATGGATAAGTAAACATGACATGGTCGTATATACATGGACAACATGAAAAGTCAACATAGTCAACAAAGCCCATGTGTCGAGCCATACAAGTGATCCAGTTCAGTTTTATCTACATGATCAAAGCAGTGTGGCGCAACATGGTGTGAAGCAGCATATAGATGAACAAGTGCCAAATCAGTTCAAGTTCAAGCGCAACAAGCAAATGGTACAGCATTTCAAATGCAAGCAAGTGGATCTAAACATGATCGAGGTTGTGTACATGGATGGTGTAACTCGACTACAAGCAGCAAACTGAAACAATGTAGCTAGCATGAATGTTCATGGGTACAACAAGTTTTGAAAGTGGAAAAAAGCAAGAGAACATGGTTCACAAATATTGACAGAGCATGCATGAATGGTGACATGATCACCCAGTTTGAATGATCAAGTCATTAAAGACCAGGCAGATTTAATGTAATAACAAACAAGGCAAAACATGTATACACAAGCCATTAGGATACATGTATGTGATGATGCATGCAAATATGTTTGCAAGTGAATGAACTACACAAGCTAAAGATTCAAGTGTACATGCACACAGCAAGATCAAGTGAATGAAGCAAACAACATATGTGTGCATATATATAGTACAATAGCATTTCTGGATCTTCAGTGGAGCAATGTGAATCAGAGAAGTTTTCAGTTTTAGCATGTATATATGGACACAGAATAGTTCAGGAATGGTGCAACACAGGTGCAGCTCACAAAAGAGCAAGCAACACAAGTGCATGTATCTAGGGACAACAAATCATTTAATCTGTTTCTAGAAACGAAAATGGCTTTCCAGTTTTTGACAAAGTATCCAACTCGACAATCATGGTCATAGAAGTGCAGAAAATCAGCAAGAATAATATTTGGTAAGTGCTTTGAATTATTTCCAGGAATCAATCAAGTCTATCTAGAAATGCACAAGGATTTTTATTCAACAGTTTATGGCAAGTTTTCAAAATGTTTCCAGAGTGTATCAAGTAAAAGGGAAAATAATTTATTTCCTGTTTTTGGACAAATCAAATTTTTGGCAAGTGTTTTTGTTTGGCAAGAAGTCATTTTTAAGACAGTGCAGCAATCAAGCAAAGAGATTTAAATTCAAAGTGTGGACGATTTTTTTTGGCAAGGAACATATTCCTGGAAAGGTTTCATACATGGCATAGAAAATGAAATCATAATATTTGTTTCCAGAAAATTAATCAAGGGAATTCTCAGCCAAACATATCAATTTATTTCCAGAAATTTATCAGAGAAAATTTGGGAGCATTTTGTTTGCAATAAAGGCAATTTCACACAATTCACATGATTCAGGAAAAAGGTCAGATTGGTATTTACATGACTGGATTCAATCACACAAAACTGTCAGCAATTCATTCTTGGCAATTCTTAAAAGGGGCAAATTTAGTTTCACATCAGGTAAGCTATTAAAGTCGAGATATTCAAATTCAAGGCAATCATTCAATCGAACCAAAAAAAAGAGGAAACACGGGTAAATCAGCCAAGTCATAATCGTGAAATCAGAGAGCTATCGTAGGATTCCTTTATCCTATATTACACCACATCATCACAGACAATTATTTTTTTGAAATCCAATGCAAACAATTAAAAGAGTTCAAGAGAATCAAATTACTCACAAATCTTATTACGATTTCGATCGAGTGCCAGAGAGGGAAGTTTAAATCGAAGCATCAGAAAGCAAGCCACGAATTTGCTCAAGCTTCAGAGAACTTCATTTCAGTAATCAATTTCGATTTGGAAGAATAAGCAAGAAACCCTAGGGTTTTTATTGTTTTAAATTTGTTTTGTATTTTCTATTCTGTTTTTAAACCGTCTCAAACAGTTTCTAGAATTATGTAAAATCTAGGAGAATCAGTCAGGGTGTTGACTGACAGTTGCTAGAGTCTGTAAAATCTAGGTTACGTGTTACGGGTTTGTAATACGGGAAATCTGATCGAGGGGATATCGGTCAGTCTAGGGATTTGAGCGTAGGGTTAGGACAGGAGCAGGCGCTGCGAGTGTACATGGTCTTGTATGCAGGATCTGTTTATAACACCTAGTAGAAACCTTAGGAATGCAGCAGTGGGCAGGATTTTGTCGAAGCTGGGTATCTTTGTGTGTTATTTCTTTTCTGCTTTTTATTTCTACTGCAGTCTGTGATCTGTTTATTATTTAATATTTCGTCAGTTTTTTTAATTCATAAAAAAAATTGTGATAAACCCTATTCACCCCCTCTAGGGTTAATCTAGATCCAACTTATACAATAACCAGAAGTAGATTTTCTATCATCATGATCAGTACCCCAATCTGCATCAGCATAAGCATTGACATAAAGATTTTTGCTAGACTTTAGAATGAGACCATGATTAATAGCTCCTTTCAAATATCTAAGAATCCTCTTAACAACTTTCCAGTGACTGTCTAAAGGCCTTTGCATATACTGACTCACTTTTTAACAATGTAAGCAATATCCGGTCTTGTAATAGTAGCATACTGCAAAGCTCCAACTATACTTCTGTATAATTTTCCATTTGGAATATCTTCACCTTGTTGCTTAGATAATTGACTACTGGACACCATTGGAGTAGGCAATGAGTTAGCTTGAACCATGTTAGCCCTGAATAGAATTTCTGAAATGTATTTTCTTTGGTTGAGATGCATTTCTGAAATACCTGTTCTCTTGACTTCTATGCCCAAAAAATAATCCAAATTTCCTAGATCTTTGATAGAAAATTCTGAATTAAGTATAACTGTTATATTTTTGATTTCATCAACACAGCTTCCTGTAATGATAAAATCATCAACATATATGTAATTGTAGTAGCAGTAAACTTAGTGAAAATTGAGCTATCAGATTTTGTTAGCCTGTATCCATGTTTGACAAGAGTTTCTTTCAACTTGTCAAACCAAACCCTTGGAGCTTGCTTGAGTCCATAAATAGCCTTGTTCAGTTTGCATACAAGATTTCTGCCACCATTTTCAATGAACCCTTGAGGTTGTTCCATATATACTTCTTCCTGTAAAACAACATTCAAAAAAGCATTTCCAATTTCTATATAAAGCAATAGTTAAAATACTTCTGACTGAAGAGGTTTTTACAACAGGTGAAAAGGTTTCTGAAAAATCAAAACCATACTGTTGTGAATACCTCTTAGCAACTAATCTTGCTTTATATTTTGAAATTGAACCATCTGCATTCTTTTTGAGTTTAAAAACCCATCTACAGCCTATAACATTTTTATTATTAGGTTTTTCAACAAGAGTCCAAGTTTTATTTTTAATAAGAGCATTATACTTTTTACACATGGCTCCTTTCCATTCATCAACCTGATTTGCATCAATATAAGAAATTGGTTCATCATGTAGACTTACAGTGTTTATGGTTTTTGGTTTAAAAATACCACACTTGGCTCTAGTCATCATAGGATGCATGTTGACATTATCTATAATTGGTTGACTTTGATTACTGTTTCCTGAAGAATCTGCTTCTTCTAATTCATGATTGCTATTGCCAGTACCATTATCATTGTTGCTTCTTTGTAAATGCTCCTGCAGACTGCTTCTACAATCGGGCATATCAGTGTCCTCTTGACCTGGTCCATCATTGATGGGCACTATGTGTTGAGAGTCAATGTTGCTGTCATTCTTCCTTTGAGAGAGTGGCACAACATTCCCTGTCTCCTCTGGTATGTCAAGTATATGCTGCCTTGGATTTATGGCTTTAGCAGTAGTTTTGATATTTGTTTGACTGAATGGATAAACTTCTTCACTGAATCTAACATGCCTTGACACATATATTCTACCCTTGCTATCTAAACATTTATAACCTTTTTGATTGTTACAATAACCCAAATAAGTGCAAGGAGTAGATCTAAAATCTATTTTATGAGTGTTGTAAGGCCTCAAGTTAGGAAAGCATTGACAACCAAAGACTTTTAAAAATTTATAATCTGGTTTAACCTTGTATAACATTTCATGTGGGCATTTGAATTGAAGTACTTTTGTTGGAAGTAAATTAATCAAATGCACTGCTGTGTTAAATGCACCTGGCCAGAATTTCAATGGCATAGAGGCTTGTGCAAGCAAGGTTAAACCAATTTCTACAACATGTCTATGCTTTCTTTCAATAATGCCATTTTGTTCTGAAGTATAAGGACATGTAGTTCTATGACTTGTACCCTTTTTGTCAAAAAATGTTTTCGAAGGTAAAAATTCATTTCCACCATCAGTCTGAAAAATACTTACATGATCACAACTTTATTGATAAACTGAATAACTATACTGCAGGTGTCTGCCTTGGACTTTAGCATATATATCCAAACATATTTTGAGTAAGCATTAATGAAAGAAATGCAGTACTTATAGCCATAGTCAAAACTTATAGGTGCGGGTCCCCACAAATCTGTAGCAATTAATTGAAGGGGTCTAGTGTAACTGGTTTGAGAATCTGGAAATGCAAGTTTATGACTTTTTCCCATTTTGCAAAAGGTACACATATATGAAATAGGAATTTTACTGATAGAAAAATCATTATTACACATAACATGCCTGATAGTTTTTAAACTAGGATGACCTAGTTTACTATGCCACAAACTAAATTCTTTATATTCATCGGAAACATTCATGACTGTCAGCATACATGTTTTTCTATCTAACACAGATGATCTAGGACTAGAACACTAAATCTGTACAATCCCTTATATTCATTACCCTGCAATATAATTTCGTGTGTTAGAATATCCTTAACAATGCAAGCATTAGGATAAAATTCAAAAAATACATTGTTGTCCTTAGCAAACTGGGAAACACTCATTAAATTTTTCTTGATAGATGGAACCCTTAAGATATTCTTTAAAATTAATTGTTTTGGCCCATCTAAATTTGCATTTCCAGTATGTGTAATGTGCACAGTTTTACCGTTACCTACAAGTAAATTCTGCATACCTTTGTACTCTTTGTTTCCCAAATTGAGATTGTTTAGGTTGTTGGTCACATGATTGGTTGCCCCTGTATCTGGATACCAACTATCATTATTAATATCATCAATAGTTGTTGTAGAATCTGCATTAACACTTTCAGCTTGACTTTTGTTGTTGTCTTTTGTTGTTGTCTTTTTGCACATTAACCATATTAACACTAGAGTTGTTGCCAGTTTTGATGGATTAAAATTTGAATTGTATCTAAAATAGCACTTGTTAGCACTATGGCCAAACTTTTCACAAATCTGACACCTAACCCTACTGTTGTTACCTCTGCCTCTACCTCTGCCTCGATTAGTTTGACCACCTCTTTGAACATTTGGTTGACTTCTTGAATTGTTACCTTGATTCTTTCCTCTACCATATGAATTATAATTGATTGACAGATCAGAATTAATAGTTTTCTTGTGGTCTATCCTTCCTTCATGAGCTAAGAGTGTTGAGTACACATACTGTAGTGTGGGTGTGGGATCCATTGACAAAATAATTGCTGAAACTGCTTCATAGTCATCATCCAGTCCACTAACAATTGATAGCACATGTTCAGATTCTGGTATTTTCTGACCCGTTGAGTTTTACTGATCACATATATTCTTTACCTTCAGTAGATACTCATTCATAGATAAGTCACCCTTTTTTATACTATAAAGTTGTCTTTTAAAATGCATAATACGAGCAGAAGATTGGGCAGAAAAATTCCTCTCAATTGTCGACCACACATCTTGAGCAGATTTAACACCAATTAATTGAGGCAACATTGTTGCCCCAATGGATGACATCTTCCATGAGCAGACAAGACTATCTTGTCTTTGATATGCCAAGAACTCTGGATTTTGAATAAGTTTTTCTTCACTGTCATGAACAAATTTAGATGGAACAATCTTTGTCCAAATAAGTAATCTTCAAGTCCATAACCTCTGACAGCCGTTTCTATTTGTATTTTCCACAACAGGTAATTTGATTCATCAAGCTGAATTGAGATAAGTTGTCTTTGGGGTTTAATGATGGCTTTCATCAGATCTTGAATTGGATCTGGCTGATTCTGTGACATAGGAGCCCTATTACTGGAGACATTAGCACTGGATTCATCACGTTGACCAGGAGGATTCGTCATTGATGAATTCAGATGAGAAATCAGCGAAAACAGGTAAAAGAAAAACTGAATTTGATAGTCTTTGAATTAGGATATTAGAGAAATTCTATATTTGATCACTGTAGCAATCAAAAGAACTTTGACGATGAGTTTTTCTTGAATGAATTCCTGATGAATTCTTATGAACCTATATCAAAGAAACTCTGATAAGTTCTTCTGGATGGCTTTTAGATCAACTGCAGTGATTTCTTTAAAAATCTTGATCGACTATCTTGATAATTCAGATTTTTTATCTCAAGCTTTAACTAGGAGAATTGATGCAACCAATATCTTGCTCGGCGAGGCATAGTTCTTCTAGTTTGGGCAGCAACTCTCAAGTGATAAGATGCAAATCTTTGATGAGAGGTGTCCAAATGATGAATTTACTCTGACGGACAAGAATTATCTCAGAAGCTTTATCTGAGAATCAACAACAATCAGAAGTTGAACGAATGTTGTTAAGCACAATGAGTTCGCTCTGATACTAAGTTGAGATTTGCAAAATAATGGTTGAGAGAATATTTCAGAATTGAAAAACAATGTAAAATGATTTATTTCTCAATAGAATTGTAAAACTGATGAGATGATGTACAATGTATTATCAGTACAATATAAATAGAAGGATAAGCGGAAATGGGCTGAGCCCAGGTACAAGCCCAATGAAACAAAAGAAATATATATTATCATAATCTCGGCCACTACTCTTAATATACACACACCAAATCGACATAGAATGGTTGCCAAAGAAAAAAGAAAAGAAGAATAAAAGTAATAGAAAACGCAATTACAGAACTTGTCGTATATTTCATAACACATCAAATAAAATATAATAAAAATCATAAACATAAAACATGTGAGACAGTTATAACAATGTAAATTATATAATCAGAGCATACAGACTCATATAACACATCAAATAAAATATAATAAAAATCATAAACATAAAACATGTGAGACAGTTATAACCATGTAAATTATATAATCAGAGCATACAGACTCATGCATTACATAGAAAAATAATCGAGTTTACATAAGTGAAAAATAAACTCAACTAATAAACCAGCTATAATAATAGTAATTCAACACTATCAAGGCTCTACAGTGTCACACAGTGGGATAAACAATAATAGTACAAGTATAAACGTAAGATGACATCACCTCCCGTTGATCCATGTGCGCGACTCCAAATAATACTCACAAATGTTATCTAATCTACTCATTTAAGAGTATCTGAGATAATAAGAAGCAAAACATAAAATTCGAGTTAGACAATAGTCTAGTGTCAGCAATAAATAAAATCTCAAAGTACTATAAAGTCGTAATAGTATATGGGACATAGGATATAGAGAATCACACTTGTCATGTCCATGTATCCACAATTAGCATATAAAAGTATATACTATTATTCTATGACATCATTATCATCGGTTTACCCTACATCAAAGTACTAAAGGTGTCTAAATAATTGCATCAGTTATATCTACGTCGTGTGACATCTCTAATGTGGTAACAATCAAACAAAAATAACATCCATTATCCATCCTCATATTCGTTCACTCAGTGCGTCAAGTACATTACTCAGTACTTTGGTCGTCCAATCCATCGAAGCACATGCATGTAACAGTGTCAACAAACTCTGCCAAACTATTCACTATTGTGGATAACCCTACTCAGTCCAAAATATTGATAGGCAATGGGATTCAGGAAGATCTGGTCTAAACATCTATAGACTCTAATCCAACCTTGTGCCTTTCCCTTAAAGGTATACTGAAGTCATGAATACCAACAAATCATTTGCATACGTTCTTCATAGTAGAATCCATCTCTAAACTGTCCATAAGACTGTCGTCAAAAGTCATCGTGATCTGGACTATCCTCGACGATCGTTATTTGTCATAGGATATCCTTATGTGTCTCTCCATCTTCTTCCAACAGTCATATCAATACGACCCAGTGTCGTTCACACTGCATCTTGGAGTACAACCACTCTTTGTCGAAGGAACCACTTCCCTCGGGGATTCACCGTTATCAAATGACGAAATCACCACGTCGAAGCATCGCATCTCCACCTCAACGCCAAAACCACTAGTCAGAGAGCCCTCAAGTGGAAATCATTGTCGAATGAACCATCATATCCTACGTATCGAAACCACACCATTATCTACGTCAAAATGGCCAATATGGTTGTCATCAACAGTAGTCGATATCGATCACTCCATCTTATTTGACAACGACCACTCTCATCATGTATTTAACCAAAACTGGTTAAATACACATTAAGTGAAAACGTCCAACATTCGTCTTGAGATCCAAGCATGTCGCAAAGTCCATCCTCCATCCTTAAATCAATTTCCAAACTCCATCTTTTAGTCAGACGACATGCTTCAATATTACTCCCTCTTTGGATTAGTAGGCACACTCCAGTGCTTCTCTGTCTTTACATCAATCTACACCCTCTGATTCTCCTTTATGAATTTATCTCATCTGTCCGAGTCTAATATCCTTTGTGCACTCAATCAATATGCACTAAACTTTATCCTGCCCTTAGAGTCATAAATCTGTGCATTTGATCAATACACTAAAATTTAGAAAATGATATTTTCCTAATACTATGTCATATGTGAATGACTTTATTTAACTAAACTAAGCAAACAACCAACTATACAACCAGTAGTCCTACAAATATCTAACCTAGCATACAAACATCCATAGTAACATCTAAACTAAGCAAACAACCAACCACGCAACCAATAGTCATATAAATATCTAAATTAGAGCATACAAACATCCATAATAACATCAATAAAACACATAGAACCTATCAAAAATCAAAGTGAGATAAATATCAAAATAGCATAAATATAACAATGGCTTCAAAATAGCGCATAAATGAGAAATATGTGATATTTAATTAAAACCATTTAAAACACAATTTTAATCTTTTTATAAAATAATGTGTAGATTTAACTATGTTAGAAATTTTGTTTTACAACTAAAAATCGTCCATAAATATAGATTTTATACTATATTAATAATCATAATAGGTGAAAGAGAGAAAATCACTCATCTAAGACAAATCAATCCAAAGCTATTTAAAAGTGTAAAGCTCGCCGTCATGAGTGTGGTGCAAGAAACAACGCCCAAAATGGACCTCGTGTGCAAAAAATATCATGAATATAAGATTACGAACTAAATACATGATTGAATAATTAAACCAACCGTTAACTCAATTTTTAACTTAATCAGAAGTCCGTAGAAGTTATAGGTCAGATAGTCAATATCACTTGAGACTTAGCCAAAATGCTGAAAACATAGTCACGATGGGACTAAAAAATATTCATCTCAAAGTAAACTAAAAAAATGGATCGGTGCTGATCTATCCCCCATGGATCGATACAGACCCATAGATATTGCATATTATCCATTATGGGTCCCACCATCATGACTTTTATCACCTCACTAGTCTCTTCTTCAAGTTCGGTTGCAATCTGATGTCTTTAGCTTAAAATATTTAATGGTTCGTACCGTTTGGAGAGCAGTTCAACACATCTCGAGTGCGAAGTACAATCAAATGAAGACCAAATCCCATGGAACTTGGCAAAGGACATCACAAGGATATAAAAAGGCTAGAAAATAGAAGACATCTTAAAGACTAACTAAGTCTACCGATCCATATGTTATGGATCAGTACCGATTCATCAAAATTGCTTAACTCCAAAATCTTATTAATACTAGCCTACCGTCTATGAAAATGATCGGAATTCTTCCTGCCCACATGCTGCCTAGTGCTTGTCCACCCTTCTTCTCTATTAAGATCAGTCACCAAAGATGCTATTGTGATTTAAGTGTTTGTACTTGTGGTAGCAAATCATTGACATCTTTTCAATTTTTTATACAAAAACACTTGCAATGGACATGAGGATAAAAACACTTGCAATTGACATCTATTCAGTTTTTTATGCTTAATCGCTCAACGATTATGTATGTATTTTCGATAATGAATCTGTTTATGTGCTCTCCACGACGATACCCATAAGGCATAGCTCATCGTGTCCTTCAGTTTGTGATCTAGTGGTGTCGCAATTTAGCAGAGCGGGCCACTCCTCCTCGAAACGCCTCCACCGACTCATCTTCTAGCTAGGAACTGGATGCCATGCTCAAATCCATCCAACACTGTCCACAATCGCATAAAAACGAAAAACTAATTCAGACCTAAAACTGCCGAGATCGCAAACTATTATCGCTCGCTTCGACTTTGAGATGGATTTGTAGAGATTTTCAGATTGACGGAGGTGGAGTTGGAACTGGAATTTATCGTTGAAGAAATCAAACAATTTTGGCTTTTGAGATTGAAAAGGAGGTGGCAACATTGAAATGGATAGGGCAGCAGAAATCGTGAAATGGGAGAGATGTGTGAACAGAGCCTGACCACTACGAACTGAGGTTTTGGATAATATAAAATAATTTTACATTAAAATACCTCATCTCTCACTTAGAATCGATGCATGTTTTAATCCTTGTGATCAAACGGTGCATGCGATCTCCATAAAGCTTGGTTGTATGCATCATCTTATTGTTATGATTCTGATGGTATAATGATACTTTTCACATGACTTGAAACCGTTTTGACTGTCAAATCATCCGATCTAGAAACATAACGATCCTTATACCTTTTCTTCACATAAGGAATGAGTCAAACTTAATGGAGGTTGTTTCGAGCCCGGTTCCGATCGTATGTCAATAATCTTATTTTAAAACCATCAATTAATTAATGTTTAATACTTAAATAAACTATTTAAATATTTCACAGTTAAAATTACTAGTCATTGCATAGATTTTATTGAGATCGGACCACTATATATCTTGGTAAATTTATTGTACTTGCATTAAACATAACTCTCCAAACAATCCTCATTTTACATTTTAATTATGATTTTATTATGCCACCATTACTAAAATCCACCTTTAATCATAATTCCTAAACTGGCTAGAAATCCAATCAACATTTTCGTAGTAGAAGGAGGATCTTTCTTAAACAGCTCCCAGCTTTCATCACTTTATCCTCATCATCTATTCCACTCAAACATGTAAATAAATAGTGAAAATGAGGTTGACAACTTTGATGGTTACAACACAAACGGTGACACTAGAGGTAGCATCGTTGGTCTTATTCTTGACATGAGCAATGATATGTGGCTTAGCCTACTTTGTGGTCACAATTATTGGCTAATTGCACATTATTTGAAGAGCTCTTATATTGGATTATGCTTAGGAAAACAGTCACTTATGGTCTAGGAATTCCTAATGTAGTAAGGATCCCTGTCTAACCTACTGTCCCCAATTCTTTCAACATTATCCATGATGCATGTGAGGGTCGCGCTCGAAACCCCTAATTAAGCCCCGCTCACCTATATTAGAAATGTCATTGTTGATTTGTGAAGGTTTTCTATAACGCAATGAAGAATGTATCTTAAGGCTATTTGAACACTAGAGGAATGACGTGTATATTTCAAATCAATAAAACTAACCAATGAATTTGACGGTATATCTACTCAAATTGCAAACACAAAGAAGTGATAAAATGAAACGCAATAAAGGAAATATCACTTGGATTTCTATACTGGTTTGGATTAACCAATTATACATCCAGTTATGCATTTCACCATGAAAATTTTCATTACAATTGTTTTCTTTTCATGGGTTGTAAGAACACCTTTCCAATCTTGATTTCACAAGTTATAATGTACACTCTCTTGATTTATGGATTATAAGATCACCATCTTGATTTCACGGGCTATAAGAACATCTTCTCCTTTTCACAAATAACAACAGACTATGATAATAAGTAGTTTTATCTTCAATGCAGGTTCTTGCAAATAAGGTACAATGATCCTATATACTTTCAGTGGCAATATATATTTGAATTATTTGAGGAATAAATGAAATCATAGGAAGTATGACATGAGTTTGAGTACAGTCTCTGTCATATTATATGGTTTGTAAATCAGTAAAGAATTGAAGTAAAATGGTATCAATTTGCAAAGATAATTAATGAGGTACAACAGGGTTTTCTTAGAAAATAATGGATGAGAAAGAGTATAAAAAAGATTTAATGAATGGTGGGAAAATTCATTTTCCAAAAGTTTTTTATAGGTGTTGAAGAGACATGTCTTTTGGTGAAGGGGCAACAGGAAAATTCCTTGATTTGAATTTTAAAAAACTGGTCAACGTTGCATACATTGCCATACTGGAGATCCATTAGTAGTAATATTTAAATGGTTGTTGTCATCAAAGTCAATATCTACAGTATTGACACACATAATGTACACGCTTAAGGCTTCACCCATAATGTTCTCATGCCCAAATGTTTTCCATACCACAAAACTCATGCCGCTTGCCACTCCCTTTTACTTAAAAGAAACTCCTTATGTAACCCGAAAAAGGAGGTAGTCTGCCACCATTCATTATCACCTCTTGCGTCGCTATATCAACAAACCAAATTTCCATTTTTGTATGGCACAAAGGACATTACTGCATCTGTAGGAAAATGAGACAAATTTTAGAGATGAAATGACACTGCCTAAACAATAAATACTTATGATCCAAACTAGAAATTTAGGCGATGAGAGCATGTTCGATATCGAGAATGGGTAGTTGTTCTTTGAGGAACCTGTATCCATCATAGGTATAATGTGTCACCCACTGAAAAATATGATGGAGCATTGATGTGTTTGACAATGTTATGGCTTTCAACCCCATCACCCGAGAAGATACGTTATCAAGCAGCGCTAAATTCCTCTATTTTCGCTCTAACTTAAGTGGATCAACATCTCACTGGTCAGTTATGGGTATGCAATATCCATTCCTTTGCTCAGTTTTGCACCAACATTAAATTCAATTTCTTTGCCTCACTTATCCAAACCATAAAGGTTATCGAACTGTGCACCGTACGACAAAGGCTAATATTGCGAAAGTGTACTAGGATCGTGATATAACTTGGGAATTATATATATATATATATATATATATATATGTGTGTGTGTGTGTGTGTGTGTGTGTGTGTATGTGTGTGCAATAATTGCGATAAATAAAGTAAATAAGAACGCTCACGTCATAATTTTTATACTGGCACGGGCCTCCTATCCTACTTCCAATCACAAAGCTTCCCTTTGGTATTTCTTAACAAAAAAATCTCGTTTTGGTTTTGCTTATACAAACTTTTCGTCTTAACAATCTTGTGTTCAACAAACGCAGATTTTGACTGTGGATACAAAACTTCCTATAGTCTCCCTTAAGTGTAATTCGTTGATCTACGTAAATTCATAAGAAGTAATTTTGCTAAGAACAACAAATAATAATTATATGAAATCAAATAATCGCTTGTGAGTGCTTGAGAGTATAAGAGAATATAGATATCAAGTTTTAAAATTCAAGTTATGTTAATTTTTAAATGATATATATATATGTATGTATGTATATACATGTATATGTATATGTATATACTTGATTAAAAATTGTTTTTAAGAGTTACAACCCTTCAAGTTCAAGTTAATTGAGGGTTGTAATTTTAAAGCGGGGTTACAAAGAGTAAAGAGATATGAAGATGTCTATTCATGGAAAACAGTTTCTCTTAAGTCAGATGTCTAAGTGTCTAGTTCAGACGACTAACTTTAGTCTGAAATGTTTCCCAAATATTAAGTTAGATGTTTGGTCTAGGATCCAGATGTTTGAAATATACTGAGTCAGGCATCTAAATTACCTTGACGGAAACCTGGGATCTAATCAAACTTCTGACTTATGTATCGGAACTTTGATTTTGGTAGGTCTACAAAATATAAAATGCAGATCAAACATCTAACTTCCCAATTTAGACTTCTAGCTTTATTAGAAATTGTATGCTCCTTTTAAACTTATAGGTTTTATGATTTAATTGAAATATGTATTTTTCAAGTGAGATTGTTTAAGATATCCAAGACATAATACTAGAACATGAATTGTCCATACATTGATTTCTTGCTTAATCTTTTTTTCTTCGCTTGAAATAATGACTTCATGGTTTTAGCTCAATCTTTTTAATCTTGTACCTGTAAGTGGTTATATACCTTGACAATAAACGATTACATAACTTTTTGTTGTTAAAACTTGAAATGTGAGGTTCTAACATGTTGTCGATCAGCCACTTCAGCAAGGCATCAACCATGGCAAAGGCGGTAAAATATAATAGCTTGTAGTCACACTTTTTTATGTGGTGAAGCATCGGTTCAAAATTTGGAAGGAATTATAGAAACAATCTCCTCATCCATGATATACTTCTACTAAAGGGCTAATGATGTGGATGGAGGATGCCAACATTTCTAACTGCGATGTGAAAGGCAGGTGGGGAGGTAAAAGCTTGTAACATCCCTACATGAAGTTAAAATAAATAAATCTATTTAAGTACATTTTGGAATTTAATTCGAATGAATTCTTTTATTAGAAAAAGCCTTAATTAATTTTTTAAGTGGCTGTAAAACATTAATTTAAAGGTGGTCTGATATAATGGTAATCAGGGTATTATTTTCAAAATAAAAAGAAAAACAACTAAAATAAATGTTTGTCTTCATTCGAGCATATCCTAGATTTCACCATCCCATTTTAACTAATACTCAAAAACTTATCCAAGAAAAAACTTATCTTAAAAACAAATATTCTGTATTAAACTATGCCTTAAACCTGTCCTAAGAGTCATCATGTCATCTTTATTCGTACTGGGCCAACATGTAGTGGGGGAAATGGTAAACTTCAAAAAATTATCTCATTTTATATCTTATTGGGCATATCAGGTCTAATTTTACTTAGATCTTATCTAAATTTATTTTAAATAAAATGAATATTTTATAAATAAGATTTCCTTACTTAATTTTGTAATTTATTAGAAAAAATGTGCCATATACGCATATGGTTGTACGTGCAGCATAACAAGTTATACAGGGTCGGTCCTGAGTATTTATGGGCCTAGTGCGGGCCCAAAATTTTGGGCCTTTGATTTTTTTTTTATGAAATTGAACTTAAGTGAAAATGTGCTTTTTCTACTGTACATCTCCATTGAGAAAATTGCGTGTTTCAGCAAATTCATAAAGTTTTTACCCATATTTTCAATCTTTCAACTAGAGGTCCACACAAGCCACATCTCCATTTTAAAATATTGATTGATGTCAACAAAACATACAATCATATCTACTTTTGCATAGATAAATTACTATGAAGTATACGCATCCTGACAAGAAAAAGCAGCTCTAATAAAGGTAATACAGTTTTTTTTGCCCCCCGACATAATGGGCCCTGTGCGGTCGCACGGCTCGCACTAGGTCAGGGCCGGCCCTGAAGTTATACATAACCCAACAAGCCCGTATGCATATGCTAAGATATACACCACCACGGACATGCTAACTACTCCATGTACGTAAGTGATGGTCACACACACATACACACACACACACACACACACACACACACACACACATATATATATATATAGTGCGTGTATTAAACTAAATTATTGTTATTTAATTTGAAAAATTAATTTTAAATATTATATGTATTTTTAGAAAAATCTAAATTTAATAAAAATATTCATTAAATATCTGTACATAAAATATTGGAATTTACTAAGTGATAATTTTATTATTATATATAAATATACATATTTACACATTAACTAAATTTATATATTTTATATATTAATATATGACATAAATAAATACATATAACATAATTTTAACATACTAATTCAAAACAGCTTTTAGCTATAACAAAATACATTTTTTGAGTAATTTTTAATATAGTTTAAAAAAATTCTGAACTAATTTAGATGATTATATTTTATATTGGAATGGTTATAAACATTTTGTATACTTATATATAGAGTTAGGGTCCATAACCTCTTGTAGATCCCCCTCATGTAGCCTTTAATTCCCACCACATATTCGTATTTAAATATTCAAGTTAGTGAAAAGAGAGAAAAGCGAAATATTTAAAGAGGAATATGTGGTGTATATTAGAGGAATCTACAATGGGAGCTGAGGATCCTAACTCTTATTAATATGTATGTATAAATTGAATTTTGAATATAGAGGTATAAACATATATCAAATATTCAAACCAAATATTTATACAAAATAATTATTTTTAATTAAACGTTGATTGTATATACACAAAATTAGTAAAATATAGTATGTACATTATATATTTGCATATAATATTAATTTTATCTCAAGCATTAAATAATATTAAATAATACATAAATTCTTAAAATAATGACTTTTTTAATTTTAGCCATAAGGGTGTGCGTGCACGTTGAATAAAAAATCTTTTCAAAACATATATATACAATCAATCATATAATGACAGCAATGATATATATGGATTCATCATATTCGATTACTATTTAAGTTTATATTCTACGATGATCATTATATACTATATATATATATATATTATAAATGAGAATATACTATATTTAAAGTCTAGATATCAAACCTTATACGTTGAATCTGAAATCCTTGAAATTAATTTTGAATAGTACATTCCAGAATGCACCTACCACCAAAGCTCAAATTTTATTTTACTCAATGTTGTAAGCTTTTAAATTTGAGGAAGTTTAAGAAAGGAGTGGCTGATTATGGTTGTAGTAGTGGAGCATAATAAAACAATACAAAGTTAGAGTTCGAGTGTTCTAAATGAAGGAGATCCTAAGGAGTAAAATAAAGGCCTAGATTCTCAAATTTCTTTTATCTAATGTCAACTCCAAAAATGGAATTAACTCCAAATTGTAGTATGAAAGCACCAATCCATATAATCTTAGATATGGATATCAAAGTAATAACAAGTAAAAGCATAAAAGAGAAAGATGCACAATAATTTTATTGTGGTTAAGTTATCTCCGAACTATGTAAACTTCAATGTATCTTTTATTATGATCTTACTAGTTAGATCTCTCTGGATTTGAACTAGTTAGCATCATGTCTAAGTTATAGGTGTTTAATTATGCATTAGAGGATTAAATAATAAAAGATGTCTTGCCATGGCAGAATGACAACATCTCTAGCAAGATATCCCCATTTTCCAAGTATAGTCTAGTCAATATTTATAGAAGAACCATCATGTAGTGGGCCTAAAACCAAGTTGCAGAAGAATCAATATATCAAGCAAGTCTCCAACATGAGTCGTAGATCATCCGAGTCATATTTATGAGTCGGGTATGACTTATCCACTTTGACTCGGGTATGGCTTATCCCTTATGACTTGGGTATGACACATAGACTTAACATATTTCAAACTTTTTCACTTGTTTTATCTTCCTTTTTTCTCCTTCAGTCGTCTCATTCAATCTTTAGTCAACCTGAGTTAGTTTGATTATCTTCACGAGTCATCCAAGTTCTTTCATGTTCGAGGAAGAGTTATATATCACTTGTTCAGTACTTGTCCAAGCCACACGGTATTTCACAAATGCAGCGTAAAGATATAGAGGAGCTACCCCTATGAGTCGCAGTCCAGTATCATGAATTATTATGAGTCAGTGTCAACCTACAGGGTATCGATCTGTATCGACTCATAGCCTTAAGTCCAAACTTCCCTAGAATTTCTGAAGTTGCTTCTTGATGATTTATAATACTTCTATGAAGTTACGTTCCATTCTGATCCCGTTTGAATCTTCTAAGTCTGGTTAAAGCCGCTTCGGTCCAAAAGCCCTAATCGCATCTCTTTTAAAAAAGTAAACTTTTGAATCCCTATGATGGTCGCCCCCTTTAGCCATATCATAGCCTCCTAATTTCCAATTAATTATTAATGCATTTTAATATAATTTAAACATGTATCAATGTCGTATATCGATTAATGTAATTATAAGTACTACATATACACATGTTCTTTATTGATCAACAAATATCAAACAAAGTTTTATAATGAATATTTCATAAATATTAATTAATTTACAATAATTATGTTTTCATTAAGTCAAGCGGTAATAAGAGCATTAAGTGTTTCAGTGGTGTGATATAAAGTGTAATCAGACCAATGGTTAATATCAAACATTATTAATGCTGACATTTACATGTCTTGGTAGATGATGTAACATCATGACCAATTTTAGTGCTTACTTAGCTTTGCTAAAATCCAATTTTACTTTATGAAGACTTATCTGGTGGTCACAATCATTTATGCCAATTCTCATCAAATTTCTATCACTTGGATTTACAAGATGTAGCAACGGTCATAATTCAATTATCGTCCATTTTCAATTTTATAATGCAAATACAAAGTCTTTGGTTCAAAAATAGTAACAACTATAAACTATACTTATCCAGCTAAAGACTTTGACTTTGAGTTGACTTCAATTGACCATATTACTGATCTTGTATAAACGATAAGGTAAACCCTCTAGGGAAAGCTTATTGGGGCACGAAATATATATGCAGTTGTTGATACAATAGATCTCCATTGTTTGGTTACTCCTTAATTTCCACTTCTCATATAGAACAGCAAGATCTAGTGGTTTAGATTTCTTATGTCCCCAATTATGTCTAGTTTTGTGTCAAATTAGCCAACTCTTGAATTATGTTTCCCTTCCAGTACTTTCCACTTGACTCGATTTCAATCATTGGATGGATGTCATATGATGATTTAACTATAATTAAAGTGGAGCTTCAATATTAAATACCAAACATATTCTCAAGCCAAGAGAATAATGTAATTTTATCACATTGACATTTTCTGTTCGACCTTAGTTACATTAGCAAACAGAAAACAATCAAGTTTTTCATTCTATTGTCATCTAATAACTATCAATGAGAAATCATTTGATTCTTCTAGCAGCCATGAGTAATATCCTACACAACATTTGGAGAACATTATATACTCCGTCTTTATGGACGTTTCCATATACAAACTCGATATATCTTGATTGGTGATATTTAACAATATGCTTATTTTCATACTCTTGGTTATAACACTTTGCAGCAACTATCATAACATACCACTTATGGATATTCTATTAAACATTATTTTTAATTAAAATATTTAATTGGCATAACATATCATATAGAAAACACTTAATTTCAGACTAAATTGGTTATCAAGTTGGATATATGTCGCAAACTACATAATTGTGTATAAGACATATCTCTAACTCTGTCAATATATTACTTGAACTTGGGGTCAAATATGGAATCTCCATTTCATCCCTTCAATCGATTTGGTGAGGACCAATCTAGTTAAGCTCTTTATGAATGAATCTTCTACGTTGGTTTAGTTATCGGCTTAATCAATACCTCTCTCTAATGTTGATAAACTTCATTTATCATGTGGAACTTGCCATAGTACATTTCTCGACCTGTAGTGTGCTTTTATCATTGCATTATTATCATATAACAATAAAATAGTATTTCTAATGCTTTAAAATACCCATAGCTCATTTAGAAATTTGTGCATTTATATTTATACATTGCTACTATGGTGTTATTCGAGGTCACAAGCTTAGCCTTTTTGTTGGATCAACCATAATTGTTTTAGTTGAAACATTTATAACTTAGGGCTTATTAATTAAAGTTTGAGCATAAATGTAACAACCCGAATTTTAGTGATTACCTGCTATAGATATTAATAATTTATAAATGAAAATTTTGAAGTAATTACGCCGTAATTATCCAATTAATTGGTAAATTCAACATACATTATCAAGTTGGAGATTTATAAATGTAAGTTTGGGGTTTAATGCGGTAAAAAGCAAGGAGTTAATCATTTCAGTGGTTAATTGAAGGCATGGGGTAAAAGTTTTGAGAAAGTATGCGTTGAAAATTTTGGTGCATAAAAGAAATATAGTTTTGCAAATTAATGTCATGATAAGGAATTTTGAAAATTGTAATAAGCATAAAATATTTGATTTGAATAATTAATATATATTTATTGCAAATTTTTTTAAAAGGTAGGAAACATAATTTTTTTTATGTCCTTCTGATAAATTGCGTATAAATATAAAGTTATTGAAAGGTTCAAATTCGTACTTTTGTAAAATTTGTATAACTTGTGTCAAAATTAATTGCATTTTGTATAAAATTGTGAAATTTGTTATAAACGTAAAATTTAAGTGTTAAAAAGGGGAAAAAAGAGGTTAAAAATAGTTAAAAAGCATGATTACAAATTTTGATTAGTGTTGTTGTGGTTTTAACATAGTGTTTGGGTCTATAAAACTGATAAAGCATAGTTAAAAACTATCTTTATGGCCCAAAATAGTGTTCTAGAGCCTAATTGCCTAGTTAAAAAGCTTAATTATGTTACTTAGGCCTTAATGACTTAGTTAACCTAAGAATTCTCTAGACAACTTGAAGCGTACATTGTTTTACATCAGAAAAACATTTTCCTCTTCTTCATCCTTCTTGAGAAATAGGGAAAAACCTAGGAAACTTTTACTGTAACTTCAAATTTTTGCCTCTAATCTTCTCCAAATTGCTAATTTAAGGTGTATAATCCTTTCTATAGCAGCTGAGAAATTAAGGAAGAATGCTCCGTTCTCTTAATAATTTGGGCTCCAAAAAGCTTCGAAACTTCCTCCAATTCACTGCAAATATAAGGTGAGGGTTCCCTCACACAAATTTTAACTTGTTTTAGTTGTTTATTGTTGTGATTTGCTATGAAATCTTAAGTTTCATTGAATTTGTCATATATGTTTTACTGTTCATGTCAGGCTGAAAACCATTTCGATCTTAACTTTCTCGTTATTAATTGAAATCGTTAATATTATATAGTTCTAGAATGCTCATAATGTAAGCTACAACTTTCGTTTGTTGAGTTTTCAATGATTTTATGATTAACAATTTCAAAGTCGTCGTTTTGCACTGCTATCTCGAGATAAAAATCGACAGCCTTGTTTTGTGTCAAGTTGAACCGTTTCGATCATAACTTCTCGTTATTAATCAGAATCCTTAATAGTTTTGGAATGCTCAGAATGTAAGCTACAAGTTTTGTTTGTTGAGTTTTAATGATTTTGTGATTAACATTTTTAAAATCGTGGTTTTGTAGTGCTGTCTCGAGATAAAAATCGATTGCCTTGCTTTGCGTGTCAAGCTGAAACCGTTTCGGTCGCAACTTTCTCGTTACTGATCAGAATCTTAACATTATTTAGTTCTAGAATGCTCAAAATGTAAGCCACAAGTTTCTTTTGTTGAGTTTTCATTGATTTTGTGATTAACAATTTCAAAATCGTGGTTTTGCACTGCTGCCTCGAGATAAAAATCGATAACCATGTTTTGCGTCAAGCTGAAACCGTTTTGATCATAACTTTCTCATTATTGATCGGAATCCTTAATGTTATTTAGCTGGAATGCTCATAATGTAAGCTACAAGCTTCGTTTGTTGAGTTTCAATGATTTTGTGATTATCATTTTCAAAATCATGGTTTTGCACTGCTGTCTCGAGATAAAAATCAACAACCTTGTTTTGTGTCAAGCTGAAACCGTTTCGATCATAACTTTCTTGTTATGAATCCTTAACATCATAAAGTTCTAGAATGCTCAGAATGTAATCTATAAATTTTGTTTGTTGACTTTTCAATGATTTTGTGATTGACATGTTCAAAGTTATGGTTTTGCACTGCTGTCTCGGGAGAAAATCGATAGCCGTCTTTTGTGACTCCGTGACATATGCACCATTTTTTTCTTATAAATCATTTTCGAAATGTCTCAAGTATGGAAATATTGTTTTGATAAGGTTTTATTAATACATTAAATTTTTTATTTTATTAAGTGTTTCTAAACTTTATGAGTTTCAAGATATGTCTCAGATCCGTCCGATTGAAGTAATGAATCTCAGTGCTTCTCAGTATTTCTATGGTTTCAGTGATTTCTTGTGACTTTTTGTGTTTTAAAATCTCCATGCTTCTCAGTTTTCTGTTATTTTAGCGATTTCTTGTGAATTTTGTGTTGTCAAATGTGAAGTTGACTTATAGCGTGTGAACCGTTAAGTGAGAATGTGTGGTACGGGACACACTATTTTCATTTTTCGGGTTACTATCTGAGGGTCTGTGACACACCCATATGTGGCTGCCAGTGCTAAACCTTTGGGTCAATCCTGTATGAACTCCGTGTGGACCTTCGGGTCAATTTTGTGTGACTCTACGAACCTTCGAATCATTCGAGTACCCTTATGTGTGATATAGTACTGGCTAAGGCTTTAATCCATCTTGTGTGATAACACGTGCAGGCGTAACTTTCACTCGCCACACTTTGTGATGGATCCGTAATCTGTTTTTTTGTGTTTCAAATTCCTTGTGATGTCTTTTATGGATTTAACTCTTATTAGAGTTCAGTGATTTCATGGATTCGTGATTCTCTGTTTTAATGAATCTGTGGTCCTATGGTTTTGCATGCTATTTTATTTAGTGAACACCTACTGTTTCCTAAACAGTTTATAAGGATTCACTCTCATCTTACTTTTGCACATCTTATTCCTTTATGTTATAAAGGAATACTCCTTTTAGCAAATCTTTTACTTATCGTGTTTTTATTGATTAACTATTACAAGTTAGACTGACCTGTGTGTATGTCCCTCGGGTCATACCGAGTTATATGTTAGCTTATATGTTCGTGCTTTGCTGTCTACTTGGATATCCTACTCACCTTTTGGAGATGCATAGTTTTTGTTCGTCTTAGTAGTTCACCCTTGGACATAACATTGTATATTCTTTTGTGGGGTTTTTGATGTATAGATATGTATATTTTGTAGTAACTATCAGACTTATCGATCATGTATCATACATGATGTATGTGTATGCATATGTATTTGTGAATATTATTGTGTATTCTGTGTTCATAATTATATTGTATATTGTTCTAAACAGATCCTGAAGCCACCATAGTGTTGTATCGAGTAAGTATTAGGCATGTTAAAAAAAAAAATTCTGACATGTTTAATACTCATTCTATGCAACATTATGGATGGTCGCTCATATATGCCCTGTTCTCCGCATTAGTAGACAGTATTACTAGTTAATGCTTATTGCTAATGTGGGTCTCTGGGCGGGGAGTTACAACTTGTTATCAGAGCCATGTTCAGAGCAAATTGTAATATATATATATGTATGTATATATATATATATACATACACACACACACAGAGAGAGAGAATTGCATGCACTTTATAATACATCACTGTATAATACTCACACAAACATCATAACCCAGCAAGAGTTATCATTGTCATGTCCTTAACTTCACTTTCTTTTAGTGGAATTATTTACGGAATACGTCTGGGAATATGAATTTTAATTTCGTAGTATTCCTGCCATGTTTATAATTCATGCATAATATCTTATTTAAGTATTTTATCCTATCTTATCTTCCCTTATAGCTTATGGTTGATCTTGGAAAGAGGCATCAGACGAAGTCTGGACCGAGCAGTGGTCCAGGCCCCGAAGCAGAGATTGGGCCGTCCAATGGCCGACATCCAACACAAAATGTTAGACCAGCTAGTGATTAGCGTCCTGATGTAGTCACTATATCTTCTGATCAATTATTGGAGTTTCTCAGGAGAAATCGATCTTCTCCTCCACATAAATCTGAACTTTGTGTGGATGTGTAGTGATTTCTCTCACCTCGGTGGTAAGCCCTTTAAGAGCACCGGGATGGTTCTTGAGATTCAGGCTTGGTTGCGTACTTGTAAGCGTATTTTTACACGGATGGGAATTTTTGAGCATGATCGTATTCTTGTAGCATCGAGTATGTTATATGGTCGTGCCCTTAATTGGTATGAGCTTCTTATAGCTGAGTTAAATGAGTCCACCTTAGAATGGAAACAGTTTAGAGAGAGATTTGAGTGAAAGTTTATTCCGGAATCAGAGAAAGAAATTCTAGCTAGTCGTTTCCTCGAGCTTAAACAAGGGAAATCGACAGTTTCAGAGTATGTTGCTTCTTTCGAGGCCTTGTCAACGTATGGCCTAGAACATATATCTACATCGTATAAGAAGAGTCTTAAGTTCGTTAATGGACTTAAGAAGTATCTTAAGAGGCCTCTTCTATTGCAGCTTGATCAGACCTTTGAGAAGCTTGTTGATGCAACTCTCCATCTCGAGGCAGTCAAGATGGAGAAGGATAGCGATGACGGTGGTAAGGTTCGTAAGAACCTAGGCAAGAAAAAGTTTCCATTCATAAGTCAAAATCTTTTCCTAATAATAAGAAGAAGCAGGGTGGTTCCAACTCTCAGTCTCTTGTGACACCACCTTCGACTCAAGCGAAGGGATGTTACAATTGCGGTTCTCTTGATCATTTCACCCGTGCTTGTCCTAAGTTGCGCATGTGTAGATATTGTAAGAAGGAAGGTCATGAAATTTCATTGTGTCCTAAGAGGCCTAAGAAGCCTAATTTGGGTAGTCTCAATGTGGTTAGTGCTTCTGGAATTTCTTCTCAGTCGGGACGTATGCCTTTTATTCTCGAGGGTGCTTTATTATTTAAAGACTGTTTAATTCATGTTCTATTCGATATGGGTGCGCTACACTCATTCGTATCGAAAGAACTAGTGGATGCTTTATCTATGTATGTGGTATGTTTGTTGACTTCTCTTCAGATTGTGAATCTTATTGGAGGATCCGCAATACTTAACTTGATGTGCAGTGATGTCGAGTTGTTTTTGTGTGGCTTTTCTTTCCGTGTGAATCTGCACGTAATATATTCCTTGGGCTTTGACATGATTCTTCGTATGGACTAGCTCGTGCGATACAAAGCCAGAATTTTGTGTGTAGAGTGGATATTATATTTACGACATCCTGATTCTCCCGATCAGCTATCTCTCGTTCTTAAGGATGTTGATCCCAGTTCTATGGCTTCCTTATATTCTATTGATTTCAGTAGCCATGATGAATCTCGTATTCCTGTTGTATGTGACTTCCCATATTTGTTTAAGCCAGTTTTGGGTTTGCCACCCAAACGAGCCGTTGAGTTTCATATTGATTTAATCCCTGGAGCGCATCCAGTTAGTCGGCTTCCCACTCAGATGTCGGTAAAGAAAACTAGGAGCATAAGAAGCAGCTTCTCGAGCTCGAGACCAAACATTTCATTCGATCCAGCTCTTCATCGTGCGGAGCCGCAGTGGTATTTGTGAAATATAATGGAACTCTTAGGGTACGTGTAGGTTATTGCAAGCTTAACGAGTTGACCATCAAGAACCGATATCCATTTCCTGGATCAATGTTCGATCAACTGAGTGGAGCTAAGATCTTTTCCCAACTTGATCTCGCTACATGGTTTCATTAGCTCCGAGTTGCAGAGCACAGCATACCACTTACAACATTCTGCATTTGTTATGGGTCCTACGAGTGGCTTGTCATGCCATTCGGTTTGACAAACGCCTCAACATACTTTGTCGATCTCATGAATCAGATATTCCGTAAATATCTCGATAAGTTAGTTTTGGTGTTTATTGATGATATTCTTGTGTATTCCTAATCTGAAGCGGCTCATGCAAATCATTTGCACATTTTCTTAAGTACAATTCGTCATAATCAATTAAAGGCAAAATTATCTAAGTGTCACTTTTAGGAGAAGCAAGTCCGCTTTTTTGGCCGGGTTATTTCAACAGAGGGTATTTCTGTCGATCTTTCTAAGATCGAGGCCATCCAAAATTGGAAAAGGCCTGAGAATTTCCATGAGATCCGCAGCTTCTTGGGTCTAGCTGGGATTATCGTCGCTTTATCAAAGACTTCTCTCATATCGTACTTCCTTTGACCAGTCTCACAAAAAAGAGAGTTTGCTTTGTGTGGTCCGATAAGTGTGAAGCCTCCTTTCAGAGATTGAAGGAACTTCTCACTCATTCTCCTATTCTTGTGGTTCCAAAGGGAACCAAGATCTTGTCGTATATACTAATGCGAGTCATTGTTGTTTGGGTGTTGTATTGATGCAACGCGACAGAGTCATTGCTTATGCTTCTCGTTAATTGCAACCAAATGAGGTTCGATATGCTACTCATGAACTTGAGTTGGCTGTTATCGTATTTTCTATGAATATTTGGCAACATTATTTGCTTGGCGAGCATTTTACCCTCTTTACTGATTATAAATCCCTTAAGTATCTGTTTTCTCAGAAGGAGCTCAACATGCGGCAGCAACGTTGGCTTGAATTTCTTGCAGCCTATGACTTCGATATCCAATATACCCCTAGGAAGGGTAATTGTATAGCAGATGCGCTTAGTCGCAAACACTCGGTAGTAGTTTCTATGATGTTAGCTGAGTGGGATATTCTTGAGACCCTATCTCTTTGTGATATTCATGATTGAGCATCCATGCTTGATTCGCCTGTTCTATTATATAGCTTGGAAGCTCGCCCTTGATTATTTGGTCGTATTTTCGATGCTCAGCGGCGCGATCCTGAACTGGTGCGCCCTATCCATCTTTGCGAGTCCAGATTGCATAATGAGGAATTACAAAATTTCAGTATTGATTCTCACAGTTGCCTTCATTTGAGGAACTGTATTGTAGTACCATCTGATCAAACACTTAGGCGCCACATTCTTGATGATTGTCATTGCTCTAAGTACACCATTCATCCTGGCAATAGCAAGATGTACGCCGATATGCATCTCCTTTATTATTGGAAAGGCATGAAGCGTGACATTGCAAGTTATGTGAGTAATTGCATGACTTATCAATTTATTAAGGCCGAGCACCAACGGCCATCCGGTCTTCTCCAAACTCTTGAGATTCCATTATGGAAATGGGATCAGATTTTTATGGACTTCGTGGATGGACTACCTCGTTCAAGGTCGTGTCATTCGAGTATTTGGGTTATTGTAGATCACCTCACGAAGTCAGCCCATTTTATTCCTATTAAAGCTAATAGGAATGCACCTCTCCTTGCTAACATATATGTGAAGGAAGTCGTTCGACTTCATGGTATTCCATCTTCGATTATTTCTGATCGTGATCCATTATTCATGAGCCGTTTTTGGGATAGCTTGCAGCAAGCTTGAGGAACGAAGCTTAATTTTTCTACAGCTTACCATCCTCAATCTGACGGGCGGACTGAACGTGTTAATCATATTTTTGAGGATCTTCTTCGTGCATGTATTCTTGATTTTGGTGGCTCTAGCGGGATCTTCTTCGTGCATGTATTCTTGATTTTGGTGGCTCTAGGGAGGATCATCTTCCTCTAATGGAATTCTCATATAATAACAGTTTTTAGTCAAGTATTGGCATGGTGCCTTTTGAGGCTCTCTATGGGAGGCCTTGTCGTTCGCCCTCATGTTGGCCAAAATTTGGAGAGAAACTTATTTTTGGTCCAGATTCAGTTCGAGATTCTTCGGAGAGGCTTATTCTTATTAAGTAGAGAATTAAAGAGGCACAAAGCCGACAGAATTCCTACGCGGATAACCGCAGGAAGCCTCTTGACTTCTCTGTAGGCGACCGTGGGAAACTCAAGAATTCATTGAGTGTACGTATCCTGATTTCCTTTCTTTTAGTGAAGGGGTGAGTAATTTAATTTTGGACCTGCTAATTATCTGTTTTCATGCCATTTCTAGATGAATTAAGGAGCGTATAGACTCAACTCTTAGGAAATTGCGAGGACACAATTTTTGTAAGGGGGAAGTCTGTAACAACCCGAATTTCAGTGATTACCTGCTATAGGTATTAATAATAATAAGTGAAATTTTTTAAGTAATTATGTCGTAATTATCAAATTAATTGGTAAATTCAACATACATTATTGAGTTGGAGATTTATAAATGTAAGTTTTGGGTTTAATGCGGTAAAAAGAAAGGAATTAATCATTTTAGTGATTAATTGAAGGCTTCGGGTTATTAAAAGTTTGATAAAGTATGCGTTGAAAATTTTGGTGCATAAAAGAAATATAGTTTTGCAAATTTATATCCAAGTTAGTATGATAAGGAATTTTGAAAATTATAATAAGCATAAAATATTTGATTTGAATAATTAATAGATATTTATTGCAAATATTATTAAAGGTAGGAAACATAATTTTTTTATGTCCTTTTGATAAATTGTGTATAATTATAAAGTTATTGAAAGGTTCAAATTCGTACTTTTATAAAATTTGTATAACTTGTGTCAAAATTAGTTGTATTTTGTATAAAATTGTGAAATTTGTTGTAAACGTAAAATTTAAGTGTTAAAAAAGGAAAAAAAGAGAGAGAGGTTCAAAATAGTTAAAAAATGTGATTACAAATTTTGATTAGTGTTGTTGTGGTTTCAACATAGTATTTGGGTCTGTAAAAGTGATAAAGCATAGTTAAAAACTATCTTTATGTCGCAAAATTGTGTTCTAGAGCCTAACTTCCTAGTTAAAGAGCTTAATTAGGTTACTTAAGCCCTAATGACTTAGTTAACCTAAGAATTCTCTAGACAACTAGAAGCGTACGTTGTTTTACATCAGAAAAACATTTTCCTCTTCTTCTTTCATTGAGGGGAAATAGGGAAAAACCTAGGAAACTTTTACTGTTACTTCAAATTTTTGCCTCCAATCTTCTCTAAATTGCTAATTTAAGGTGTATAATCCTTTCTATAGCAGCTGAGAAATTAGGGAAGAAAGCTTCAATCCTTAACAATTTGGCCTCCAAAAAGCTTCGAAACTTCCTCCAATTCGCTGGAAATCTAAGGTGAGGGTTCCCTCACACAAATTTTAATTTATTTTAGTTGTTTATTATTGTAATTTGCTATGAAATCATAAGTTTCAATGAATTTGTCATATGTGTTTTGTTGTTCATGTCAGGCTGAAAACCATTTCGATCATAACTTTCTCGTTATTAGTCGGAATCCATAATATTATATTATTCTGGAATGCTTAGAATGTAAGCTACAAATTTTCTTTATTGAGTTTTCTATGCTTTTGTGATTAACATTTTCAAAATCGTGGTTTTGCACTGTTGTTTCGAGATAAAAATCGGCAATAATGTTATGTGTCAAGCTGAAACCGTTTCGATCATAACTTTCTCGTTTTTGATCGAAACCCTTAATATTATATAGTTTTGGAATACTCAGAAAGTAAGCTATAAGTTTCGTTTGTTAAGTTTTCAATGATTTTGTGATTAACATTTTCAAAATCGTGGTTTTGCACTGTTATCTCGAGATAAAAATCGACAGCCATGTTTTGTTTCAAGCTGAAACCGTTTCGATCATAACTTTCTCGTTATTGATTGGAATCCTTATTATTATATAGTTCTGGAATGCTCGGAATGTAATATGCAAGTTTCTTTTGTTGAGTTTTCAATGATTTTGTGATTAACATTTTCAAAATCGTTGTTTTGCATTGCTGTCTAGAGATAAAAATCGACAGCCATGTTTTGTGTCAAGCTAAAACCGTTTCGATCATAACTTTCTCGTTATTGATCGGAATCCTTCACATTACAAAGTTCTAGAATTTTCAGAATGTAAGCTACAAGTTTCGTTTGTTGAGTTTTCAATGATTTTGTGATTAACATGTTCAAAATTGTGGTTTGCACTGCTGTCTCGGGAGAAAATCGACAGCCATCTTTTGTGACTCTGTGACACTTGCACTATTTTTTTCTTATAAATCATTTTCAAAATGTTTCAAGTATGAAAAAATTGTTTTGATAAGGTTTTATAAATACATTAGAAATTTTATTTTAACAAGTATTTCCAAACTTTATGAGTTTAAGATATTTCTATGAAACTATATTTTTGTTCAAACTACTTTCTTAAGTATATTTTTTATATATAAGAATCACGCGCATTGGCACCCTACAAGGAGACGTACTGGTGAGTGAATGATATCGTAAACCCTACGGTATGGGATGTGACGGTATACGATATATATTCATCCCAGATCCGACCGATTGAAGTAATGAATCTCAGTGCTTCTCAGTGTTTCTGTGATTTCTTGTGATTATTTGTGTTTTCAAATCTCAGTGCTTCTCAGTGTTTATGTGATTTCAGTGATTTCTTGTGGCTTTTTGTGTTGTCAAATGTTAAGATGACTTACAGTGTGTGAACCGTTAAGTGAGAATGTGTAACAACCCGGAAAATCAGAACCAATTTAAAAATTTTATTTTAACAAATTTTAAATATATAAAATAATTTATTTTAAACAATAACGACTAAAAATTTATTTTAATTGAAGTTAGAACAAATAAATTTATTTTACTTATATTATGAGCCTGAAATGGCGAGATAGTTTGAAAATTCGATTTCAAATTTCAGTTGAATGTACGGGATTCAAAATAAAGCAGATTTCAGTAAAACCAAAAATATTTAAATCTGTTTAAAAATATATTTCCAATGAATCTGAAAAATTGAAATTTCATAGCGGGAATAAAAAGTTATGGTCAGTTGAATATTTAGAATAATCGTTGTAGAATTTAATATAATATATAGCCCGTATAAATGGCCATTTTCAAACGATCTCCCTTTTCTACGAAACCACTTTGGTTGGATCCGGAATGTCAAATTATTGTTAGATTCCAATTTTCATAATTTTTGGAATCAATGGGTAAGCGTGGCAAAAGGAAACGTGTTTTGTCAATTTCAACAAATTGGATCGACCAAAAAATGGCCATTTTTCAAATGGTCTCGAAATTTGACGAAATTAATTTTGTTAGGACCGTATCGTCAAAACAAAGCTAGATATAATTTTTTTGTAATTTTTAGAGTCAGTATGTGGTCCCGGTAAATTAAAATGTACGATCAAATTAACGGATTAAATGATTTATATTTTAAATTAAATAAAGTGGGTTGAAACGATCAAACGGGCTGACGGGGCCTAGTCCATTATGTTCTGAAGGGGGGCATTTGGCTAGGGGCAACATCAGTTGGGCTGGATTTGGAGATATTATGGATTAACGGGCTTCTTTGTAAATTAATGAATTAAATAATATTTTAGTATAAATATAGATTAAACAAACCCTAATTCTAAACCTAACGTAGCAGCCGCCGTTCTTATGTTCTGAGGCTGAAATCATCCCATTTTAAATCCTCTCCACCTTTCAATCCGTTCAACATTTCTCAAAAATTCCAAAGACTAAATTGAAGAGCTCAACGCCCTCTAGAGATCTGACAGTTGTGACGAATTATCGTGTGGAGGATTGCTCGATTTTCGAGCTTAAACTAGGCTCGTTCGCACCGGATTTTGGGTTCCCACGGACCACCGAAGTTGACGCGGATGAGGGGATGGCGAGGCGGCGCTGCGGTGGTCGGATTGGCGTGCTCTTATGGTGGTTCAGTACGACGAGGAAGCGGGCAGCGTGATGGTTTTACGGTGGACGATGGGTTCATCGTTTAGGAAATGATACAGAGAAGGTTAAATCAATTTAAACCTTAATTATTTAATTGAAATGTCTAATGTTTATAATACAATATTTATTACATACGAGGTCAGAAATTGACGGAACGAAATGCGTTGGAATCATGACGATGAGATCTGCAATATGGAACTGACTAGAGCTGAAACATAGCACGTTGGAAATTCTAACAAAAAAATCAATGTGAGATTTCTCAATTCAAAATAATAAATATATATATATATTTAAATTGAATTTGATCATGATATGATATATATGTTATATAAAACACACATAGGCGTTGTGAAAAATTGAGACTGATTTACTTTGGTTGTGATGAATTGTCATATCAAAATATATGTTGTTCGTTAAGATATTGTCTTTACCATTTTAGTCTAGAACAAAAATATTCATTTGTTAATTTTATTTCTATTCGTAAAAAATATTCATTGTTGAAATAAAACATTTCAACAATAAAAAAATTACATTTGTATTACATATAGTGATCATTAAAATTATCCATTGTTTGGGCTAAAAATTTGTTAGCAATTAAAAAAAAATACATTTTTATTGTGTTTGTAGAATTGATAACAAATATTTATTGTTTAAATGGAATAAGATTACAATAAAAATATTTTTATTGTGTACATAAGATGATCATATTTTATAAATAAATATGTCATTTATATAGAAAATATATTTCATAAATAAATAATGTAATTTATGTAGAAAACGTATTTTATGAATAAACATGTCATGTGAGAAATTCTACTTTTTTATATATAATTAAAATCAATTGATCATAATTGTGGTATTAGCCATACGCTGTAATATCCTATTGACTGTCATACGGGATTTGATCTGGAATTGACATTGTTATATAGATCCATCGATTTGAGTATTGTTGTGTTGAACAAATTGTTAATTTATAATTGTCATGTTTAACAAATTAGAATTGTTAATTTATAATTGTCATGTTTAACAAATTAGAATTGTTAAATTATGTTAATGATAAAATTTACATTTTATCGTATATGTATAAAAGATTATAAGTGTTCATTTGTTTGAAATGAAAATATGTTAACGATAAAATTTACATTTTTATCATATATGTAGAAAGGATTAAAAATGTTCACTTGTTTGAAATGAATATATGTTAACAGTAAATATTCAAATTTTTATTGTATATAAGAAAAGAGTAAAAATGATCATTATAAAAAATAAAAATATGTTTTAAATAAAAACTGCATTTTTATTGTATAAATAGAATATGTAAAAATGATCATTGTTTTGAAATATAGATATATTAACAAATAAATATTCATATTTATTTGTCATATTAAAGATTGAAATTTGTGTACAAATAAATATTCACTTTTATTTGTTATGTTAAAGATAGAAATTTGTATACAAATGAAAATCTCCTTTTTATTCATCATTCGCAACATAGAAATGTCATGAAAATAAATACTTCTTTTTATATGACATTAGAAATGTAGAACAGGTTATGCAAGTAAAACCTCTTTTTATTTGTCATTAGAGAACATAAGAAAGTGTTATGTAAATAAATCTTTTATTTGGTCATTCTAATTATATAACATGTCAGGTAGACAGAATATTCTTTTTATGTTTTCATTAGAAAATATAGAACGTGTTCAACATAGAAAATGTTACGATAATAAAAATCTTTTTTTTTCTAGTCATAAGCAACATAGAAAATATGCTTACAATAAAAATTCTCTTTTTATTGTATATGTAAAACATGAAATGTGATTGAACCAAATACACTTGGTTGTTGATATTGATTTTGATGGATTGACTGTTTGGATTGTGCTCGACCAGTTTATGAGCAAAATATGCTTTTACATTTAACATTGGGTTGGGTAAAAAAATATCTATGTGCTAACACCTTGTGAAACACTTCACAATTTGACTATAAGGTGTTTAGCGATGTTTTTTGTTTCAAAATTTAATAAATGATTTTGAGATGAGTTTTCTTAAGTAAAAAGAAATGTTATTCCTGATTTTGGATAGGGAATGTTTTATAAAACAGAAAGGATTTCGAGGACTATACCCGATGATTTCGAAATGATTTAGAAGTAAAAATCTATATAGATTTGATTATACTTTTGATTATGTTGTGAAATGATTTTCCTTACTTCGGGATATAAAATGATTTTGCAAGTATGTGGTTGAAGATGCGGGTGACCCAAAATTTACTAACAGTGTAAGGGCGTGCATGTCTTCCCCAATTGGTGGGATGGTGCATTGTCAGTGTAGCCGTTAGGTGTGCGCGTGCGCACACACACACACACACATATATGTATATATGTATATATATTGGTTCGGTTAGGGTGCGTACTGCCCGGTCCTAAGGGAACATGACCGATATTTGGTTTCATACTTGTTTGTATACATTGTTACATTTTGGAATTCATATTTCCAAATGTTTTGTTTTGAAATCCCAAAGTGAAATCTACTTTATTATAAAAGTTAGATATGTATTTCAAATGATTTGAAATAAAAAAAATCGGAAAATAAAGTCCAAAGAAATAATTTCTGTAAAGTGAATTGGATTTTGAAATCTAAGTTTAAGGATTAAGCCTAAAAGGGTAGATTAAGGAATTGCATGTTGATTGATGCATTGTAGATCCATATGTTTATTTATGGTTGATGTTTATGCACTGGAAATCTAATGAAGTAAACCCATTCCGCTTTAGCGGCGTGGTCCTATGATTGACCTTATTATTAAATAGGTTAAGTAAAATTTCTCATACCAGTCCCATGACTGACCTGTAGTTTATTTCACTTGCAAACTCGGGTGCCCATATTTTCCACACGGGTAGTCGAGTAGCTTATTTTGTAGATATATTGAGGAGGATTTTGGATGGAAGCTTAAAGATGTGTCCAGTGCACTGATAGCCTTCCGTTGTGTTAGTTATTTATTTCCTTTACGTTGTATTACAATTATTGTAATTTAGTCTTCCGCTGTGGTATTTATATTCGATGTACTCTGATATATTCTGTACTCCGATGTAACAATATTACAATGTTTATAAAAGTCTTCTGTTATTTGTTCTGATGTGTTGTATGCCCAGAGTTAGTGGATTCGACTTTTGAACGGTCTTACGATTTAACGACCGATTAGGTACGGGCAAAATCCAAATCATTACAGTTGGTATCAGAGCTTTGGTTTACAGAGCTCGAGAACAAGACACATTAGAACAGAACGAAAGAATTCATCAGAGATTGGATTAGTAATATCCAATAAGAATGACTCGTTAGGGATAGGATCAATAGTATCCTAGAACGAGTGTGAAGAGTATTATTTTCTTTAAAATAAAAATGAAAACAAATTTATTTTGAAATTTTTATCTTAAAATACGTATTTGAGTGTATTATTTTATTTTGGACAATCGAGTATATAAAGATTTTTAATATACGCGTAATTAAAGTATATTCGAAGTTTTAATGTACTGGATGGATATAGAATCACACTCTAGTCGCCCGGAGATTATTCTGATGATTGCTAGCGTCATCGGTGTTTATATTCGAGTTTCGGAAGTGGTATATCTATGTATTTCCAATTGGCTGGTGTGAGAACCAAAACTTAGTTAGAGTTTATTGCTGTGATTTGCACTAAAAATATGATTTTTGACTACATATAAAAGTTATATATATTTAAAAAGTTAATCACCTGATTGATTGCCGGTTGTGATGTATGATAATTAGTTTAACTAATTAAAATATTGGAATGATAATTAATTTAACCAATATGAGAAACAATAATAAATTTAACTAATTAAAATTTAATATTGAACTAAACTGAAAATTGATTAGAATTGAAAGTTGAGTTGATTAGTAAAAACAACTTTCAGCTCCGTTCCTTTTAGAGAACGAAAAGATTTTAATTGGAGGAGATTGTGACAACCCAGAAAATCAGAACCAATTTAAAATTGTTATTTTAACAAATTTTAATGAATTTTAAATATTTTAAATAATAACGACTAAAAATTTATTTTAATTGAAGTTAGAACGAATAAATTTATTTTAATTATATTACGAGCCTGAGATGGCGCGGCAGTTTGAAAATTCGATTTCAAATTTCAATTGAATGTATAGGATTCAAAATAAAGAGGATTTCAGTAAAACCAGAAATATTTAAATCTGTTTAAAAATATCTTTCTAACGAATCTGAAAAATTGAAATTTCATAGCGGGAATAAAAAGTTATCGTCAGTTGAATATTCAGAATAGTCGTTGTAGAATTTAATATAATATATAGCCCGTATAAATAGTCATTTTGCAAACGACCTTTGTTTTCGATGAAACCACTTTGGTTGGATCCGTAATGTCAAATTATTGTTAGATTCCAATTTTCATAATTTTTGGAATTAATATGTGAGTGTGGCAAAAGAAAACGTGTTTTGTCAATTTTAGTCAAATTGGATCGACCAGAAAATGGCCATTTTTCAAACGATCTCAAAATTCGACGAAATTAATTTTGTTAGGACCGTATCGTCAAAACAAAGCTAGATATAATTTTTCTGTAATTTTTAGAGTCAGTCTGTGGCCCCGATAAATTAAAATATATGATCAAATTAAAGGATTAAATGATTTATATTTTAGATTAAATGATTTATATTTTAAATTAAATAAAAGTGGGCTGAAACGATCAAACGGGCTGACGGGGCCTAGTCCGTTGTGTCCTAAAGGGGGGTATTTGGCTAGGGGCAACATCAGCTGGGCTGGATTTAGAGATATTATGGATTAACGGGCTTCTTTGTAAATTAATGAATTAAAAAATATTTTTGTATAAATATAGATTAAACGAGCCCTAATTCTAAACCTAACATAGCAGCCACTGTTCTTATGTTCTAAGGCTGAAATCATCCCATTTTAAATCCTCTCCACTTTTCAATCCGTTCAACATTTTTCGAAAATTCCAAAGACTAAATTGAAGAGCTCAACGCCCTCTAGAGATTGACGGTTGTGATGAATTATTGTATGGAGGATTGCTAAATTTTCAAGCTTAAACCGAGCTCGTTCGCACTGGATTTTGGGTTCCCACGGACCACTGAAGTTGACGCGGATGGGGGGATGGCGAGGCGGCCCTGCGACGCTTGGATTGGCGTGCTCCAATGGTGGTTCCGTATGACGAGGAAGCGGGCGACGTGATGGTTTTACGGTGGACGATGGGTTCATCGTTTAGGAAATGATACAGAGAAGGTTAAATCAATTTAAACCTTAATTATTTTAATTAAATATTTAATTAAAATATATAATGTTTATAATACAATATTTATTACATACGAGGTCAGAAATTGACGAAACGAAATGCGTTGGAATCACGACAATGATATCTGCAATATGGAACTGACTAGAGCTGAAACAGAGCACGTTGGAAATTCTGACAAAAAAATCAATGTGAGATTTCTCAATTCAATACATATATATATATTTATTTATATATTTAAGTTGAATTTGATTGTGATATGATATATATGCTATATAAAACACACATAGGCCTTTTGAAAAAATGAGACTGATTTACTTTGGTTGTGATGAAATGTCAGATCAAAATATATGTTGTTCATTAAGATTTTGTCTTTACCATTTTAGTCTAGAACAAAAATATTCATTTGTTAATTTTATTTTTGTTAGTCAAAAATATTCATTGTTGAAATAAAACATTTCCACAATAAAAAAATTACATTTGTATTACATATAGTGATCATTAAAATTATCCATTGTTTGGGCTAAAAATATGTTAGCAATTAAAAAAACATTTTTATTGTGTTTGTAGAATTGATGACAAATATTTATTGTTTAAATGGAATAAGATTACAATAAAAATTATATTTTTATTGTGTATATAAGATGATCATATTTTATAAATAAATATGTCATTTATATAGAAAACATATTTCATAAATAAATAATGTCATTTATGTAGAAAACGTATTTTACGATTAAACATGTCATGTGAGAAATTCTACTTTATATATATATATATATATATATATATATATATATATAATTAAAATCAATTGATCATAATTGTGGTATTACCCATATGCTATAATATCCTATTGACTGTCATACGTGATTTAATCTGGAATTGACATTGTTATGTAGATCTATCGATTTGAGTATTGTTGTGTTGAACAAATTGTTAAATTATAATTGTCATATTTAACAAATTATAATTTTTAAAATATAATTGTCATGTCTAACAAATTAGATTTGTTAAATTATAATTGTCATGTTTAACAAATTAGAATTGTTAAGTTATAATTGTCATGTTTAACAAATTAGAATTGTTAAATTATGTTAACGATAAAATTTACATTTTATCGAATATGTATAAAAGATTATAAATGTTCATTTGTTTGAAATGAAAATATGTTAATGATAAAATTCACATTTTTATCGTATATGTAGGAAGGATTAAAAATGTTCACTTGTTTGAAATGAAGATATGTTAACAGTAGATATTCACATTTTCATTGTATATAAGAAAAGAGTAAAAATGATCATTATAGAAAATAAAAATATGTTATGAGTAAAAACCACATTTTTATTATATAAATAGAATATGTAAAAATGATCATTGTTTTGAAATAGAGATATCTTAACAAATAAATATTCACATTTATTTGTCATATTAAAGATTGAAATTTGTGTACAAATAAATATTCACTTTTATTTGTTATGTTAAAGATAAAATTTGTATACAATTAAAATCTCATTTTTATTCATCATTCGCAACATAGAAAATGTCATGAAAATAAATACTTCTTTTTATATGACATTAGAAATGTAGAACAGGTTATGCAAGTAAAACCTCTTTTTGTTTGTCATTAGAGAACACGAGAAAGTGTTATGTAAATAAATCTTTTATTCGGTCATTCAAATTATATAACATGTCAGGTTGACAAAATAATCTTTTTATGTTGTCATTAGAAAATATAGAACATGTTCAACATAGAAATTGTTACGACAATAAAAATCTTTCTTTTTATTTGTCATAAGCAACACAGAAAATATGTTTACAATAAAAATTCTCTTTTTATTGTATATGTAAAACATGAAATGTGATTGAACCAAGTACACTTGGTTGCTGATATTGATTTTGATGGATTGACTGTTTGGATTGTTCTCGACCAGTTTATGAGCAAAATATGCTTTTACTTTTAGCATTGGGTTGGGTAAAAAAATATCTATGTGCTAACACCTTGTAAAACACTTCACAATTTGACTACGAGGTGTTTAGAGATGTTGTTTGTTTCAAAATTTAATAAATGATTTTGAGATGAGTTTTTTTAAGTAAAAAGAAATGTTATTCCCGATTTTGGATAGGGAATGTTTTATTAAAAATAATGTTGTATAAAACATAAAGGATTTCTAGGACTATACCCGATGATTTCGAAATGATTTAGAAGTAAAAATCTATATAGATTTGATTATACTTGTGATTATGTTGTGAAAAAAATTTCCCTACTTCGCGATATAAAATGATTTAGCAAGTATATATGTGGCTAAAGATGTGGGTGACCTGAAATTGACTAACAGTGTAAGGGCTTGTATGTTTTCCCCAGTTGGTGGGATGGTGCATTGTCAGTGTAGGCATTAGGTGCGCACACACACACACACACACACACACACACACATATATATATATATATATATATATATATATTGGTTCGACTACGGTGCGTACTGCCAGGTCCTGAGGGAACATGAACGATATTTGGTTTCATACTGTTTTGTATACATTGTTACGTTTTGGAATGCATATTTCCAAATGTTTTTTTTTGAAATCCCGAAGTGAAATCTACTTTATTATAAGCTAGATATGTATTTCAAATGATTTTAAATAAAAGAAATCGGGAAATAAAGTCCAAAGAAATAATTTCTGTAAAATGAATTGGATTTTGAAATCTAAGTTTAGGGATTGAGCTTAAATGGGTAGATTAAGGAATTGCATGTTGATTGATGCATTGTAGATCCATATGTTTATTTATGGTTGATGTTTATGCACTGGCAAAATCCAATGGAGTAAACTCGTTCCACGTTAGCGGCATGGTCCTGTGATTGACCTTATTATTAAATAGGTTAAGTAAGATTTCTCATACCAGTCCCATGACTGACCTGTAGTTTGTTTCACTTGCAAAGTCGGGTGCCCATATTTTCCGCATGGGCAGTCGAGTAGCTTATTTTGCAGATATATTGAGCAAGATTCTAGATCGAAGCTTAAAGCTGTGTCAAGAGCACTGGTAGCCTTCCGCTGTGTTAGTTATTTGTTTCCGCTGCGTTGTATTACAATTATTGTAATTTAATCTTCCGCTGTTGTATTTATATTCGATGTACTCTGATATATTCTGTACTCTGATGTAACATTATTACAATGTTTAAAAAGTCTTCTGTTATTTGTTCTGATGTGTTGTATGCCCAGAGTTAGTGCATTAGGGTTTTGAACGGTCTTAGTCAATTTAACGATCGATTAGGTCCGAAAAAAATTCAAATCATTACAGAATGTGTGGCATAGCACACACTATTTTCTCTTTTCGGGTTACTATCTGAGGGTCTGTGACACATCCCTGTGTGAGTGCTAGTGCTAGACCTTTGGGTCAATCCTGTATGAACTCTGTGCAGACCATTAGGTCAATTCTATGTGACTCTGTGGACCTTTGAGTCATTCGGGTACCCTCCTGTGTGATATAGTACTGGCTAAGGCTTCAACCCATCCTGTGTGATAACACGTGCAGGCTTAGCTTTGACTCGCCACACTTTGTGACGTATCCGTAATATGTGTTTTTGTGTTTCAAATTCCTTGTGATTTCTTTTATGGATTTAACTATAATTAGAGTTCAGTGATTTCGTGGATTCGTGATTCACTGTTTTAATGAATTTGTGGTCTTAAGGTTTTGCATGTTATTTTATTTAGTGAGCACCTATTGTTTCCTAAACAGTTTATAGGAATTTTCTTTCCTATTACTTATGCACATTTTATTCCTTTATGTTGTAAAGGAGTACTCCTTTTAGTGAACCTTTCACTTGTCGTGTTTTTACTGATTAATTGTTACAAGTTAGATTGTCCCGTGTGTATGTCCCTCGGGTCAGACCAAGTTACATGTTAGCTTATATGTTCATGCTTTGTTGTCTACTTAGATATCCTACTCCCCTTTTGGAGATGAATAGTTTTTATCTGTCTTAGTAGTTCACCCTTGGACATGACAGTGTATATTATTTTATGGGGTTTTGGATGTATAAATATGTATGTATATTTTGTAGTAACTATCACACTTATCGATTATGCATTATACATGATGTATGTTTATGCATATGTATCTGTGACTGCTATTCTGTATTCTTAATTATATTGTATATTATTCTAAACAGATCCTGAAGCCACCATAGTGGTGTATCGAGCAAGTATTAGGCATGTTAAAAAAAATATGACATGTTTAATACTCATTATATGCAACATTATGGATGGACACAGCCTACATGTCATATTCTCCGCATTAGTAGATAGTATTACTAGTTAATTCTCTTTGCTAATGAGGGTCTCGGGGCGGGGCGTTACAATAAATTTAATATCGACATATCCTACTCAATAACACTTGTTAAGCTCGAGTCTGAACACTCCTTCATAAGGACTTGGTTGTCTCGAGAACACTCTAAATAACCTCTTAATTATCTTTATTTGGATATGATATTTGCTTCATACACCAAATACTTAACCAGAAATATGATATTGTAGATGATACATGTATGATAGTTCCAAATATCAAGACGAAAAGAATTCATCTTATTTTTCCATATTAAACATTCTAATAAGGCGTCTTTATGCATTGTTTGGCACATTCATAACATCCTTTATACTTATTACAGAACATACAGTATACATATCTAATTGTGAGTATCATGCAACTAAACTATTACTGATTTTAGCACAGTGCATCGTTTATAATCAGAGATTTTTTGTTTATTTGTAGTCTAGAAATATTAATGTAAATTTTTATTGTTTTTTCTTATTAACACATGTTTCCTCTAAATTTTAAATGAAAATCATACTATTTGATATTTCTATTAAAATACTAATTCTACTTTATTAGCAGGTGCTAAGATTTATCATTTTGGGATTCAGAACTTGAGTTTGGTCAATAAGTCATAATTCCATAAATGATGGATAACTCCTTATCAAATGTATTAGATACAACGCCCAACACATGTTTTCTTGTCATAATGTCATTTCCAGCTTTAATTTTCTCAATGAATCAAATGAAAATATTCACTCATACCTACTATTTCATGACGACTTTAGTTTACGAATCTTTAGTTTACTCAAAAAATATATATAGTTACCTTACTTCGTATTGTCAATATATTAGTAATACCAAACATAATATCTCTATCTTACATTAAAGGTTCATGATATTTAATATATTTAATTACGCAATTTCGACTTACGGAATAATGTACAAATATTATACCGATTCAAGTGTTAATCGCATCAAAGACCATGGTAAACTGCTATACGTACGTATTTATTTCTTAAGTCTTATTTGATTTCTTTGTAACATCCGAGAATTTTATCATTTTAGTTTTGAACATTTAATTAATTTTAAACATTTAATTGAACAATTTTTGAAGTTTAATAATATGAAGTTGAATTGGTATGAATATTAGAATTGTCAATTAACATTAGTTAAATGGATTTAATAGACTTATTTAGCACTTTTTGATAAGTAAATAATAGCGGTAAACCCATTTGGTTAATAAACCATTCAAATAATAAAGGGAAATTCAATTGTCAATAAAACAACTTGATTTTTATTGTAGTACTTATAATTTAATTTACTTATATGACCTTTTCAGAATTTTTTATTTGGAAAATATTGAATTATATTTGATGATGCTTTGGCAAGAGATGATATTTTGGTGATTTTATAGATAAAGATAACAAATCTGTTTTCGTTGAGATCGTATCACATTTTTTAATGCAACTGTACTTTTGCTTTATCATTCACAATTCGTATGTGAAATAAATTCTACCCAGCGAGATGCCATAAATTAGTAAATAAACATCTCACGTATTTGTTTTCAACATACTTTCACTTTTCTTTTCCTTTCCTTTGTCACTTTATTTTTATCTCTTCAGTGAACAAAGTAAGCAAGCAATTTGAATTTCGAAAATCCAAATCAAATAAAAAACTCAACTAGAAATTGTAAAAACTTTTATATATGAGCCCATGTAACCTAAATCTAAATGTTATGTGCTTGTTGTCATGTGTAATCGATATTTGTGGTGTTTGATAGTTGACTGACTAAATAGATTATGGTTGAGTTCGTTTTAGGCGTAGTTGAAGTTTGTTGATGGTTGCTTAAGTTCGGGGTGACAAGGCTCAAGAATGGTGAGATTTTAAGATGGGTCGGTCCTAGATGGAGGCATGCGACATTTCGTATAGTCAGGGGAAGGCTCTTGGTCCGTTTTTGTCTCGGTTTTCCAAGCTTCGACGTTTTAGGGATGAATACGCATCTCCCGTGGTGGGGTAAAGTTTGGTGAAGCTAGTTAATAATTCCACTGAGTAGCAGAGAAGCAACAGCAACAGGGTAGGTTTGTGTCTCTGTTTCAGGGCAGAAGAAATGTTTATATTGGAGAAGATGACTAAACAGGATAGTGGCTTAATTAATTGTTAATAAAATAATTAATTATATTTTAAAATTTTGATTTCGTGTAAATTGAACATTTTCTCCATTCGAGGTCAGATATGTGCATGGTTGGTTGCGTTGGACTCATAGGAATGCTATTTCACGTCGAAAATTGCTTCTCAGATTTGAAGCTAATTAAATTTTAGGCTAAAAACTGAACCAAACCGTAGAAGCATCAGTTGGAATTTGGTGTGTTTGCACATCTCTAAATAAATTATATGATATTTGTGTTGTTATAAATTATTGTTGAATGCTTAAATGGTAGTTTATATTGTTATTGAATTTAAATTCTCATTTCAAAGGGCCAATGGCATAAATAACCATTGTTTTGCATGGATCTATAGCAAGAAGAAATAGAAGTGTGCATAGCAAATAAGTCACTATGGAATGCTTTGAAACATATCGGTTCATGTAATTTAAAGGGACTTTTTTGTAAAGAACCTAAGGGGCCAGTATTGGTTTACTTATATTCTTCTGTTTGGTCAAAATATTTGTGACAAACTGTTTGATTTGTGTAAGTTTAATTATACCCATTATCGCCATACTATCGCTTTTAAGTATTCTCTTTTGAAAATATTTTGTTGATTCGGTGTTCGCAAGTTCACATAATGTTCAAAGCTACACTGTTAAAGTAGTTAGGGTTATAGAAATGAAGGTGAAAAAACGTTACAACAGGGATAAAGCAGGGATATAGTAGAAAATAGAGGAGGTGCAAAAGATTCATTAAATATACATTAGAATATTAAATCTTATTTTATTCTCATTATGACTCATTTGTATTGGAAAAAAGATATTGTTTATCATCACATAACGAAACCAGAAAATACAATGGTTCATACAAAATAGATCTGGTTGTCCAACTTATATTGGTCATTTATACCTTAAAATTTGGTTTTTACCCTAAGTTAATTGATTTGTTTTAAGAAAGAACTAGTCTAATTAAACATTTTACATTGATTTGCAAAAGCGGACACTGAAAAGTCTTGATTCAGAGGATGTAGCAGAAAATAGTAGAGTTTATAGTAGATCTACTGTTCATTGACGATTAAAAAAGCCTAGCGTTTGGCAGGTGCTATGCGTTATACCATGGATTTTACGAGATTTTAGTAGAGCTTTAACAACACACTTCAAAGTTTAATTGATCATTTTGAGCATTGTGTTTAATTTTAATTGATCATTTTAAGTAATGATGTTTTAAACTTAATCAGTCTTTTTAATAATGATATTTACAATTAATTCATCATTTTAATAATGATGTTTGAAATTAATTTACTTATAATTTATTAGCCATATTTAATCACATTGTTTAAGATGAATTAATCATTTTAATTAATTCTTTAACGATGTTTAAAATTAATTAATAGATTTAATAAGAGGGGTTTAAAAATAAATTAGTTGATTAATAAAAGTGATGAAATTCAAGATAAAAAGGGCTTTCTTGGTAAAAGATTGTTGATGGCGACATAGCCTTCTTCCCCTTTCTACGCTCTCTCACAAAATCAAGCCTTAATCATTTCACTCCTCTCAAACCATCGACTATCTAACCTTCTCTTCCCTAGCTATGTTTTCATCATTGTGATTTTTTATATTGTGATTTAATTTTCAGATCTATTTCTAGATCTGGCCCCTTTTTCTCCAAACGACAGATTCTGAATTTCTACTGCCCACACCTTCTCCATGGCCACTTTCTATCTCTACCCCTTCGTGATTCACGCAATGTCCTTGTTGTTCTACTTTTCTCCTTAGATTTTAGCCTCTATTTCTTGAGTTTCGTGACTTACCTTCAGCCTGCACCTACAATGTGCTTTGTCAGGTACCTAGGCGAATTTGGGCACGCATTGCCTGGTGAATTTATGTTTGTCGAAGTCTGACTATCGTCATGTGGTGCGGTTGGAAGGTTTTGTTGGGCTCCTTTGACTTTGGTGTGAGTTTGAGGTTGACTGTACTAATGACTTGGGTCGACTTGTGATTTACTGAAGTCTCCTCTACACCATGGAGTCTCCTTTTTGTTGTTTGGTTTTACTTTGTATGAGAATCACGTACCTATTTGCTCCGGAAGTTATGCGTAAACACGATATATCAGGTCTGCCGGTGGAGCAGTTCTTTCTCTAGCCTGTTGAGCCAACGTCGTGTCAGCATGTTGTCTGGTATATGTAGGTATATGATGGGTTTCTTTTTGTTGTATAATTGAATGGAGTTTAGGATGTTCGTCTTGGTGTATGTAAGTTGGTGGCGATTGCAACGGTGATGGTTGGACGTTATGTGTGAGTGATTTTCATCTTTCTATTTGGAGTTTGGGATGCATGTTGGATGATCATTTCTGTGTGAATCTGATATGCACTTTTGATGTTCATATAATGTCATTGTGTGAGATATTACATGTCTGGATGGAGTTGGTTACTGGATTGTTGCTTGGCCGTTTATGTAATACATGAAAGCTGTTGCTCACATCTTTGCGTATCTATGACCATAAATCATCCTCTCTACTTTCTGTTCATGTACGTTTCACTGAGATTTTCAGAAATGCAATAGTCAATGTATTTTTTCAACTGTCATGAAGATGGGCTTCCCTGTGCTTCCAGCTTTCAAGGTTTTGCAGCCCTGTGCAATGATAGCCGCGTTAGTACATCCTTGTACTAAATAGGCACATATTAACAAATGTTGCATGTTGTGTAATATTTCAATATGTAATTCTATCCTCTCTACGTGGAGTGCTTTAGAATAGGAAAGTTATAGTAGTCTAGTGTAATTACTATCTCCCGCTCTCTAATCTTGTATAGATATGGTGGACGACCCACTTTAAATGCCATGTATGTTGGATGATCCACCTTAAAAACCGAACAGTAGCTGACTATCAAGTACAGTCACCAGTATTATATTCTATTTTTTTATTATTGGTTATAATAAAAAGGTGTTTGTAGTCGCCTTAAAAAGCGACGGCTTTGCCAAAAATTAAAAGTGGTTAAATTTAATTAATTGATTTAAGCAAAGGTGTTTAAAATTAATTGATTGATTTATCAAAGGGGTTACAAGTTAGACTGATTGTCTCTTAGGATAATTAACGCGATTTAAATTTATAAAAGAATAATATCAACTGTCAATCGGGATGACTCGCATTGTTTTAAATTTATAAAAGAATTTTTAACTTATTTATTATCTATCCAACAAAGTAAATGTTGTTTAACATTTATAAATATTATCTTATAATGAGAGCATCTTTTAAAAGGAATTGTTTAAAGATAAAGTTGGCTGAAAATTGTTTTTGGGTTTGTAGTAAACAATGTTTTAGGGACATTTGTGTTTTTCCCTTCTTTTTAATTCACTCAAAAATACTAGTCTTTAACATTTTTATTTTTAAAGAGTATTTTTGAAAGTTTTACAAACATTTATAACATGAAAACCAAGCATAAGATTGGTTTTAAATGTTTGATTCAATTTCAGGAGAATAAGAAATTTAATTTTCATAAATGATATCACTAATATAAAAGGATTTACTCATCCCCTTAGCACTAAACATTAAGGTATAGAAACATGTTTTTATCTCAACGGTCAAGGACATTGCAAGGCAATGCCTAGAGGTAACAATACATTTACTTTCCCAACCTCATTTCTAAATGAGGGATAATATAATTTTGAAATGGACGAGCAATGTAAGGTTATGAGATTTAGTTTCCATATACAATCTTTTTGAATATTCTTGGTAATTGATTTATTTACTATCGATTCATCTTTCCTTTTTGTGTGTCACCATTTTACGATGGGTTGTTACTCGTTTGATTGCTAATATCCCTTGTCATAATTAACTAAAACAAAAGAGTAAGTGCACTTCAACCTTCCTTTATTAGTGTATTTTCACATCCCCTCTAAATTGGTTCTGATCACATGTGCACTAAGATGTGGAATAGTCAAATTTTGGTGAAGTTAATAAGATCTAACTTGTACATGACTAGGAGAGTCATAGAGGAAATGGACCTCATAATTATACTTTTTAGGGATATACTTTCGGTAAGGGCCTTCTCTTTTCGGTCATTGTTGAAAATTTTCAAGTCCTTGTTTTATTCAAATATTTGAATTATTTCTTATTGCATCAAAATATGCCTTGTGATCTTCTACTAGTTTAATTATTTTGTCTATTCTTTTATGTTTTGATTTTGATCTTATTTATGTCCATTATTTCTTATTTGGATCATTGTTTTGATTTGTTTCCATGCTTTTATATATGGCTGTTTTTCTTATGAGGTAAAATCTCGTTCTACTTGTTTGATTCAAATCTTTGAATTATTTCTTGTTGCATCAAAATGTGCCTTGTGATCTTCTACTTGTTTAATTATTTTGTCTATTCTTTTATGTTTGGATTTTGATCTTATTTATGTCCACTATTTCTTATTTGGATCATTATTCTTATTTGTTTCCATGCTTTTACATATGGCTGTTGTTCTTATAAGGTAAAATCTCGTTCTACTTTAGCGGCGTGGTCTTATAATTTTTGTATTTGTTCACCACATTACTTTAGCTTTTTTACGCTAATTTACTAGACTGATATGAATGTTATTTTATTGTTATGGTTAGGTCAGACAGAGCATTTTACTAGGCTGTCATCGATGGATGTAGAGCTCATGGAGTAAAGATGGATGTTCATTTACTGTAGAACTTTTATTTTCATTGTATTAGTATATATTCCCATTGGGGATTGCAAGAGCAGTAAATTATGATTGTTCAAGTTGATGAGGTTTTTTTTTTAAAACTTTGATACAACATGTATTTTGGAGCCATACCTTTTATTATCTTTGTTATATCATAAGTTGTCATTAGAATGTGAAATTATATTTTCTCTGTTCCTCATTTTACCTTAACAATTTCCTTTTCAATACTTGTGCTCAAAATTTAAATATCCTAGATGTATTAAGCGTCGAATTTTGAGGGTCGAAATGGTGGGTTATTACATTTGATACTAGAGCAAAGGTTAAACAAGAACCTAGGTTTGGGCTAAAATCATTTTGAATAAGGTAAGTGACTCTCTGGAATAAGTCCTATTAGTACGATAGGTATTATTTTCAATGACAACAACAATATAACATTTTATGAAATACAAATACTAACGTTTTATCAAGTTATATATAGTATATAACATGTGATATTTGGCAGATGTTGATTAAGAAGAAAATAATATCAAGATCAGGTTTAAGAGACCGATACAGAGGAAGATACATAAACTTATGAAAAGATTCAAGTGTTAGATATTAAAGAATAATATATATAAAGATTAAAGCTATCAAAATAAGTTAAAAAAGTATTAGATTACTTTCTTTTGGGCAAGGCCAATCGGTTTTTAAAGTGATCCGTTACACTTTTATTACATATTAATAGTAGTACAAGGAAGACTAGAGATATACAACGTGCATATCTACAACAAAACAAACTAAACTTCCACATAGTGAAGACAAAGACCCAAAACAAGAAAAATAGACTTACATATTCAAAGTATTGCATACCCAAACTAAGAAACAAGTAACATAGGAATTAACCAAAAAAACTCGTAGTTAATGCTCATAAACAGGAATGACTTAAGCCCAAAGAAAGCTCAGAGTTGCACTTTTTGCTTGTTAGTATTTACTGAAGATCGGTACTTTCAAAAGTTCATTTTTTTGCTCCTCATTATAAAAGCCGTTATCTCGTTGATGCCTGACAATGAAGATGACAGTGGAGAAGAAGCATTTCCTTCAAATGGCATAAAAGGCGGAGCCTTAAACGCAGCAGGCAGTATAAGATGTCCATATGGCTTTACAAGTGTAACATCCCCGAAATTTTAGTGATTTAATAATTAATTAATTTAATTATTTAAATAATGGTTTGGTAATTTAATTGGCTTAAATTAAATAATTCTGATTTATAATGATTAATATAAATAATGGAATAATATATTTGATTCCAAAATAGTCGGAATAATTTGAATGGGCAATATTGAGTGAATTGGATAATTTAATAGATTTAATTCAATTTAGAATTGAATTAATATAACGAGACTATTAATTAAACGATGATTGAACATATTAATTATATTATAATTATAGGCGAGCTCGTAACATCGCTGTAGTTCGTAAGTTAACATTTTGAACTTCAACTAAATATACAGGATTCGTTTTAAGCCGGATTCCTTTGAAACAAGAAACATTTGAATTTGTTAAGCTATATTTTTCTAATGGAAGTGAAAAATTGAGATTTCGTCTTATATATTATAAGTTATGTACGAATCAAATTTTCAAATAGTCGCTATGGAATCATTATAAACCATAATGATTTATTAAATATAACAAATCACTGGTTTCGAATTTGGATAGGATTTTTAAGATGTATTTTTAATTTAATTTATAGAATTTTTCTGTAATTTTTATTTTGGGAAAATAAGCTACTTTTCGTTCAACTTATTTTGCACTCTAAATCAGCATTTTGGGGTTTCACAGAATGAGTTAACTTGTCTATTTTATTGTAGTTTTGAGATCGTGGCGCATCGCTCGACACGATCGTATTTTTATTTTTGTCTGTAACAGATGGTAAATAAATGGAGTTCTTTGTAGCCGGTACCGCATAAACGTTAGCAAGTGTGTGTGTGTGTATACAATAAACACACACCTAATTACTGATTCAACAAGAATGAAGCACGACAACCCACACAAAATAGAGCAACAATCAGGGCTTACTCATATCGATAAACAACTTGTATAAGCATTTGATCATAGCGAGATTTCTAATTCCAAAAAGAATGTAAGTTATTGGTGAATCCACACAATGTTAACGAGTTGCCATCAAATGCAAACGACGAAATGTCTGATCGCATTTCTCATGGGGTTGATTTGAAACTATGTACGTACCAAGATTATGGTATATTATAAACAGTGGTTGTCTTTTTAATACATTGTTCATATATAAATCTTAGTTTCGAAAAGTATTAAAACAGTAAAATAAAAAAGAAATTTTGAATATTCATTTTTGTCTTAGCCACCAAGGAATGTGTACCAAACCTAAAAGTTATACAACAGACCTATACCTTGCCTAAAACTTCATGTCTAAGCAATACCTATCTTATACTATACTACACACGCACATGCCAAATATTGGAAATATAAACTACCTACCCTGCACCAGCTATTCCTTAACCATTAAGTCTCACTCTGTCTATAAATAATTAAGGCACCGTATGCATTCTTGTTTCAGAAACATCAAGGTCGATCTCTTCATGGCCTTCCTAAAATCATTATGAAATTTATGTGTTTCAATATATATATATATATATATATATATATATATATATATATATATAGGAGCGTTCAATGGCACCCCAAATGATGAGCACCTCATTTGCCCCCCTCTCTCCACCTCTCATTTATTATAAATTAAGCTAGTGGAAGGAGAGAGAAGTAGCGGATGGAGAGAGAAATGGAATGCGTGGTGGAAATTAGGGGGCATTTAGGGGTGCTGCACTATTTGGGGTGCCATTGAATGCTCGTCATATATATATATATATGTATGTATGTATATGTATGTATGAGGAGCATTCAATGGCACCCTAAATAGTGCAGCACCCCTTTAACCCCCTTAATTTCCACCACACATTCCAGTTTCTCTCTCCTTCCACTAATTCTCTCTCCCCCCACTAACTTATTTAACTATAAATGAGTGGCTCTCCTTCGGGTGCAAAAGGGGTGCCAAGAATTTGGGGTGCCATATAACCCCCATATATATATATATATATATATATAATTCTCTAGCATGGGTTCTAGCATGCAAGCGTGTGTGTGAAGGTGGATTCGTATGAAGTGGCGTGTGTATGTATGAGTTCATGCATATGCGTATGCATTAGTGTGTGAGCTGCTACGTGAGTATGTCTCTAAAAAAGAGAATGGAGCAACCATAGGCTTGGGTATACAGGGACATAACGCATGCACGAAATATGGATGGGGAAGGCGTTGCATGCTGTTTATATTTAGTGAGGAGGAGTTAAAGTTTGCAGCGTGTGTTCTTTTCAACAGTGTGTGTTCGGAATGTATACGAGGGTTGAAATATATAACTTGTTTATACTGTTGAGGCCTCAATTTGCAGATGATACGTTATTATTTTCCTTCCACTTGCCAAAGCATATTATTGCTCGTAAGTTTATTCTTTACAGTTTTGAGTTGCTTTTTGGTCTCAGAATCAACTTTGATAAGAGTGCTGTTATGGTCCTTAATGATTTTGAAAATGTTGAGTCTTTGGTTTCTAGTACCTTGAACTGTTCTGTCATGAAATTTCCTTTTGATTACTTAGGCTTTAAGATTAGGCCTTTGAAGCTCAAGAAGGAGGACTGGTTAGTTATCATTGATAAGATCAATAATAGATTGTCAGGTTGGAATAATAGATTTCTGTCTAAAGATGGAAGATTAGTTCTTGTTAGTTCGGTTTTATCTGCTATTCCTTCTTATTGGATGGTCGTCCATCGATTTCCTCAATGAGTTATTGAGAAAATTGACAGAATAAGGCGTAATTATCTTTGGAGTGGTGTCCCTATTTGTAGGGGTTTTAAATGTCTAGTCAACTAGGAGGTGTGTTGTAAGGACAAGAAAGATAGGGGTCTGGGGATCATTAAGTTATATAACTTTAATTCTGCCCTGCTAACCAAGTGTTTATGGAGATCTAGATGCCCTGGAGTATCGGCTACTTGGAAGATTATCATTTCCAAGTTTTATTATTCTGGTGGCGAGTATATTGTTGGTTCTAGTGTTTGTTGGCTTAATAGGTTATCTCATTTTTGGAAGTCGGTTTTGAACTGTTTTGATTTTTTTAAAGTTAGGTTGTAAGGTGACTGTTCACTCTGGTAACCATACTTTCTTTTGGTATGATGCTTGGATTTCTTGTGTGCCGCTCAAATTTGAATTTAGCGAGCTTTTTAATATTTGTAGTTTTAAGAATGCTTTGATTATTGATGTTTATAGAAGGGACTTAGATCCTCCGTGGGAGTTCTCCTTTGATAATATTTTAGAAGGGGGTTTGTTAAGGCAATTAGAATTACTTAAAGTCAAGTTAGCTTTGTATCACTTGGATGAAAATAGCGATTCTATTAGTTGGTGTTTGGATAAGAGTTCTGTTTTCTCTGTTAACTCTATGTATAAATTTATTAATTTCTCTGTATTTCTTTGCGCCTTTTTAAATTTCTTTGGAAATCTAATTCTCCTCCGAAAGCTAGGTTTCTTATATGGTTAATTATTCATAAGAAACTTAATACGGTTGAGCTTTTAAAGAGGAAGAATATTATTTTTGATGTTAAGTGTTGTTTTTGTAATATTATGGATGAAGATGTTGATCTTTTATTTTTCTCTTGTTTTCTTTTTACCTTTTTTACCTTTTTTATTTTTTATATGGCTTTGAGGATTTTTGCTTTGATTGTTTTAATTCCTTTAGTAGCTGTGTTGATTATTGGAATAGTTTTAGATTTGTTTTTAATTCTAGGCAAAGGTATGTGTTGGATTCTTTAGTTAGTATCATTTGTTGGTTCATTTGGTTAGAGAGGAATCAGAGGTTTTTTCATTCTATTTCAGTTTCCGCTGATAATATTATCATTAGGATAGTGAATTTCTGTCTTGTTTGGATGTCTAATTCGCACTTTAAGTATTTTGGTGAATCGCGTTTTGAGTGTTTTTTGAATAAGGTTAGATTTAATTTGAGTTTATTTATTAGATTTAATAGTTATTTTAGATGTAATAGTCCTCGTTTTTGTTGTTAATTTCTTTTCTTGGTACATATATACGTATGGATATATACCTATATATATATATATATATATATTCTTAGATATATATATATATATATATTTATATACTCATATATATGTGTGTGTATGTGTGTGTGTTGGTTACTAATTGTTTGTTTGGTTTCTTTCTGTTTCAGGTTGTAGATTTAGCTGAGAAGTTCAGTGGATAGCTGTTAGGGATGTCGATTGTTTTTGCTCTGGAGCTTTTGTGGGAGCGGAGTTGGAGAGTTTTTTGGGTGTTTTGTTTCCTTTTTTGTTGTATTTCACTTGGTGTGTCTCGCTCTTGTATTAGAGTAGATATACTTCAATATCGGGTTGTGGGTTTGCCTGAATTTGTTATTGAAGTAGGATGGGCGGTGGTTTATCCGGAGCTCATCTATCTACTTTTCTTTACATTCTTTTTGCTGTATCAGTTTTGCTTTTGTCACTTTTTGGGTTTGTTATCGGATTTCGTATCCTTTTGTTTTTATATATATGTGTGCTCTCTTCTTCTTAGAAGATCACACATTTTTGTTTTCAAAAAAAACTGTTGAGGCATGTGGGGTGTGTATGTGCATGGCCAGATGCGTGAGCGAGGATGAAGAAGCAAGGCGCGTGTGGTAGAATAGTATGATGGAAAATGATTAGGAAGGAGGTCGTCGGCTGTCGAAGAGTACGTGTATTGAGCTCAACGTTGGATTTTCCTAGGGCAGTGCTAGTGTGGAGAGATGGAGCGGGGTTTGAAGAGTTTTCAAAGGGGAGTAAATTGATGATGTCTGTTTGTTGACTGGTGAAGTAGAGAGGGAGAAGGTGTAGGATAACCAAGCAGAAATGGCCGTGTGTTAGGAGCAGGATAGTCGAAGTTTGTATATGGAGGAGACAAAGCTACAGCGTGACGTGGGTTTATAAAGTAGAAGTGAGCCGGCTTTTAAATGATAAATCCCAGAAAATAATAATATAAATAGCGTAGAGTTATAATCGGTGGAGTTTATAAATACGGGACTTGCTAAAAGGCCCGAAACATCTTTAGTCAAAAAGTGCGGATCTCCTTTTGTGCGGTTGGTATATTATCGCAATTCATAGAGCACTGAAAATCAATGGTAGAAATGGCTTCCGCATAAGCCAACGTCTTCAATTCCGGGCAAACTAGCATTCTTTTATAAATACTGGGAGCAGAGTTGTTGTTTGGGAAGATGGAGATAAAAGCGTTCTGGGCTTTTAACATGACAGATGGGACGAAGTGGGAGTATAAGGTGAGGCCCAAAGTTTTTATTTAATTGAAATTATGTTTTTGTTTTAATTAAATAATAAATAAACTTGAAACATAAATATCTATTACATACGATAGCGGAATTGCAAACGGTCAGTTTCGTCGGAGCTGTACAAACACAGGCTACGCTGTGAAGCTGGTCGGAACCATTTGGAGCACGTTACGGTTTTAGGCAAAATAAAACATCTGACTAAATCTAGTGAACGCTAATCATTATTCAATGACTAACGAACAAGGTGAGTAAACTAACTAACTCTGTCCAGTTTTATTATATTGTAAACATTATTTAATATTGATAAATAATGGTTAAATGTTTATGTGATGGTTGTTTGGATGAATTGCTTGGTAATAGATTGAAATAATATATATAATTATATATATATATAAACAGTTGATTGAAATAATATTTATGCTGATTAACAACTGTGGATGCAGGGAAACTGGTTGGAGGGATCCAATTGGATTTCTCAACAATTATATTATCATTTTTCATATATTGCATTATATGATATGACAAATAATCTGGTGTTGATTATTGTGTGATTGAGATGTTTAAACAACATTGACCTGAAATAATTGGTAATTTAAATATCATAAAATATATTCGAATATATTGGAAAAGAATTTGGAGTTTACAAACTATTTTTAAATAGAAATTGAATTTTGAATGAACTAGAATACAATAACTTGTTTAAATTATATTTGAAACAAGAAGTTTGGATTATAAATGATATTTAGAAATGGGATGAAATAATTATTATCAAGCAAATTGGAAATCTAAAATTCAAAAATAAACCAGAAAGGGAATATTTTCAAAGGAAAGCGATGGAAGTATTTCGATGTTCGAAATAAAAATAGGATTTGATATAAAGATATAAATCCATAAGGATTTATAATTAGAATTCGAGGATGTCGAATGTTATAAAAGTAATTTATTTTTAGAAATTTTGTATTGTATAATTCAGAATTTGACAAGATAGTTAATATTTGGTTCGAAGCCAACTATTTATAAATTGGATATGAAGTCAAGATTAAGTTATAAACTTAATGTATAATTAACAAGAAGTTTGCTTGTAAACGGAATTTATAAAGTAGAATATGAATATGAATTTATAAAATAACTCGATAAAAGGAAGGTAAACTAGTAATGGTATTTTTAAATAAAAATCAAGATATGATTGATATAACGAGTCCAATTTTTACGTATAGGAATAATATTCACATTTTAAAATGAATGATGGTTTAAAAGTAAACGTTTTGCATATTGAAATGATTTGGTGGATATGAAGTTAAGTAATGGAATTGATGAAATTAGAAAATGACTGGAAATTAGTTAAGTTGAATGACTTTCTGAGTACTGATCTGATGTTGGTTTCGACCTTCGGGGTTAATACTTAGGGAGTTGTGCTCTTACTTGTTTATAGTTAGGGGCTGATGGGTGTGAAAGGTTAGTGATGCATGAATAAGAAATGGAAACATTTTCTAATATAAATAGTGTATATTTTCTAAATATAGTAAATAAGAAATTGTGGATATATGGAATTTTTTTCCATGAATCATAAGAGTCTAAAACGAATTTAAGAAATATGAGTAAAAGGAAATTGAGAAATGAATAACTTATTGATGAGTTAAATTAAAGGGGCTCAGTGTTGACTGATGGTTGATCGACATAATTTCCATTTGGAAATAAGATCGTTATTTTTGTGGATGTTTTCCCTTTGATAGTTAAATAACTGACTATGAAAGCTTTTGACCATTTTTCGTTGTCAATGCGGAGGGACCGGGATCAAATTTATTATCTGGAAACCACTCCGTATGGGCATTAGCATTGCGAATCGAATATGATGAAGAAAATTGAAGACGGAGTTTATGCAAGGGCTAATCTGACAATCCTAGGTAGAAATTGCCTAGATGAATTTATAGAAAATAGTGCCTTCGGTTTGTCCAGTCGCAGGACAACATGTATGGACGAATGTCTGACAGAGTATATCTAATAGATTACATAAGTTGATCTCTTCAAACGTATTTACATTGGTGGCGGAGGAATTTGTTTCTCATAGCTTTATACCCATGATATTTTTGGAGAAATCAATTTGTGATTTGGCGGGTTTAACGAGGTGGAATTCAAAGTGAATGATGGCCAAATGTTCCATAAGATACGTTATGACCTCAAGCCCCACCAACCGGGAAATGACAAAAATCGGGTAGGCAGCATGGCTAAGTGGGTCGTACCCAATTAGGGTATATTGTCACCATCTAGAGAATATTCATATTTGTTACTTCTTCCATTTCTGTATCTCCTGAGAATGGTTATGTTGGTATACCAACCGTAAGGTGACAATATATTCGGAACATTCAAGCGAAATGAATGGCTGGTCATGTGTGGCAGACTTGCAAGATGTTCTTGTTGAACTCCAGTGTATCCCCTCTAGAGTACACTAATCGGAAGGTGGTTCCATACCTTGTCATAGATGGAAATTTATTCCCCAATAAGAGCCCACAGTTCTGATTGTACATTATGTATGTGGAGCATGAGATGCAAGCGTTTCGCTAAATTGCTATTTACTTGTATTAGACAGTATTATAATATCAGGAAGATATTCATGTTAAGAATGTTTTGGGTTACCATAATGAAAAACCCCGTCCATGTTTATGTGTGGATAGGTCTTATGATTATCATTGCTTTTAAAAAGATTTTTGAAAGTTAAACCAAGTGATTGGAGTTTATTCACACCAGTCCCATGATTCACCCAGAGTTTCTTTTGTTTTGTTTTACCCTAAAATCTTGGGTGCCCAAATTTGTACGGGCAGTCAAGTAGTCGGGATTTTACAGATATACCTGGAAGAGCTTGGAGCAGAGGCTTCAACATTATTTACATTTAGAGAGTTTATTTCCGCTGTGATATTATGAGTTGTAATCTAAAATGGTATGTATATACAGATATAAGTTTGTATTTAAAAAGTTATGTTATATAATATATTTTATTCGTTCTGCCATGAGATTCTTGTTTACTTTGATATTGTTTTGTGTGATCCTCTTCTTCTATTCTAATTTTCTTTCTTTCTATTCTCACCTCTAACTTCTTTCTATTAATGATCTGGTATTTCCGATGCTCGAATAGTCGAAATTGGTATATGTGCCGATTTTCGGGATTGAAAATTAGTAGGTCCTTACAACAAGCTTTGCTTTGATCTTTTTCTTCACCAAGGATGAAGGAAAGGAAACATTATCACTATTCACTGCAACTAAGGAATCACTAGTGCTTGTATGAGAAAAAAGAGAAACATTCTTCACTGCCTTGACATATGACTTATTCAAAAATCCTGGCTTAAGCTGTACTGAACCAGCAAACAGAGAACTATAGGAGAGGTTAAAGACATTTGAGTGTTGTGCTTGCTTCTATCTTGTTAACCTAAAGACACAGAGTTGTTAATATGAATAACATTAGTTAACAATATACTCATGGGGTCACACTTGTCATTGGTAACCGATTTCACTGGGTGATTAAACTCTAAGTTATCCTCTTTGTCTTTCCCAACAGCCAACATGTCATCAGTATTACTAACCTTGTTGCACATATAAGTTAAGCCAATTCCATCATGCTTTAAACTGCATTCCCTTGGTTAGCAAGATTAGCTTGCATGCAAATTTCACCTTCTTCTATATCTTTATCTTCACCAAGCTCATTATATTCTTCACTAATCTTCTTAAGTATGTCAAACATGTTGGAAATTTCTATGGTAACATCATTTGAATCATTACCATCCTTATCAATTTTAAAACCAAGATCACTTTCGATGCAGTGTAAACACTGTGGTGAAACTAGTAGAACAACCAACAACATGATCTGAGTTGACAGTTTCTTTCCCCTTTTCAACAAAAGTTCTTTCCTTACTCATTTTATATTGTTGCTTAGCAAGTAGCTTCTTCTTTCTTATTATTCTTCTCCACATGCGGTTCTTCGCAGGGAAAGGTTCCTTACACATTTTCTCTTCGTCTGAATTGAGCTCAATTGTAATGACCTGCATTCTACGCATCGAAGGATCGTAGAATATTTATTTCAATTTCATACGAAGTCGCAGGGTTGCGTAACTTCAGGAAACGACTATTGGGGTCATTTCCAATGTTCATGATTTTTGCCGAATTTTAAATGACTGTTTTGCCCTTGGAGAATCTTGTTTCGCCTATAACTTTTGATTGGTAAGAAGTTTGACCTGAAACAACTTCCATTGGATTCAGATGATGGTTTACCTTTCCGTAGAGTGGTCACATTAATCAAACAGGCCTACCGTTTAGAAGATATGGCTGAAATAAGGTTTGGAAGGTGAAAAACGGCTAAATTGGGTAATTAATAGCTAAGCCCATTGGGGATTTTGGGATTAGGGTTATATATGGGCTGAAAAGGGTTAGGAAAACCTTTCTTTATCATTTTTACTGCCGCCACTTACCTATCTTCAACCCTAAAAATGGCTTCTACTTTCTAAACTACCTCTTAATCACTTTCTAATCAAATATTAAGCTAAATTACATCAAATCTAGTCAAAATAGCATTAAATCAGAGTTAGAGTTGTTGTGTTGCATTGGGATCTATGCCTAATCAGTTACAGTTTCAGATCTGAAATTTATTTGTAGCTAAGGTGAGTGATTTGCACTTTTATTCACTAATTACGGCAAATTAGGGGTGATTAGTAATAATTAGTGAAATTATGCATCATAAACATCTAGAAAAATATATAGAAATTCTAAAATATTATTTTATGTCACTAGTGAAAATTTGGGTTAATTTGGATTAAGTTTTCTAATATTATAGTTAAAACATGCTTAAGGGGATTAAGAGGAAAATCATGCTTTTTGGGTGTGTTTGATCTAAAATATTTCATGTGATTGATATTTTGTTGTTTTTGGTTGATCCTACATGTTACTACTGTTGTTTGGTATGTTTTGCGACTTCATAGTAAGGTTAGAATGGTTGAAAACGTCGTCGTTTGGCGAAATTAGCTTATTGGAAGAACTGTAGAATTCCTGATGGTGGCCGGGGGGTTGGTCACGAACCGCCTTGATCAGAGGGTCACGAACCACCCAGAATTCCCTAAGGGGTGACTCACGAACCGCCCAGAATTCCTGAAAGGGGTGCCTTACGAGCCGCCCAGAATTCCTGATGGGGGAGCCTCACGAACCGCCCAAAATTCATGAAGGAGGCGCCTCACGAATCGCCTTAGTTCATGAACCGCCTTAACCAGAGGGTATGCTCATGATTCCTAAAGGGGGTATGCTGACGATTCCTGAATGGGGTATGTTGACGATTCCTGAAGCGGGTATGCTGATGATTCCTGAAGGGGGTACCTGACGATTCCGAGAGTGGCATTCCGAGAGCAGGATTCCGAGAGCGGGATTCCGAGAGCGGGATTCCGAGAGCGGGATTTCGAGAGTGGGATTGCGAGAGTGGGATTTCAAGAGTGGGATTCCGAGAGCGGGATTCCGAGAGCGGGATTCCGAGCTTTCCTACACTTTGTCACTTTATCCAAGATAATGACTCCAAACTGAACCGGATTCGTACTTCTACCACGCGATGACAATTATGAACTCTTCTGAGAGTGGGATTTCGAGAGTGGGATTTCAACAGCGGGATTCTGAGAGCGGGATTCCGAGCTTTCCTACACTTTGTCACTTCGTCCAAGATAATGACTCCAAACTGAACCGGATTCGTACTTCTACCACGCGACGACAATTGTGAACTCTTCTGAAGATCAAAACCAATTCAACCAAAACCCGAGATGCAAAGGAAGTACAAATGAGAAGTTATTACTCATAATCCAGATGGGAACCAATGAGTTAACTTTTAGAGTTGGTCTTTACTGCGGGACATGTGCAAATGGGTTATCAATATCCATAATTTTGTTTCACCACGGAGAGGCAGATTATGGGCTATGGATCAGTGCAATGGGGTCATTGTGGCTTCCAAGGGCAAAGTGATCGTAGCAAAGGATTGGGTGATCAAAGTGGTGGATATCGTATGCTTTATGCACTGAGTGAGTGATGTGAGGATGATTGCTATATTTGATGTTTGCTATCACTATGACATGCACACTCCCATTTTACATTTTATGTTAGTGTTACCTTAAAGGATTGTACATCTTGTTGTGCTAAATCTTTGGTTGCATGTCCAGGTTCAGGTATGATTATTTATACATGTTATTGTTTTATTTTGCTGTTATCGCTCATACCAGACTTTTGTCTGACCCAGAGTTTTACGTCTCTTCTTATTACTCTAGGTGCTCCTAAACGGGCATTGGCACAGCGCATTTCAGAGAAAAGTCGGCTGATCCGGGGCGGGCCATCGCACTTGGTATCAGTGCCTAGGTTGCGTAGTTAACCTAGGGGAAGACATCAGGTAGAGATATTATATGTATATGAGAGCGCGTATTTGTGATATTTTGGTTTTCAAAAGCTATACATATACTATTAGTATATCTAAGGATGAAGTCGCACTGCACTGGCACCACAAAGGAGATGGTTAATTGTTTTCTCTTTGCAGATTGAACGATGAGCCGATATACGAGGAGTATGAGCTAATGGTGGTGGTGCAGTAGTACAGGCGCCTAGAGCCTATTTAGCCAAGCTATGCAAGGATTATACTAGTCTTGGTGGGAAGCCGTTCCACGGAACGGAATCGGCTACAAAGGTTCAAGATTGGCTTGATAGTTGTGAGCACATCTTCGAGGATTTGGGAATTGACGATGCAATGAAAAGAAAGCTAGCATTGCGTCAGCTTCAAGGATGGGCGATGAATTGGTGGAATGCTATTAAAGCAGCTACTCCTGAGGATCAAGTTACTTGGAATCAGTTTAAGGCCCGATTCAGTGATAAGTTTATTCCAACCGCTCAGAAATCGGAATTGTTTAGGAAATTCTTGGAGCTTAAGCAGAATATTAGGGCAGTCTTGGAATATAATGTTGAATTTGATACCTTATCGAAGTATGGATTATCCCTTATCGATATGGTCGAGAAGAAGAACGAGAAGTTCATAACTGGCGTAGATGAGTACTTGGTGGAGAAACTCATAAACCATATCGATGAGACTTTCGAATCTATTGTGGGAAAGGCATTGAGATATGAGAGCCTTTACCTTAAGTCGAAGACCAAGGTTGTTATTACATCTGCAGAGGAGCCAAAGCCGCAGGCAAGCGGTGGAAGCAAGAATAATTCCCAGAATAAGAGGAAACAAGACCAAATAAAGGATGGTATGAAAAAGAAGAATAAGAAAGATGTCGAGTGCTATAGTTGTGGCAAAAAGGGACACTATGCCAGAGATTGTTGGGAAAATCCTGGGGAAAGGAAGTGCCTCAATTGCGGCCAAGCGGGACATCACAAGGATAAATGTCCGCAACCCCCCAAAGAGAAGTAGATCATGAAAGCATATGCTATTAACGCTGTTCCTTCTTCGTCGAATGCCCCAACTACGACATAGAAGGGAAAGTGTATCGTTATTCAAGGTATGCTTTCTATTTATGATGTTCTTGTTCGAGTATTGTTTGATACCGGGGCTTCCCATTCCTTCATATCTAGTGACCTGGTAGATAGGTTGGAATTGGAACCCGATATTATCGATAAACCTTTAGTTGTGACGAACCTGATTGGTGGTTCGACTAGCCTTAGTATGATTTATCGTGATTTGGTCTTATCGAGTCATGGATGTATGTTGCTTGCGATCGCTTTGTTTTGGTCTTTACTCGGTTTGGCATTATTTTGGGAGCCGGCTCCAAGGGTATAAGGTGGTATTGGGTACCTACCCAGTGATGGCGATAATAACTGGAACTAAGGGAACAAAGAGATTCGGTCGGCCATGGCTCGTGAAGGAAGGGCCTTTGGAAGCATTTTTATAAACACTGTGGTGAATAGCATGAGCATTGTGGTATTCCATAGTAAATGAGTGATTGCTATGAATTGTTTAGGACTTTATGATTGATGTTCTCTTTGGTTCAAGAATGGTAATAACTTCAGAGTAAATTCAATGGGGAAATCTCGAAGCGATAAGATGTGTTCGTTGATCGTGGGGATGCAACGAAGGTTAGGGCGATTCAAGTTGGACTTGAACTCATAAACAATGGTTGTCCGTTAACTTAGAGATGCAACGAGTAGGGAGACGACTCATATTGGGATTGACTTTGTGGGAAATGGATACTCGAGACTGGGTCTGAGTTTGTGGATAGACGTCGGCGATGCCGGTAAGAGTTATAGAGAGATCATCGTTGTCATAAGTTTTAGTAGTCTCTGGGAGGTAAATGTATGTTGGACGTGCAGTAGTCTGGCTAGAGCTGAGGTCGCTATTTACCCTTGACATATGGCATGGGCCGTCATGCAATCAACGATGGTTTCGAAGTAGGATTGGTGAGGATAACTAGAGTTAGTTATGAGTGCTCAAGTGTTTGGTTGTTTTATTCATATCATCTTATGTAGATTGTCTGGGTTCGGTGGAGATGTTCCTTGAGTGCTTGTCTGATATTGGTTTAGGTCTTTGGGGCTTATGCTTGGGGAATGTTGAGTTCGACTAGGATTGTTTGCATGAGATATAAGTAGTTGTTGTTATCTCCATTGAATGATGTCTTAGTTTACTCGAGGAGTGATGGGCAGCCGTGACATGATAAGACTGTTCGATGATGTGGACTGCCCTGAGTTGGACTCGATAGAGCTATGAGATGACTTGAGTGGAACTCGAGAAGGCTACAAGATAATGGATTAACTTGAGTTGGACTCGAGTTGATGATGGAGTTGTGGATAGCTCTTCTAATGAGGTGCCAAGGAATCGTCGATAGTTTAGAGTGTTCTAGGCCGACTCGAAGCAGGGGTATCTGGGGATGCCCATTTACCTTAGATCCCTTGGACGTGATCTAGTTATCCTTGGAGGATAAATGTACGTTGGACGTACGGTAGTCCGTTTGGAGCTGGGGCTTCCATTGTCTCTTGATATTGACTGGACCAGTTATACAAGTATCGACGTATTCATGGCTTTAGCAGGTGATAGATAGGAATTGTTTGATGGATGTTATGGTTGCTATATTTATTCCTATTTTCTTCTCTTGAGTAGACTATCACCTGTAGGATTCTGGCGATGGGAAATAAACAGATGACGGTATACACTGATACCTGTGCTACCGGACTAGGTGCGATAGTTGATACATTGAGTAGGAGACATGTCAGTTTAGATGCTATGTTTCTTGAAAGCAACTGGAGTATATCACGGGATATGATTTTAGACCTAAGTATGGGTTGGGTCCAAAGATGTTAGCCAGTTTGACGATTAGACCGACTTTGATTGAGCGGATTAGTTCCAGTCAGAGGGACGATTCTAACCTAATAGAAATCATCTCCAAGGAAGAGATGAATATCGATGGTGTGATAATGAGAATGACTGTACTTGGGAAACCGAGAAGAACAAAAGGAAGTCATATCCAGAGCTTTTTGCCTAGTAAGATTTTAATAATGATAGTTATTCCCTTGTTAGTAAACCGCATGCTAGGATAGGCTTGTTGTGATATCATGTATGTATGTTTGTGAATGGCTGATAGGCATGCTGGGCTCCATTGTATGTTTTGATTGAGGAATTTCGGGGGCGAAATTTCTTAAAGGGGGGGGGGGGGGGGTGGGCGAGAGTGTAACGACCCACATTCTACGCATCGAAGGATCATAGAATATTTATTTCATTTTCATACGAAGTCGTAGGGTCATGTAACTTTGGGAAACGACTATTGGGGTCATTTCCCATGTTCATGATTTTTTCCGAATTTTAAATGACCGTTTTGCCCCTAGCAAATCTTGTTTCGCCTATAACTTTTGATTGGTAAGGATTTTTGACCTGAAACCGCTTTCATTGGATTCAAATGATGGTTTACGTTTCTGTAGAGTGGTAACATTAATCAAACGGACCTACAGTTTGGGAGATATGGCTGAAATAAGATTTGGAAGATGAAAAACAACTTAATTGGGCTTAATTGGGTAATTAACAACTAAGCTCATTGGGGATTTCGGGATTAGGGTTATATAAGGGCTGAAAAGGTTTAGTGAAACCTTTCTTTGTCATTTTTACAGCCGTCACTTACCTATCTTCAGCCCTAACAATGGCTTCTGCCTTCTAAACTACCTCTTAATCACTTTCTAATCAAATAATAAGCTAAATTACATCAAATCAAGTTAAAATAGCATCAAATCAGAGTTGGAGCTGCTGTGTTGCATTGGGACCAATGCCAAATCTGTTAGAGTTTTAGATCTGAAATTCATTTGTGGCTAAGGTGAGTGATTTGCACTTTTATTCACTAATTATGGCTAATTAGGGGTGATTAGTGATAATTAGCGAAATTATGCATCATAAAAATCTAGAAAAATATTTAGAAATTCTAAAATATTATTTTATATCACTAGTGATAATTTGAGCTAATTTGGATTAAGCTTGCTAATCCTTTAGTTAAAACATGCTTAAGGGGATTAAGGGGAAAATCATGCTTTTTGGGTGTGTTTGATCAAAAATATTTCATGTGATTGATATTTTGGTGTTTTTGGTTGATCCTACATGTTACTATTGTTGTTTGGTATGTTTTGTGACTTCATAGTAAAGTTAGAATGGTTGAAAACGCGTTGTTTGGCGAAATTAGTTTACTGGAAAAACTTCAGAATTCCTGATGGTGGCCGGGGGGTTGGTCACGAACTGCCTTGATCAGAGGGTCACGAACCGCCCAGAATTCCTGAAGGGAGTGCCTCACGAACCACCTAGAATTCCTGAAGGGGGTGCATTACGAACCGCCCAGAATTCCTGAAAGGGGTGCCTCACGAACCGCCCAGAATTCCTGAAAGGGGTGCCTCACAAACCGCCTTGACTAGGTGGTCACGAACCGCCTTGACCAAGGGTATGCTCACGATTCCTGAAGGAGTATGCTAATGAATCCTAAAGGGGGTATACTGATGATTCCTGAAGGAGGGTATGCTGACGATTCCTGAAGGGGGTATGCTGACGATTCCAGAAGGGGGTATGCTGAAGATTCCTGAAGGGGGTATGCTGACGATTCCTAGAGGGGGTATGCTGACGATTCCTGAGCGGGGTATGCTGACGATTCCTGAAGGGGGTATGCTGACGATTCCGAGAGTAGGATTCCAAGAGCAGGATTTCGAGAGTGGGATTCCAAGAGCGGGATTCCAAGAGTGGGTGTAACAACCAGAAAAATCAAAACCAATTTAAAATTTTTATTTCGGCAATTTTAATGAATTTTGAATATTTAAAATGATTTATTTTAAATAATAACGACTAGAAATTTATTTTGAATAGAATTAGAGTGTATAAATTTATTTAAATCGAAATTAGAAAATAAATATTTATTTTAATTATAAAAGGAATTAGAAATGGCGCGGTAGTTTGAAAATTCGATTTCAAATTTCAAGTGAATGTACATGATTCAAAATAAACCGGATTTTAGTGAAACAAAAAATATTAGAATCTATCTGAAAATATCTTTTCCATGCATGTGAAAAAAAAAATTCATAGCGGAAATAAAAAGTTATGTCCAGTTGAAAATTCAGAATAGTCGTTATGGAAATATAGCCCGTAAAAATAGCGATTTTGCAAACGACCTTCGTTTTCGACGAAACTACTTTTGTTGGATCCGAAATGTCAAATTATTGCTAGATTCCAATTTTCATAATTTTTGGAATCAATATGTGAGCGTGGTGAATTTAAACATGTTTGGTCATTTTAGTTTGAATTTAATCGACTGAAAATTGACCGTTTTTCAAATGGTCTCCAAATTCAACGAAATTAGTTTTGTTAGGACCGTATTGTCAATACGAAGCTAGAAATAATTATTCGGGAATTTTGAGAGTCAGTATGTGGCCCCGGTAAATTAAAATGTGCGATTGAATTTAAAATATAATGATTTATATTTTAAATTTAGCGGAACCTGATCGTAACAGCCGAATCGGGTCACAAAACATATTCCATTATGTTCGAAATAGGGGTAGTTAGCTAGGGGCGACAGGCGTTGGGTCTCATTTGGAGTTCGTGCACGAAAGTTACTTTTTGAAAAATAAATAAATAAATATATAAGGGGTTTGACCGGGGGGTCAAACCCCTCATTTTTCTTTCTCGCGGTCAACGCGAGAAACTGTCCCCCACCCTTTTCTTTAAATTCAAGTCGCCCCTCTGCCTGGCCACCGCCGCTGCCGTATCGAGCGCCCCCACTAAGTCGCGTCGCCGTTCGCCAGTACCCCCCTTTCGTCCTCTGGACACCAGCGAGGTTCCTCCTCCCCTCTTCTAATTTAGCCGTACCCCCTAAACCCACAACACTCCGGCCAACGCCACCACCAGGCTCAGCGCCGACACCCCTACTGCCCCACTCCGACGAGCTTCCTCCCCTCCCCTCTGGAAAACACCGTAAGCTTATTTTAATTTTATTTATTTAATTTCTACAAAAATTAGTTTTAAAAAGGATTTTAAATCATATTTTATTTAAGGATAGCATTGGTTTGAATAGTGAGAGAAGTATGGTTTTTGAAAGTAAAAATAAATTATTTTTCAAAGTAAAAAGATTAGATTTTTAGTTAGAAAATTTTAGATTTTTAATTAGAAAAGTTATGATTTTTATTCATATAATTATATGATTTTTATTGTCGAATGTTAATGTAAAAATATAATTTTTATTAATGTAAAGATTAAATTTATATATATATATATAATGAATATAAAGATTTTTTTAATTATATATATGACGCATAAAGATTTGATTTTTATTCGCATAAAAATATAATTTTTATACATGAAGTGATATTATAAAAAAAATAATTTTTAGCGAAGTAAAAATTTAATTTATATATATATGAGAAGTGTTATAAAAATACGATTTTTATAAATGCAGTAGCGACATAAAAATGCGTTAATTAATATATAATCATCATAATAAAAATGTGATTATTATTATGAACAGCGTGGAAAGGACCACGTTGGAATTTCAGACATATTCGAACGATTAAGAAATCCAGAAATGAAACTGGAGGAGTGGACCCCAAAGGTGAGAACTTCTCACTTTAAATTTTATTTTCTAGTTAGAATATACTAGGATGCAAACAGTGCTTAGCAGCACCCGACACCGTCGTCCACAGACCATGGACGACTTGTTTGATTTGATTGTGTTGTGAAAATTGTTTGTGATGTGAAATGGATTGTATAAAATATTCACGTGTTGAAATAAAATATTTTATCGTTAAAAATATTATTTTTAACGTGTATATGAATAAAATAAATATTCATTTACAAATCGAAGGATTTGTTTATGTACACCCATTTGACTGACATTGATTGGGACGATAAATTTTACACATCGGCCAACTGTACAAATAAAATTCATTATTTATTGATTGAAACACCACACGGGTATTGGGATGATATTTGATGCACACCAATCCCAATTGTTTAGTAGTATGTCAATCGATTGGTTGACAGGCTGTTGTAAGCGTTAATTATTTATATTTAACGCTTATGCAGTTGTGTAATGCACTCTGGATGATGGTTGACTGTGTTTGATTATTGTTGTGTACGTGTGTGTATAAAATCCATATAAATAAAATTATATGGTAATTGACTGTGTCTGATTTCAATTCAGAAAGAACAAATATTTTAAAATAACGAATATTTTAAAATAATGAATATTTTAAAATAATATTTAGTAAAAGATCAAAATCTGATTTTGATGTCCGATTTGGGATGGGCACGAAAATGTTTAAATATATAAAGCCGTGTTGATTGGATTAACGCCATTTTGACGTGAACGATATTTATATCGATTTTATTCATTTTTATAATGAATATCGAAAAGGAAGTGATTTCAAAATCTAATGTTTTGAAAATACTATCATTTATATATCGATGATATGGAATATTCAATTTTGATTTGAAATTGAATATGAAGTTGAAATTGTTTTGAAAACGAATTTAAAACGATATATAAAATACGTTTAAATGGAAATCGATGAAATATATATAATATATATATTATATATTTAATGGCCTGAATAGAACGCGCCACGCCGCGGCAGTTCGCGAATTTTGACCATTGACTTTGAATGGACATTATAGGAGATTCGACCATCGGATTCTCCTAAAACCGGAACCATTGGGTTTGTATCGAAAAGAACTTTCCAACGAATATAAGAAACCTGAAATCTAACGGTTGGATTTGGAATTATGTCCAAATCAAATTTGGAAAAGGTCGCTGTAAGTGCAGTTCGATGACCGTTTATGGAAATCGACTGTACGGTCATTGATAAAATTACTAAAAATAACAATAATTTGTGTAAAATCGTAATAAATGATTTGGTAAGAATTGGGATGAAAATTCCATACTTGAAAAGATAAAAATATATTTTTATCAAAATGAACTAGTTATGAACTAGAATTATAATCCAATATTTTTAAGTAAATAAATTGGATTTGAAATGGTTTTAAAAATAACCAGAATTTCCAATATATGAATTGGAATGGATTTGAATCGAAATTATCTTCAGAATTTTTCAATATTGGATTCTGTGATTATACGGACATTATGGAGGAATTTGGAAGATATATATATATATATCGTTATTCCCAGTACGATATTTGTTGTTTCAGAATTTGATATTGAATATAAGCTGATATATTTTCTGTTCAGAGCCTTGTATTTAATATCAAATTGGTTTTTGGGTTTATCGTGAACGGTGTTTTAAATAACACTTGTTCTGTAACAGCCCGCACCTCCGTTCACGCAAGATATTGTCCCCAACTTAGCCACCATATAGGTGTGGGGTTTTGTTCCTCAAAAGGCCTCGGCATTAGTAAGAGATGGGCTTTACTATATAAGTACCCACTTCGCATAGGCTTCCATGATGTGGGACTTAGAGGTGTTACATTCTCCCCTCCTACAGAGCCCAATGTCCCTATTGGCTCACCAACACCTCATCCAGGCGCTGTGGTCCACACAGGAGCCACAGTTCCGGCTGGGTATTGGCTCTGATACCACTGTAACAGCCCGCACCTCCGTTTATGCAAGATATTGTCCCCAACTTAGCCACCGTATAGGTGTGGGGTTTTGTTCCTCAAAAGTCCTCGGCATTAGTAAGAGATGGGATTTACTATATAAGTACCCACTTCGCATAGGCTTCCATGATGTGGGACTTAGGGGTGTTACATTGAATTCATCAGAGTGGCGCAACAGAAGCGTGGTGGCCCCATAACCCACAGGTCCCAGGATCGAAACCTGGCTCTGATACCACTGTAACAGCCCGCACCTCCGTTCACGCAAGATATTGTCCCCAACTTAGCCACCATATAGGTGTGGGGTTTTGTTCCTCAAAAGGCCTCGGCATTAGTAAGAGATGGGCTTTACTATATAAGTACCCACTTCGCATAGGCTTCCATGATGTGGGACTTAGGGGTGTTACATGTTCTTTAACCCAATTGACAATGGAATGAGATTTTGGGTTTTTCGTGAATGGTATCTTTAATAATACTGTTCTTAAACCTAATGAAGTTAAGAAAATTAGAAACTAACTGGAGATTAGCTAAGTTGAATGGTTTCTGGGTATTGATCTGATGTTGGTTTCGTCCTTCGGGATTAATACTTAGGGAATTGTTCTTTTACTAATTTACGGTTAGAGACTGATGGGGTCTCCCGTAACACTGTTCTTAAACCCAGTGTGAAAAGAATAAATATTTTAATTAAGATTTAAAGCAGAATTTTCAATTAATTAACATTTAATTGAAATTGAAAATGGAATGTAAATTGGGTTTATTGTGAACTGTGTTTTTAACGACATTCGTTCTTTAACCCGATTTACAGTGAAATAGGATTTGGAATTTATAGATCTTTTTATTAAGATTTAACGGGAATTTTCCAATGTCAAATTTTCCAATTTAATATATTAAATTGGAATTGGATGGAATTCGATTTGATAATAATCGAAAAGAACTTCTGTGGAGGAAGACTATTAATACATATGGAATTTAAAAGGCTTTGTTGTTATTCCATTTATATTATTAGTCGGATACGGAAATTGATATCGATTACATATCGATTTTTTTTTTCCGTGAAGATTCCATAATTAATGGAATGTGATTTGGGTTTATCGTGGACTGTGCTCTAAATGACACTAGATCTTTAACCCAGTTAAAGGCAGAATTACATGTTTGTCATCATATTTCGAACTGTATGGTTGATCTCTGCTATATATTTATATATATATATATATATATATATATCTGTCAGGTGGCGAAGAATTTATTCTCTTGCTTAACACCCTTCTTTGAGATGCACGAGCTCAGAGGTTATATATCGGCAGAAATCAATAATACAGTGTAGATTGTCGATGCGACATGTCGGTGTTTCCAAAGTTAAATAATCATTAATATCGATTTTTGGGAAGATTGAAACTAAGAGGAGTTTTAAAGAACCTTTAGTTAGATTGAAATGTGAATCGATAATTTAAATTATCAAATTTGGGAAATGATCGAGAATGGAGTATCACCAGTTTTGCTCCTAGCGATAGTTAAATCTTTAATTAGATTTGAACGTGAAATGGTAATTAAATTTACCGATAACACCATGGTGTTAGTTACGAGGTAGTACCAGTTTTGCTCCATAGGATGAATAGGTTGGGATTGGGAAATTAAACAAATGTTTACTTCGGTAAGGTGCGTTAATCCCGACTAGTTTGGAAAACCTTAATGTGGTTTGAAATGATATACAAAGGAAGATTAAAAAATAAATTCTAAAGAATTTATCTTTGATAAAATTAATGGGAACAAATCCCTAAAGATGTGAATATTTAAATAAAAGAATATTCAGAATTGGAATGAGGTGTATGTTGTGTTTTATAGCACTTATTTATTATATACGCGAGTTATTCAGAAAGACTGGGTTTATACCCATTCTGAATAACAGATTCGATGATATGTCGACGAAAAAGATGGTGGTCGAAGACCGGAGATCTTCACATCGTTTGGATGATTACTGATGTTTTGATTGGTCTGTACACCCAAGATGAGGTAATAAGTGGTGATCGTCCAGACGTACTTGGAGATCGACCGAATATGCGAGGATCTCTCTCCTGTGTTGGACATATGGGACGAGAAATAAGGTGCCTCTGGTTTCGTTCAGAACCAGAACGAACTTGTAAATGGATGTGTGTCTAACATTGGATTTTATTCTGTGTTGATTGATTTCTGTTAGATATATATATATATATATATATATATATATGTTTGGCGGCGAAGAATTTATTTTCTTGCTTAACGCCCTTCTCTGAGACGTTCGAGCTCAGAGGTTATATATCGATAGATATCAGTCGCATGGCATGGATTGCATGTGTGGCATGCTAAGATGCAAATGATCAAGGCTTCTGTTGAAAAGCAGAGTCTTGTGGTTGATGATCAAAGCATGCTTTAATATAGCATAGCTTTGTGTATAGCATTAATTCGCGAGCCTCACACCTCGGTATGAGTTAAAAACGGATAAAGGAACCCAAGGAGGACATGCCGTTTCTTTCTAGCTATGGGTGGTGTCGGGGTTTTGCAAGCCCAAACATTTATATTATTTTTACCTTTGTGGTTGTTGGAATGCAAAGCGCCTCGGATATATCGGTCTCTTCGGAGCCAATAGACATAGGTCCTATAGGACTGGGAAACGTGTGTTCTAGAATTGCCAATCCTCAAACGTAAGGGAGGACCGGCCTTGGAGGATCCAAGGGTCTACTAAGGGTGATCCTGAGGCATTTTCTAGAGTGTCTAGAAGTCGGCGAGGTGTATATCCCTGGCCTCGACTCATGACGGAAATCCAATTTCCAATACGTGACATTCGGTTTTATTTGTAGAGCCTAGTATAGCGACATAGTGGGATGAGGCATTATGCCGTCTATGATTGATACATTTATATTTGAAGTTGTTTTCATACACTTTACGCCATAATAGTATCAAAATGATTTGTTTTAAGCGTACAAAGAATGTTTGGCTATTATAAGGTAAAACTCTATCCTTCGGCTTGCGTTCCATTGTGTGATGGGACCTGAGTATTATAATAGCTTCATTTTTTCAAAAAGCATTACGCTGTTTTTTATGTACTAGTATTCTTGGGAGGAAACCCGTTCTATGTTATACGATGTGGTCCCTTGATTTACTCCATTTTTACAGTAAAGATTTAATAACTGTTTTAGTTCTCAAACCAGTCACATGACTGACCTGGAGTTTATTGTTTTAACCTAAACTCCGGGTGCCCCTATTTTCCACACGGGCAGCTAGTAGTTTTGGTTTTGCAGATTTATATTCATAGGATCCTGGTTTACAACTGGAATGATATTCGGAAAGCTCTGTATCCGTTTATCTCTTTCGGTTGATGTTTTTGCTATTTTTCGCTACATTGTAATTTGTAAATCTCTAACATTTATCAAATGTATATTATTTGCTCATACTCTATATATTCTTGTACTCGGATGTAATTGTTGTAATAACAATGAAATGTTCTTCTGTTTGTGTTCTGATTTGTCGTGTTCTCATTACAATCCGGGCTTTCCTTTACAGGGAAGTTTGGGTCGTCATAGTGGGATTCCGAGAGCGGGATTCCGAAAGTAGGATTCCGAGAGCGGGATTTCGAGAGTGGGATTCTAAGAGCGGGATTCCAAGAGCGGGATTTTGAAAGTGGGATTTCGAGAGTGGGATATTGAGAGTAAAATTCCGAGAGCGGGACTCCGAGAGCGGGATTCCGAGCTTTCCTATACTTTTTCACTTCATCCAAGATGATGACTCCAAACTGAACCGGATTCGTACTTCTACCACGCGACGACAATTGTGAACTCTTCTAAAGATCAAAACCAATTCAACCAAAACCCAAGATGCAAAGAAGTTCAAATGAGAAGTTATTACTCAGGATCTAGATGAGAACCAATGAGTTAACTTTTAGAGTTGGGCTTTGCTGCGGGATGTGTGCAAAAGGGTTATCGATGTCCATAATTTTGGTTCACCACGGAGAGACAGATTATGGGATATGGATCAGTGCAATGGGGTCGTTGTGACATCCAAGGGAAAAGTGATCGTAGCAAAGGATTAGGTGATCAAAGTGGTGGATATTGTATGCTTTACGCACTGAGTGTGTGATGTGAGGATGATTGCTATGTTTGATGTTTGCTATCACAATGACATGCACACTCCCATTTTACATTTTATGTTAGTGTTACCTTAAAGTATTGTACATCTTGTTGTGCCAACTCTTTGATTGCAGGTCTAGGTTCAGGTATGATTATTTTACCCGTTATTGTTTTATTTTGCTGCTATCGCTCATACCAGACTTTTGTCTGACTTAGAGTTTTATGTCTCTTCTTATTACTCTGGGTGCTCCTAAACGAGCATACTAGAGACAGGTTAGGTGATATGGACGGGTAGCTGTCCGGAGATGAGCAGTACGCTTCCACATACTCTTTACATATATTCTCCTCGTGTTGTTGCTGGTCACTACTTTGGGCATTAGTAGTGTACCTTTTCTATCTTGCTTTTAGGGACAGTATTTTGAAGTTGTAATAATGGTTTGGATCGTAAGCTATATTTTGGATTTCGCTGCTATGATGGTTTAGTCTTCAGCTTATGTGATGTCTTGCCTGTTTCATGTCAAGTTATGTTATTATTATATTTTATTCCATGCGCTGTGAGATATACTACCGGTTCTTTGATGATTCATAGTTTCAAACCCTTTTCTTTTGACGACTGTCATGTGCTAGTCGGGCATTGGCACAGTGCATTTCGGGGAAACGTCGGCTGGTCCGGGGCGGACTGTCACATCAACTATGACAAAATTGGCATTTCTACAACCTACTAGAACATACTTTGACTTACAATATGGGTAACATCATTCATAACCACACTACCAGGCACAAAGTTAGCATTATCATGACCATAAACTCTACACTTCTCACATATTAGAGACTTCCACAAGTAATGGGACATACATAGTTTTATCGATGCCATCAGCTAGACGAATTGGAAATTCAGTGGGCAAAGCTAGATCAGGAGACACATTAACCATACATTTAGCGTGTTCCAACCTTTCTGTTTTTTTCTGTTGTGACATCCATACACCAAAAACTAGCCATAGGAGATGCCCACCAACTAATGCCTAACATAGAACATACCAACAAAGGAATATTTGTCATTTTAATCCAAATAGGGACTCTCTTTATACTCCTAGCATTAGTATTAATCTCTACATCCAAGGTTTAACTATGAAACGATTTTTTTGAAGATAACAAGGTTTTCACACGATAACTTAACACGGTCTTCAACATTCGAAAGATGAAAAAAGAATACATTACCATTCGATCTCACTTTGTTACTGCCAGAGGGCTTCCAGATTCGTTTAAGATGTATGATAACCACCGTGTAACTGAGAGGCTTATCAAGGAAGAATGCCACATATATTCATTCCACTATCATTAGCTGCTTGATAAATTTCTTCTGTAAGAACCATCGCCTTGCTTGAGAAAATGAGAGGGAACAACGGTGGTGAGAAGCACCAGCTTTCCTAGTCTTAGCGTTGAACAATGAAGACCATTTCAGCATGATAATAGGTTTGTTGGGGTTAGGAGATGAAGGAGGAGGAGGGGCTGCTACGGGAACAACATGAAGGATGGAGGGTCAGGATATGGTGGGCAGGCAACAAAGACATGGCGATAAGAGGTGGAGACCGATGATCAACGATTTGAGAGGAGGTAAGGGTAGAGGATGATTTGTGCAAAGGCAATGGGCTTGAGGAGCCATTGCTGAAAGAGAACGAATGAAAAAGTGTAGTTTTAGATTACTTTATTAATACCTTATAGTACTTCTCTTTCTTTCAAAATATTTTAAAAATTTATTCCCTGGTTTAAAATGATTTTTTGAATAATTTGGTTTTCAAGTTATTTTCAGAAATATTTTTAGATTTTCTTATTATCAAGTTCTTTAATTTTCAAGAATTTTAATAATTTTTTATTTTATGTCTAATATAAATTTCTTAATATTAAGTGAATACTTGGATCTCAATATATATTCACTTATACTTTTATGTAATGATTGTTTTATATATTTAATTTTTTTATACAGCATGAAATATTAATAATTTTATAAAGTTTTGTTAGGATGAAAATATGTATAAACTATAGTTATGTGATATTACTAAGTATCAAATTTTTATTTTACAAAGCAACAGATTTTCAGAATATTTTTAAATAAATAAATTTTCAAGTTACACTATTTTGATGCTATATATTAGTCAATCTAATGTCAATACCAGATTTATATGTAAATCATATAATAATTGCAATAATCAGTCGCAAACCAGTTATAAATCGTGCCTATGTCCACTTGTTGTAATCTATTTGACTATACTATATGATTACAGGTACAGTTGATTTAATTGTAAGAATGTAGAGAATTTTTTTATTAGGCTTTAGCAATGTTCTTGCGTGGTAGCATCCAAAAGCCAAGAGAAAATCCCTAAAATGAGTCATGTTATATCTTATATATAGCTTTAAGAGAGATCGGACTGGCCACAAATCAATAAGGAAAAAGTGAATTGCGTTTTGACTAGGCTTTAGAAAATTCCATATCTTATTCCCTGCTATAGGGAACGATATCGATCCCTAATAGGATTTGTATTTTTTATTTTCCTTTTTTGTTTTCGATTATATGACTAAAATTTCTTCAATCACCTTATTTTCACGTTAATTCATGCATCGATCATGTAATTTTTGCTGATTCGACCGAGTCCAAGAAGGCTGATTCATGCCAAAAGTTCATATTGATCCGCCCTTGAATGATATATACCGATCCGAGCTTGGTGATCGGGCATGAGCAGATCATCGATTTTCAGGTCATCGCCCATGCCAATCATTGGTTTTTTGCCTGATTCGCGGCCTAAATCCATAACATCGATCCTAAAGATCGGATGCCTACCGACTCGATTGGAGGTTGTATCGGGCAAATTCTTGAAGTAGTTTCCATATGTTGATTCACTGCTTTTACACGATCGAGCATGGTCGATCCTCCAAAAATGTGATGATCTGATCCTTAAGGGATTCCTACCGATCTCGAGTCTAGGGAAACGGGAAAATATGTTGGGGTGATCAGACTGTGCCAATCATGCTTTTTCGAGGTGATCGATTTGATCATGTGCATGATCGATCAAGTAGAATTGGAGTGTTCCAATGAGTCAATCAGACTATTTCTAAGTAATCGGACGATGTCCGGAGGTAATCGATCCGAGTTGAGTAAAATTCCAATTTCTAAGACAAGTCGATTGTAATGCTTAATCCTAGTTTGTATAAGTCTACGCTCCATCCATGAGCGGTCCAAAGGTTCCAGTGTAAAGCGTAGCAGCATTGCCAAAAGGCTGGTGTTTATCCATTTTTTGCAAGGCCATCAATCTTCAAACTCAAAACATCTAGATCACTCAGAACTTGAGCGTGGACTTAGGCAAGCCAGTATATGCTAGACTGAAGCAATGATGTCTAAAAGATTCGGATTTTTGATGTGTGTAATTCCGGTTCGAATTACATTACTATTTTCAATTCAGCCATCTCCATCAGGCTTCAGTCCCACGTGGATCCATAAGACATTTCAACCATCAAGTCTCAGTTCGGCTAGGCACCCTGGCCTTGTTTCGATTATAGTCTAGTTTGGCTTAGCCTAGGATCGACCATGCTGAACCGATGGGGCACATCTATATGACGTGTCCCATTACATCCACTCTACATCATGGCCGAACCTACGATCTCAACAACTCAAAAACTGCCTTTATATGTCCACACCAAACCAAATTCGCTCTTTATCATCCCGTATTTCAGTGGTTAGATATTTAATATAATTTATTATATTAAATGTTGAATTGGAATTATTATTGGATTTATAATATATAGTCCGTTTATTTAAAACGACATTGAATAAATAATTTATATTTAATTTAAATCAAGCTCGTAACGGCACGGTAGTTCGTAATATTGAGTTTTGAACTTCAATTGAATATAAAGAATCCGTTATAAGCCGGAATTCTGTGAAACAAGAAATGTTGGAATATGTTTGATTATAATTTTCTAATGAAAGTGAAAAATCGAGATTTCATTTTATAAATTGTAAGTTATGTCCAAATCAAATTTTAAAATAGTCGCTATAGAATTCGTTAATAAATGATAACGTTTATTTAATTAATTAAAAAGGAATTTTGTATAATTTAGATATCATTTAACTTGAAAACTTTAAATGATGTGTTATAATTCTATATTGGTTGGATAGGAAGTGATATGTATTTCCATTTGGGTATATATACGATAATAATAATTTATTTATTATTAAATTGGATTGTTTTAGAATTATAATAATATTTTATTGATATTATATAAACGTTAAAAATCGTTGTTTCTCAAACGATCTTCATTTTCGAAGAAACGAATTATATTGGAATGCGTATCGTTTGTTATTGTTAGATTTCCAGTTTGAAGCCAATTGGAGTTGTTTGTCGGTACATTCAAATTAAATATGAACCGATAAATACGTTCGAATTGAAAATAATGTCGTTGTGCAAACGGAGTTCATTTTCAACAAAATTAATTTCAGTAGGAACGCAACATCATGACGTATCGGTGTATTTATTTTCATTGAGTTAGAATTTAGTGTTTAACGGTGTGTATATTTAACGGTCAGTGGATAACAGTTAGCGATAATATAAATTAACCATAATAAAATAAACGTAAGCACCAAGTAAAGAAAAAATTTGTCAACGTATATTCTTAACTGCCCTAAATTCTCCGAATTTTCAAATCTCTGTTTGCACACACATCAAGCAGTTGTATATTCATTTCAATAGATCAAGGCAGCTATCAGTCTCAATGGAAGGACATGAGAATACACCTGCAGCTCCTATCTTTCAACAGAACGAAACACGCTACATCTATACTGCCTTGATATTTCTTTTCAATAACACCTACCCTGTACACTATTGATTGCAACGTCTCCGTGTTTTCAGAGCCTAAAACTATGTTGAATTCTTTCAACCCATCTGAGGGAGTATGAGTTTGTTGACACTGCTTTTAACAGTGTCAACGTGACTCTCGGCCATGATTGACTGAAATCAGGGAGGCCCATATGAGTTCCTCTGATTTCAGCCAATCAGGGGGAATAGGTTTGGTAGTGTCAACAAACTCATATTGCATCAGAGGTCCCCATCCATGAAAAATCACTGCAATCTTATATTGCATCGCGTCCCATCCTTTGTATCCTAGAATAGAAAACCAAATTAAACGCAGCCAAAACAAGGTTTTAACAGTAAGCTATAAAAACAAACAACATCTTTCCGTTAACACACGCAATCACTCGGTTTTATACTATCGCATGGACCAGAGAGTAGAGACAACGGTGAAGTGGGAGGAATTTTGGTGAGGTGGCACGGTGACAGATGTCGGAGCGGACGGCCAGGATGGCGAAGCGGCGATTGGAAGAGAAGTAAGGTCGGAGTTTAGTTATGACAGGGTCCAGTTTCTTGTTGGTATGAGGGTTGGCATTCACGAATATTTGAGGTGGCTTGCGGTTTTTCGTGAGATAGCAGGGTGGGTTCAGGCAGTATGGTGAGGAAGGGAGATTGTTTTGGGAACAAAGAACGTATTTAGGTGAACTGAAATGGGAAAATGAAAGTGATAAAGTGGAGAGCATGGTATTGAAAAAGGGGGCGAACAGTGTTTGGTGATGAAGTCTGGAAAACAAAGGAAAAGAAAAGGACGGAAATATGGAGTAGGAGTTGGAGGAATATAAGTACGAGGAAGGAAAGGAAAATAAAATGCAGCAGTAGTTTTCAAAGTTTCTACTAGGAATATTTTTAAGAGAAGAAGAATGAATTTTTGAGAGAACTATTTTAATGAGGAGGAAATTTTCATTGCTTTCCTTTTGATTACAAATTTTGATTGCATACATACATCAGCTTGATTGCCTTGCTTTTATAATGCAGTGCACTCTCTAGAGTATTCTAGGAATGCATTACCTAGAATATCTAAAATAGGAATTCTAGATTTTCCCTTAATTTATTCAATTCATTAACACAATTGCTAATTTAACAATACAATTAATTGTTTCTTGAAAAGCCAAGATTATTTCCAATATTCCCCCGTAAGCTTAGTTTTTGAACTCCAAGAACATCTCACAATCTTTTAAAATTATCAGGCTTCAATGCTTTTGTGAAAATATTAGCAACTTGATTATTTATTTTGCAAAAATTCAGCTGCACCTCTTCATTTTCAATTGCTTCTCGAATGAAATGATGTTTGATGGCTATATGCTTTGTTCTTCCATGATGGACTTGATTCTTAGCTATAGCAATGGCTGATTTTTTGTCACAATGGATAGTCACAGCTACTTGTTTCTCACCAAAATCATTCAGTATTTTCTTCAACCATATTGCTTGTTGGGTAGCTAGGCCAGCTGAAATATATTCAGGTTCTGCAGAAGATTAAGTAGCTGTTTGTTGCTTCTTCGAACACCAAGAAAATGCTCCTGATCCAAGAGAAAACACATATCCAGAAGTGCTTTTCATGTCATCTATACTTCCTGCCCAGTCACTATCGCAAAACCCAAATAAATTAGTTTCAACATTGTTTTCATATTTGATCCCATAGTCCAAAGTGCCTTGAATATATCTCAGCACCCTTGTTGTTGCACCTAGATGGATATGACTAGGATCATTCATGAACCGAGAAAGTAGGCTGGCTTGCCATTTGACATACAAAGTAGGCTCATTCTTGCTCTTCTCAAAGCCTTTCTCCATGAAGTAATTGTCAATATCGCTATACCATGCTTGTGGTGCATGTTTTAGCCCATAAAGCGCTTTCTTTAGTTTGTAAACTTTTCCTTCTTGTCCTTCAATCTCAAATCCTTGAGTTGCTCCACGTAAACCTCTTCTTTCAATTCTCCATTCAAGAATGCCGATTTTACATCTAGCTGATATAATTTCCATCCTTTTTGGATTGCAAGTGTTAATGGTGTCAAGACGTGCCACTGGAGCGAATGTCTCTTCGTAGTCAATACCGGGCTGTTGAGAATAGCCCTTTGCAACGAGTCTCGCTTTGTTCTTTTGAATTGAACCATCTGGATTATGCTTCACTTTGTAGATCCATTTTACTCCAATGGTTTCTTTGTCTTTTGGCTTATCAACCAACATCCATGTTTTGTTCCTTTCAAGTGCATCCATCTCTTCTTGCATTGCCTTCCTCCAAGCATCTTCCGTAACCGCTTCTTCAAAATTTTCTGGTTACATTGCGCAATAGTTGCACCTAGCAAAAATATCATTCAAACTCCTCATTTTTATTGGGGTTGAGCTTGGAGATGATGAATTATGGCTTGCTGAGGATGAAGTGCTAGATGGAGAACTTGGTGTAATCACATTGGTTATTTGCAAGTGTTGTTGGATTTTGTTCTAAAATTACTGCTGGAACGGTTTTACCCTCCACTTTCTCCTTTTGCCACTTCCGAGATGACTTCTCATCGAATACAACATCTCTACTGATGATTACTTTCTTTGTCTTCAAGTTGTAAAATCTGTAGCCCTTTGACACAGAATTATAGCCAATAAAAATGCATCTTTCACTTGCTTCTTGAAGCTTTGTCCTTTTTTCTTTAGGAATTTGAGCATAGCAAATACTCCCAAAGACTCTAAGATGATTCATTGAAGGCTTTCTTCCACTCCATGCTTCAAAAGGCGTCATATTCCATACATCTTTTGTTGGACATCTATTTAGCAAATACACAACTGTATTTACAGCCTCAAGCCAAAATTCTTTAGGCATGCCTTTCTCAAACAACATTGATTTAGCCATCTCCATCACTATTTGATTCTTCCTTTTAGATACACCGCTTTGCTGAGGTGTATACCTAACGGTTAGTTGCCTCTCCACACCTTCTTCTTCACAAAATTTATCAAAATCATTGGAGTTATACTATAATAACCCAAAAAAATCGAACTATTTAAAAAATTTATTTTGGCAATTTTAGTGAATTTGGGATATTTAAAATGATTTATTTTAAATAATAATGACGAGAAATTTATTTTGAATAGAGTTAGAATGTATATATTTATTTGAATCGACGTTGGAATATAAATAATTATTTTTAAATATAAAAGGAATTGAAAATGGCGCGGTAGTTTGAAAATTCGATTTCAAATTTCAAATGAATGTATAGGATTCAAAATAAACCGGATTTTGGAGAAACCAAAAATATTTGAATCTATACGAGAATATCTTTCCAACGAATCCGAAGAATTGAATTTTCATAGTGGGGATAAAAAGTTATGTCCAATTGAAAATTCAGAATAGTCGATGTGGAATTCTAGTCCTTAAAAATGGAAATTTTGCAAACGACCTTCATTTTCACCGAAACCACTTTTGTTGGATCCGGGATGTCAAGTTATTGCTAGATTCCGAAATTCATAATTTTTGAAATCAATATGTGAGCGTGGTGAAGTAAAACGTGTTTTGACAGTTTCAGTCAATTTGGATCGACCAGAAAATGACCTTTTTTCAAACGGTCTTCAAATTTGACGAAATTAGTTTTGTTAGAACCGTATCGTCAATACGAAACTAGAAAATATTTTTCAGGAATTTTTAGAATCCGTATGTGGCCCCGGTAAATTGAAATGCACGTTCGAATTCAATATATAGATTTACATTTTGATTTTGATGGAAACTAATCGAAATGATCGAATCAGCTTACGAGACATATCCCGTTGCATTCGGAATGACGGTAATTAGCTAGGGACGACAGTCGTGGATTTCGTTTGGAGGTCGAAATAAAAAGTTACTTTTTGGAGATAAATTAAAATATATATTTAATTATATATTTCCATTCCCTCTCTCTCCCTCTATTTATAGTCAACCCCCCTTTTCATTTTAAGATAAAAAAAGAGCGACGGTTGGAATCGCCGCTGCCATCGCCCCTCCTCAGGCGGCGTCGCGCACCGCCGTGTCCCCTGATAGCCTGAAGACCCGCCATACCCCCAGGGCCTACTGCCGGACCACTGCGCCTCCCCTGGCCTCGCCAGATCCGTCGATGGCCAACTCCAGCGGTGTACGGTGGTGGTGAGTGAGGTAGCTGAGGAGCTCGAACAAGAAATGGCGTCCAGACTTCACGATACTGCGATGTTATACATGAAGAGGTGATTTTTAATTTCAGTTTTTAAATATGGGAACATTGATTTATTTTTCAGTTTTGAATAATTATAACAGTGAATAAAAATCAGTTTTTTTTATAAAAACATCATGGTCATAAAAATATGATTTTTATAATGAAAAAGAGATGATTTTTATTAGTACAAAGAGAGGATTTTTATATAATCAAAGTTAGATTTTTTAACTTTGAAAAGATTCGATTTTTAACTTTGAAAAGAATGGATCTTTAATTTTAAAAGGGTTAGATTATTAATTATATATGAAGAGATAATAAAAATATAATTTTTATAAAATAAATAGTAAGAGGAAGGTATGATTTTTATATTTTTAGAATAATAAAAATATGATTTTTACTTAAGTAAAGCAATAAAAATATGATCTTTTATATATGAAGTTAACGATATAAAAATATAATTTTTATAGGAGTAGAGGATTAAAAATAGAATTTTTATATAATAGAAAATACAAAAATATGATTTTTATATATGTAGCGAAATAAAAATCTGATTTTTATTATATATATGTTGAAATAAATATGTGATTTTTATAGAGTCGAAATAAAAAATTCGATCTTTATATAAGAAGAGAAATATAAAAATATAATTTTTATATAGAAAGAAGCGATAAAAATATATGATTCTTATATATGAAATGCCGTTGTAAAAATGTGATTTTTAATGTGAATAGCGGGAAAAGATATCGATGGTATCAACGGAAATCAAAACGGAATCCATACCGTCTAGAAATTGATAATGGAGGAGTGGAACCCAAAGGTGAGAACTCTCTCACTGAATTTATTTATACATTTATTTATTATGTAACTGCATATATGAACTGTTTCCTCGTCGTCCACAGACCATGGACGACTTGTGTGTTTGTTTGGTTATACTGTGTTGTGGTTTTTGGTTGATTTGTTTGGGGAAATGGAATTGAATAGATTTGGTATGTGTATGGCGTGGGCCATTATTAGACTGGGGATAAGGCTGGACCTTATCCCGTTTCTAGTATCGCGTCGTTATGCCGCCAAAATTTTCTACAAAATGTTAGAACAATAAAAATATCATTTTTATTGTGTAAATGAACTGAATAAATACTTTATCGTTAAAAATATAATTTTTAACATGTATATGAATAAAATAGATATTCATTTACAAATCAAACGATTTGTTTATGTACACCCATTTGACTGATATGGATTGGGACGATAAATTTTACACATCGCCCAACTACACAAATAAATCTGTGTTCGTTGTTTGAAAACCCCATACGGGTATTGGGATGATATTGGACATACGTTAATCCCAATAATTAGTTGTATGTCAATCGATTGGTTGACAGACTGTTACAAGCGTTAAATATTTATATTTGGTGCTTATGCAGTGTAGAATGCATTTTGGATGATGGCTGACTGTGTTTGATTGTTGTTATGTGCATGTGTGTATGAAATCCATATAAATCACATTATATCGTAATTGACTGTGTCTGATTCCAGTTAAGAATTATCGAATATTTAAAAATAATATTCAGCGAATATTGAAATGTGAAGCCGTGTTAAGTAGTTAAACGCCATTTTAACACGAACAGGAATTGTGTCGATTTTATTCATTTTACAATGAATATCGAAAAGTGATTTCAAAATCTGATAAATTGAAATGATTTGAAATTCGAATTAAATTGAAATGATTTGAAATTCGAATTGAATTGAAATGATTTGAAATTCGAATTAAATTGAAATAGAATTGAAATTAGAATTAAATTGAAATGAATTGAAATTCGAATTAAATTGAAATAGAATTGAAATTCGAATTAAATTCGAATTGAATTGAAATGGATTTGAAATTTGAATTGAATTGAAATGAATTTTAAATTTTGATTTTAATTTGAAATGGAAGTTGAAATTGTTTTTGAAAATGAATTTAAAACGATTTATAAAATACGTTTTAAATGGGAATCGACGAAATATATATTATATATATAATATAATGGCTTGAATAGAATGCGTCGCGCTGCGGCAATTCGCGAATTTTGACCATTGACTTCGAACGGACATTACGGGAGATCCGACCGTCGGATTCTCCTAAAACCAGAACCGTTGGGTTCATATCGAAAAGAGCTTTCTAATGAATACAAGAAATTAGAAATCTAACGGTTTGATTTGGAATTATGTCCAAATCAAATTTGGAAAAGGTCGTTGTAAGTGCAATTCGATGGCCGTTGATGGAAATCGACTGTACGGGTCTTGATAAAATTATTAAAAATATCAATAATTAGTGTAGAATCATAAAAAATGATTTGGAAAGGATTAGGATGAAAAATTCCATATTTGAAAAGATAAAAATAGATTTTTATCGAAATGAACTAGTTTTGAACTAGAATTATAATCCCATTTATTTTTAAATAAAAAAGTGGATTTGAAATGGTTTTAAAAATAACCAGAATTTCCAATATATAAAGTGGAAATGGATTTGAAACGCAATTGTGTTTGGAATATTTCGATGTTGGATTTCGTGATTATAAAGATATTGTTATGGGAATTTGAAAGATATAATTATATCGTTATTTCCAATACGATATTTGTTGGTCGTAGAATTTGATATTAAATATAAGCCGATATATTTTCTATTTAGAGCCTTGTATTTAATATCAAATGGGATTTGGGTTTGTCGTGAATGGTGTCTTCATTAACACTATTCTTAGAACCCAGTTATGAAAAAGATTAAATCTTTTTATTTAGATTTAACAACGTATGCCAATTAAATGATATTTAATTGGAATTGATTTTTGGGTTTATCGTGAATAGTATTTTAAATAACACTTATTCTTTAACCTGATAATTAATGGAATGTGAATTGAGTTTATTGTGAACTGTGTTTTTAATGACATTCGTTCTTTAACCTGATTTATAGTGAAATGGAATTTGGAATTTATAAATCTTTTATTAAGATTTTATGGGATTTTCCAAAGTAAAGTTTTCCAGTTTCATTTAAATAAATTGGAATGGAATGGAATTCGATTTGGTAATAATCGAAGTGGGCTTCTATGGACGAAGACCGTTACTATATATGGAATTTAAAAGGCTTAGCCGTTGTTCCATTTATATTATTGGTTGGATACAGAAGTTTATATCATTTATATATATATTGATCTATTTTCCGTGAAGATTCCATAATCAATGGAATGTGATTTTGGGTTTATCGTGAGTTGTGTTTTAAGTGACACTAGTTCTTTAACCTAGTTAAAGATAAGATTAATTTTTTAACTTTGAAAAAACATTAAATAATGATTTTTGGAGATTAAAACTGAATTATAGTTTTAATGAATCTTTAATTAGATTGAAAAGTGAATATGATAATTAAAATTATCAATTCAGGAAAATGATCAAGAATGGAGTATCACCAGTTTTGCTCCAAGCAATAGTTAAATCTTTAAATAGATTTGAACGGGAAATGGTAATTAAATTTACCGATGACACTGTGGTGTTAGATATGGAGTATTGCCAGTTTTGCTTCATGGGATGAATAGGTTGGGATTGGGAAATATAACAAATGATTACTTCGGTAAGGTTCGCTAATCCCGATTAGTTTGGAAAAACTTTAAAATGGTTTAAAATCGTGAAAAGAATATTTGAATAAAAGAATATTATGGATTGGAATGAGATGTATGTTGTGTTTGTGTAACACTTGTTTATAAAATACGCGAGTTATTCGGAAAGGCCGGGTTTATCCCATTCTGAATAACTGTTACGACGATATGTCGAAGATGAAGATGGTGGTTGAAGAGCGGAGGTCTTCACGTCGTTTGGATAATTACTGATGATCTTGATTGGGCCGTACACCCAAGAGGAGGGAATCAATTGGTGATCGTCCAAACGTACTTGGAGATCGATGGATATGCGAGGTACAAGGTGCCTCCGATTTCGTTCAGACCCAGAACGGACTTGTAAATGGATGTGTATCTGACATTGGATTTTATTCTGTGTTGATTGATTTCTATTAAATATATATCTGTTTGGCGGTAGGGAATTTATTCTCTTGCTTAACGCCCTTCTCTGAGACGTATGAGCTCAGAGGTTATATATCGATAGATATCAGTCGCATGACATGAATTGCCTGTGTGGCATACTGAGATGCAAATGATCAAGGTTTCTGTTGAAAAGCAGAGTCTTGTGGTTAATGATCAAAGCACGACTTTAATACAGCATAGCTTTTTGTAGCGTTAATTCGCGAGCCTCACACCCCGGTGTGAACCAAAAACTAGAGAGGACGTCAGGGAGGGCATGCGTTTCCTTATAACTAGAAGTGGTGTCAGTGGTTTTACACGCCCTGACGAGTTTGACTTATGTGGTTGTTGAAATGCGAGGCGCCTCGGTTATATCAGTCGATCCGGGACCGATGAAGTCATTTGTTGGCTCATTTACACCCTATAGGGCGGGGAAACGCATGTTCATGGTTTAAGTTTAATCCACTCCGTGTGGAATGGCTCTGAGGATCCAAGGGACGATGCGTTCTGTTCCTGAGGCTCGGGCTAGAGAGTATCGAAGCGGTATGGACGATCCTTTGCCTTGGTTCACAGATGGAAGTCCAACTTCCAATACGTGACAATTGCGGTTTTGATTGTATAGCATAGTAGTGGCGACATGATATATGGTACCCATGCCATCTAGGATTGATACATTTATATTTGAAGTTGTTTTATACAATATGCACTTATAATAGTATCAAATGATTTGTTTTAAACATACCAAGCATGTTTGGCTATTACAAGGGAAAACCCTATCCTCCGTCTTGCGTTGCATTGTGTGATGGGACCTGGGTCTTATAATAGCTTCATTTTTCCAAAAAAACATTGCGCTATTTTGCTTTATGCACTGGTATTCTTGGGAGGAAACCCGTTCCGTGTTATACGGCGTGGTCCCTTGATATATCTGATTTAAAGTAAAGTTTTAAATAACTATTTTGGCTCTCACACCAGTCACATGACTGACCTGGAGTTTATTGTTTTAACCTAAACTTTGGGTGCCCCTATTTTCCGCTCGGGCAGCTAGTAGTTTTGGTTTTGCAGATTTATATTCACAAGATCCTGGTTTACAGCTGGAACGATACTCGGAAAGCTCTGTATCCGTGTATTAATTTCAGTTGTGTTTTGTATTATTTTTCCGCTGCTATGTATTGTAAATTGAATCTCTGATATTTTCTGATGTATAATATTTATTCATACTCTGCATATTCTTGTATTCTGATGGAATTGTTGTAATAAACAATGACATGTTCTTTTGTCTGTGTTTCGATGTGGCTTGTTCTCAAAGCAATCCGTATTTTCCCGTAAGGGGGATTTCGGGTCGTTATATATACTCTTTTCCCCTGTCACTTCTCAAAACTTTTATGGACCTACCACTTTGTTTCTCAACAAAAGCTTTAAACTTCTTAAATATAACAAACCCTTCAGATTTTTGTCTCATAAAATAAACCCATGTCATGCGGGTCAAATCATCAATGAATAAAATAAAGTACCTGTTTTAAGCATGAGATAGTGTGCTCATAGGACCTCATACATCCATGTGTACTAATTCCAACACTTCTTTGGCTCTCCTTGATCCTTCCTTTGGAAACGGTTGCCAATGATGTTTGCCAAGTACACAGCCACTCCATGTTCTTGTTTTTTTATTGTTGGCAACCCGTACACCATCTTCTTTTGTGAAAGCAATGTGAGACTATTGTAGTTTAAGTGCCCAAGTCTCTTATGCCGTAAACAAGTGTCGTCTTCCCTTTTTGCCATGAAGCTATGATTTTTCTCATAATTGAGATGGAGGGGAAAACTTCTATTGTTTGTCATTTTTATTATAGTAGTAGCTTTTCCTCTTGAATCAAAGATTTTACATTCTCGATTCTCAAATTTAAGAGAATCACGATGCTCTAAAAGTTGTCCAATGCTCAACAAATTCTCATCTAATTTAGGAACATAAAAGGTATCATGGATAACTTTACTTCCCTGCTTTGTTGCAACTTCAATGCTGCCTTTTCCTTCAACATAAACATACTCTCCATTGCCAAGTTTAACTTTTGAACCAAATGAAGGATCTATGTCAATGAATGCATTTTTGTATCCTATCATATGATTGCTACATCCGCTGTCCAGGTACCATATATTCTTATATTCTTCAGTTGCCTTAGGCAAGCAAAGAACAAGCTCCCTTCCATATCTTCCGCTCCGGCAAATGCTGTGTTATGTGGCTTACCAAGGCGATAGTCCTTTTGAATGTGCCCGAACCTTTTGCAATTATGACATCGTGGCTTTCCTTTGTTCCAGCAATCCTTTTCTTCATAAGAGCCTTTTTTGCAAATTCCACACCATTTATTTGTTCCTTCATCACTTCCTCTTCCGCCATAGGTGCCTCAACCTCTTCGCGTGAATTTCTTCCTCTTCCTTTGCCAAATCTTCCCCCTCTAGAAGACTCACCATTATTTGCTTTATTGTTTTGTCATTGTTTAATTGAGTGGTGAGTTTGGATTGAAACGCGTTTTCAACCGTCTTTTCCATACAGCGTAACAACCTTTACTCGTAGGATCTAAGTGAACCCATCAAGCCTTGAACGATCATGTTTGACAAATCTTTGGTTTCTTCTATAACATCCACCATATGATCAAATTTTTCAGTTAACCTTATCAAAATTTTATGAATGATTCTATGATCGTCAATTATATCTCCATGAGACTTCATTTGACTCACTAATTCAGACAGCCTATTAAAATACTCATTCAAACTTTCTTTTTCTTTCATTTTTTTCATTTTCAAAATCTCTCTTTAGAGATTGAAGTTTGACAGTTCTCACTTTTGAATCCCCTTCAAACTCTTATTGCAAGATTTCTCATGCTTCCTTGGCTGTTTTTGCTCTCATAATTCTTGGGAATATGGTGTTTGACACTCCTCTTTGAATCATTCCAAGAACTCCAGCATCTGTGATTCTTTTCTTTTTTAATACTTCAGTTTGGGCTGCTGTACATTCTGCCGCAACTGTTGAGTCTTCATATCCTTGTTTGATGAACACCAAGACATCCAAGGAGGTGAACAAAGTCTCCATTTTTACTGCCCAAAAATCATAATTTTCTCTTTCAAATAAAGGAACTTGGACATTGCTATAGGTGGAGTTGATGCTTGCTGAAGTATTGCTTGGAGAAGCCATTACTTTGCACTTTGTTTTTTTTTAATTGCAAGGATCTAGAGCTCTGATACCACTGTTAGGAATATTTTTAAGAGAAAAAGAAGGAATTTTTGAGAGAATTATTTTAATGAGGAGGAAATTTTCATTGCTTTCTTTTTGATTAAAAATTTTGATTGCATACATACATCAGCTTAATTGCCTTGCCTTTATAATGCAGTGCACTCTCTAGAGTATTCTAGGAATGCATTATCTAGAATATCTAAAATAGGAATTCTAGGTTTTCCCTTAATTTATTCAATATATTAATACAATTGCTAATTTAACAATACAATTAATTATTTCCTGAAAAGCCAAGATTATTTCCAATAGTTTCAAATGGGGGAAGAAAAGGGTATTATCGGTGAGGAAGAAGAGTTAAATCACTATGTGGCCTAAGTATATATTTAGGGTGCTACTACTCACACCCCGGTTTACACTTCCGGCCACCGAAACTAAAAACACCCCAAATATTTCAAATATCCTCTTCTGGCCACCGTGCAAGTTAAAAACCTAAAAATGGAGAGGCCACCAGCAGCTACCTCTACACGAACACGTCTTTCCTTACTTAGATCTATTCCACTACGAATTAAATACTCAAAGTCAAATAGTTCAAGAAAAAATTAACATAATCCATTTTCATAACCATATTAGCAATTTTAATTTTAATAAACGAGTACTTACTTCATCGGTTGTGAAATGATTCATCACAAATCAACGTTTATGTCTTTTGAGTCATTTAATCGAACATTTTGCATTATATTATCACAACCATCATGTTTATCATCCAATTTATCATCATTCAAATACTCCATCTATCAAACGATAAAAAAAATAGCATCAATTCGTAAAAGACGTTACGTAAGTTATACAAATAAAAATCCTACAAATCAAAACTTATATTATCATTCTCTATTACAAAGTCATCAAATTTAATGTCCTCCAAGCATGAAATTTCCAGCATAGTGGAGTTTTTTTCCAAAAACACAATGGAAAACCCTAACCATTCAAAAAATCATATCAACATGTTCTATATCATAAAAAATAACAAAAATCAAGCAATTTTAACCTTTTTTTATCTTCCATCTATAATAGGCATAAAAGAATATTTGCTTTTGTAAAGGTTTATGATGTTAAATTGTAGAGAAGTACGTGTTTTTTATGAGAAGTACGATGGTGAATGACTGAGTGAAGGAATAAGATATGGTGGCCAGAGGAATATAAAAAATAATCATTTGTATTAAATTTATATAGGTGGTCGAAAGTGTAAACCTGGGTGTGAATAGTAGCACCCTATATTTAATCAAGTCTAATCACGGTGAGTTTTTCCTGGGTATTTTTTTGTGCCGTGTTTCATTTCATTTATGCCTGGAAAGAATAATTGGGCCTAATTCACTTTAAAACATGCTTAATATGTCCGGTCAGGTTTTATATAATGATTTGGATAATATATAATATTAAGCTATTTATTTTAATATTTCAAGTACCAAATAATGTATTACTAGTAATAATCAATGATTTACTTAAATTATTAATTTATTTAAGTAAATTTTAGGCGTAACATGTATGACGTTCTCTAACAGAATCGACCAGACAAGAAGCGTTGGAACCATATCGGAAACCACAACATTATGGGGATGATTTGTTCAAAGTCGGTAACCATGGGAAATTTTAATCAAATTAGATGCCCGTTTAATTTTATTAAAACGGACCATTTTAAGGACGAATGCAGATCAAGATGAGTTCAACTCACTCCGTTTTTATCCCACTTATATTTTATATAAGTCGACTTTAAATATTTGCTTGCTATGGTTGTTAGTTGTTTGATGGATGATAAATATATATTTATACGTGTTGACTGATCTGATTAAATTAAACGTTTGTTTAATTTAAATTTAAACCAGTCGTTATTTTTAACGATTAATTCCAAATGCGGTAACTTACCTCATTGGTTACGTTTATAGTAATATAAATGTATTAAATAGAAATATGAATGTTTGGATCATTGTGGTTTATTTATTGTTGAATATTATATCTATTTATTTAATCAAATGATATTATTTGTGGTAATGTATTTGGATGCATGGAGAAACAGGTTGGAGGGATCCAACTGGATTCATCAAATTTATTGTTTATTGTCATATTACAATTATGTGAACTGTTTAACATGTTTGATTAAATGATTGATTTAATCATTGATTTTTGGATTTAAATTTAATGTTTGTTTGTGGTTAACCAATGGGTAATATTGGTTGAGTAAGTGATGACAAATGGCCTTAAAATAAATCGTTTATGAATATTGATTTATAGTTAGGTAAATCAACAGAAATGTAAGTTGTAAAATTTATTTTTATAACGAAGATAGTTTTGAATATATTATTTTGTAATAAAGTTTATTAAAAAAGATATTAATATTTATTATTTATGATTAGAGCTTACAAATTATTAACTGGTTTTATAAAGTAAATTCTTATATTAATAAGACTTTAAAAGAAAGCGAGCGGCAATTTATCTGGCGAGAAATAACTGGAATTAATTGTTTATTGGTAAACAAGTAAAATGGGTTTATATTGAAATTGATTATTACTCATTAATAATCAAAGTAAGTGAGATTGATTGAATTAATTATATTATTAATTAATTTAAAATGGAAGGACATATTAGAATGGATTAACGAATTAGCTATGCTAAGGTTTAATAAGTCAACTGCTTATATGGGAATTGATTATTAAATTGTTGTAAATCAATTTAATATGGATTATTAATGTTGCAGTAATTTCTTTTTATAAATATTGGGATTTGATTATTATTTTTAATCAAAGTGATAATCGAGAAATAAAAATGGAAAATTTTAAAGTCTTAAAAGCCCTGTTATTCTTTAAATGAGTTTTAAGCGAATTTATGTTAACAATAATATAAGTAAGAGTTAATTGAAGTCTTCTTGGAATTCTAAATAATTGAACTTCAAAAACTTAAGTTGGGCGGGGATGTTTAAAACCAAGTTATTAGAATATGTTGTAAATGATTTTGATTAGTGAAACAGTTATGAATGGTTTGAAATTCAGGAGCATCAGATATGAATTGGGAATCGAAATAGAAAACCGAATTAAATTAAAATGGGTTGGCAAGATAAATGGTAGGATTCGATCCTATACTGCATATTTTAAAACAAGAGATGGGAAGTAACGACCCAGCGGTTTTTGGCCCCGAAAATCGACATAAATACCCTTACCGTATCTTATGCCGATCCTCCAAGCACCGAAAAAAATTTGGATAGTTTAAGAAAGAATTTAGACGGTGAGATAAGAAAGAAAGAAATATTATAATAGAAGAAAGAAGAAGAACACCAGAATCTCACATCGGAACGAATAAAATATAGTATCAAGATCTTTATACATAAGAACTATATATACATACCAATCATCAGAGTACAACATACATCAGACACAGCGGAACAATACTTTATATACTAGCGGTGAAGCCTCCTGCTTCCAGCACCTGAACTCCAAGCAAACCTAACTTGGGAATACACTCGGTCTGACCCGAGCACATTTGATTTAAAACAAAATACACCGGGTCAGTCTGGAATACTATCAGTGATAAATTCACAGAAGCACACACTTGTTTAACTTTGGAAATTCCTTTATGAAATCAAAGGATAATAGTAAGACCAGCCCACACATAAACACGGATGGTTTTTACCTTACTATAACCCAAAACATTTCTGAAATCATAGCTTGTTCTGATATTATCATAATGTCTAAATACAAATAATTAGCAATCTAGAGGAACGCTTGCATCTCACGCTCCCCATATATAGTATACGATCGAAAACCGCGGGCGCTTATTGGATATTGGATTCCAACCTTGACAAGGTATGGGACCACCTTCCGAACGTGTATCTCTAGAGGCGAATACACTGGGTTCAACAAGAACGTCTTGCAACCCGGCCCTCACATGACCGACCACTCATTTCTCTTGAGTGTATCGAATGTATATCACCGACGGTTGGGATCGGCAACTGCCTCCCGAAAAGGGACAACATCGAAACAGATTAAAGAAGCAAAAGGAATTTCTCTAGATAGGTGATCATACATCCTAATTGGAGCGACCCACATAGCCATGCTGCCTGCCCGATTTTTGTCATTTCCCGGTTGATGAGGCTTGAGGTCAGAACACATCTGGTCATCATATACTTTGAATGCCACATCGTCGGATCCGCCAGATCACACTTGATTGACGTCCACCAAAAATACTCTAGTTATTTGGCTAGAGAATAACCATTTCTCTGCCATCAACTATGGTACGTTTGGAGAAATCAACGCATGTAATTCCTTTTGGAAATACTCTGTCAGACATCAGTCCATACAAGTCATCCAGGAACAGGATGAACCGAAGGTACCCTCCTACTGCATCTCATATAGGACTCACCCCATGGATCAGTAGCGAGTAGTCCTTGCAACCTGTAGATTCCAACCACGACAGAATCCCAGCTTATCTCTGGTTGCGATCCAGAGATTTTTAGCAGTCCTTCCGTTTATGAAAAATCCACAGTCTTCAATGCTCCACCACGATCATCTTCGATATCTCCACGTATTTGTTGGTCGGAATGGTTTTCGAATATAAATTTGATCCCGGTCTTTCCATACCAACAATCGTATTTGTCAACTTTGATAGTCGGTGATTTAACTATCAAATAACAATAGTGTGAATAACATCAGTTCGCTGATTCAGCACTTGGCACTACTCGGCCTATTTATAATGTATATACTTAAATGATATAAACCAGATTCCTCTGATTAATTCTGACTGATTTACTTTGATTGATTAACTATAACTTGACTAACTCGACTTATCTAACTCAACCGGACTAACTTGACTTGACTACTCCTATCGATTAACTAGTACTCGACTTAACTCCATTCGCTTGACTCTAGATCGCAACGATCACAATGGTTACGCATGATTCCCTCAGGAAACATCTGACCGCCGTAGGCTATCTGCAGCCCTGCGAATTACGCTAGCAGTCGTACGCAATGGCATCTTTTCCTGAATAACTATGTTTGACTAACTCTAACTATATTCGATCAACTCTAATTGAATAATGATATGTTTAATATAATTTGAAATCATTATTCTTATTTCTTTTAAAAACTAATATTGAAATATTATTTATCTACTAAACCTCGCATCAGAGTTCACTATCCCTCGTAGGGGATAACCCGATTCCAAAATTTTCACTCATCCCAAACTAATACAATTCCTCGATAATAGTGAAGCCAATCAAGTTGGGGTATTTAATTACCTCTCAGACCTTGATCGACAACCTTCTTACCTCAGAATATTGTTCGTTTAACCACTAACATCACATGCTCATTTTCCCTTTTTGGTTTCAAATCTGGTTCTAAAGCCATTTCCTATATTTGAAATCGTCACTAAAAATCCTTTTACTCAATTCCTCTGATTAAGTAAATCTTTATTAACAACACACCCTTTTAACTTTAAAACCCCTTTCGCCATCTAATCACTTCAGTGAATTCCAATTAAAACCCATTAGTTTAATCCTTATCAATTTAAAAACAAGGATTACCTTTAAATATTAACTATACAAAAATAGTTAACTTGGCCATTAATTTAGAATAGTGTAACTATCATTTTTAAAAGCTGATTAAACAATACTTTACTGTATTAACCCTAACCAATTTTGATAATTATTTTAAGGTTTAGTTAATCGAAGATTTACTAAAAATTTACACTAACAATTCAAGAAATTTCTTAATTATAGTTAATCAAGTATTAACTAATTATTAACACCACTCGCCAAATTTTGATGGATATTCAGAACCCAATTAATTCCATGCTATTCCCAAGTTGATCTCATTTTCAATTTAAACTAACCACAGTTGATTTGGTCAACCGTACACCTCGGTCAACCATTAACCGAATCCCATTTGTCATTTCCCCTTTTGATTAATTAAATAACTTAAATAATTTTAAAAATACCATTTAATTGTTTAAAAACGATTACTTCATTTTTCCAACCCGTAGGGTAAATCCTTGGGTTTCCTCTGTTTTTTTAAACTGGTAAAATCCATTTAAATAAATCCTTTAAACCTTGATTAATATATATATTTATAAATTTCCACTTAAATTCCTTATATAATTTAATTTGAACTTTAAATCAAGTTATAAAATAATTTATAACTTTAAACTGCATCAATTCCACCGAACAGTCAACTGACGTCAGAAACCACACAATTTAGACCATCCACTGCCAATTACCCAATCAACACTGTTAGTTGATTTTAAACACAACACAGGTGAATATCTATTCAACCATCACATTTAAACAGGGTTTGGTGTAAATCAGGTTGAACAATTCATATAATTATATGCACAACAAACAAAATACAGTTTATTTGAGGAATCTGGTCGGATCCCTCCAACCTGTCCTTCTCTGCATCACAGATATTAGTCGGTTAAAAATATACAAATTAAATAAATAAATAAATGCAACCAATCAGACAATAACAACCAATTTGCATCCAACGCATCCAACCAACCAATTCATACTATTAACTATAAAATATATTTTACTGTGAATGTACCACATCACAGGATTCCAGAAGGTATGAGAATTAACTCACCAGATTTTGTTCTGGTCGACGGTTGACGCGTTTGTTGCATCTAACTAGAGTCGAGCATTTAAATTTTTCTGAAATTTCATCTGCGCCAGATCGACTCCTAGTCAGTGCCATCAGATAGGTCTCGTCCCTACGATCCCAACGGATCCAGTTTCATCAGATTTCGTTCACGTATGTGAAAGATATCACGATTTTAAGCTTATATATATTTAACGATAATTAACAAAGTATTTAATCATCTAATTAATTAACTAAATCAAAAATTTACCTTCACTGTCGATATTTCTGCCACGTCACCAGTCATTAATGCGTTTTCTCCTTCGTTGGTGAAAAAAACCCGATCCTCCTTTAACCATCACCCTCGTTTAAAAGCTCCTCCCCAACCTTTCATCATCGCCGACGATCGGCTCCACCTGACGCTGCCTGAACCCCACCATCACCTTCGCCTTGTCCAGGCACATCATCAACGGAAAGCCCGACCCCCAGTTCATCTCCTCCGCGCCAGAACTGCTCCACGACCGATTCCCGTTTATCTAAAGAAAGCCACCGCCATAAGCCGCCGTAAACCACCAGGCCACCGTAAACCACCAAGCCACCTCCAATCGACGGCCCATGCTACGCCCCTTCAACTGACCTTCAGACCCGATGCCAACCCTGATAGAGGACGCCGGAATATGATCAAAACCCGTCGCTACTTCGCAAAACCAACCCAAAACATGGCGCTCCGTTCATCTACCTATTTCTCTCTCCTCAGACCATTGTACGACCTGAGGCCGATGTCAAATCAAAGCTAAAACTCCCCTCTATAAAAGCCCCAAGGTCCCGGCCTCCCAAATCAACCCATTTGCTCGAATTTTAGTCAAAAACAAAAGTTGTTCTTCGCCGTTCATCGCGAATTCCGGCCACCACAAGCATCGATACCTCCCCAACTTTTGGCTGTAGGTAGCCCTCGTCCCGATCTATCATTTTGCTTCAGGATCCCATAGGAAAATCTTCACGGATCGAGAGGAATAATTGATTTTGTAAACGAGGACTTTTATGTAAAATGTTCGCTGGAAAAATGGTTGGGCTGATCTTGGCCGAAAATATAGGGTATTTATAATCGAAAAATATTATTTTAAGTCGATGTGACGAACGATATTGACTAACGATTTTTATTTCGTACCTATCGCGTTTTCGAACGTCGTTTATTTGCTGCTGCGCTCACATACGAACCCCTTTCGACATGCGACCGGACAGCATAGTATATTTTGACAATACGGTCCTAACGAAACTTGTTTCGTTGAATTCCATGTCCGTTTGCTCAAACAGCGTTCGTACACGTCCAATTTGATCGATTTATTTTGCATTTTATTTTGCCACGCTCATAGAATAACACCGTTTTGTGTGCAGTTTGAAAATCTAGCAATAATTTACTGTTGTGGTCCTAATAAAATTTGTTTCGTTGAAAATAGAGGTCGTTTGAAAAATGGCCCTTTTATAATTGGCTAATTCAAATAAAATAACCCAATTTTAAAATATCTCAATATAATAATATTAAAATATTAAAATTGGCCATACACGACCAGAATATCGTATACTACCACAATAAAATATCCCGGGTTGAATCCCAAGCTAAATCGATATTTAAAATATTTAAAAACCCTTTATTCTATATAAACACAGCGCTATATATATAAAGGAAATTCCATAGCGTTTTTTTCAAAATTTGATTTGGACATAAAATAAAATCTACACGACGAAAACTTGATTTTTCCATGCCATTGGAAAGATATCGTCAAACCAGTCCCGATGTTTCTTGTTTCGAGGAAATCCGACTTATTTTGAACCCGGTACGACCAATTGATGTTCAAAACGCCAAAACGAGAACTACCGCGCTGCTGCAACTCGTTATTTAATTAAATTATAAACCATATCGCTTAACCGTCGTTATATAAACGAAATCGTCGCTATATCTTCAATATAACCAATATTTGACCAATTTAAACTGCCTGATCACAATATATGGCAAATTCTATGTTTTCCTAAATATTCTGGAAATTAAAATATTATTTTATTATTTATTTAAATAATATATCCCAAATAAAATCGTTAAATTCGATTATTTAAATTCAAACCAATATTTTAAATAATTAAAATAATCCAAATAAATAGGCGGAAAAACATAGGTCGTTACATTCCTTCCCCCTTAAAATAATTTCGTCCTCGAAATTGCTAAGGTAGAAAGAACGCTAAATCCCTTTATTTTTCCAAAAATAATTAATTTTAAAACTCGAATTTATTTTCAAACTGACCCAATTGGTTTTAAAACCAATTTATTTCAAATAAAAGATTTTTCCAAAAATCTTCAAAAAAATTCTAACACCATAAATTTTGGAAATATTTCAGCAGAGTCTCCCCTGCACGGAGGACATTTGCAATATCGCAGGTTCAAGAAATAAAGATACGTTGACTCTCATGGTCGGAAAATTACCCAAATCCCAAACAAAAACCAAAATTTCATATTTGCATAGACGTACCTTTTGGCGAGCGATATTATGTGATAAGCGATATATTTATACTTGAGCTTGCTTAATCATACTACAACTATATTCTCAATCTGGATTCAGTTACTTCCAGAATTTCTTTTTTCTTGGATGAATTTTTAAACTGAATTGGTACTTCTGCACCTGTTTCTCAACTCAAATGAGTTTCATTAGTCCACAAAATAAGGTTCAAACATCCATATCCTATATATCATCCATACCACACACAATTTAATCCATACGGGATTTATAACCAAGCTATAACATTCCATTTATCTCTATAATCATCCATTCAAATTTATTTAACTGAATTGATTTATTCGAATGATTTATTTCATATTGGTTTTAAACAAATTGATTCATGTTCAAGTTCATTCTTCGAGCACACCATCCAAACATATCACACACATTAACATCAACAAATCAAAACAATTTGCCCATACTATAATAATCATTACTTTTATTATATTATAAAATAAGTTGGACAAAAATAATTTTATAATCAAATTTACAAATACGCACTCTCGATTATATATACACTACTCAATCTAGGGTATTGCTAACCCCATCTCTATTGAGTCACACCACAGAGCCAAGGTTATCTCTAAACCAATAGCTCTGATACCACTGTAATGACCCAGCGGTTTTCGGCCCCGAAATTCGAAATAAATACCCTTACCATATCTTATGCCGATCCTCCAAGCACCGAAAAAAAAATCAATAGTTTAAGAAAGAATTTAGAGGGTGAGATAAGAAAGAAAGAAATATTAGAATAGAAGAAAGAAGAAGAAACACCAAAATCTCACAGCGGAACGAATAAAATATAATATCAAAATCTTTATACATAAGAACTATATTTACATACCAATCATCAGAGTACAACATACATCAGACACAGCGGAACAATACTTTATATACTAGCGGTGAAGCCTCCTGCTTCCAGCACCTGAACTCCAAGCAAACCTAACTTGGGAATACACCCGGTCTGACCCGAGCACATTTGATTTAAAACAAAATACACCGGGTCAGTCTGGAATACTATCAGTGATAAATTCACAGAAGCACACACTTGTTTAACTTTGGAAATTCCTTTATGAAATCAAAGGATAATAGTAAGACCAGCCCACACATAAACACGGACGGTTTTTACCTTACTATAACCCAAAACATTTCTGAAATCATAGCTTGTTCTGATATTATCATAATGTCTAAATACAAATAATTAGCAATCTAGAGGAACGCTTGCATCTCACGCTCCCCATATATAGTATACGATCGAAAACCGCGGGCGCTTATTGGATATTGGATTCCAACCTTGACAAGGTATGGGATCACCTTCCGAACGTGTATCTCTAGAGGATAATACACTGGGTTCAACAAGAACGTCTTGCAACCCGACTGTAACGACCCGGATTTTGAGCGACTTTGGTTATCGACATAAGCTCGATGTCGATAACCAAACATCGAAAAATCCTGGTAATTAGTGAAAGAAATTAGAGGGTGAGGAAAGATAAGATAGAAACTTAGAATAGAAGAAGAAGAAGAACACAATATCAGAGTAACACGAATCTCACAGCGGAACGAATAACATATAATATATGCAACATAACTTTGAAATATACATCTATATTTGAATATACATCATTATCAAAGTACAGCACTTACAACACAGCGGAAATAACTATAGCTATATGATCCTAAAGCCTCCTGCTCCAAGCTCTTCAATTGTATCTGTAAAATCCCGACTACTTGACTGCCCTACAAATTTAGGCACCCAAGAGTTTAGGGAAAACAACAAAGTAAACTCTGGGTCAGTCATGGGACTGGTGTGAGTAAAACAGTTTAAAATAGTTCAAGCAGGTAATCGATATCTCATAAGACCAAGCCGTATAACGGAACGGGTTTTTCCCTTATGAGAATCCAAATTATCTTTATATCAAAAACCTTTTGATATAATAATAATGTCTATCAACCACAATATAATAATCATCTAGCAGAAACGCTTTCATCTCACGTTCTACATATATAGTACGCAATTAAACCGTAAGCACGTATTGGGTAATGGATTTCCAACTATGACAAGGTATGGAACCACCTTTCACTAGTGTACCTCTAGAGAGGAATACACTGGGTTCAACAAGAACATCTTGCAACCCGGCCACACATGACCGACCACTCATTTCGCTTGAGCGTATCGAATGTATATCACCAACGGTTGGGATCAGCAACCGTTTCCTGAATGGGACAGCATCAACAATAGATTTTTAGAAGTAAATGAAACTCTAGATCAGGTGATTACACACCCTACTTCGGTGCGACCGACTTAGCCATGCTGCCTGCCCGATTTCTGTCATTTACCGGATGTGAGGCTAGAAGCTACGCTTTAACATCACATCAGATTCACTTTGAATGCCACATTGTCAAATCCATCAAATCACCGATTGACGTCCTCAACCATACATTACGCGTTAGCTAAAAGAAATTTCCTTCTCCGCTTCCACTCTTGGTACAGTTGGAGAAATCAATATACGTGATCGTCTGGACATACTCTGTCAGACATCCATCCATACAAGTAATCCAGGAACAGGATGAACCGAAGGCACTATTCTGTAAACAGGATAGCCCTTGCATAACACCGTCTTCAATTATCTTGGCATATATGATTCGCAACGCTTATGCCAATACAGAGTGGTTCTTTGGATAATAATCCAACTGGTCTCTCCATATTAACAACGTTAAAATGGTCAAAACTTCGATAGTCTGTGATTTAACTATAGAATAAAAACAAGTGTGCAAACAACGATATTATTTCCAAATGGAAATTTATATCAATCAAACATCATTCAACATTTATCTCTTTATTTCATAAATTTACTTATCTCCTGTTTCCCTATATTCAATATTTCTATTTTTCTAAATTTGGAAAAATATACGTTATTAACAATGGAAAACATTTCCATTTCTTGTTTTCTTTATTAGAAAACATTTCTGGTTTCTTATTTGGAAAACATTTCCAAAGCTTCTTCATTGGACTTAGACAGATGTTTAAACAAACCATCGCGATGCCAACTCAGACCATTTCCTTTACTGCCGAACCTTAACTATTCCTTAGTTAAAAACGAAGCCAATCAAGTTGGGGTAGAACTACCTCTCAGACCTTAACTGAACAACATTTCTAACCTTGAAATAGGCAAAGTTCACTTTATATTTCTTTAACTAACTTCCTTACTTAACCCTCTTCGAATAGCTATATTCGATTGACTCTTTTTACTTAACTCTATTCGATTAACCCTTATCAATTAACTTTATTGGACTAACACTATTGGATTAACTCAATTTGACTAACGCTATTGATTTACTCATTTCACTTAACTCCTTTTGAATAAACTATATTTGATAACTCCTTTTACTTCTATTCGAATAAACTATATTCAATTAACTCATTTGCTTCTATTCGAATAAACTATATTCGATTAACTCCTTTTACTTTTACTTTAATCGATTAAACTAACATCGATTATCTCCTTTTTACTTAAACTATTCATTTGTAAAGATTTACTTTTAGTAACAGTTCTTCACTTTACAAATGATTTCCTTTTATAAAACTCTATTCGTTTTAAAAACATTTTTCCCTTTTATTTATTTTCGAAATATTTCCTTTTATAAAATCTGTTGATTTTATAAAATCCCTTTATTTCCATATACATTGAAATAATTCTTTTTACATCCCAGGGTCTTTTACGATATTTAAAATATCGAATAAAAATGATCAACATCATTTCAACACCCATAATCCATAACAGATTATATAACACATCATATATCACAATATATGAAAACAGTAAAATAAATGTTGAGGAATCCAGTTGGATTCCTCCAACCTGTTTCCCTGCATCACAGATGTTAAACAATATAGATAACATCACTTTTCAGTTCCATATGATATATTCTGTTAAACAGAATCAATATAGAAATTCAACTAACTGACTAGCAGTTCAATCAAACAGTCAACATACAGTCAATCAGCCAATATTTAATAGTTCTAAAAATACAACATGAAATTATAAACTGTTCAGAGTTAGTGAGATTTAATCACTTTGGATTATCATCGTTAATTACTGATAATTGTCGTTGATTCAGATCGGACAATTTATTTTGCTATAAATTGTAAGGAGCTCGGATTCACTCCCAGTCAGCTCCATGGTGTAGCCACCGTCCCTACGATCCCAACGCAACTTACGGTTCGTGATTCCGATCCATACGAAAAAGTTATCACATCGACAAGTTAATACATTTTTAAATAAATTTAAACTTGGATTTGAATTTACATTAAAGGTTAAATGGGCTTCACCATTTAAAACAGGCCCACTTACCCTTTGTTCAGCCCAAACCCGCTTTAAAAGAAAAAGTCAGCGTCTTCCTCAAATGCCAAATCCGACGCCTGCTCCTCCATTTCCAATTTCAGACTTCGATCTCCCTTTTCTCAGTCAATACACCATTAAATCCGAAACTAAGATCTCCACACTTCCTCCCATCATCTCCTCTTCCTCACCGTAACCATGAAACCCACTCCGACGCTCCACAGGAAGTTGCGACATTGAGCTTGGCTACAGGAACCGTGACGCAAAATACCACCGGAGTCTTCAAAACTACCACCAACACTTGCGGATTTTCATGTCGATCTCAAAAAGGAACTCGAACCCTGCTAATTCTTCTCGCATCATGCCAGAGGTCGAGCCCTAGTTACGCTGCTAATTTCTGCCGTACTCAAGTGCTGATCGCACCTCACATACCTCACACCAAAATGGAGATAAACACCCCAACATCTCGAATATACATGGTTTTGGATTTATAAATTTTTCTATGATTTCCTCTTGATTTTCATTGATCGGATTTTCTTTCTGTGTTTTGTTTCTGAAATGAGAATTTTGTTCTCCTGTTATAACTTGCGGGGTAGTTGAGGATTGTGGTCGAGAGAGAATGGCACGTGGCCTTGGTTAGGATCATACAAACATTAGGATTATTTTTCTTTTATTTATTTAATTTATTCGATTCTCTATTCGTTTCTGGTCCTTTAAAAATCCCTACGATCACATATGATACCCAAAAATCACCAAACTGGACCTATAGCTAGAGTTCGACATTACGGTCCTAACGAAACTGGTTTTGTCGAATTCCGACTCCGTCTGCTCACACAGCGTATTTTTTACTATCGAAATACTGACTGTTCTTCACTCTAAAAATCCGTACGGCCACACAGTGACTCTAAAAATCACGAAACTTGACATCTAGCAACTATTTGATATTGCGGATCCAACAAAACTGGTTTCGTCGAATTCCGACTTCGTTTGCAAAAGTGGCTATTTTAAGGCTCTAAATAGCATATTTAAATATATAAATATATTTAAATATAATTAAATTGAATATTTAAAATTAAATATTATCGTCTATATTCACTGAGGAATATTATACAGCTCCAGGGTAATTATATACTCGCTATTCTGAGTCCAGATTGATTCGATATTCAATTTACATTGAAAAATCCTTTTATAATGTATATAAAGCATTACGAATTATAAAGGAATTTCACAGTGACTTTTCTGAAATTTGATTTGGACATATCTCAATATCTACACAACGAAATCCCGATTTTTCTCTTCCACTAGAAAGATATACTCCACCAGCTCCACGCGTTTCTTGTTTCACAGAAATCCGGCTTAAAACAAATCTTGTACATTCAGTTGAAGTTCAAATTGTCAATTTACGAACTGAAGCGCCATTTCGAGCTCGTTTATAATTATGTTATAAACTATACGTTCAACTGTCGACGATTGAATATATTCATTATTCTAATTCAAATTCCAAACTGAATTAAATATCACAGATGATCCAGTTCACACCATATCGCCATTTCAGCCAATTCTGATTATTTCAGAATTAAATATATTATTTAATTTATTATTTTAAATTAAATATATTATTTAATTTATTATTTTAAATTAAATATTCACCATTATTTTATCCAACGACCATTAAATCACTAATACCACCATTTATATAATTAAATAAACTAATTATAATACCTCTGCCAATGCGGGTCATTACAATCTTCCCCACTTAAAATAATTTCGTCCTCGAAATTGCTAAAAGTAGAGGATGACCCTATTGACTGGTTAGAATATATTTGTTCACTTCTTAACTTCAATTTCAACTGAACCAATTTATTTTCAATTAAATTATTAATTAATTCTTATTATCGAAAATTTTCAAAAATCCTGAAAATTTTCTAACGCCTTTACTCTTCAAAAAATTTCGCCAGCACATCCTTTGTACTGGTTAATAGGTCAAACCACCACTCGCCTCTCTGGGCCATCTCCAACCCAAAAGAAAATCAAACAGCCAAGCGGCTTGCCAATTCGGCTCATAAATCTTATATCCAATAGAAATATAAACTTGTACCTTTTGTCGGCATATCATTATATCCTTCACATCTGCTATCAATTCAGCATATACCAATGTCATGCCAATCAAACTCCAAATCAGTTTTATCTCCAACACAACCATTCGCTTATATTTAAGCCAAATCCCATTTCAACTCAAGTTCAATTCTTGATTTTCAATTCCTTAACTCCTCAATCCAATACCATTTCGGATTCTAATTCCACAAGTCCAATTTATTCGATTTCAATTCAACTTCAGTTACCACTTAACTGCCTTTACTTAATTCAAATCTGATTTCACAAATTTCTGTTAAATTTGTTTTTAATTCAAACAGTCTTTCCCAGGGAGTTTTTAAACAGTTTACTCTTTTCAAAAATCAAATTTTCCTTTTTGAAATTCAACTGAGCCCATAATCAATATTCCATTAGTTAAATCACTTCTCTATTTCTTTATCAATATTTGTTAACCAAATATTTTCAATAACCATATTGCCATTTTTATTTGGAAAACATTTCTGAATATCGCCTTCCTTTATTTTCTAATCTTTAGAAATATATGCTATTTATAATTGGAAGATATTCCAATTACTTATCTCTTTTCCCATTTCGTTTATTTCTATACTTAGGAAATATTCTATATTATATTTCCAAGCTTACTTTTATTTGGGTCAAAACGGATGTTGTGTAAAACATCGCTACGACAACCCAAATACTATATTCAACTAACTCTTATTCAACATTGATCTTCGAGCCTGAAATCTTACTATTTATTTGTTAATAATGAAATCAATCAAGTTGGGGTATAACTACCTCTCAGACCTTGACTGAATAACATTTATAACGTCAAAACAGATATGACTACTTATTCGAAAAATCAATACCATACAACTACTTATTTACTTTTAAACACGTATACGCTTTCTCTTTCTATTCTTACTAGATTTTATTCTTAGTCTTCCTTTTTGATTTCACTATTCTATTTCTAAGTTCGTTTCCTTATCGACTTCTATATATATATATATATATATATATATATATATATATATATCGATACGTTGATTTCTAACTATCAAATTATCTTAAAAATATTCCAACTCCTTAAATTCCCGAAAAAATTCGCCATAACCTCCTTTGTACCAGGAGCATCGGGATATTTCAAATAGCATCCCATGGCCCTCAACAATCTAAAAGAAAAAGAAAAAGCCAAGCGGCTAGCCGATACGGCGCATAAAATCTCATATATATTTTAAATACATACCTTTCGTCGAGCATTCTATTTATATACCTTCATACCTTATCCATACCTATCTCATGTATATTTATACATTTCTAATTCATTTCAACTTAATCCAATCATTTTAACTTAGTTCGTTAAGTGATTTTCAAATTACCGGTTTGCCCATTTCACCTTTTTATTTGAATATACATGTTCAAATATAGGTTTAACTTATTTATCAACTAATTGAATTCCATTTCAATTCTATTTGAATTTCCTATATTCAAATTCCATTTCAATTCTCTTATTCAAATTCTATATTTGAATTTCATTTCAATTTTCTTCGAATCTTCTATATTCAAATTTCAATTTCAATTCTATTTGAATCCTCTACATTCAAATTTCATTTCACTTTCGATATTCAAATCCTATATTTGAAACCTTTTATATTTTCTATATCCAAACGCCATTTGAATTTCTATATTCAAACTCTATATCAATTCCTATAAATAAGTCTCGGTTTCAATTCCTTTTAAAATCGATATTTCTACCTTTGGAACATAGATTTCCCTTTCAATTTCATACTTGTATTTTTTTATTTCTGAATTATCCAATGATAATTCTTTTCACTTCATTTTATAAACTTCGTTTATAAAAGAACTATTTATAAACTTCGTTTATAAAGGAACTTCTCGTTTTATTTCTTTTAAAACAAGTTAATATTTCAAATCTATTCCAAAATTCAAATTCTATATTTGAAATTCTATTTTGAAATTCAACACACTTGTCTTTCTTAAAACAAATTCAAAACAGTATCTCTGGTAGTAATTCGTCACTTACAACTCGAAAATGAATACTGATGATGTAGCTGTCATCATCAGAATCTATTTTCCAGCGATCGAAGTGAGTTCAATACTATAAAACCATTTCTAAACATTTCCACTTTGAAATTCATTTCAAAATATAATCCACACTGCTTGTAAAACAATTTAAAATCTCCCAAGATCTTAAATTTTCCTTATTTTTAATCCAAATCCATTTACAAACACTTATCCAATTTTCCAGAAATTTTAATTCAATGTCTGGTTTACATTTCAGATTTAACTCATCTGATTTCACGCATTTCAATTATATGAATTCTGATTGGTTATTTACATAACCATTTAATTTATAATCTTACTCGATTATAATAACAACCAATATATCCAATATGTATCAAAATATACTTTCGGTAAACTTATCTTCATTTACCCTCTTTTCAAAACATATCGTGTCGACCCATCGTATTCAAGTGTTTAGTAACTCCTACCGATACAGTGGATCAAACTGATCGACCAGAACTCATAAACTACTCAACCAATGAATCTCCACAATATAAAACCATTTTTATATCAATAACAAATACGTTCACTCGTATATATACACTCAATCTCAGTCTAGGGTATTACTAACCCTATCTCTACCGAGTCACGCCACAAAGCCAAGTAATTCTTAACTTAAGCTCTGATACCAACTGTAACGACCCGGATTTTGAGCGACTTTGGTTATCGACATAAGCTCGATGTCGATAACCAAACATTGAAAAATCCTGGTAATTAGTGAAAGAAATTAGAGGGTGAGGAAAGATAAGATAGAAACTTAGAATAGAAGAAGAAGAAGAACACAATATCAGAGTAACACGAATCTCACAGCGGAACGAATAACATATAATATATGCAACATAACTTTGAAATATACATCTATATTTGAATATACATCATTATCAAAGTACAGCACTTACAACACAGCAGAAATAACTATAGCTATATGATCCTGAAGCCTCCTGCTCCAAGCTCTTCAAGTGTATCTGTAAAATCCCGACTACTTGACTGCCCATACAAATTTAGGCACCCAAGAGTTTAGGGAAAACAACAAAGTAAACTCTGGGTTAGTCATGGGACTGGTGTGAGTAAAACAGTTTAAAATAGTTCAAGCAAGTAATCGATATCTCATAAGACCATGCCGTATAACGGAACGGGTTTTTCCCTTATGAGAATCCAAATTATCTTTATATCAAAAACCTTTTGATATAATAATAATGTCTATCAACCACAATATAATAATCATCTAGCAGAAACGCTTTCAACTCACGTTCTACATATATAGTATACAATTAAACCGTAAGCACGTATTGGGTAATGGATTTCCAACTATGACAAGGTATGGAACCACCTTTCACTAGTGTACCTCTAGAGAGGAATACACTGGGTTCAACAAGAACATCTTGCAACCCGGCCACACATGATCGACCACTCATTTCGCTTGAGCGTATCGAATGTATATCACCAACGGTTGGGATCAGCAACCGTTTCCCAAATGGGACAGCATCAACAATAGATTTTTAGAAGTAAATGAAACTCTAGATCAGGTGATTATACACCCTACTTCGGTGCGACCGACTTAGCCATGCTGCCTGCCCGATTTCTGTCATTTACCGGATGTGAGGCTAGAAGCTACGCTTTAACATCACATCAGATTCACTTTGAATGCAACATTGTCAAATCCTTCAAATCACCGATTGACGTCCTCAACCATACATTACGCGTTAGCTAAAAGAAGTTTCCTTCTCCGCTTCCACTCTTGGTACAGTTGGAGAAATCAATATACGTGATCGTCTGGACATACTCTGTCAAACATCCATCCATACAAGTCATCCAGGAACAGGATGAACCGAAGGCACTATTCTGTAAACAGGATAGCCCTTGCATAACACCGTCTTCAATTATCTTGGCATATATGATTCGCAACGCTTATGCCAATACAGAGCGGTTCTTTGGATAATAATCCAACCGGTCTCAACATATTAACAACGTTAAAATGGTCAAAACTTCGATAGTCTGTGATTTAACTATCGAATAAAAACAAGTGTGCAAACAACGATATTATTTCCAAATGGAAATTTATATCAATCAAACATCATTCAACATTTATCTCTTTATTTCATAAATTTACTTATCTCCTGTTTCCCTATATTCAATATTTCTATTTTTCTAAATTTGGAAAAATATACGTTATTAACAATGGAAAAAATTTCCATTTCTTGTTTTCTTTATTAGAAAACATTTCTGGTTTCTTATTTGGAAAACATTTCCAAAGCTTCTTCATTGGACTTAGACAGATGTTTAAACAAACCATCGCGATGCCAACTCAGACCATTTCCTTTACTGCCAAACATGAACTATTCCTTAGTTAAAAACGAAGCCAATCAAGTTGGGGTAGAACTACCTCTCAGAACTTAACTGAACAACATTTCTAACCTTGAAATAGGCAAAGTTCACTTTATATTTCTTTAACTAACTTCCTTACTTAACCCTCTTCGAATAGCTATATTCGATTGACTCTTTTTACTTAACTCTATTCGATTAACCCTTATCAATTAACTTTATTGGACTAACATTATTGGATTAACTCTATTTGACTAACGCTATTGATTTACTCATTTCACTTAACTCCTTTTGAATAAACTATATTCGATAACTCCTTTTACTTCTATTCGAATAAACTATATTCGATTAACTCATTTGCTTCTATTCGAATAAACTATATTCGATTAACTCTTTTTACTTTTACTTTAATCGATTAAACTAACATCGATTATCTCCTTTTTACTTAAACTATTCATTTGTAAAGATTTACTTTTAGTAACAGTACTTCACTTTACAAATGATTTCCTTTTATAAAACTCTATTCGTTTTAAAAACATTTTTCCCTTCTATTTATTTTCGAAATATTTCCTTTTATAAAATCTGTTGATTTTATAAAATCCCTTTATTTCAATATACATTAAAATAATTCTTTTTACATCCCAGGGTCTTTTACGATATTTAAAATATCGAATAAAAATGATCAACATCATTTCAACACCCATAATCCATAACAGATTATATAACACATCATATATCACAATATATGAAAACAGTAAAATAAATGTTGAGGAATCCAGTTGGATTCCTCCAACCTGTTTCCCTACATCACAGATGTTAAACAATATAGATAACATCACTTTTCAGTTCCATATGATATATTCTGTTAAACAGAATCAATATAGAAATTCAACTAACTGACTAGCAGTTCAATCAAACAGTCAACATACAGTCAATCAACCAATATTTAACAGTTCTAAAAATACAACATGAAATTATAAACTGTTCAGAGTTAGTGAGATTTACTCACTTTGGATTATCATCGTTAATTAACGATAATTGTCGTTGATTCAGATCGGACAATTTATTTTGCTATAAATTGTAAGGTGCTCGGATTCACTCCCAGTCAGCTCCATGGTGTAGCCACCGTCCCTACGATCCCAACGCAACTTACGGTTCGTGATTCCGATCCATACGAAAAAGTTATCACATCGACAAGTTAATACACTTTTAAATAAATTTAAACTTGGATTTGAATTTACATTAAAGGTTAAACGGGCTTCACCATTTAAAACAGGCCCACTTACCCTTTGTTCAGCCCAAACCCGCTTTAAAAGAAAAAGTCAGCGTCTTCCTCAAATGCCAAATCCGACGCCTGCTCCTCCATTTCCAATTTCAGACTTCGATCTCCCTTTTCTCAGTCAGTACACCATTAAATCCGAAACTAAGATCTCCACACTTCCTCCCATCATCTCCTCTTCCTCACCGTAACCATGAAACCCACTCCGACGCTCCACAGGAAGTTGCGACATTGAGCTTGGCTACAGGAACCGTGACGCAAAATACCACCGGAGTCTTCAAAACTACCACCAACACTTGCGGATTTTCATGTCGATCTCAAAAAGGAACTCGAACCCTGCTAATTCTTCTCGCATCATGCCAGAGGTCGAGCCCTAGTTACGCTGCTAATTTCTGCCGTACTCAAGTGCTGATCGCACCTCACATACCTCACACCAAAATGGAGATAAACACCCCAGCATCTCGAATATACATGGTTTTGGATTTATAAATTTTTCTATGATTTCCTCTTGATTTTCATTGATCGGAATTTCTTTCTGTGTTTTGTTTCTGAAATGAGAATTTTGTTCTCCTGTTATAACTTGCGGGGTAGTTGAGGATTGTGGTCGAGAGAGAATGGCACGTGGCCTTGGTTAAGATCATACAAACATTAGGATATTTTTTTCTTTTATTTATTTAATTTATTCGATTCTCTATTCGTTTCTGGTCCTGGATTCGTCGAATTAGGATATCCCATTAGGATCCAACAAAACTGGTTTCGTCGAATTCCGACTTCGTTTGCAAAAGTGGTTATTTTTAAAGCTCTAAATAGCCTATTTAAATATATAAATATATTTAAATATAATTAAATTAAATATTTAAAATTAAATATTATCGTCTATATTCACTAAGGAATATCATACAGCTCCAGGGTAATTATATACTCGCTATTCCGAGTCCAGATAGATTCGATATTCAATTTACATTGAAAAATCCTTTTATAACGTATATAAAGCGTTACGAATTATAAAGGAATTTCACAGCGACTTTTCTGAAATTTGATTTGGACATATCTCAATATCTACACAACGAAATACCGATTTTTCTCTTCCACTAGAAAGATATACTCCACCAGCTCCACGCGTTTCTTGTTTTACAGAAATCCGGCTTAAAACAAATCCTGTACATTCAGTTTAAGTTCAAATTGTCAATTTACGAACTGCAGCGCCATTTCGAGCTCGTTTATAATTATATTATAAACTATACGTTCAACTGTCGACGATTGAATATATTCATTATTCTAATTCAAATTCCAAACTGAATTAAATATCACAGATGATCCAGTTCACACCATATCGCCATTTCAGCCAATTCTGATTATTTCAGAATTAAATATATTATTTAATTTATTATTTTAAATTAAATATTCACCATTATTTTATCCAACGACCATTAAATCACTAATACCACCATTTATATAATTAAATAAACTAATTATAATACCTCTGCCAATGCGGGTCATTACACCGACCCTCACATGACCGACCACTCATTTCTCTTGAGTGTATCGAATGTATATCACCGACGGTTGGGAACAACAATCGCCTCCCGAAAAGGGACAGCATCGAAACAGATTAAAGAAGCAAAAGAAATTTCTTTAGATAGGTGATCATACATCCTAATGGGAGCGACCCACATAGCCATGCTGCCTGCCTGATTTTTTTCATTTCCCAGTTGATGAGGCTTGAGGTCAGAACACATCTGGTCATCATATACTTTGAATGCCACATCGTCAGATCCGCCAGATCACACTTGATTGACGTCCACCAAAAATACTCTAGTTATTTGGCTAGAGAATAACCATTTCTCCGCCATTAACTATGGTACGTTTGGAGAAATCAACGCATGTAATTCCTTTTGGAAATACTCTGTTAAACATCCGTTCATACAAGTCATCCAGGAACAGGATGAACCGAAGGTACCTTCCTACTGCATCTCATATAGGAATCACCCCATGGATCAGTAGCGAGAAGTCCTTGCAACCTGTAGATTCCAACCACGACAGAACCCCAGCTTATCTCTGGTTGCGATCCAGAGATTTTTAGCGGTCATTCCGTTTATGAAAAATCCACAGTCTTCAATGCTCCACCACGATCATCTTCGATATCTCCACGTATTTGTTGGTCGGAATGGTTTTCAAATATAAATTCGATCCCGGCCTTTCCATACCAACAATCGTATTGGTCAACTTTGATTGTCTGTGATTTAACTATCAAATAACAATAGTGTGAATAACATCAGTTCACTGATTCAGCACTTGGCACTACTCAGCCTATTTAAAATGTATATACTTAAATGATATAAACCAGATTCCTCTGATTAAGTCTGACTGATTTACTTTGATTGATTAACTATAACTTGACTAACTCGACTTATCTAACTCAATCGGACTAACTTGACTTGACTACTCCTATCGATTAACTAGTACTCGACTTAACTCCATTCGCTTGACTCTAGATCGCAGCGATCACAATGGTTATGCCTGATTCCCTCAGGAAACATCCGACCGCCGTAGGCTATCCGCAGCCCTGCGAATTACGCTAGCAGTCGTACGCAATGGCATCTTTTCCTGAATAACTATGTTTGACTAACTCTAACTATATTCGATCAAATCTAATTGAATAACGATATGTTTAATATAATTTGAAATCACTATTCTTATTTCTTTTAAAAACTAATATTGAAATATTATTTATCTACTAAACCTCGCATCAGAGTTCACTATCCCTCGTAGGGGATAACCCGATTCCAAAATCTTCACTCATCCCAAACTAATACAATTCCTCGATAATAGTGAAGCCAATCAAGTTGGGGTATTTAATTACCTCTCAGACCTTGATCGACAACCTTCTTACCTAAGAATAATGTTCGTTTAACCACTATCATCACGTGCTCATTTTCCCTTTTTGGTTTCAAATCGGGTTCTATAGCCATTTCCTAAATTTGAAATCGTCGCTTAAAATCCCTTTACTTAATTCCTCTGATTAAGTAAATCTTTATTAACAGCACACCCTTTTAACTTTAAAACCCCTTTCGCCATCTAATCACTTCAGTGAATTTCAATTAAAACCCATTGGTTTAAACCTTATCAATTTAAAAACAAGGATTACCTTTAAATATTAACTATACAAAAATAGTTAACTAAAAAAAAATAGTTAACTTAGCCATTAATTTAGAATAGTGTAACTATCAATTTTAAAAGCTGATTAAACAATACTTTACAGTATTAACCCTAACCAATTCTGATAATTATTTTAAGGTTTAGTTAATTGAAGATTTACTAAAAATTTGCACTAATAATTCAAGAAATTTCTTAATTATAGTTAATCAAGGATTAACTAATTATTAGTACCACTCGCCAAATTTTGATGGATATTCAGAACCCAATTAATTCCATGCTATTCCCAAGTTGATCTCATTTTCAATTTAAACTAACCACGGTTGATTTGGTCAACCGTACACCTCGGTCAACCATTAACCGAATCCCATTTGTCATTTCCCCTTTTGATTAATTAAATAACTTAAATAATTTTAAAAATACCATTTAATTGTTTAAAAACAATTACTTTATTTTTCCAACCCGTAGGGTAAATCCTTGGGTTTCCTCTGTTTTTTTTTTAAAACTGGTAAAATCCATTTAAATAAATCCTTTAAACCTTGATTAATATATATATATTTATAAATTTCCACTTAAATTCCTTATATAATTTAATTTAAACTTTAAATCCAGTTATAAAATAATTTATAACTTTAAACTGCGTCAATTCCACCGAACGGTCAACTGACATCAGAAACAACACAATTTAGACCATCCACTGCCTATTACCCAATCAACACTGTCAGTTGATTTTAAACACAACTCAGGTGAATATCTATTCAACCATCACATTTAAATAGGGTTTGGTGTAAATCAGGTTGAACAATTCATATACTTATAAGCACAACAAACAAAATACAGTTTATTTGAGGAATCCGGTCGGATCCCTCCAACCTGTCCTTCTCTTCATCACAGATATTAGTCGGATAAAAATATACAAAATAAATAAATAAATAAATAAATGCAACCAATCAGACAATAACAACCAATTTGCATCCAATGCATCCAACCAACTAATTCATACTGTTAACTGTAAAATATAATTTACTGTGAATGTACCACATCACAGGATTCCAGAAGGTGTGAGAATTAACTCACCAGATTTTATTCTGGTCGACGGTTGACGCGTTTGTTGCATCTAATTGGAGTTGAGCATTTAAAATTTTCTGAAATTTCAACTGTGTCAGATCGACTCCTAGTCAATGCCATCGGATATGTCTCGTCCCTGCGATCCCAACGGATCCAGTTTCATCAAATTTCATTCACGTATGTGAAAGATATCACGATTTTAAGCTTATATATATTTAACGATAATTAACAAACTATTTAATCATCTAATTAATTAACTAAATCAAAAATTTACCTTCACTGCCGTTATTTCTGCCACGTCACCAGTCATTAACGCGTTTTCTCCTTCGTTGGTGAAAAAAACCCGATCCTCCTTTAACCATCACCCTCGTTTAAAAGCTCCTCCCCAACCTTTCATCATCGCCGACGATCGGCTCCACCTGACGCTGCCTGAACCCCACCATCACCTTCGCCTTGTCCAGGCGCATCGTCGACGGAAAGACCGACCCCCAGTTCATCTCCTCCGCACTAGAACTGCTCCACGACCGATTCCTGTTCATCTGAAGAAATCCACAGCCACAAGCCACTGTAAACCACCAGGCCACCTCCAATCGACGGCACACGCTCCGCCCCTTTGACTGACCTTAAGACCCGACGCCAACCCTGACAGAGGACGCCCAAATATGATCAAAACCCGTCGCTACTTCGCAAAACCAACCCAAAACATGGTGCTCCATTCATCTACCTATTTCTCTCTCCTCAGACCATCGTACGACCTGAGGCCGATGTCAAATCAAAGCTAAAACTCCCCTTTATAAAAGCCCCAAGGTCCCGGCCTCCCAAATCAACCCATTTGCTCGAATTTTAGCCAAAAAATGAAAGTTGTTCTTCACTGTTCATCGCGAATTCTGGCCACCACAAGCGTCGAAACCTCCCCAACTTTTGGCTATAGGTAGCCCTCGTCCCGATCTATCACTTTGCTTCAGGATCCCATAGGAAAATCTTCACGGATCGAGAGGAATAATTGATTTTGTAAACGAGGACTTTTATGTAAAATGTTCGCTGGAAAAATGGTTGGGCTGATCTTGGCTGAAAATATAGGGTATTTATAATCAAAATAATATTATTTCAAGTCAATGTGACGAACGATATTGACTAACGGTTTTTATTTCGTACCTATCGCATTTTCGATCGTCATTTATTTGTTGCTGCGCTCACATACGAACCCCGTTCGAGACGCGACTAGACAGCATAGTATATTTTGACAATACGGTCCTAACGAAACTTGTTTCGTCGAATTTTGTGTCCGTTTGCTCAACTAGCATTCGTACACGTCCAATTTGATCGATTTATTTTGCATTTTATTTTGCCACGCTCATAGAATAACACCGTTTTACGTGTAGTTTGAAAATGTAGCAATAATTTACTGTTGCGGTCCCAATAAAATTTGTTTCGTCGAAAACAAAGGTCGTTTGAAAAATGCCCCTTTTATAACTGGCTAATTCAAATAAAATAACCCAATTTTAAAATATCTCAATATAATAATATTAAAATATTGAAATCGGCCATACACGACCAGAATATCGTATACTACCACAATAAAATATCCCTGGTTGAATCCCAAGCTAAATCGATATTTAAAAACCCTTTATTCTATATAAACACAGCGCTATATATATAAAGGAATTTCCATAGCGTTTTTTTTTCAATTTTTGATTTGGACATAAAATAAAATCTACACGACGAAAACTGGATTTTTCTCTGCCATTGGAAAGATATCGTCAAACCGGTCTCGATGTTTCTTGTTTCGAGGAAATCCGACTTATTTTGAACCCGGTACGACCAATTGAAGTTTAAAACGTCAAAACGCGAACTACCATGCCGCTGCAGCTCGTTATTTAATTAAATTATAAACCATATCGCTCAACCGTCGTTATATAAACGAAATTGTCGCTATATCTTCAATATAACCAATATTTGACCAATTTAAACTGCCCGATCACAATATATGGCAAATTCTATATTTTCCTAAATATTCTGGAAATTTAAATATTATTTTATTATTTATTTAAATAATATGTCCCAAATAAAATCGTTAAATTCGATTATTTAAATTCAAACCAATATTTTAAATAATTAAAAGAATCCAAATAAATAGGCGGAAAAACACGGGTCGTTTCATGGGATTTTGTTAAGATATAACTGAAATGGATTTGAAGTAAGTTTAAAATGAAGTTATATATAGTATTTTGATTTATATTTAAATCAAGGTTTATTATAATGTTTTAAAAGGATATATTTAGTATGATAAGGAAATTGATATAGTTTAACGAAATTGGAACTTGTTGTACATTGGTTGCTTGAGTAATTTTCGAGGTGTCAATCTGATGTTGGTTTCGACCTTCGGGGTTGATACTTAGAGATTTATTCACTTACCAATTTGCAATGTGAAGCTAATAGAGTAAAAGTGGAGTGATAATTGAAGATTCTTATATTAAATAAGAGAACGGAAACGTTTTCCTAATATCGAAGATATCGAGTTTTAAATTAACCATTTGTTAATTATTAAAAAGGCTAAGTGATGTTAAATATCGAACCAGTTAATATATTTTATTTTATGGATGAATGTTTGTTTATTTGATAGTTAAATAACCGACTATCAAATCTGGCCAATTATTGATTGTTGGTACGGAAAGACCGGGATCAAATTTATATTAGAAAACCATTCCGACCATCAAATACGTAATCATAAAAGATATCAGATAATGATCGAGATGGAGCATTTGAAGATCGTAGATTTTCATAAAATGTGAGGACTACTTAAAATCTCAGTTGGCCCTTGAGATATATTGTGTTCTGTCATGGTTGGAATCTACGGATTTCAAGGACTACTCGCTGCTGATATATAGGGTGATTCCTAGGATGTGGTAAGAGAGTGCCTTCGGTTCATCCTATTCCTAGATGACGTGTATGGACGATGTGGGATTCAAAAAGGGAATGGTGGCTAGATGTTCTAAAAAATATTTAAACCTTAAACCTCATCAACTGGGAAATGGTATAAAATCGGGTAGGTTGTTTGGCTATGTGAGTCGCTCCCATTAGGGTGTATTGTCACCATCTAGAGAATATTCATATTTCTTACTTCTTTTCATTTCTGTATCTCCCGGGAACTATGGTGGTCACGACAAAAACCGTGTAGTCTCATACCTTGCCAGTTGGAAATCAATTCTCCAATAAGAGCCCATAGTTTTGATTGTATACTATATATGTAGAGCGTGAGATGCAAGCATTCTGCTACATTGTTATTTATTTGTTTTTAGGTATTATTATAATATTAGCAAAGATATGATTTTAAAAGAATTGTTTTGGGTTATCGTAAGGTAAAAGTCGTCTGTCTTTATGTGTAGATTTGGTCTTACGATTATCTTTTCTTTCGAAAAGAAATTTTTAACTTAAAAATCAAGTTAGATGATACCTGTAAACTTAGCGAGTTTTACTCACTCTGGTTCACCAGACTGATTCGACGTTTGTAATGCTCGGGTTAAGCCGGGTTTTACAGGTTTAGGTTATTAAAGAGACGAGCTGGAAGAGTTCAGACATATGATATTATCTAGTATGAATACTCTGTGTGATATATATATATATATATATATATATAAATATATATATATGAGGATAGGTTGTTGTAACTGTCCAGGTGTTGATGTACTCTGATGTTATAAGTATTATTTCAAGTTTTCAATAAATATTTATCTCTATATTATATTTATTCCGCTGCGATGTGAGACTCTGTGTTGTGATAGTTCTTCTTCTTATTCTTCTATTGTAATATTTCTTTCTTATCTCACCCTCTAATTTCTTTCTAATAACTATCTGGTGTGTTCGATACTTGGCTTTTGGCAAATAGTATGGGTTTTATGTATTATTGTCGAAATTCGGGCGTCGAATTCTCCAGGTCATTACAGCTCCTCCAATAAATACTATGATTTTTAGAATTTGAGGGGACCTTTTGGCAATTCAGCCTCCAGAGGCTGCTGTTTGGATGACCAACCCTTTATTCTTCCCCTTTCTTAGATAAATTCAACTGTAATTGTAACCGACAGAATAAATGACTGACTACAACAAGTGGATATAAGCTAATTTCCGAACCACTATAAAATCTCTGTATTTCTACCTTTTTCGTTTTCTATAGTATGACAATACTGAGATTTTGTGATTATTATTGAAATTTGGGTGTTGAACTTGGAAGAATCAATATTTAAGTCAACATTTTGGTGTACTGGGAAGGGGTACGTGATATAAAATTTTGTTGAAATTAGATTGCTAAAGAACACAACTACGTTGAAGAAGAAGACTAATGCTTCTGATCACCTTGGAGAAACCAGATTAAAGGGAGACCAAGAGACTTCCTCCAATGGAGAACCTTTCATTTATTTGACTAAAGAAGAGATGGAGGGAACGATTGAAGAGCTACATGCTAGATTAGAGAGTTAGGAGAAAATGATGCAGGAGATACTCTCCAAGCTAAGAGGATCAAAAGTTTAGAATCAAGGTGCTGGAGTAGGGGTCGTCTGAATTGAGCCACACGTCCTCCGGCCAGAAGCCAAGCCGGTTTGGCATGTCTGGCTCGGTGCCGAAACGTAATCCCGGCTCGGTGCCGAACCGAATTGCTCAAAGGACACACTTCCTGGTCCCTTACAAATAATGTCGCTACTGTTGTGATGCGTCCCGGAGCCGAAGTAGAACGTTCCATACCTAAAAATTTTGAGAGGCTAGTGCGTGGAGTAGGCCAGAATTCAATAGAAGGAGATGTTAGATTGCGACATGAACAGTACGTTCCTGAGTAACCTTCCGGGCATAGATGCAGACGTTTCAATTTTTAATGATGGAGATAGACTGGCTGAGATGATATGTCGCATGACTAAAGGTGGACTACCGAGCTAGGGATATGAAGATATGACTTGGAGCCCCTTCACTTTTGCCATTTGGAATGCAAGGTCCCCACCAAACTTCAAACTGTTAGTGCTGACGGCATATGATGGGAGATCGAATCTCACAGTAACGCGCATCCAACATATTGATGTGTTGAAGGCATCTCTGGAGTTGATGTTGAAGTGCTTTTCACTATTTTTAACTAATTCGGTTCCATTTTGGTTTAGGCATTATAACAATAAACTGACGACATATGATAGGTTGATAGGGCATTTCAGAGTTCACATTTTTCGACCGAAAAATGCGATGACATTGACCATGATAAGATTTGGCCCATGGAAAATGTTTTGGAGATTCCTAGAATGGTCTAATGTGGTGGTACTTTGGTGGATAAACCGTCTATGGTATTGATGGCGACCATATCTGGAGAGGCCAACAAGTTTGAATTTTAGGCAAGTGTACGGAGGGATCCGCCGAGGGATCTCGATGAATTTTACTTTGAGGCTGATAGGTACCTGCGCTAAGAGGATGCGTAGGCACAACAAAGAATTGAAACCAATATTCTAAATAATGAAGAGACACTTGAAACGAAGTTTAAACACGATAAAGAAGAGAGAAAGATGGAAGGCGAGCGCGATTGCTTGAAGAGGAATTGGAAGGGATCAAGATATCCCTCCTTTGCAAAATTGAATGTATCCTTACAGAGGATTTACACATATAATCATGACCAGATCTCATATCGAAAGCTGCCTCCTAATGGTTCTGTAATGATACGACTTTTCAACCATCAGAAGTTAACACTAATATAGCCATGGTATTCACGTGCCAAGCATCTAAGTGCTGGGAAACCAAATCACTATGGAAGAAGAAAAAGATATAGAACAAAATCTCATAGCGGAACGAATAATCTATAATATAGACATGATCTTTACAAAATATAAAGACTTTTATACATACAACAATTTAAAACATACATCAGAATATTAAAATTTAAATCAGCCCAGACAGTTATAATAGTATGTCCTCACAATTGTTGATAAATACACAATCAGATACAATGGAAAAATTAAAGAATGTACGAATGTACATCTTGGCTTCCTTCTCTTCTACTGTAGCTTCAACAATTAAAACTAATTTGCAAATATGCTCGGTCTGACTAGAGCATTATAAGTGAAATAACACCCATATCAGTCTGGAAAACTAGCAATGAGGAAACACAACTCAATTGAATTTATTTCTATATTATGAGATTTTCAAAAAAAGGTATCATAAGACCACGCCGCACGTAAATACGAACGTGTTTTACCTCACGATCATCAAACTTTTTATATCAAAATTTCATGATATTATAATAATGTCTAAGGCACAAATATCAATAGTCAAGTAGTTGTGATGCTTTTGAGTGTACATCACAACAATACTATATATAGAATCAAAACCTGGTATGGCGCATTCACTAATTGTGTAGGATTTACACGGAGGTGCCCTCAGTACTTCGAGAATGGTCCTCCTACACAAGGATAAAAGTTATCATTTTGAAACATTATACCCAACTAGCCAGGGTACTACAGGAAAAACATGGTTGGTCTTGCTAAGAGACCGGATTGCATCGCCCCATCATGCCAAACATCTAAGTGTATTGCTAGAAAAGGGATCTGACTACACCCTATGGGTCTGTAAACTGTATCACCCCAACCCGAGAGCCACCTTAATAAAGAGCATAACAAGTAATGCCATCTACTAAGCAGAGGATAGGGTTGTTTAGGGGCAACCATCTGTAATTTCATATTAAACGAGTATTATATATGTTGATTGGGTGTATAATTTTTTCTTTTCTTATTTCATGCGGATCAACATACTCAATACTTCTAATGTGAAGTTACAATGGTTGAGGATCACATTCATAATAATATACGACCATTACAGTCACAATATTATAGAATAGTTACATATAGATACAACCACAAAAATATAATATATACATGTGCTAAAATTACGAATGGTTGTACAAGAACCATATAAAATACACCATCCAAAAGAATAGTTATAAAATGAATCAAATGGATGACTACATCTACGAGATAACTGGTATAGTCAAAAGAATAAATTGCAAGGCCCAAGCAAATAGCCAGGTAAACTTGTAACAACTCAATTTGACCCGAGGAATACACGCACGAGTCAGTCTAGCTTACACATCAGTATAATAACGGGGTGAAATGAAATATCGAGAAATAAAGATTCCTTTTCATTCGAGACGGAACCTAAATGACACAGATGTACGTGATCAAAATAGCACCAAGGAGAAGGTTACACCTTGGTGTATCTTAATAACAGACGAGATACTCAGTACCAACATTGAATAGCCATTAAAACTTAAGGTATCGACTTTATCAAACGTCCATACACATAAATCCAAATGAGTCGAATAGCTTAAAACATAATCAGACATAACTAACGACGTATGTGAACTCAAGTGAGTCTATATAACTAGGTTTTAACTAATAACAACAAACACCAAATCATCTAAACGAATGGATTCAAAACACAAAATCGTCAAATTCAAATATATGATCATACAATCAAGTCATTAAAAGAAAAGTGAATCAAACATCATGGCAAATAGATAAGGATCTAATATCACCAAAACAACAAGTAAAATATGATTATAAGATCATTATCATCAAAATATCAATATTTGGATTTTCCCAAAAAATCAACGTTTGAATCTAAAACAATAAGTTCATTAAAAATAATAATTTGGATTCGAAAAAAAATCAAACATTGTACATGCAAATAGCTCCCCCCCGAGCTTTTGCCAAGTACAATATATTAGTAGACTCATCATCCTTCAATCATGAATCAACAGCTCAACCTCACCAGAAATTGAGAGAGTTGACTTCTCTCTATTGAAACCCAACAACTCGATGATTTGAATAAATGACCCAACAACCCTTATTCTTGATCAAAGCCCAACAACTTGATAATTTGAACAAGTGACCCAATAGCTTGTATTCTGATCGAAAAGCCTTCAACAAATACCAAACAACTTTGTACATATATCTACATATGTACGGGACCCACCAGCCCCTGGTACTAGCATTAATAGCAGGATGTGTCATAGACTTACGATTAGTAACCCATTGGTAGTCACTATGTGTCCTATACCACACATTCTCACTTGGTTTACCACTCTCTCATCAACTCCGCACTAGAAAAACATCATAACAAAAAATCAACAGAAACATCAATTCATCAAAAACAATGAATTAACAGCTTCAATTAGACAATCCTAGGATTAACCGATTCTATATACCGTCATATCCCATATTAAAGGATTTACAATATCGTTTGACCTTTGTTACATCTTCTCAAAAAGTGCATAGAAGTATGGTTTTTATATAAGAAAAAAATTTGGTTTTCCAAAGAGGGTTTTATAAAACGATTGCCGCTAACCAATTGATTTCTTCCCCAAAATTGCTTATATTTCTAAACTAGATTTACTATTGTTTTCGAGGCCATTTGTTTCTAAAATTAAAAATCATAAAATTATTTTAGCCTCAAAACTATAGAGAAAATGAGGTTTATTTATGAATATAAAACTAGTTCAAAAATAAAGTACAAGTGTTCAACATCAAACAAAGCACTTCATGAAAATCTATAACTGAATCACCAAAATTTGCATAGATTCAAGATTCGAATTAACTACAATATGAGCTTCGTTTGCCAAGCCTTAGAAACAACAAAATCAAGTAGTTTAGTATCAAGACTGATCATCAAATCAAGGTAACACGTGCACGAAATCTCTAGAACAAAGCACAGTAGAATAGGAATTAAAAACTATGTTCAAAACAATAGGTGAGTGAAACCACCATACAAGTGTGTTGAACTGTAACGCCCTGGAATTTTCGAACTAGTCAAAATTGTCGAAAATCCTTCCATCCAAAACAAAAAATTACAGCTACCATTTTATTTGATAAATATACATCACTAAATGCATTGGACAGAATTTTAATAAATGGCTTTTTTCATAAGATTCATCTAATTAACAGTATGTGCTTGAATACAAAATAAACACAATTATGGTAAATATACCATTGTGCAACTTTGACGAGATGAACATCGATACCTATTCCTGGAAACTCAGTAAACATGTTGGTATGAAATATAATAGTAAAAAGGAAAGATCAATCATCACATGGCGGAATAAATAACAACAAATAGGAATATATTATAGTATTATAGCAGTTGCATCACTACCACTTGTGACTACCTGCGTACCTTTATCTAATTGGGTAAGCAATTAGATATAGGATCAAGCCAATGTAATTCTTCTTTACATAAAACATTTAAATCAATATTTATTTCTAGAATACTCTTTATATCAAGTAGGGGTAAAACACTTTGTAAATACTCATTTTTGAAAGACATTTATATATCTCTTGTAGAACTTCCTTTCGAAAGATAAACATTTTCTATTTTAAATACTAATCAACTTCCTTATGCAAAAACTCCTTCACGAACAATCTCAAACCACCTTTATATCTCTCTAATAATTATTTGGAAAGATCTTCAATGATTAAAGGAAAATAGTTAAGTTAAATGTCATTTATACCCCATTTTTTTCCAAACTAAAATGATAGGATTTTATAAAATGGTATAGAAATTTTTAGTCATACTAAGTCATAAATGTCCTCAATTATCAGTCGTATATGTTAAAAGAAAAACTGCAGCATTTATAAAGCATTATGAAAAGATGGTTTTAGATTCAAAACAACTATTACAGCGTTTCTTTTAGCTGTGAAAAGTTCTGGGTAGTTTACAATGGTTTTAGACTCAAAAAAGATGTTACAACATTTCAGTTGCGCTGTGAAAAGTTCTGGGTAGTTTAAAAATAATAAAGAGAAAAGACAACATTTCAGAAATGCTACGAATTTCAGAAATTCATATTTTTGACCAGTTTTTCGGCAAAATATTTGATTCTATTTCTCTATGATAAATCTCCAAATTTTCTATAGTAAGAAGTTTTATTGGTCTACTTAATTACCATGAAAAGAAACCCTTAAAATATTTATCAATTTAATATATAAAATTCAACAATACGATGCTTTTTAAACATGTCTATTTTGGGTAGATTTTTATCTGACTTTGCATCCAATTTTCAGATACATAAACAATCGAATTAGAAAAAGTGGCCGACATGAAAGTTGTAAGCCTTTGAATTAGATTTCTGGAACATCAAGGAAATCAAAATTTCATTAAGAAATGAAGAAGTTATGGTCAAAATATTGAATGTTATTTTCATAAGTTCGAGACCTATCATTCATTCTTAATTTTCACCACTTTTCTTCAAAGTATGAAATGAATGCATGTAACTCAAATAGTTTTTCTCACCTTAGAATTTTAGCTTGAACTTGTATTTATTCTCTTGCCTTCTCCTAAACTCCTCCTCTTTATCTTACACTCCTTTTGTTTTGGGAATATATGAAAACAAATGAACATTTCTACCTTATTTATAACATTCATTAAGGCTAGTTTGGTAATTTGGTTTTGGACATTGTCCACCTTATCTTCATGGAACATTTAGGATGTAGACACCCTCCCCCTTAGGTGTCTTAAGATGTTTATACACATGGACACCTAATTGGGTTATGTGTTTATTTCATTTAATCTCAAGACATGTGTACCGTTCATTTTGATAACATGTGTCCTTATCATTTCATGCCACTTATCACGTTTTAAAATATATATACATATACCATTTTCATTGTTTATAATATATGTATATACCTATATGTGTTCTTTTATTGTAATGACATGCACATATGGGTCTAACAACTTTCAACAATTTAAACATCATTTATCGACAAAACGGTTTTCGGTCACAATATTGATATTTCATCAAACTACTTATCTTTGCAAACAAAAATTCAACAACATATTTTCTCCTCATTATTTATTATTTATAGGATTTAACAAGGTTATAAAACCATTTTTATAAAATTAAATCCAAGACTTAAATATTTGAATAATCTCGATATTCAAATATTTACTACTCAAAATTTTGGATTGTTACATGAACCCTAGGTCGATCCAGAGTCTTGGTGGGTCGACCCGCTTCACCAAATAAGCACCAGGTCGAAAATATGATAAAACCATGACTTTGTCGACCAATTCCACCCACTTATGATAATTGGAAATGAATGAAACTTTGTAAATCTATGAAACAGCAACCCAACTACAAATAGAAGCCGGAATGGCATCAATCTAACCAAAGACGACCAAGTTATCCCCTATTCAAAGTTGCAAGTTTATTGCTTTACAGCAACAGAAATGATTTTCACATAAAGCTACAGATTTTCATATGATAGTGAATCAGTTTATACTAATAACAAATGGAAAAAAGTAAGCTAGAAGGAGTGAGTCTACAGATTCACCTTGCATGGATTTTAGGCAAAATTCCAATGATTTGGAGCTGTAGGATGCTAAATTGGAGCATGTATCCTAGGCTTGCTAGAACAATTCAGGTAATGAATTAAGAGCAAGGTGTTAATTTCATACATACATACATACATACACATATACATATACATATATATTTATACATATATACATAAACTTCTATTTAATCCAATTTACCCTTTTCTGTGTCGTAGATAAAAACATTAACATTTGATTTGTTTCAAATCTGAATACGTTCAAATTATCCATTTTAGAATGGAAATCTAAACCTATTCAAATAATAAAACCAAATCAAATCATAATCTTTTTAAATCATAAACATTCTTAAATAAAAGAGATAAATCAAACTAAACAAAAGTAAATCAGCCAACTGTTCTTCATACATAGCCGAAACAATTCACAAACCCAAATGTTGATCGACAACTTTGTGAGATATATATAAAAGTAGGAGATTTGGGGGTTTTATAATATGATGTTATCGTGAAACCAAATCTCCCTAGGCATACAAATCAATATAATAAATTACAAAATGTAGAATTTAGCTTAAACAAGTATTATTTCCACTCACATAGATTTTGGAGAAGTGATAATACTGATTTGAATGTTGAAATCGTTATTCTTTGATTCTGCTATAGATATATGTAAGAGAATCATATAGATTTGAATCTCATATATAAATTATAGAGAATTCCAAAATACAAACTAAATAGAATTAGACTGGAAATGAAGGAGGATAGAGATAGAAGAAGAAACCTAAATTCTTGGAATGTTAGCACTAGAATGGTGGCACAGAGAATGAGAGGATTTAGAGATTAGTGAGATGAGTTAGGTGGTACTTACAGGTGTGTAGATGAATAGAAACCGTTAGATTAATATAGATTTAATCTAGGCTATCCATTCTATAAAAACAGACCTAAAACACCATCTAAACCAGCCCTCACTGGTCGGTTGGTCGCACCAGACGGTCAACCTCTCCCTTAGGAGGGCGGTCGACTGGCGGTCGACATCCCTTTACGGGAGCGGTCGACCCCCTGATTGTAAATATGGCTAGTGGCCTGCATTGATTGCTAAGAAGATATTTTATATAACGTTATTTATATTAATTTATATCTTACCTTTTAAACAATATTCTTGTCCCCAATTTTTTTTTGTAAGGTAAGCCGGTTTTTATAGTGGCCGTACCACTTTATTAGAAGAGATAAAAGAAATAAGAGTTCTGCACAGGCACAGAAACTCTGGTTTGAAGTGCCAGAACACTATTCATTACAATAAGGGAGAGTAGTATGATACTACTGCTACTAAATAAAACTCACAATTATTCCTAAGAGGAACAACTGGAGCTATCACTAGATCCTATAACATTGACATACTCCAAAAATAGTAATGCAAGGTTAGGAATAAAACAAGGGCGAGGATTACGAAAATCACGTTCCCAATCCCATGAAGAATTGTAGAATAGAGATCTGTTCCACTCTCCTAGCTCACCATCCTCAATGAGCACAAATCCTTCCCCTACAACTGTATAAAACAGTCTTCTGTCATCATCTTCTATATCATTAATGTATATGTAATACACATTATCCCTAGGATCATATTTCATTCCAGAAATGGAATGAACCCACAAACAGTCCCCAAATTTCCAATAAATACCATCATCCTCTTTGTATGAACTATCACTATCTTCCAACTTATCATCCACACATGGAGCAAGCACTGTATGAACCAGGTTCTGAGTATCAATCGTTTCATCATCTTTTGATTTATCATTCGAAGACTCGTAGGTTTACCCATAACAACAACATGAGTGCTTACCATTTGAGGAGGAGGAACAACGGGATCCTTGCGGACCTACTTCACGGATGGATGTGGGAGTGGGACACGCTCAGCTAGAGGAATAGGGGAAGGTACAACTGACGAGGAGACCCAAGTACATGTATCTGGAAGATGACCAAAAGTGTGACAAATAGTGCAAATATTTGGCTTCCAACCATATCTCTGACACAAACTTCAGTAATAAAATCTGTACCTAGTCGGACTTTGAGAGTGTCAGGAAGAGGTTTACCAGGAGCGATCTCAATAAGCTCCTTTGCATAAAATAGCTTCTCCCTTGTTACAGTACTAGCATCAAAGCACCTAAGCTTCTCAATCTTGTTTGAAAGCCAATTTAGACCAGTAAGGGAATGAAGCACGGACAGGATATGTGAGAAATAGGCCCAGACTGGTACAGATAGAATTTTATCCCTAGCTCTATCAGCTTTGTGATTCCAAGGCGTAACTATGGAAGGTTTACCTTCGATTATTATTGGTTCAAGACTTAAGATACGAAGCCTTTCCTCCGGATGCGAGAATTTTAGAATAAACATGGTTCGGTCTAAATGAACCTTAAGACTACCTCTTATTTGCCACTTTTTACCACATTGTTCCTTCTTGTTCCTTCATAACAGAATAAGGAGGGGGGGGGGGGGGTAAGAGGAAACCCACCAAGCAGTCGGACCAAAATTTCTTTCCAGCCTCTATCACTTTAGACGGAATTTCATCCACACCGTCATGTTCACCATATACAAAATCGCGGGGTTCATAGCTGCCTTTATTCTTGGAACTGGAGTGAAAAAGGGAAACCCATTTGGGCTTAGATTTTGAAGCAGTTTCAAGCATAACAGCCTTGTCAGTCGACAAACCATTTTCCACAAAATTTTCAGTTTCACCTGCACTTAGACTTTGCCCCACGTTTGTCGGGTTTGCAACATCAACAAAATTGGACGGAGGTCCCCTCATTTTGTCAGCTACAAACACCCTGTTATTCATGACATCTCCAACATACAAATTTTCATCAATGTTTTTCGCCTTAGAGAATCCCCTCTCCATTATTTCGCTTTCGTCAATTGTAACAGCAGTTTGTATCCAACGAGAATTTATTTCCGAGGCTGTAAGGACTGGTATTATATCTGAGTGTTGTTGAGCTTCGTTTGCAGAGGAACTTGCGTGCTCTGTGGCAGTGTCATCTGCTAATGTCTGGGACTGAACTGGATCTGCCAATACCTTGGTCAGACCACCACCACGACCAACTATCTGCCTCTGCCGCAAGTCTGACCCTGCCAGCTCAAAAAGAAGATCGTGAAAAGGCGAAACAATAGATGTTACCACAACATCTTGTTTCAAAACCTCAGGCATAGGAATCGAGATCGCTGATACAACAGCGATTGACATATATATACACAATTTGAATTGAATGGAATATTCTAATCAACCATTAATTTACTATATTTTATTCCATATATTTATATTACAATTCAAATAATTTCAAATGTTATTACATATATATTAACGTACAACATCCTTTAAACGTAAATCCTTCATACGGACTAAGATTCTGACATATTATATATGAAAATTGTTTAGAATCTTGCCACGAATGCAACTACGATATTTCTATGGTCAAATTCCCATTGTTGTAAAATTCCATTTTTCAACCCATTAATATATTATTATTTTATTGCTGATTTCCACACTTATTACTATTAATTTTAAATTAGATTATCTTAAGTCTATTTAGGTATGTTTTTATGGTGTGTTACAGATCGTGTCCTATCAATTGTAAAATATTCAGTTAAATTCGAAAATTCGACAAAGTCTCATTATTCTCATATTCTAGCACATCATAATTATTGTCTTCTCCATGTTGTTCAAACTCGTGACGTTTTCGAAGAAAGTATATATCAAATTGTTCAAAAATTAAGGTGTAAAAATGTTAAAAAAATCAAGGGAGAGAAAAATCATTTCATTAAAATTGATGAATGAAAAATGTTGAAACTGCCAGAGTCGACCAATCACCATCGTTTTTTTGTAAAATAGTTGAAGATTGCTTTTGCATTTTCTGCTGTATCACCATCACCTCAAAATTAAAAAATGACAAAAAAAATGATGTTTGACATAACAAAATATGCTGACTTGTTATGATTATACATTTATAAAACTGTCTCATGAATGTCAACATTCACCATATCGTTTCATCAACACCTTCACCCAACGCTAATTTCCACATAACAATTTAAAATATGTAGATCCATTATCTTGGGGATCATTCTTTGATCTTCTATTAAACTCTCATGTAATTTAAGTTTTTTACTAGGTTCAATTTTCAAATTAATGTCGTCTCTGAAATCATTGGAAATCAGGGGTTAGATTGGAATAAATTAAGAAATGCTAAGGATGGGGTTACTACAGTAATTAATATTAATTTGTTTATCATAGGTTGAAATATTATATATCCTCATTAGGAGTGAGCATTCAGTTAGTTTTAAGTTAAAAGATATCAACCCGAATTATAACCGAATTTTTTTTTCAAAACTGAACTAATCCCAACTGAATTAATTTCGGTTAATTCGGTCGGTAAACGATTTAATTGAATTATAAAGAGTTTTCATAACTGAAATGATTAATTCACTCGAAGAAAACATAAATTTATGTATGAATATATTTTTCTTTTGTAACTTTTTGTGTTTTTTATAAAATTTGACTAATATTTGAATAAGTAAGCTTTATATTTAATCCAATTATTAAGATATTACAAACTTTATTAATAATTGTGTTGGAAACACATATTTCTGATTTGACCGTTAAGTACTAATTTGCCTTTTATTTAAATTAAAAACTATTTAATAAAATTAGGATCTGTGCGGTTGATTTTTTTTTTTTTCCAAAACTTCATTTATGTATGCGTTGACCCTTGAATAATGAGTCAATAACAATCTAGGCGAGGAGTGTGTGTCACCATCGTGCCATTACGACCGGAACATAAAATTAGAGTAAAATTTTTGGTTAAACCACTGTTATGAAAACCAGATCAGGCCGCAGTCGGACCATGATAAAGGGCCAATCGTGGAGGCAGCCGTTCTGGAGCCCAATTGGGCCGTTCATACGCATCGGCTACTGGTTGAACCAGAAAAACCAGGTTGAACCGCGTGGAAGAAGACCGTCCATTCTTCCTTTCTCTGAAAGTTCTTCGATCATGATTTTTTTTTTTTCAACTGATAAAAATGCAAGAACCCTAAATCAATCTGAATGTGAAGCTCATCCGCTGTCCCAACCTGATTCCTCTCATTTAACCGCAATCTACTACCTCCAACTCAATTGCAATCCACTGCACCGACCTCCGTCATAACCTGTTTTGCTTGCAAGATTAGGTAACTGGATGTTTTAAGTTTTCTTTGATTTTAAAGTAGGGCTGTGATCCCGGATATTGGTTTTAAATTGGGTGTTTGGTGAATTATTTGTACATTTTTTTTTTCATTCTCTCAAATGGGTAAATTGAATAATCTGAAAATAAATCTAAAATGGCTAATTCTATTTCAACCCAAAAAAATGCTGAGTAGCCCCCCATTTTATCCAAAAAATACGAAGACCAAAATACCCTTTCTCTGTTATATTTTTTTCCAGTTTTTTGCACACCCCGTAGTAGTCCTATGTGGTTTCATGGTTACCTCGTAGTAGTCCTACGTGGTTTCTTAGTGTACCCATAAAGCCAGTACGTGGTACTCTAAGGAACCACGTAGGGCTACTACGAGGTACACAGTAAAACCACGCAGTCACCTCACGTGGAAGGGTATTTTTGGCTTTTTTTAAAATTAGCGGGGGGCTACTCAGCAAAATTGGGGGTATATCCATTTTTTCAACTTCTGGGGGGCTACTCAGCACATTGCTGGGTTGAAATAGAATTAACCATCTAAAATACCTAAGTATTATATAAATGATCACCCCATTGTTCACTTTCGGCCAACGCCTTCATTCGGCCGTTCATGACCGAACGACATAGTCACACAAAAATGAACTATGCGGCGGCCGTTCATGGCCGAATTGTGTGAAGTGCTTTTGGTGGTTTGCTGCCGAACAAAAATGTGTGGTGGCTAGAAGTGGAAAGTAGGGTGTGAATAGCAAGACACGTTTGCAAATGGCTTTTCATCAGCCATTTCATCTACTTACATTAGTCATTTCTTCTACATGTACCTATGCTTTTCACAGCTTGGAAATGATCAAATTTATGTTCACATTATTATTTCCTTGTCTTCTACTTACATTAGCCGTTTCATATGTACTTGTACCTCTGTTTTTCATCAAAACCTTGCAAAGGATTAGTGATTATGATTCTGAATGTTAAATAGGTGATTTAGGAGATAAATAATAAACTACTATGAATTATTGAGTCCATTAGATTAATACTTATTTAGAAGGCAATATTTTTTATGGCCAGATGCGATTAACTGCTGTGTATCAAAACATTGATGGTGCAGGAGGAACCACATCGGTGAGACTAAAACCTTGTATATCAAAACCGCACTGTATTTTGAAACATGTTGAGTCTAAAATAAAATTGCACTATATTTGTACTTTTACATCATTTTCAGCAAATCAGGACTTCTATCTTCTGCATACTAGTAAGTACAAAACTTTAGTTTTATGTTTCTTCCTGTACCGTTTGAACATTCAACGTAACAAAACAAAACTGCAGTCCATTTTATTCAAGGTGCAGCCATTTTAATTTTATGTGTCATATATCATGAAATGTGGTCTATAATTTACATTTGAAATCTACAAGTTATTCAAACATAAAAAGGCATGGTTCGGACGACCCGACCGGTTTAACGATTCCGTAATGTTGAACATTGGGGACTCACGGTCTGACTTGTGGTTCGGTTCTCACAACATTTGGTTAAACCAATAACCAAAATTTTATATTTTTCAGACCAAACGCAAACAGATTTAGTTTTAAAACCAAACGGGACCAAACAAAATTTATTGTCTTTGGTTGGTTAGTTTGGTTCCAACTGAATATAGCTAATCCCTATCCGTAGTAACAATTTTAAAAAATAGTCCTCCCTTATTCTAAAGCAATATCCCTTTAACAACCCTATCTCAAAATATTTCAATGGTAATTGAGAAATGAATATTCATTTCTCCCCACATGACTCTTCACAAAAATCACCCTAGTTGGCAACCAGGAAATTGCCTGAGGAGGTAGATGACACGACTTTATTATGGCGATGTCATGGTAAAGCTACAAAACAAACCATAAAAATAGATGATTTGGGTTTTTGGAAAATCACTGCAATTCATCTTTATTTGTTCATCTATCCTCTTGTGTGAAGATGGGATATAAATCCTAGCATCTAACCAGCAGGTTTGGTAATACATTCAGTAGATTATTTTCATTGCAATGGTTACCATTATTCTTTAGGTAATACGCCTTTCACAAAAATTTATATTTGAACACCGCTGGCTAAGGACACTCACCAGTAAGGTGACTGCACAAACATACAAAGCAGGGGTGCGACTAGCAGCAAACACAAGGGGCACGAAATTCATATGGGATGTGTGGGTGTGTGGAGGTGCGGCGGGATATGTACGGGATGCGTCACGAGGCGTGTCCCCATACTTCAAGGAAAGGGTGCGGTTGAGTGGGGAAAAGAGGATGCGGAAAGTACAAAAATGTAAACAAAAAAATACGACTTTCGTTACTTACCAGATCAATCGTTGCTCAATTAAAAGTTGAAAACACAAATCACGTGAAGCTCTAACTCCATCGCTGTTGCTATCACTCATCTCGTTGGTAAGCGATTTTGAATAGAGGCGCATCGGTTTTTTTTTTTTTTTTTTTTTTTTTTGTTGTTGTTGTAATCTCAAGCATCGTGTTTGTTGTTGTTGTTGTTTTTTTTTCCTTGAGTCTCAGGCATTGATTTTGAATTGAGGCGCATTATATCTTTTTTTATTTTTAATTTGAAGCACCCAGATTTGGATTTGAGGCTCGGGCGACTGATTTTTAGACCACCGTATTTTTAGGTCAACTATCTTTTTTTTTTTTAGGTCAGCGTATTTGGCTGTTTAGGATGTTGAATTTATTTATTTAATTACTTTGTTTAATTAGAATGCATCTGTTGGATTGTATATATAATATTTTTAATATTCGTCGTATCCCTCTATATCTGAATTTCATATTTTTGAATTTGTCGAATTCTCATTCTCTGTACTGCGCACCCGCATTCGGGCACCGCACCAATGCTTACTGGACACAAACTGATCGCTCTGTTACTGGTTGATAAAATAGCAGTGGGACTCATCTGCAATTAAAAATTAGTGGAGAAGTAAATTTGGTACTGTTGCGTCCAATCAGATTTCGCAAGTAGTATCTACGTCAAACCTCAAATTCTCAGATATAATTTCTCCTTCTCATTCTTACCTTTGTTGGAATAACTTTGATATGTCAAAATCCTTTTTTATTGTTCGTCGTTTGACATGCATGTTTGAAACAAGAAATTCGTTTTCAAGCCATAATAACATTTCATCTTTATTGCTAAAAAGGAGCAAAATGTAATAATACATAGAAGGACGCAGTATGTATTTATATACAGAAAATGTAACTAATGGGCTTCGGCCTTAATTGATGCTCTGTGATTTAATTCGGATAGCTCAGATAAATGATATTATGCAAAGTAATACCCTGGCCACCAAATCATTTATCTCAATACCCCATCTCAAACGAAACTAGGGTTTTCTTTCCTTTCCATCTGTTCTGCCGTCATCTTGATAGTTGTGAATCTGTAGTTTATTGTGCCATTTAAATATCTTAGCATACGCTTCACTGTTTTCCAGGGATCAGTCAGTGGACTTTGCATGCGTTAACATACTTTATTAACACTATAGCAGATCTCAGGTCTAGTGATTGCCACGTACTGTAATGCACCAACAATACTTCAATATTGTTTTGTATTGTTTGTTTGTTCACCTTTGTGCTTGGATAGTTGTGAACTGCTGACCATTAGTGTTGGTAACTGTTTAGCTTGTTCCATCTTAGCCCTGACCAGTATTTCTTGGATGTATTTCTTTTGAGATAAAAACATTTCGGTGCTAGATTTCCTTGTTATTTGTATATCTAGGAAATAGTCCAGTTCACCCATGTCTTTGATATCAAAGTTCTCATCAAGATGTTGCGACTTTGTTTATTTCAGATTCATTACTTCCTGTAACCAGAATGTCATCAACATATACTAGAACATAAGTAGTTGTTCTTTCATGCATTTTGATGTATAGTAAATTTATCTGACTTTGTTGCATTAAATTCAAGCTTGTTCAAAGTAACCTTCAGTTTATAGTAACATGCTTTGGATGCTTGTTTAAGCCTATAAAGTGCCTTATGAAGTTTGCATACCTTTCCTTTGTTGTTTTCTGCACTGTAGCTTGTTGGCTGTTGCATGTACACTTCTTCATGTAATTCACCCTTTAGGAATGCATTCTGCTCATCCAGTTGCCTTATCCTCAATTGTTCATGTAATGCAATGCATAGAATTATTCTGATAGTGGTGGGTTTCACAACTGGTGAAAAAGTCTCAATGAAATCGAATCCAAATTGTTGTGAATATCCCTTTGGTACCAATCTAGCTTTGTATTTTGATGTACTCCCATCACTGTTTCTTTTGATTTTGTATGTTCATTTGCATTCTATTATGTTTTTGTGGTCAGGTGGATCAATTAAACTCCAAGTATTGTTTTTAACCAGTGCATGATATTCATCATCCATAGCTTTTCTCCATTGCACATGCTTTATGGCTGCCTCCTATGAGTTTGGTTCAGTGTCAATTATACTAGCAGTGTAGATCTTTGGTTTGAAAATGCCTCTCTTGGACCTGATAATCATGTGATGTTGACTCTTGTTTCTATCATGGGGTTCATCTTGTCCTTGATTACCAATGTTAAATTGATTTGTACTGCTGTTTTCATGACTGTCACTTGATTTTTCTTCCTCATGCATTTGATCTGTTTGTGGCAAGGATGAGTCACTTGAGCTATATCCAAACTTTGTGCTTGGTATAATTGAATCATCACTTGGTTGATCTTGTTGTGGCATGTTGCTGACACTGTCAGACCAGTCTGGTAGTGTTGGAATAACAGTATCATCATCCTTGTGTTGCTTGATCCTTGCCCTTCTGTGTTTCTTGTTTTATCTGCATGAGGAAAAACATGTTCATTAAACATTACATGTCTTGACACAATTAGTTTACTTTTGATGTCTAGGCATTTGTAGCCTTTTTTATTGTGAGCATATCCTAGAAACGTTCAGGCACTAGTTCTCACATTTATTGCAGGCACTAGATCTCATATCTAGCTTGTGTTTATTATATGGTCTAAGGTATGGGAAACACAGACATCCAAAAACCTTTATGTTTCCATAGTCTGGTTTATTTCCAAACAACTTTTCATGTGGACTTTTGTGCTTGAGCACTTTAGCACTTTTGTGGGCATTTTATTAATAAGATATACCGCTATATCAAAGGCATCATTCCAATGTTTTATTGGTAGTGATGCTTTTGACAGCAATGTGAGCCCAGTTTCCACCATGTGTCTGTGCTTTCTTTCTACCAAATCATTTTGCTCAGATGTGTGTGCACATGTTAACATTTGTGTAATTCCTCTTTTATTAAAGAATTCTTTGAGGGGTTTAAACTCTATGCCACCATCAGTTTGAAAGGTCTTGACACAGTGATTTGATTGTTTTTCAACATGTGTTATGAAATGTATCACTACATCATGTGTCTTCGATTTATTTTTGAGAAAGTATATCCAAGTATATCTAGTGCAAGCATCAACAAAAGAAATGTAGCACATGTGTCCCTTGGATGAATCTAAGAGATGCATGTCCCTACAAGTTCATTGCTACTAACTCGAGGGGATTGTTGTACACAGTTTCAGAATCATTAAAGGGTAATTTGTGGCTTTTGCCAATTTGGCAGTGTGTGCACATGCGTGGGACATGTAACTTTTCATAAGGAATATTATTTTCATTCAACATTTGCCTTACAATATAATACTATGGTGCCCCAGTTTACAATGCCTAGTGTCAATATTATTCATGTCACGCATATTGCTACTGTTAACATTGTTGCACTAGTCTTCATTAACAGAAGAGTTTCTTGACTTCAAATTGCTGAATTTGTATAATCCTTTATCCAATCTACCATATAGCAGTATATTTTGATTAATAAGTCTTTTAAAAGACAAGACTTAGGGTGAAACTCGAAGTACACGTTATTGTCATGAGCAAATTATGATACACTTAACAGATTTCTTTTGATACTAGGCACTCTTAATAAGTTATTTAAGTAGAGTTGCCTCTTACCTTTTATGGTGCCACTTCCAATATGTGAAATACTAACAGCTTCACCATTACCTACAAACTTCCAATATGTGATACACTTAGCAGATTTCTTTTGATACTAGGCACTCTTACCTTTTATGGTGCCACTTCTAATAAGTTATTTAAGTAATGCATGCGTACTGATACGACTATGGTTCGGATAGGAGATACAGGGTTCAACGAGAGGGAAAATGAGCAGAAGAAGAAGATAAAGAGAAGGCATGAGAGAGTTGAGAGAGGTAATTTCAGCAAATAATTTCTTCTGTAACTTTTCATTCGGCTGCTAGTACATATATAAAGCAATTTTTGTAACAACTTTTGACACGTAGCAATCTAGGCATCATTGCCTTCAACAACTTTGTTGCACTAAAACAAATAACAGAAAAACAAAAAGTAAAAATTAGGCTGCAATTCTCTAACAAACTTTGGGGCACCATTTTCTTCTTGGTCAGATGGCATTCTTTGGTCTGATGGGTGCAATAGGGGTATCAATATCGTATCATTACCGCGCCCTCGAACCCGACCTTGTCTAAAGGTCATAAGTTGACGATGGCGGCGTTGAAGTTGTGAATCATAGATGATGGAGTTGCACATAACCATACATGAACCTTGCCATAAAAAAAGGACTGTAATTCCATTTATTTATTTTAGAATCCACCTGCTCTTCTTCGGCCAACATGCCTAACACCTCTTCCTATACCTCCATGATAATTTGCAAACTTGCTGACGTCGAATGATTACATTTGTCAGCATGGATTTTCATGTTATCAGCCAAAGGAAGAACGATATCCACGCATTTGCAGAGGCTGAAGTCGTCAATGATACCATCGACTCTAATAAAGAAAAAACATCGATTTTTCCACATTGGATGGTAACGGACATGGAATGACTTGATTCTCGGTCTTATTATTTTCTCATGATCAGCATTGCCTCTTCTGATCAAGTCTAGTAATATCATGTGCTCGTACCCATTTATTGCAATATAAAGAGACCAGTAGCAGAGAACGTTGTAGAAATAATTAACCATGTCTTCTCCTGAACAAAATTCTTTTGTTCCCAATTTCACACTCATTACATTCTCATCATCCTTCTATTTGAACTCAGTTTTTCCTTTTATAGAGCTCTCGCTTTCGTCCCACTCTTCTCTATCCCTCTTCAAAGCTCCAACAGCCCTTGTTCGGCTGTCAGGGAATCCGCTTTGTTTCTTCCGGAGTTAAATGGATTTTCCGATTCGATGGTTCGGGTTGCTACAATTGACTTAGACATTCTTAAAACTCCTCCAGGATCAAATATGAACACAACCTTTTCAAAAGCCTTTTTACCAGTATTTTCAAGCATTAGACCAAGAAGATTATGTTCATGCTTGTTAAACATTGCATCATGCAGTTTATCAGCATAATTAATCTGTCCAGGTGATACTCCACCCGGATCGAAAACGAGAAGTTTCATTTCCATCGTTTTTATCGTGCACTCAACCCGATTCATCAGCAGTTCTAGCCAACCTTTTCTCATTATAGCAACACCAAAACTAGTAATATTATGCATCATGAGACTAGTTCCATAATGAATTAAATCGGCCAAAAAGGATTTGTAATTCTTATTACATGATCCATTGTTTTCTTGACTTCTCCATTTTTCTCAACTATTACTGATGTTACTCGATGGTCATAGAAGAGTGTGCACAGCTGCATCACTTCTGGATCTGATGCATGGTTGACAGCATGGAGTGAAATGTCCTGACTGCTAGGCTGCTCCGTGACTGTTGGTGCATGTATCTTCAGAGGTTGCTGCTCGGTATTTGGATCTTCATCGGGAAGCACAAGAACAATTCTCTTAACCAAACAGCGATGACTAGAGGTGTCTATGCTGTTTCAATTGAGGCATAATCCTTAATCACGGAGTTCCTGCATCTGCGAGTAGGTAAGGCCTTTGATGAGGTATGATGATGGTAATGTTGGATTTGAGGGTAATATCGAAGAAGTTGTTGTTGGATTTGAAGGCAGAGATAGGGAGGGAGGTGATGTTGTATTAATGAGTTTGGTAGATGGGGTATGTAGTGGCTTGCTGATTTTAGCGGAGAGTTCGGTTAGTGAATGGAGGATGTGGTTAGGGGCGGCTTTGAGTTCAGCCATAAATTGAGGGTGAATAACAGTGGTTTCTGTAACACCCCGTGATTTTAAATATTAAAATTTACGAATTAAAGAATACTTAATTTCAAATGTAAGAATTAAGGAAAATGGGTTACGCCATTGTGTTCGTCTCGAAATTCTGCTTGAGATAGAGTCCGAGTTTGCGTGAATTGGACTCCGTATGAAGAAGTTACGGCCTTCCGAAGTTTCAGAATTTAAATAAATTAAAAACAGCTCAGGTTCAGAAATTCAAAATTCGAATTCAAAACAGAGAAACGGGCTGGGCGGGAATTTTCCCGCCCAAGGCCGGGTCGACCTCCCCTACACAGGTCGACCAGGAGGTCGACCTGGGGTTAAACTCCCCCCTCCCCCGGGTAGATCTGCAATGTGGCGATTTCTGACTCTTTGTTGAGTTATTAGGGCTGATATGGCTGTTCTAGATAACTCTATCTAGTCTAGATGGTTGGGATGACTCCTATGATAATCCAACGGCTTAGGTTGATTCAAACTTCTATAAAAGAGTGCCTAGACTCAAACCCAAAGCCTAACAAAATTTGTCTCTTGGCCACCATGCTGCTGCTAGGATAGTTCTCCTTCTTAAAGCTTAGGGATTAGCAAGTCAGAATTCTAATTCAAAAGACGAACAAATCATTCTCTTCTCTAACCTATCTTTGTGAGTACAATTTCTTTCACAAAATAATTAATAAATTAATTGTGATAAGTTATAAAATGTGGATTATGAGAACATGACTGTTGAATCGTGTGATGTTATTATCTGTTGGTGAACATATGACAGTTTTGTTATCTTATGTTGGTAGATCTAATTCACATGTCCAATTATACATGTTTAACTTGATTTATTTTATGCTAGTTCGTATGTGAATCTTATGCAAGTTTGGGATGTTAAATCATATGCTAGTTTGTATGTGAATCTTATGCAAGTCTGTGTTTACATATGCTAGTTCGTATGTGAATCATATGCAAGTTTGGGATGTTAAATCATATGCTAGTTTGTATGTGAATCTTATGCAAGTCTGTATGCGGATTATACATAAGTTTATATGTGAATCAAGTATATACATATGCTAGTTTATATGCAAAAACATGTGATAAATTCATATGCAAGTTGTAGGCATCCATATGCAAGTTTAGGTGAAAACTATATTCACAATTTTAGGTGAAAATTATATTCACATATGCAAGTTTAGGTGAGACCCATAATTCATATATGCAAGTTTACAATTTCATGTTTAGATCTATATTTAGATCCATGGTAGTTTATGCAAATATACGATTCTATATGACCATTGTCTATGCAAATTATTGGCTATGCATTATGTTATAATTCCTATCTGTAAGTTAGATCTATTTTTATGTGCTATGCAAGTTGTGATGTTTCGTTTCTTTTTATGAGTTAGACTATTTGCGGGTCTAACATATTTCATATTAAACGTGTGAACGACGTGGGGGCAAAGCGAAAATATTAAATATTAATATTGTGAATTGGCATAAAAATAACTTTATTAGGCATATAATTAAATTGAGACATTAATTGGTATAATTTATATACCTAACGAGTATGGACATAATTTAGGTGACAATTATGGACATAGATTAATTTGGAAGTTATTGACAATTTGAAATGGAGATATTAATTTAAATTGGGGTTGAATAATAATGTGTAATAATAAATGCCTAAGACACGAGGTTAGACTCGTTTGTGGTATAAGACTGTCCGGACCCGCCCGACAAATCCAGCAACCACAAACGGTAGTCTAATGTGAGAGGTCAAAGGCATAAATTAAATGCGTAGTAAATGCCTAAGACACGAGGTTAGACTCGTTTGTGGTATAAGACTGCCCGGACCCGCCCGACACATCCAGCAACCGCAAACGACAGTCTAATGTGAGAGGTCGTAGGAATAATTAAAAGGTGCTTAGACACCAGGTTAAGTCTGGCTTGTGGTGGATGTCTGGCCAGAACCGCTCGGCATATCCAGCGGCCACAAGCAATCGGCTTAATGTGAGAGGTCTGTGCATTAGTAATTAATTAATGCTGATCAAAGGCGAATATGAATGACAAACAGAAGTTTGGATTGAGTGAGTAATTCTCTGAGTACCAATCTGATGTTGATTTCGGTCTTCGGGGTTGATACTTAGGGAGTTATTCTCTTAACCAATGTATCTGTGAACTAAGATGTACTTAATCATAAATTAAGTAAAACATGATAAGTGGATTGGGTTAAGACCAGCTTAACCAATAATCTGATAAGTGGATAGGGTTAAGACCAACTTAACCAATAATATATAAGTGGATAGGGGTAAGACCAGCTTAACCAATAATAGATATATATATTGATCTGATAAGTGGATAGGGTTAAGACAAACTTAACCAATAATATATATTGATCTGATAAGTGGATAGGGTTAAGACAAACTTAACCAATAATATATATCTGATAAGCAGATAAGGTTAAGACAAGCTTAACCAATAACACATGTTGATTTGATAAGTGGGTAACATGGGTGACATGTGGGATATAATTATAAACACTTAACTGAGTTGAAACATGTAAGAAGACATGAATAAGAGGGGGTTAAGTGGGAAATCCTAGTGGGGACCAAGCATAGTTGGAAAACTTGTGTCAAGCGTGGGGACCCTTTTCAACCAGTAACCCATTTAGTATCTAAGTGAGCTCGATCTAGATCAAGGACGGGACACGCTTACTGGGTTTGATTGTAAGAGGTCAAAACGGGTTAGCGGTGGCAACGCAAGTCCAACGGGGTCATGTGCGTGCGTGGGCCCGAGCTGGTAGGTAAGACGTTGTTGCATCGTGCATGTATAAGCCGTGCATCTTTAGTGGTATCGGGTTGCCACTTTGGGAAGTGATACACCCCACTGTGGGACCAGCACGGGTATCTACGAGTTAGGGAGCCGATCGAATGGGGAAGGTAGTGGGTACGACTAGCGGAGATAGGAGCAGGCGGCACCTATGAAGACAGCTAGGAGTACAACTACCATATTATGAATAAATGTTGAGGAGGTTAGTGGGTACAACTAGTGGAGATAGGAGCAGGCGGCACCTATGAAGACAACTAGAGGTACACGAAACTACCATTATTACTTTGTTCAATAGGCAGTATCAACTTTTAGGGTGGCTAGTATTGGTGCAGTATAGTATATATCCTATAGTGATCAGGTACGAGATTAACGCCAGAATATTCCTCTTGTTTGTTTTGTCTTGCCCACTTGCTTCACAGTCATTCCTTGTTTTACCAGTTTATGCCTTATCCTAATTACTTTAATAATTATATTGTTAAAGTTATGGTACTCGCCAGACTTTATGTCTGTCCCCCTTTGTTTTCGCCCCTTTTCTTCCTTTTCCCCCCAGGTTCTCAGGGAGGGACTAGTGCTAGTGGAGCTTGATTCGGATCTTTCTCTTTCTTTGGAAGTGCTTGGATTGCTAAATGTAAAGTTCAGCTCATCCCTTTTATGGCTACTTATGTTGGGGTTATGCTTTTTACTTTATGTACTCAGAAAACAATTTGTCAAGATGGTTACTAAGTGTACTTGGTTTTTCTGTTGGTTTATGATGTTGTTGTAATCAAACTATTTATCCACTGCAATAAAAGTTGTTTTAAAATTTTCAAATACCAATATATGTATCTGTCTTGTTATATTCTGTTCTATTCACCAATAATATTCCATGAAAGTTAATGCATTCCCCTTGAGAGTGACATTAATGGACGTTAGGGTGTTACACGTGGTATCAGAGCTAAAGGTTAACAGAACAAATAAGGGATTTTGAAAAACTATTTTTCAAAAGCGTTTTTATAAAGAAATATATGTTTTAAGGAGAGTATTTTTAAGAGAAGTTTATTTTGAGAAACATAACTCCCAAGAGCCATATATCTTTCCTTTGAATCTCCGTTTTAAATCTCTTCCTCTTTCCTTTTTGAATTTCTTCCTCCACGTATAGACGCTTTTTCTAAGATATGTAAGAACTTCCGTACGGTGGGTGGGAAACCGCTTCATGGGACTGGGACGTTTGTTAAAGCTAGAAGGAAGTGGAGGACTTGTTGGTACTTTATGATAGACGATGGGAGGAAGGTTCAATTAGGTACTTGGTTAATGAAGGACGAAGCCTCATTTTGGTGGGAGGTCACGAATGGAGAATGTACAGGAGAGACATGGATAGGACACACGATAAGAAAGTAGATCCAAACAAAGGCGGTAAGGATAACAAGAGGCCAAGAGAAAAGGAAGGGCCACACTTGTGAAATACCTGACTACTTAAATAAAGACGTTAGAAAGAAGAAGAAGACTAGTTGTTATCGTTACGGAGAAACATGACATCTTATTAGGATCGTCCAAAGAAGTCAAAGGCAAAGGTAAGGATAAAGTACAGGATCTTCTAGAGGGCAGACGCGTTCTCTCATGGCTAGCATACCTGATAGAGGTAGAAATATCTTGGTTGGAAGTTTGGTTTTTCTTTTTGATCATCCTGTTCGAACCTTGTTTGAATTCTGGTGCTTCACACTCGTTTGTATCTGCTTCGTTAATTAAAACCCTGCACTTAAATACTAGTCTAGTTACGGATCCCATAGTAGTCTCAAATCTTATTGGTTGTTCGGCTCATCTTTTTGATGATTTGTCGGGATTTGAGAGTGTCTGTCTTGGGCGTTGGGTTTGAATGCAACACCTTCGTTCTTGGCTTCATGGGCTACGACTTGATTCTGGGCATGGATTGGCTAGCCAGATACGGTGTCATCCTGACTATGAAAGAAGGGTAGTTAGATTGTTTACTCGTTGTGGAAAGACCCTTGATATATCTTATGACCCCAGAGGTCCGGTGATGCTTAGCTACCTAGAATCTCTTGACGCGTCCAACAATGATTTGGAATTTGTTCGTGTGGTCCGTGAATATAGTGACGTCTTCGATGAAGTTCGGGGTTTACCCCCGAGGCGCGAGATAGACTTTCGAATATACCTAGTAGATAATCCAAAGCCAGTTGCATTACCAGTGCGCCATATGGCCCCGAGAGAGAGAAGAGAACTCAGTAAGCAAGTGAAAGAGTTGCTTGAGAAGAGGTTCATAAGAAGAAGTATTTCGGAATGGGGTGCTCTAGTTGTTTTTGCTACGAAGGCTGATGGTTCACTTAGACTGTGCGTGGACTATAGAGAGCTGAATAAGCTCACCAAGAAGAACAGACACCCATTGCCGAGGATAGATGATTTATTCGGTCAGTTGGTGGGTGCTTTGGTTTTCTCGCAATAGATTTGGCTACTGGATTTCATCAGCTAAGGGTGGCTGAAGACAGCATAGATAAGACTGCATTTAGAACTCCTGACGGTTTCTTCGAGTGGCTCGTCATGCCTTTTGGTTTGACGAACACACCCGCATACTTCGTTGACTTAATAAGTAGGGTGTACAGGGAGTTTCTAAACAAGTTTGTGGTAGTCTTTGTGGACGGTATCTTGATTTTCTCTTCAAGCGAAGAGGTGCATGCCCTACATCTTAGGGAAGTCTTAGAGACCCTACGAGCGTATCAACTCAAAGCTAAGTTCTCCAAATGTCATTTTTGGAGGAAAGAAGTGAGGTTTTTAGGATACGTGGTCTCTAAGGAAGGGATAGCTGTGGATCCCGCGAAGGTGGTGGCAATCCAAGATTGGAAGATTCCTAAAAACGCAACAGAAGAAAGAAGCTTTTTAGGACTGGGGGGATATTATAGGAAGTGCATTAAGGACTTCGCGAAGATATCAACCTCACTTACTAGGTTAACGAAGAAGAACTTGACTTTTGCTTGGGGTGTTAACTGTGATGATACTTTCCAGCATTTGAAGAGGGCTTTGACGACAGCTCCAGTTTTAGTTTTGCCAGATGGAAGTAAGCCATTCACATTGTATACTGATGCTTGCGGGACAGGGCTTGGAGCAGTTTTCGATGCAAGGGGAAAAAGTGATATGCAAAAGGCGGCAAGTACGAGCATCGCTTATCATCCACAGACGGATGGACGGACAGAAAGGGGTGAATAAAATCCTTGAAGATCTTTTGAGGTTATGTATCCTAGATTTTGGAGGGACATGAGAAGAGACAACGAGCTTAGTGGTGTTCACGACGTGTTTCATGTATCACATTTGCGGAAGTGTTACAAGATACCGTGGAAGTAGTGGAGCCGAACATGCTTAGAGAAGTGGAAGTAGAGTGAGATGCCATGATTAGTCGAGCTCCTACATGCATCCTTGGATCGGAGGTATAAAAGCTACGCAACAAAGATGTCAAGTTGGTCATAGTGAAATGGGGAGATGATCAAGGAGACGCGACTTGGGAGGCGGAAGAAAAGATGCGTACGTTGTATCCTTTCCTTTTTTGAGGGTTGACTTCTTCTTTCTCTATCGCTTTGTTGATACTTGTCCTATCGTTTAATATGTTCTTGCGATGATATCTTCGATCTTTAGTTAGGAAAAACCCTATGGTTGTAAACATGTGTTTGAGACATGTTATGGTTGGTGGATGCAAGTGGTTGCTAATGGTTGCTCGTGGATGCATGTACATACACATTAGGCACTAGATCAGCTCAATCACTTTCATATTGCATATAAATATGTGTGCATATTTAAATTAATGGATGTATAATGGTTATGTTATCATATGGATGCTGCATTTAGATGAATGGTTGTGCACGCATGTAGAAATAATATGTATCATTAGGATTCTTTCGCATACATAATGGACGCATAACACTATCATGATTTGCATTAAGGAGGTCAACTGAATCAGTAGACCGCCTGATTTTGCATTAGATAAGGAACATATACACACACTTTTTGCATATGTTCATACGACATTAGAAATCTTGTAAGGACAATGGATGCCTGTGTTTGATGGTTGAGTAGATGGATGTTAGGATATACATTCTCCTTAACTTGGAGATTTCAGGGGCGAAATCCTTTAAGGAGGGGAGAATGTAACACCCAGTGATTTTAAATATTAAAATTTACGAATTAAATAATACTTAATTTCAAATGTGAGAATTAAGGGGAAGGGTTACGCTATTGCGTTCGTCTGAGAATTCTGCTTGATATAGAGTCCGAGTTTGCGTGAATTGAACTCCGTATGAAGAAGTTATGGCCTTTCGAAGTTTCAGAATTTAAATAAATTAAAAACAGCTCAGGTTCAGAAATTCAAAATTCGAGTTCAAAACAGAGAAGCGGGCTGGGCGGGAATTTTCCCGCCCAAGGCCAGGTCGACCAGGGGGTCGACCTTCCCTACACCGGTCGACCTGGGGGTCGACCTAACCCCCTTCGGGCAGATCTGAAATAAGACGATTTCTGACTCTTTGCTGAGTCATTAGGGCTGATGTGGCTGTTCTAGGTGACTCTATCTAGTCTAGATGGTTGGGATGGTTCCTATGATAATCCAACGGCTTGGGTTGATTCAAACTTCTATAAAAGAGTGCCTAGACTCAAAACCTAAATAAAATTTGTCTCTTGGCCACCATGCTACTGCTAGGATAGTTCTCCTTCCTAAAGCTTAGGGATTAGCAAGTCAGAATTCTAATTCAATAGACGAACAAATCATTCTCTTCTCTAACCTATCTTTGTGAGTACAATTTCTTTCACAAAATAATTAATAAATTAATTGTGATAAGTTATAAAATGTGGATTATGAGAACATGATTGTTGAATCATGTGATGTTATTGTCTGTTGGTGAACATATGACAGTTTTGTTATCTTATGTTGGTAGATCTAATTCGCATGTCCAATTATACATGTTTAACTTGATTTATTTTATGCTAGTTCATATGTGAATCTTATGCAAGTTTGGGATGTTAAATCATATGCTAGTTTGTATGTGAATCTTATGCAAGTCTGTGTTTACATATGCTAGGTCGTATGTGAATCTTATGCAAGTTTAGGATGTTAAATCATATGCTAGTTTGTATGTGAATCTTATGCAAGTTTGTATGCGGATTATACACAAGCTTATATGTGAATCAAGTATATACATATGCTAGTTTATATGCAAAAACATGTGATAAATTCACATGCAAGTTGTAGGAATCCATATGCAAGTTTAGGTGAAAACTATATTCACAATTTTAGGTGAAAATTATATTCACATATGCAAGTTTAGGTAAGACCCATAATTCATATATGCAAGTTTACAATTTCATGTTTAGATCTATATTTAGATCCATGGTAGTTTATGTAAATATATGATTCTATATGACAATTGTCTATTCAAATTATTGGCTATGCAAATTTATGTTATAATTCCTTTTTGCAAGTTAGATCTATTTTTATGTGCTATGCAAGTTGTGATGTTTCTTTTCTTTTTATGAGTTAGACTATTTGCGGGTCTAACATATTTCATATTAAACGTGCGAACGACGTGGGGGCAATGGGAAAATATTAAATATTAAATATTAATATTGTGAATTGGCATAAAAATAACTTTATAAGGCATATAATTAAATTGAGACATTAATTGGTATAATTTATATACCTAAAGAGTATGGACATACTTTAGGTGACAGTTATGGATATAGATTAATTTGAAAGTTATTGACAATTTGAAATGGAGATATTAATTTAAATTGGGGTTGAATAATAATGTGTAATAATAAATGCCTAAGACACGAGGTTAGACTCGTTTATGGTATAAGACTGCCCGGACCCGCCCGGCAAATCCAGCAACCACAAACGGTAGTCTAATGTGAGAGGTCGAAGGCATAAATTAAACGCGTAGTAAATGCCTAAGACATGAGGTTAGACTCGTTTGTGGTATAAGACTACCCGGACCCTCCCGGCACATCCAGCAACCGTAAACGGCAGTCTAATGTGAGAGGTCGTAGGCATAATTAAAAGGTGCTTAGACACGAGGTTAAGTCTGGCTTGTGGTGGAAGTCTGCCTGAAACCGCCCGACATATCCAGCGGCCACAAGCAATCGACTTAATGTGAGAGGTCTGTGCATTAATAATTAATTAATGCTGATCAAAGGCGAATATGAATGACAAACAGAAGTTTGAATTGAGTGAGTAATTCTCTGAGTACCAATCTGATGTTGATTTCGGTCTTCGGGGTTGATACTTAGGGAGTTATTCTCTTAACCAATGTATCTGTGAACTAAGATGTACTTAATCATAAATTAAGTAAAACATGATAAGTAGATAGGGTTAAGACTAGCTTAACCAATAATCTAATAAGTGGATAGGGTTAAGACCAACTTAACCAATAATATATATATATATATATATATATATATAAGTGGATAGGGTTAAGACCAGCTTAACCAATAATAGATATATATTGATCTGATAAGTGGATAGGGTTAAGACAAACTTAACCAATAATATATATGGATCTGATAAGTGGATAGGGTCAAGACAAACTTAACCAATAATATATATCTGATAAGCAGATAGGGTTAAGACAAGCTTAACCAATAACACATGTTGATTTGATAAGTGGGTAACATGGGTGACATGTGGGATATAATTATAAACACTTAAGCGAGTTGAAACATGTAAGAAGACGTAAATAAGAGGGGGCTAAGTGGGAAATCCTAGTGGGGACCAAGCATAGGTGGAAAGTTTGTGTCAAGCGTGGGGACTCTTTTCAACCAGTAACCCATTTAGTATCTAAGTGAGCTCGATCTAGATCGAGGACGGGACACGCTTACTGGATTTGATTGTAATAGGTCAAAACGGGTTAGCGGTGGCAACGCAAGTCCAACAGGGTCATGTGCGTGCGCAGGCCTGGGCTGGTAGGTAAGACGTTGCAGCATCGTGTAGGTATAAGTCGTGCATCTTTAGTGGTATTGGGTTGCCACTTTGGGAAGTGATACACCCCACTTTGGGACCAACACGAGTATTTACGAGTTAGGGAACCGATCGAATGGGGAAGGTAGTGGGTATGACTAGCGGAGATAGGAGCAGGCGGCTCCTATGAAGACAGCTAGGAGTACAACTGCCATATTATGAATAAATGTTGGGGAGGGTAGTAGGTACAACTAGTGAAGATAGGAGCAGGCGGCACCTATGAAGACAACTAGGGGTACACGAAACTACCATTATTATTTTGTTCAATAGGCGGGATCAACTTTTAGGGTGACTAGTATTAGTGCAGTATAGTAATTATCCTATAGTGATCAGGAGCGAGATTAACGCCAGAATATTCCTCTTGTTTGTTTTGTCTTGCCCACTTGCTTCACAGTCATTCCTTGTTTTACCAGTTTATGCCTTATCCTAATTACCTTAATAATTATATTGTTAAAGTTATGGTACTCGCCAGACTTTATGTCTGACCCCCTTTGTTTTCGCCTCTTTTCTTCATTCCCCCCCCCCTCCCAAGGTTCTCAGGGTGGGACTATTGCTAGTGGAGCATGATTCGGATCTTTCTCTTTCTTTGGAAGTGCTTGGATTACTGAAAGTAAAGTTCAGCTCATCTCTTTTATGGCTACTTATGTTGGGGTTATGCTTTTTACTTTATGTACTCAGAAAACAATTTGTCAAGATGGTTACTATGTGTACTTGGTTTTTCTGTTGGTTTATGATGTTGTTGTAATCAAACTATTTCTCCGCTGCAATAAAAGTTGTTTTAAAATTTTCAAGTACCAATATATGTATCTGTCTAATTATATTCTGTTCTATTCACCAATAATACTCCATGAAAGTTAATGCATTCCCCTTGAGAGTGACATTAATGGACGTTGGGGTGTTACAGTTTCGGCCATGATTTCAATGATAACTTGGGTGAAATGACAAAAAGAGTTGAGAGATAGACGAAGGAGGTGGATAAAGGAGAACTAAGAGAAGAGCAGATCTGAACGAAGAAGAGAATTAAGATAGAGGAGAAGAGAACATCGGTGAAAGCACCAAAATGATACGACTATGGTTCAGATAGGAGATACAGGGTTCAATGAGAGGGAAAACGAGGAGAAGAAGAAGATGAAGAGAAGGCAGGAGATAATTGAGAGAGGTAATTTCAGCAAATAATTTCATCCATAACTTTTCATTCGGCTGCTAGTACATATATAAAGCAATTTCGGTAACAACTTTTGACATGTAGCCATCTAGGCATCATTTCCTGCAACTCTTTTTTGCACTAAAACAAATAACAGAAAAACAAAAAGTAAAGATTAGGATGCAATTCTCTAACAAACTTTGGGGCACCATTTTCTTCTTGGTCAGATGGCATTCTTTGGTCTGATGGGTGCAATAGAGGTATCAATATCGTATCACGTACCTAAGTAATGCATGCGTACCTAAGTAGCTTTTGTTTCCAAGATTTAAATTCTGTAAGTTGTTGATAATGTGGTTGGTTGCACCTGAATCTGGGTACCATTCTTCTGTGTTGATGTCATCAATCCTCACTTTTTTTGTAGATTTGACACTTTGCCATGTTGCTATTACTCCAACTCCCACTGTCGCGTCCTCTCTGATGTGGGTTCCCTCTCTGGTTGGGGTTGTTAGGTAAATTCTGGTTATTGAGAGACTTTTGATGGCCTTTGTTCTTGGAGGTGACAACATAAATTGGTTTGAAAAGCTTTTCTTTGTTCCATTGTTCCTTCGTGTGCAAGAAGGGTAGAGTGATCAAATTGAAGGTCAGTTAATGTTGGTTGTGTTGCCATCACTGCTCACTAATGATTCATAATCCTCATCTAAACTAGTGGTAATTACTAGCACCTGCTCATTGTCTGAAATCTTGTGACCCACTGCTTTTAGCTAGTCACAAAAATTCTTGATCTTGGTCAAGTAGTCCCTCATGGTCGTGTCTTCTTTTCTTGCATTTTGTAGTTCCCTCCTACAATGCGTTATTCTTACGGAGAATTGTGCATTAAAATTTTGTTCAATTGATGTCCAAATCTCATATGATGTATTATATCCAACGATTTGTGATAGGAGGTTAGAACTAATTGATGAGAGTAGCCATGATGAGAGTATGTTGTCTTGCTTCTGGTATTTCAAGAATTCTGGATTTGCTACTGTGTTCTTGTTACACTCTTCTATCATTATTGATGGAACATTGCCTGTTCCTTTAACAAATTTCAGGAGCCCATAGCCTTTTAGCACTGTCTCTACCTGATATTTCCATAGAATGTAGTTGTCTTCATCCAATGGTATGGTAATAATTTGACTTTTTGGTTTTATCAGGTCGAATTTGGTGCAGCAATGAAAGGGGCCTGATTTGTAGATGTTGCAGAGGTGATATCATCATTATTTCGGGCCATGGCAATATAAGAAATTGAAATGCCGGTTCTTGATGATGATGGGCACTAATGTAGAGAGGGTCTGGGCCAGGCAGGATGAAAATCTTATAGCCAGACGATACACAAAAACAATAAAATGCCAACTATGTGTATTATAATGTTCATAGAGAGATAATGGGGATAAGATTACCAGAGGCACTGTGATCCAATACAGTCAACAATGCACGCGCAGCTGGAGGGAGATGAAGACAAATCGTTTTGATCCCTACCTTGGCAAGGCGTAAGCAACAATGAGAAACAGATGAGAATACTGCACTTGATCGAAGAGAACATGTAACTCTCCGATGATAATAATTTTCTGAGAAAATCTCAGAACAACACCTAATTCTTCTTCAGTTTTGATGATTTGCTTGTTGTGGATCTTGGTTCAGCCATGAGGCCTAGGCTCCGATACTATAACAACATTTCATCTTTATTGCTAGAAAGAAACGAAATGTTTGTACAAAATGTAATAATACATAGAAGGATGCGGTATGCATTATTGTATTTATATACAGAAAATGTAACTAATGCGTTTCAGCCCAGACTGATGCTCTGTGATATAATTCGGGTAGCCCAGATAAGTGATATTATACGAAGTAATACCCTGACCGCTAGAACATTTATCTCAAAATACATTACTTGCGTCTTTCTTCGACATATACGCTTGGGCAAATCATCTATACCTAATGTACCTAGTCTTTAAGTCCCGACCAATGAATATTTTCCGCTTCTCAGTGTATTTTATAAAACCATCATATTCAAAAAATTCCTGTTGTAAGCTAACATTTATTTTGCACAATACATAATTACATGGCACACTTTAACTGGTGGGGCTATGAGATTAGGTGAATTGTTCTGTCCCCATCCCTCCGTGTGCCCACCCAATCACAGCCCCTTGATTTCCACCTTTTGCAGTTAAGTCTCTCAATTGTTGTGGGACTTAATTGCAAAAGGTGGAAATCGGGGAAATCTAGGTCGTTGGGCACACGGGAACATGGGGATGTATACAGAAGAATTGGCCTCAATTTGGGCTAGGTGATTGCTAACTATATACTTTCTTATCAATACCTTTTTTCATAACATTATCATAAATTTATATACTTTTTTTATTTTTTGAATTCGATTTAACTTTTATGAAATATAAGTTGTCTTGTGTTCTCCATTCCTCTATAATATTACCCATCTGCAAAAAACTCAACAAGAATTGTGCGAAAATGCCTACTGTTATTAATAATCATGGGATGGTATATCATGTTAGATATAAAATTATTACCCTTTCTTCAAGTCACATATTTAATGTGTTTTGAAGCCACAGGGTGGCTACAAATAATTATGAGAAGCATATCCAGAATGATGAATTCAAACAAAAATGGGGGGTTCTCATGTTTTGTTTCTCCTTCTTCGCCCTTCTACAGATTTGAGTGTGGAGAGAGGAAATAAACAGGGTTCCCCCATCTTCTTCTAGCATGGATACGTAAACGACAATCCAAAAATCATTTATACTCCAAATGGTTTTCAAATTGCCATTTGAAACTGTCTATTACGTTTAAAACCCTTCTATGCTATAAATGATTTTCTGCAAAGCATTTATATTCATAATCGATTTTCATAGAACATTTATAGCTTAAAAATAAAAACGTCATTTTCTCCCGGTTCACTGCAGAAGAAATCCACATTATAATTTGTATTGCTCCTTAAATTTCCTATTGTACCGCGGGTGCTCTAAAGATGAAATTTGTTGGTCATTAAATTTGATAAGGTACTTTTAAGGGTGACTTATATTTTAATGATTTTGAACTAGTTATGATGTGAAGGTGCATGCCTAGACCTCATTCGCCTAAAAAGTTTCTTTAAATTGTTCCATTTGGATTGGTCATGGGTGATCTATAATAGGGGGGAATCATTTGGGAAGAGCGAGAAAATGGTGATAAAATTCCGTTCAAAAATATTTTAAATGGAGATGGATGGAGAATATAAAGGTTCAATCTTTTGGGACATGTTAGAAGTGAAGCTTTCGACTTAAAAATGTGACAGGGAGGAAGATAACTAGGCGTGGACATGCTATGAAAATAGGAAGCACAATTTTAAAGCCGTTTTGAAAGCATTCATATCAACTAAATGTTTTCTGAAACCAAATTTAACTGGCACAGGATTCACAATCCAGAAATGGCGGTATGTATTTAAAGTTTTAAGCAACTGCTTGCCAACCAAGAAGTGGATCAAAACAAAGAGGTCTTGGCATGGATACTACATATGAATTTTGCTAGCTACATGAGTAAGGTGCTGAAAATTTATTATTCCACTGTAGTTTTTGTTCATACATATGAAACTTGCGTCAAATTAAGTCAAAAGTGCTCTACATCCCAAACTGAATTACTGGGCATGGATAATGAAATCAAAAACCCATCTTTACCGCATATGAAAGTAGATTTAGCCCTTAGTATCCAGCACCATGCGTATTCAGCCGTAACTCAACGATTGGAGGAGAACATCGCAATATTAAGGTTGAATTCTCTCAATTGGAGATGCCCTTATAATTCAATAATTCAATGAGAAGTGGGAATACCGAAAACAAATAATCTCAAGTGCATGTGATGCATTTGGAAAGAAAGAAGCGTCGATGTATGCGGTTTATGATATACATGCTACCTTCCCACATTAAAATTCTATTTCTATAACTACAGTCCCCCCAATTGTGGTATGGTTTGATCGACGATTGTCGTGTAGCACCAATTGATAAAAGAGTTGAGAATTGCAAAAGAATGGATTGAGAGAATTTTCAGAAGAGAAAAGAAATGTAAAATTATTTATTTCTCTAATTGATTGTAAACTGAACGATGTACATAATGATGTAAAGCAAATACAATAGTGTTACATTATATAGTGAAGAATAAATGAAAATGGGCTGAGCCTAGGTACAAGCCCAAACCAATTATAAGAAATGTAATGTACATAGCGCAGTCGTTACTCTTAATTCCCCCCTTCAAACCCTACTAGGGTTAGGGTTTGCCACGAAGTAAGAATAATGGCCTCCATGATGGAGATTCAGGCTAAATCAACGGATTTGAAGATGAATTGAAGAATTAACTACTTGTAGACGTTCTTCAGCTCTACTATAATCAGAAGCAAGGGATTAATCAGACTTCCATGATGACAATTTGAGTTTATCAATGGATCTGAAGAAACAATTACTCGTGGATGTTCTTCAACTCATCTACAAACAAAAGACGAGGGATTAGTCAGGGATATATATATCAGTCTCTATGCTCTCTTGCTTAAATCAGCTTCGTCAACATTCAGTTCATCTCTCAATCTGCTGAAATTCACCTTGGACAGAGGTTTAGCAAGTATACCTGCTTTTTGGTAAAATGATGGTATGTATCCGACTTTTAGTTTACCACTAATCACTTGTTCCCTGATGAAATATAAATCCAGTTCTATAGGCTTGGTTGTAGAGTGTAAAACTGGATTCGATGTAAGTGAAATCACACTCACATTATCACACCAAATTGTAGCAACTTTGTTAGATTTGATCTTGAGTTCATTAGTAAGGATTCGGTCCACATGACTTCTGTTGTTGTATTTACAACACACCTGAATTTAGCTTAAGTGCTGGACCTTGACACAGTATTTTGTTTTTTTTGCACTCCAAGATATTGGGTTGTTTCCCAAAAACATACAATAACCAGAAGTAGATTTTTTGTCATCATGATCAGTACCCCAATCAGCATCTGCATAGGCATTAATATTAAGATTTTTGCTAGACTTTATAATAAGACCATGATTAATAGTTCCTTTCGGATATCTAAGTATCCTCTTAACAGCTTTCCAGTGACTATCTAAAGGTCTTTGCATATACTGACTCACTTTATTGACACTGTAAGCAATATCTGGTCTTGTAATAGTAGCATATTGCAAAGCTTAACTATACTTCTATACAACTTTCCATTTTGAATGTCTTCACCTTGATGCTTAGATAATTGACTGCTGGACACCATTGGAGTAGGCAATGAGTTAGCTTTAATCATGTTAGCCCTGAACAAAATTTCTGAAATATATTTTCTTTGGTTGAGATGCATTTCTGAAACATTTGTTCTCTTGACTTCTATGCCCAAAAAATAATCCAAATTGCCCAGATCCTTGATTGAAAATTCTGAATTAAGCATATCTGTTATATTACTGATTTCGGCTACACAGCTTCCTGTAATGATAAAATCATCAACATAAATAAGTATATATGTAGTGGTAGTAGCAGTAAACTTAGTGAAAACCGAGTTATCAGATTTTGTTGGCCTATATCCATATTTGACAAGAGTTCCTTTCAACTTGTCAAACCAAACCCTTGGAGCTTGTTTGAGTCCATAAATAGATTTATTTAATTTGCACACTAAGTTTCCGCCACTATTTTCAATGAATCCTTGAGGTTGTTCCATATATACTTCTTCCTACAAAACACCATTAAGAAATGCATTATTCACATCTTGATGCTCCAATTTCTATATAAAGCAATAGTTAAAATAATTCTGACTGAAGAGGGTTTTACAATAGGTGAAAAGTTTCTGAAAAATCAAAACCATACTGTTGTGAATACCCCTTAGCAACTAATCTTGCTTTATATTTTGAAATTGAACCATCGACATTCTTTTTGAGTTTAAAAACCCATCTACACCCAATAATGTTATTATTATTGGGTTTTTCAACAAGAGACCAAGTTTTATTTTTAATAAGAGCATTATACTCTTTAGACATAGCTTCTTTCCATTCATCAACCTGATTTGCATCAGCATAAGATATTGGTTCATCTTGTATACTTACAGTGTTTATGGTTTTTGTATAAAAATACCACACTTGGCTCTAGTCATCATAGGACGCTTGTTGACATTGTCTATAACTGGTTGACTTTGATTGTTGTTTCCTTAAAATCTGCTTCTTCTAATTCATGAGGGTTACCAATATCATTATCACTGTCATTATTACTTCTTTGTGTATGCTCCTGCAGATTGCTTCTACAATCTAGCATGTCAGAATTCTCTTGACCTGGTCCATCATTGATGGGCACTGTGTGTTGAGAGTCAATGTTGCTATCATTCTTCCTTTGAGAAGATGGCACAATATTTTCTATCTCCTCTGGCATGTCAGGTATATACTGCCTTGGATTTATGACTTTTGAAGTAGTTTTAATATTTGTTTGACTGAATGAATATACTTCTTCATTGAATCTAACATGCTTCGACACATATATTCTACCCTTGCTATCTAGACATTTATAACCTTTTTGATTGTTACATTATCCTAAAAATGTGCAAGGAGTAGATCTACAATCTAATTTATGAGTGTTGTAAGGCCTTAAGTTAGGAAAGCATTGACAACCAAAAACTTTTATATATTTATAACCTGGTTTAACCTTGTATAACACCTCATGAGGGCATTCGAATTCAAGTACTTTTGTAGGAAGTAAAATAATCAAATGCACTGCTATGTTAAATGCCTCTGGCCAAAATTTCAATGGCATAGAGGCTTGTGCAAGCAAGGTTAAACCAATTTCTATAACATGTCCATGCTTTCTTTCAATAATGCCAATTTGTTCTGAAGTATAAGGACATGTAGTTCTATGACTTATACCCTTTTTATCAAAAAATGCTTTCAAGGGTAAAAATTCCTTTCCACCATCAGTCTAAAAGATACTTACATGATTACCAATCAAGTTTTCAACCTTATTGATAAACTGAATAATTGTACTGCAAGTGTCTACCTTAGATTTTAGCATATATATCCACACATATCTTGAATAAGCATCAACAATGGAAATATAGTACTTATCGCCATAATCAGAACTTATAGGTACATGATCCGATAAATTTGTAGCAATTAGTTGAATGGGTCTAGTGTAACTGGTTTGAGAATCTGGAAATGCAAGTTTATGACTCTTTCATTTGACAAAAGGCACACATATATGAAATAGGAATTTTATTCATAGAAAAATAATTATTACACATTATATGCCTGATAGTTTTTAAACTAGGATGACCTAGTTTACTATGCCATTAACTAAATTCTTTATACTCATTAGGATAATTCATGACTATCAACATACATGTTTTTCTATCTAACACAGATGATCTAGAAGTAGAAACATTAAATCTATACAGTCCCTTATATTCATTACCCTGCAAAATAATTTCCTATGTTAGAATATCCTTAACAATGCAAGCATTAGGATAAAATTCAAAAAGAAAAAAAAATTGTTGTCCTTTGCAATTTGGGAAACGCTCATTAAATTTTTCTTGATAGATGGAACCCTTCAAAGTTTTTTAGAATTAACTGTTTTGGTCCATCTAAACTTGCATTTCCAGTATGTGTAATGTGCAGTTTTACCATTTCCTACAAGTAAATTCTGCATACCTTTTTACTCTTTGTTCCCCAAATTAAGATTGTTTTGGTTGTTAGTCACATGATTGTTTGTCCCTGTATCCGGATACCAGCTATCATCATTAATATCATCAATAGTTGTTGTAGAATCAGCATTAAGGCTTTCAACCTGACTTGTGTTGTTGTCTTTCTACACATTAACCATATTAACACTAGAGTTGTTGCCAGTTTGTGATGGATTAAAATTTGAGTTGTATCTAAAATAGCACTTATTAGCATTATGGCCAAACTTTTCACAAATTTGACACCTAACTCTACTGTTGTTATTTCTGCCTCTATCTCTACCTCGATTAGTCCGTCCACCTCTTTGAATATTTGATTGATTTCTTGAAGTGTTTCCTTGATTCTTTCCTCTACTAAATGTAGTATAATTGATTAATAAATCGGAATCGATATTTTTCTTGCGATCAATTCTTCCCTCATGAGCTAATAGGATTGAATATACATACTGTAGTGAAGGTGTAGGATCCATTGACAAAATAATTGCTGAAACTGCTTCATACTCATCATCTAACCCACTAGCAATTGATAACACATGCTCAGACTCTGGTATTTTCTTACCTGCTGAGTTTAACTGATCACATATATTCTTTACCTTTAATGGATATTCATTCATAAATGAATCACCCTTTCTTATGCTATGGAGTTGTCTTCTATAATGCATGATACGAGCAGAAGATTGAGCAGAAAATTATCTCTCAATTGTTGACCAAACATCTTGAGCAGATTTAGCACTAATTAGTTGAGGCAGAATTGTTGCTCCAATGGATGACATCATCCATGAGCAGGCAAGACTATCTTGTCTTTGATATGCCAAGAACTCAGGATTTTGAACAAGTTTTTCTTCGCTGTCACGAACAAATTTAGATGGAACAATCCTTGTTCCAAATATGTAATCTTCAAGACCATAACCTATGACAACTGTTTCTATTTATAATTTCCACAACAGGTAATTTGATTCATCGAGCTGAATTGAGATAAGCTGGCTTTGGGGTTTAATGATGGCTTTCATCAGATCTTGAATGAGATCTGGTTGATTCTATGATACTGAAGCCCTATTACTGGAAGCATTGGCACTGGATTCATCACCATGACTAGGATTAGTCATGGTTGAATCCAGATGAGGAATCGACAAAAAACAGGTAAAAGAAATCTGAATCTGATAGTCTTTTAATTGGGATATTAAAGAAATTTTATATCTGATCACTATACAACCTTAAGAACTTCAATGATGAGTTTTTATGAATGAATTTATGATAAACATATACTAGAAACTCTAAAAGGTTCTTTTGGATGCCTTTTTGATCAACTGTAATGGTTTCTTATCTCCAAGCTTCAACAAGGAGAATTGATGCAACCAGTGTCTGTCCTAAGCGAGGCAAGGTTCTTTTTGTTTGAGCAACAACTCTCAAGCGATAAGATGCAAATCTTTGATGAGAGGTGTCCAAATGATGAAACCTCTCTGATGGACAAATATGCTCAGAAAAATCTTCGTTGAAGAATCAACGATGATAAGAAGTTAAACTGATGCTGTTAAGCACAATGAGTTTGCTCTGATACGAAGTTGAGATTTTCAAAAGAATGGATTGAGAGAATTTTCAAAAGAGAAAAGAAATGTAAAATGATTTATTTCTCTAATTGATTGTAAACTGAACGATGTACAGAGTGATGTAAAGAAAATACAAAAGGGGTACATTATATAGTGAAGAATAAACGAAAATGGGCTGAGCCCAGGTACAAGCCCAAACCAATTATAAGAAATATAATGTACATAGCGCAGCTGTTACTCTTAATTAAAAGTACACAAACATGAAAGAGATAACCGAGCATTTAACAATCAACAGCGTCAGAGAACATATGATAGTGGATTGGGATTAAGATAGAATTGAAGCATTTAAGTCTTAAAACATCATCATACCGAACTACTAAGATTAACTTATATGTCAGGAACGGGTGTAGGGATCATAACCCAATTTTCACATATTTAAATTACAAATTTACATGCAGGACATAAATGCGCAAAATTTAGACTGCTTCATGGATACATAATATCTCTTGCAAAACAAGTAAAGAAAGGATTAGACTACTGTCAGATAAATGGTGGGTCGGTTCATTTCAAACAGGACTTATATTTATTTTGATTCATTGCTGAAGTTAACATGGAGATCTTCAATAGTAAGATTTTATTTCTTCCATAGAATCTGCATGGATGGCTTCAGATCCTCACTATTAGGGCTGGGTTTTTTTTTCGTCTTCCGCTTTTCCAGTGTTTTCCTTCCGAACATTTCCAAGATTTTCCGTTTCGGCACTTTTCCGAAATAGATAGTTCGGAAGGAATTCCTTCCGACACACAGCGGTAAAAGAGCGGAAATTTCCATGTTTTCCGTGGTAATTCTGTTCCTTCCATAAAATTATGAAATGAAAAGTTAAAAAAGAATTATTTTGAAATAACGATTGTTTAAGCTAAAAATGCTAAAATTACGAAAATACCCTTCATATTGGAAAAATTGAAAAAAATTCAAAAAATCTAGAAAATTACGAAATGAAAAGTCAAAACAGAATTATTTTAAAATATCGATTTTTTAAGCTAAAAAAAGCTAAAATTACGAAAATAACCTACATATTGGAAAAAGTGAAAAAAAATGAAAAAATTTCAAAAAATCTAGAAAATTACGAAATGAAAAGTTAAAAAAGAATTATTTTGAAATAACGATTTTTTAAGCTAAAAAGGTTAAAATTACGAAAATACCCTTCATATTGGAAAAAGTGAAAAAAATTCAAAAAATCTAGAAAATTACGAAATGAAAAGTTAAAAAAGAATTATTTTAAAATAACGATTTTTTAAGCTAAAAATGCTAAAATTATGAAAATACCCTTCATATTGGAAAAAGTGAAAAAAATGAAAAAATTTCAAAAAAAATCTAGAAAATTACGAAATGAAAAGTTAAAACAGAATTATTTTAAAATAACGATTTTTTTGGCTAAAAATGCTAAAATTACGAAAATACCATACATATTGGAAAAAGTGAGAAAAAATGAAAAAAAATCTAGAAAATTACGAAATGAAAAGTTAAAAAAGAATTATTTTAAAATAACGATTTTTTAAGCCAAAAATGCTAAAATTACGAAAATACCCTTCATATTGAAAAATTGAAAAAATGAAAAAAATCTAATAAATTACGAAATGAAAAGTTAAAAAAGAATTATTTTAAAATAACGATTTTTGAAGCTAAAAATGCTAAAATTACAAAAATACCTTTATTTCAACATGAAGGCCATTTTCGTAATTTTGATCTTTTTAAACTTTAATAATTATTATTTTCGAATAATTCTTTTATTATTTTTCATTTCAAAATATTCTGAACTTTTTGAATTTTTTTTATTTTTTTCCATTTTTCCAATATAAGGGGTATTTTCATAATATTTACATTTTTAGTTTTAGAAATCGTAATTTTCGAATAATTCTTTTTTTACTTTTCATTTCGTAATTTTTTGGATTTTTTGAAATTTTTTTACTTTTTTCAAAATGAAGGGTATTTTCGTAATTTTGGCATTTTTAGCTTTAGAAATCGTAATTTTCGAATAATTCTTTCTTTACTTTTCATTTCGTAATTTTTTTGACTTTTTGAAATTTTTTCGTTTTTTTCAAAATGAAGGGTATTTTCCTAATTTTGGCATTTTTAGCTTTAGAAATCGTAATTTTTGAATAATTCTTTCTTTACTTTTCATTTCGTAATTTTTTTGATTTTTTTTTTAGTTTTTTCAAAATGAAGGGTATTTTCGTAATTTTGGCATTTTTAGCTTTAGAAATCGTAATTTCCGAATAATTCTTTTTTTACCTTTCATTTCGTAATTTTTTGAAATTTTTTCATTTTTTTCAAAATAAAGGGTATTTTCGTAATTTTGGCATTTTTAGCTTTAGAAATCGTAATTTTCGAATAATTCTTTTTTTACTTTTCATTTCGTAATTTTTTGGATTTTTTAATTTTTTTTCACTTTTTTCAAACTAAAGGGTATTTTCGTAATTTTGGCATTTTTAGTTTTAGAAATCGTAATTTTCGAATAATTCTTTTTTTACTTTTCATTTTGTAATTTTTTGGATTTTTTGTAATTTTTTCAACATGAAGTGTATTTTCGTAAATATAAATCGTAATTTTTTGGATTATCTGTGGCTTTCTGGAAAACGATGGAATTTCCATCTTCCATACCGTCTTTTCCATTAACCATGAATTCCATTTAACGGAATTCCAGAGTTGATGGAACGGAAAGCATTCCGCATATCATATTTCCACCATCATCTGGAAGAAGTGGAAAAGGCTCCGGTTGGAACGGAAAATTTCCGCACCCAGCCCTACTCACTATTAGCTTGCAAACCTATAAAAATAACTAAAGGTTTCTTGTTTGAACTTTGAAAGAGAAAGTCATAGCCATTGGAAAATGTTCGAGCTGCCTGCCACGAGATCTAGAAGTAGAAGGGAGATTTTTGGGATCAGTTTTAAATAAGATTTGTGAATTTCGCTCTTGCAGTTGAAGGAGAGACGTAGCTTAGACGCAGAAAGATTCAATGAAGAGAATTATGCTCGAGTTGGAATTAATGGTGTGAGAAGATTTCAGATACACTGATTTTTTTTTTTGAAATCGGTCAGGTAAGAAACGAAAATTAATTGACTGCGTAATGTTGCTTTGCACATGTGTGTGTGTGTGTGTGTATATATATATACACACACATGTAGGTAGCAGCTATTAGGACACAAAATTAAACACAAAATAAGACTAACAAATCGTGAACTGTTGGATATGTTTGTCCTTATGTGGAAAGTGAAATTCATGGGAGGATCTAGTGGTTGAGATTTGTACATAATTTTGTACATATATATTTCAGAAAAATATTGATTAACATAAAAATTAAGGTTTTTTATCCTTAAGCACAACCCATTAAAAATCTAATCACAAGAATATTACAATGTTAGTTTTAAAAACCAAAATTCTCGCATGCGATTTTCTTTTTTCTTCCTCAATTTGTTCGTTCGTATTTTTCTCAATCTTGCGTGTTTCGAAATTTCAATTTTGTTTCCGTGCATATCTCGATCTGGAACATCGTCTTCAAAGATTGATATCAATCACGCATATTGGATGGGAAAAATCGATTTCAGTGGCCAAGATTAAGTTAATTTTTTTTTGTTTTGTATCAATTTTTTTTTCTATCATAATTGTTCTAATTAAATCTTAAATATTGGGATCAAATATTTCTTGTTTCGATTGGTGATTATTGGCTTCTGCTGGTAGTACAACCAGATTCGTTTTAATTTTCTTTATTCAGTAATTGGGTATCAGTTTTTTAATTTCTTAGGAATTAGTTTTTGTGCAGTAACTCTGTAACATATTTGTTCTTGTATTTTTTGTGCTGTATTTATCGTGTAGTTTGTATTGTTGCTTTCGATAAAAAAAAAAACTGTTGAATCGAACTTCTTTTATTTTAATCAATCAAACTGTGATATTACCAGTTTTTGTATCAGTTTTTTTTAAAGATTATACCAGTTTTTAGGTGTCGGTTTTATATAAGTAGGTATCATTTTTATGTATGTGGGTATCAGAATTGTGTTATGTGAGTATTAGTTTTGAGTTGTTTGCTTTGCTAATTGAATTTTTTTAATTATACTTTTTCTACAGTGGTGAAAATAGTCTTTTTATTGTTGTTGCCTTCAATGATTCCTCTTTTAGGACTCAGTTGTTTGTTGATTGCTCAATTTTTGATTTGAGGAATGAAATATGTCAGCATTGGTCTCAACTAACTCCTATGTCTATTGAGATTAGCTATGTGCTTAAGAACAAAACTAACAGTGTTGACACCAATACTGTTCAAGTATTTTTTGTTTTCAAACACATAAGAAGAGTGCTCCTTTTTGTTTTGCTATTAAGAAGAAAGATTTTTCAGGTGGAAAACATCAGTGATGGTTCTCTTTCACTTCCAACTAATGTTTCAGTGCATTCTTCATTTAGTGCATCTTTGGGTTCAAACATTATCGTGCATAGGAAAAGTTATTTGAAAGACATGATGAGAAGAGGTTCTACATTATCGATTTCCGATTTAATTAGTTTTTATTTTGGAGGTGCCAATGATTTTAGAGAATTTTTAATGGCATACCAAATTAAGATGGGTTATGAGTAACATTTTCTGAAGAATAGTTCTACTAGGATTACGGTAGTTTGCTCTTCATCTTCAACTGGATGTCCCTTTAAAGTGCATGCTTCTTATGATTCCGGACATTTTAGTAGGTTTTATATTCGGAATTTGGTTGTTGAGCATTCTTGTGGTGGTGGTCTTAGAAATTTGAATAATCCTCATGTTTCTAGCTCATTTGTTAAATCTTTGATAATAGATGAAATTCGAGATCATCCGAGTAACAAACCTAAATATATCATTGCTGATTTTCGTAGAGAGTAAATCTTCAATTGTCTTAATTTACATTAGCAGGCATGTTGTGTTTAATGAAACTATGTTCACATTCAATACAAAAGATATGAAAACCACAAGTAAAGTTTACAATGCACATAAATCAATACCTGACATACCAAACTTGTTTAAGACATGGAGCCACTTAGAGAATTCTAAAGTATATTCTGAATTCACCACCCATCAATATTGAAGGTAATGAGCAAGAGTAGCATATCAGCCGTGCCATAAGCAATCCAGATCAAATGATAAGTCAAAGTCAAAACATTCACTACTACAAAAGTGGACATATTCGACACTAATTTGTGCATGTTGCATGAAAAGTATGGCAAAAGTTATGCTTTCTTTGATCTTCTACAACAATATTCATATGTTGTTGCATTAAACGTGAATGCACTGTTGAGGTTAGAATTCTTATGCTGCGACGTGCAACACCAGTTTAAAGCATAGCTTTACATAAATATAATCCATGTCAGCGATCCACATTATTAGTTTGAACAAATATAAACGTAGATGTTGATTAACCCAACGGTTCAAGCCGATCCCCGCTTCAGTTATATGAAATTTTGGCGCGACGTTTTTCCCATTCATGAAATACTCCCCTCCAAAACAGATTTCTCCCTCTTACTCTTCCTTCTATACTCTTCCCTCTCCACGAAATCCATCCACATACACCTCTGATTGCTACTCTACCTCCGATTACAAACTATATACCTCTGATTGCTCATATTTTACGAACTTTACACCTTCCATTTGGATCATTTAGGACAATTACAGGTAGTTAGGGCTTCATCATTTGGGTTTTATTTAGGTGATTTCATCTCTAATTTATTTGGTCCACATTCAAAGTCTCGGTGTGATTTGGGTATACCAATTGCCTTAATTTAGGGTTTTGCTGCTTATTTTTATTTGAATGTTTATATGTTTGGTGGTTTTATCTGAATATTTCAGGTTTTTTATACTTGAAGTGTTGTATTTATATGTTTTCATGTGTTGAAATTGTACAAGTTCTGTATTTTTATGTTTTCCAAACCATTGATGTATTGGTAAATAAATTAACACTGACTTAATATGTTTAAATGTCAAATAGTGAAAAGTGGAAACAAAATTTAGAGGACAAAAGGAAAAATAAATCCAATTTAAATATTTAAATGTCTATTTTTGTTTATAGTTAAATAATGTCTATTTCCCTCCCTACATCATATGACTATGAAGATACCCTGGGCATGGGTGATCTAGTACTGTCAAACCCATCATCATAAGAAACTCCTATTGATTTTTATATAGAGATGCAAGAAAGGCACTATGATGATTTGCTTGAGTACGAACTAGAGCAAGAAGAACTCCGAAGACAAATGCGAGAACAAGAACGACGTGAAGAAAAGGTCAATGCGATGGCATAGTCGTGCTGCCTTGTGTCGTCAGCATCAAAACAACCAAGTGGTTAGCGAACATCAAGTTGACTCACGAATCATAATGTGTGAGTGTGGGTATGCCACTGTAGAAGATGTTATTTTGATTGGATTTAACATTGGTCGTCGCTATTTTAGATGTCGTGTTTATCCCGCAGGGTGTACCTTTTGGCAGTGTATTGACCATCAGTTTCCAAGTCAAGCCGCTGAGTACACAAATGAATTACAACATCAACTTACAACACTGCAAAATCAATTTATTGGTTTTCAAACTGACGTTAATAGACTAGACGAACAGTTTCAAGGGCTAAACATTAGAAGACAAAATTAAATTATTGTATCGTTCTTTGTATTAGGTACAACTATATCGTCTTTATATCACCGGTATAGTCTTTGTCTTTGTCTCTGTACTGTTTTGTTTTGGTGCAGCCATGTAATGTTATGAATTTGTGTTCAGTATCCTTAGTTGCTTGTTTTATGTATTCTCCTGATAATTTAGTTCCAAAAGTTATTGATAATTCATATCATAACAATTATTGATTTGACCACACACTGATTTCACCACACTAATTATGTATATTTGTATATCATTAACTTGTTTTGTTTTTATTTCTAATTTAATCAAACCTTACAGGGTAGCCCCTGTTCGTGTCTTGAAACTGTTAGTGGTATCAGATTTAGTTTAACTAGGCCATGGTTAGATTGTGGGAATGGATATTGAGTATTACATATGGATAGGACTTCCGAGATTGAGTGCAGAATATGTAATAGGGGTAAAAGCTTTTCTATGAAATGCATTTACCATTTGTAAAGTAGGTGATGAGATGAAGTGCCCCTGCAAAAAATGTACAGAACATAAACAGTATTGTGAAAATGTCATGTACGATTAACTTATTATTAATAGCCCTTCTACAATACATACCGGGTGGATTTGTGAGGTTTCACAAACGAAATTAATAAGTGTTGATGACCATATGGATTGTGAAATAGAGATGGGTTTTGGGGATAATTTAGATGTGATGTTCAAATTTGTGGGTTACAAATTTGAACAAAATCACGTGGACTTTGAAGTAGAACCAAATCCAAAGGCTGAGAAATTTTATCGGCATGTTAAAGAAGAAAAAAACCCGTTATATCTTAGCTGCACTAAATTTTCTCGACTGAGTTTCTTGATCAGCTTTATCATTTAAAGTGTGCTTATAGAATTTACGAGTTTGCATTTGGGGAATTACTAAATCTTATAAAGAAGCCGTTCCTGATGCCCAACTGCCTTTGTCTTCCTACGCTGCAAAGAGTGTCATTAAGGATTTAGGTCTTAATTATCATAAAATACATGCCTGCCCAAACCACTGCATGTTATATTATGCAGAGAATAAAGATAAAGAGGCTTGTGACATTTGTGGTTTTTCGAGATGGGCTGTAAAAGAAAAAAAGACATCGTTGATAATAATGAAACACCAAAGTCGATTCTCAAAGCGTCGGCAAATGTTATGAGGTACTTTCCACTAAGACCAAGTTTACAAAGGATGTTTATATGCAAAGAATTTTCCAAATATATGAGATGGCACCAAGTGGAACGAAAAGAAGATGGAAAACTAAGACATTCGGCTGATGGTGTGACATGGAAGATGATGGATGTCATCAGAAAATCGTAATGTTAGATTGGGTCTAGCATCTGATGGATTTAATTTATATCGTTCAATGAATTCAAGTTATAGTACATGGCCAATTATGTTGGAAAACTACAATCTTCCGCCTTGGTTATGTATAAAACAAGAGAATTTGATTCTTTCAACATTAATATCTGGTCTAGATTCTCCAAAGAACAGTATTGACATCTATATGCAGGCTTTAACTGCGGAATTGAAAGCATTATGGAATGTTGGCTTCGAAACTTATGATTCCTTGACTGATGGAAATTTCGATTTACTTGCAAGAGTCTTATGGACCATTAGTGATTTTCCGGAATATGCCATGTTGTTAGGCTGGGGCATGAAGGGGAAACTAGCGTGTCCATTATGCCATTATGAAACTTCTTCAAATTATTTGAAGCATAGCAAAAAAATGTGTTATATGCACCATAGAAAGTTTTTTTGATCCGACACATAAGTGGAGGCTGGATAAGAGGAGATTCAATGGTGAAACTAAAATGGGGAGCATTCCATAAACATTATCAGGAATAGATATTGAAGAGTTATTGTGGGGTTTCAAAAATCAGTTTGGGATAAGACCAAGAATCCGGGTAAAAGTGATGACCCTTTTAAAAAAAGTCAATACTGTTTGACTTACCATATTGGTGTTATAATCCCCTTCGACATAACCTGGATGTCATGCACATAGAGAACATATGCGACAAAATATTAGGTGCTTTACTTAATATAGGTCGCATGTTGAAGGATCACCTAAACGCTCGTTTGGATTTATAGGAATTGGGAGTAAGGAACCCTTCACCCTGTTGAATGTGGTGATGGAAAACATGTTGAAATTAGAGCTGCCATATTTGATATGACAAATAAGGAAAAAGAATTCTTTTTCTCTGTATTGAAGAAAAACAAACTGCCCCCACAGTTGTGCCTCGAATGTTAGTCGGTACGTGCACATAAAAGAGAGAACGGTTGTGGGATATTAGAGCCATGATGCTTGTTTCATACTCCACTATTTGTTACAATTTGCCATGAAGAAAACGTCAAAACCCGAGGTTGTGTTATCAATTATTAGATTTAGTGCATTCCTTAGATGACTATGGAGCAAGGTTATTTAAGTGGATGATATCAAGAGGCTGCAAAAAGAAATTATCGAGATATTTTGTCATTTTGAAATGATTTTTCCACATGCTTTTTTCGATATAATGGTACACTTGCCTATTCATTTATGCAGAGAAATCGAATACGGCGGGCCTGAACACCTAAGATGCGTGTATCCAACTAAGCAATATCTAGGAAATTTGAAATCTTATATGCGAAATGGAAACAGACCGAAAGGTTCGATTGTAGAAGGTTGCTGGGCAAAAGAGTGTGTGACCATCTATTCAACATTTTTAAGCGTTGATGAAGGAACATAAAACTTGTCAATTGATTTTGGAAGATGTCCAACAGATTTGGAATATCATATTGGAACAAAGAAGAATAAAGATGGAAAGGTGTTCAATTTGAGAGATGCAGATTGGAAGCCAACGCGTAGCTATATTATGTTCAATTCCGGTAATAAAGAAATTGAGAATTTGATCTAGTACATTTTAAGTTCCTATATCATTTTCCTTAACTATAAATTAATATCTGCATTTAGTAGTTTTTTTACCTCAATTATTATTTAGGGTTCATCGAGCTTTGTAGATGGTCTTGCAAATCTAAGAAGATACAAGAGGGAATGAGAGCATTTCGAAGGGTTTTGGAATTAGCTAAAAGAAGAGGTTCTGAAAAAGACAATATTTCAAGAGATTTAAAGTTGTTTTCATTAGATACCAATCGAGTAGCTAGGAAGTTTACCAGTTATATAGTAAATGGATATAGATTCCACATAAAATTTAGAGATTCTCGATGTACCACACAAAATAGTGGTGTATTTTGACTGCCAAAACCACCAGCTTTGCATGTTCGAAAGACCAAACCATAATAGTGGTAATGTCAATTACTATGGACCAATTGAAGAAATTTTTGAGCTTGATTATTGGGGAGCTTTCACAGTGGTCCTTTTTAAGTGTTACTGGTACCAAGAGGAAATAGGTTCATATGGTCTCACTTGAGTAAATTTTAGTAAGGCCATAAAATTGATCCTTATGTCTTGTCTTCGCAAGTGTAACAAGTATTTTATGTGGAAGAGGCAACTGAAAAGAACAATCATTACGTTATTAAAAAATTACCGAGAGATTGGTGTGATACTAAAAATCAGAATGCAATAGAAGAAGACATGAGCAATCTGCATTCACATGATATTGGCATAGGTGGTGAACTTGAACCAGAATATGTTGATGGGGTTGAATTGGGGATGATGTCCCCATAATACAACTAGAAACAGAACTTGAAGCGGAAGTTCTTGATCCTGTTCTGTCTCATTAGGACAAAAACTTCCTCTTTGTTATTGCTTTATTTTGGTCTAATCTATGTCTAATTTATGATGTATTTGGCACTTTTTGTTTTAGCTATAAATTTTTATCTTTAATGAATGTAATTGGCATCCTTTTCTCATAATGCAATCTACACTATTCACATGTTTTATGATTTAACATCTTTTTTTACTGCCATCTAAATTTGTTATAGTCCAAAATGTTAAATGTTGTTTTTTGTCCACTTTAACACGAATGTACCTTGTTTTAATGTACTCTTTTTGTACAGGATGGATGAACTTAGAAATATGTGGCTGCACCATGACGTAGAGTTTCGAAGGACATGTTACGTGGGTGGAAAATCCATCTTAGTAACAAAATATGATGTAGATCTCTTTTCTTATAGTGTGCTTATGGACTTTGTTAAATATTGCTTTCATTACACTGAAATAGGAGGAGTCTATTTCAGCAAAGAAAAGAGGGTGTCTGGCAGTTGATATTGAATGATAAGGGCGTAAACGAATACGTGCAGGGCTGCAATAAGGAAGAAAAAGTGGATTTTTACATTGACAACACCATTGACAAAGATAGTGAGCCGTTGATTTAGCTGCAACCACATGTAATCATATGGCCAAGGAAAAACATAATTCAAGTTATATATGTATATGTAATATAGATTCATATATGTTCTCTCTCTCTGTGTGTGTGTGTGTGTGTGTAAAGAACTATGAATGCCATTGTTATTATTTTTATTTTTATTGTTACAGGTTCTGCTAAGAAACCAGTTGCAAAGCGCAAGTAGATAACTGCACATAGACTTCAACAGCAACGCAAAATGATGAAAAACAATCCAACTCAAGTGGGTCAGAAGAAACTATCACCAGAGCCTGATATGAATAATGGTAAAGAAGATGTTAGTATGATGAACAAAGGAACCAGGAGGAAATTAAATGTAGAAAATGAAACAGATAATGATGATGATACCCAAGAGAATGAAGCCGATGTTCAGGTATTTTTCGGTTTTCATTTCAGTTTTATTAATCATGAAGAAATCTTGTATTTCAAACTACTTTTTATTAAAATTTTGCACATAAAAGCAAGAACTACATTTTAGTATTTTCTGTTACTGTGTTGATTTCCTATTCCGACCATGAAGGCTGCAGCTAATTCAAGTAACTATTGGTTCTTTATCCCTGCATTCCATCAAAAATGCAAGAACTGTTTATATATCGACTCTATTTGGTTAACTAGCTTAAATTTATCATCGATGGTGAGTAATAATGCTATTCTGCTTGCAGTTCTCACACCTATCGGTTTTGACGAAGTATGAACAAGAGAAAATCGCGTGAATGCAAGAAAATGATGCAGTTAGTAGATCACTTGGGGTGCCCTAATTGGTTAGTAGCATGCAAGAGGCTGCCGCATGAAATAGGAAAGAAAAAGGTAAAAATATTGATGAATATGATGAATACATCCCAGAAAATGATGGTGAAGATGTCAGTCATGATTCATCAGATTCAGAGGTATAATAAATTTATTTGTTTACTACTTATTGTCTTTGCATTTATGAACATAAAAAATCTTGAACTTCGACTTAATTGTAGAGAATCAAAGTTGTTAAGTTAAAGGATCCTTTACCTGGACCGAGAACTCATTCGCGGACTAATGCAACCATTAAAATTGAGAAGGAAGCGATGACCAACACCCCGTCCAAAGAAAGCTAGCTCCAATAAGGAAGTGATGACACACACTCCCACTTCAAAGAAAGTCAGTAACCGGGAGAAAAATGCAAAAACATTAAAGAAACTGATGAGACCTGCACTGTCTCATCCAGGAGTTTTAAAACCTGCAACATCTCGTCCACCAGTTTTAAAACCTACATGTAGCAAAATGTTCAAACAATCAACTTATTCATGTGAAGCTGCTGGTTCATTCGCTGCTTATTTAGCAATGCAAAAACTTCAAAATAAGAATGTTGAAGCGCCTCCAACAATGGAAAATCTTACTGATTTATTAGAGCAGGAATGGATTGCACAAGAAATGAAGCAGGTGCAGGTACAATGTTTCTTTATCTATGCACTGCACTGCACTGTTGAGTGTGTCTATTATAAGCTTTGCATACATATTATGTTTCTGTAATGCCATATATTAATTTTCTATTCATTTTTTTGAACCTGGTATATAAAGTACAAGGTCACAAGTGGGTCTTGAACACGCTTAATGACTCTTGGAGAAAGTACAATTCTCGTATGAAAGTAAGGTATCATAAAAAATATTCAACTGATGCGGAAAGGCTTACGAATAGGCCCAGTACAATTCCGTTGGAGGATTTTAAAATGCCCTTGGAATACTGGGGAATGAAGTAGTTCAGGTACGACTTTAATGTGACCGCAAAAGAAAACTAATTTGTAATCATGCAGCAGATTGAAAAAATAAATAAATTAAATTAATGATATTCACGTTTTCTTATTTAGTGCTAATCTTTTCTTATTTAGTGCCAATTTAATAATCATGCAACAAATGGAAAAAATAAATAAAATAAATTAATGATGTTCACATTTGTATAATGTTTAGTAGTTCACATTATCTTGTTTAGTGCTAATCTTTTCTTTAGTAGTTCGCATTATCTTATTTAGTGCTAATCTTTTCTTTAGTAGTTTGCATTATCATTGTTTAGTGTTTTTTATTTTTTATTTTTTATTTTCAGGCCCTATCTGAGACTAATTTTGTGCATCATAATTCATTAAGTGAGACACATATCATGGGTCCCAAAATTTATGCAGTAGCCAAAGAATAGATAGTATGTGTTTTTTTGAACTTAATCTTTTTTTCTTGATTGAGCTGAATTGGCCACATGATAATTTTAATTTGTTATACCATTGAATTGTATTTTATATCATTGTCATAATGTTCGTAGGCAGCAGCTAGATTTGGATATTCTTAACATTGAATGTTAAAAATTCTGTTTAATTTTTGATAACCTAATACTTGACAAAGAAAGAAGGACCTGGAAAAAGCCACCCCATCTACTGCCTTAGTCTATTTGGAAACGTATAAATGAGAACCAAAGAGAACTTACAAGGCTAACACGGATGAATTAAAGGCCAAATACGTAAGTACATTAGATACTGAAATAGCCGTTAAATAGTTGTTTGAAAGATGACCACATTGCAGCAGAAACTTCCATATTTTAATTTTTTTTTTTTTAAAGATAACCACTTTTGTTAATAAATTTTATCGAGTAGCTTATATAAAGTATTTGACCCAACATCAATTATGAATCAATACTTGTGTCAGTATAATTGGCACATTGTACGTCTGTTGGAGTTGCTAATTAAAGCGAACACATAGTTAGTTAGTTTATATGCTTGCCTGGTTTTCATTTTGTAGGAAAAGTTTCAAGCAATGGTGGATGCAGGAAATATTGCTGAGGCAAATGCACTTGTCTCTGGTAGAAAGAGCAACACACAGAACTAGCTTGTAGGAAGGCGAGGTAAAATGGTTGAAAAGTCTCCAACAACTCCTGGTTCTTCAGATAGTTATGTGCAAGAGCTGACCAAAAAATAAGGCAAGAGCTTGAGGCTGATTAGGAAGAAAAGGTGAACAAAAAAGTGAAACAAAATGCATCATGGGTGTTTAAAAAGCTAAGTGAAGCAAATCCAAATCTTAATTTAGATGTCAGAGACTTTTGTGTCACTACAACAAGTGATGAAGATGACATTGGTACTCCTGCATCCCCGGCAATTGAATGAAGTATTTGGATGGTATATGTTAGCACTTGTGGTATATTTGAATTGTACTTTTAAATTATGGCACTTGTGGTATGTGTTTGTGATGTCACTTGTGTTATATTTGGGTGATGGCACTTGTGGTATGTGTTGGTAATGACACTTGTGGTTTGGTGCATAAAATTGGTTGGTCTGATTGTGGTGTTGAATGTTTTGGATGGATTTATTGTATGAATATTTTGGTACATATGTATGAATGTAGTACAATGTCTTAGATTGTATATATGTACTGCAGAATTTATAATTACAGGCTTGTATTTGGCTTTTTACAATGTAGCATTTGCCTTCTTACTATTACAGTTGATTTTTTCTAGTGTTGTAGTACAGTGTTGTGATGTTGCATTAGATGGTGTTGTGGTGGTGCATTAAGTACAATATTATTAATTCCACTATGGTACGACGCGTGGGGCACACAACTGACGTTGTGTCATGTTGATAGCTGACGTAGCATGTGACACATTGGTAGCTGACGTGGAAGGTTCATGTGAGCCCTACTACCATGACCTGAAAGCTAGCCTCTGCGTTCAGCTTAAGGCAACGCTGTATGTTGTTGCATTACTTGCATATACTGTTGCAATAGGGTTATAATGCAACACTTTCATTCCGTGGTAGTAAATGGGCAAAAGAGTTGTCTTAGAGGGCTAAAGTAACGACCGCGGATTCCACGCTCCTCTAGTGTTGCCTATTTGAAAAAATGGCCTATGACAATGCTTTTTTGATCCACGACCACATGAAACTAGTGTCGAATATGCCCACTTTTGTAGTAGTGATTGATGAATGCAGTCAAACCAATGAAACTATTACGAAAGAAAAAAAATATATTAAGTGCAAATGACCAAAACAACTCACTACCAAGGATCCAACCACCACGAACTGGTCATCATATGGTTATAAGGGTTAAAAGTGGAATTTTAAATCCCAAGACATTCACTGCCACATTAATCAATTGTGAATTAGAATCATTCAATCAAGCAATTGTGACGACCACCCACAACCCCTACACTATACAAGAGGAATGATGCAATGAAAGATGTGCCAGGTAGCTATGGATGATCATTTAGTTATGAAAACACATGCAGAACCTGTCGTAAATCTCACAGCGCAAGGATAAAATATAATAGAACATATACAATATGTAATATTAGTGAAGCAGAAAACACTAAACTTTCATAACAGCTAGAAAGTAATATCTATACACTTGGATTGCAACAATAGTGTTATACAAATTGCCTCACTACAGCGTTCAGAGAAGAATAAAAAACAGCGGAAATCCAAATAGTATATAGTAGGTAAGATAATACGCCAGCCTTTTGCTCGCCTACGAACTGCAACATCATCCTCACTAAGCTATCACCTACCACCTAGCGTGACCAACCACAATGGATGAACAACCCAAGGTTATAAGAGGGAAACATAAAACCTTGAGTCATACAACAGCCTTAGTGAGCATTAAAACAGCTAACAAACATCAATAATAAAGTATATGAGAATGAATAGATAATCATATTAATCGACCCACAACACCAGAGAAGAACTCAAACCTGCGTTCTCCGCATCCGATAGCGATAGCCTTTACAATCCATTCAACCAAAAGAACAACAACTCATCCATGGCATTCAAGACAACCATTCATTCAATAGCAATCACACAACTAGTTATATCTCACGTAAACCAGCCTAATCGAACTCAATATCCCTCAAGCACAAGACCTAGAGGCCTAAACCAATATCATACAAACACACAAGAAACATATGTTGGACAATCTATGTGAGATGGTACAAACATAACAACCAATCATCCATGACTGACTCCGGCTATCACCGCCAATCCTGCTTCGAAACTATCGTTAACCGTATGATGGTCAACCTTGCCAGATGTCAAGGGCTAATGGTAAGCCCAATTCTAGCCCAAACTCCATACGTCTTTCAACGATACATATGTTTGTCCAACCTTGACAATTAGGTCTTCCAATGATACCCAGGGTAATCGACCAACAACCTTCCAACCTTTTGGGTGCCCCCATTGTACCCCCGCTTTGAGCCTACTAGAACTTGTGACAACGATAACTTCTCGGCCTTCTCATCTCTAGTCGTCCAACCCGACGACTTTTCATAACTCGAGCAAACTTCTCGAGTAACCATTATCCGCCATCTTCAACTCACAACCTTTGAGTTGCCACCTCACTGCGCTGTGGCACGGGTTCGGGCACTTCTGGCTGAATTATTTTTTTAGGTTCTTTTGTTCAGATCTGGGTCGTACTCGATTTTTTTCCAGATACGACTTCGACATGACTCCCCATATTGGTCATGACATGACTTCCCATTTCAGCTATGACACGACTCACAAGGTGGTCGCGGCATGACTCTTCAAGAGGTCACAGTATAACTCTCCAACAGATCATGGCATGACTCTCCAACCCGTACTACCATGTCGGCCCCACCATGTCGTACCACCATGTTGGTCTCGCCATGCCGGTTTACAACAGATCGGTCTCCACCATGTCGTCAGTTTCACGTCATTTCCCCATGTCGTCATACCATGTTGGTTCACACCATGTCGCTTGCAACATGACTCACCATGTCGGTCGCGACATGACTCCCTGCGCCTTGACTCATTTCTTAAAGGAGAAAAAATGACATGACTCCAGATCTGACCAAAATAACTCCAAATTTGACTAAATCTTTGACAAACGATAACAACTATGAAATCCATTCATCCCAAGCATCCAAATTAATCATAAACACTTTTACAAATCATTAATAACATCAAAATAACCATTATCGTCATTAAATCATAGGAAATGTTCCGAATCATGATAATTCGATAATTAAACCAAAAATGATGGATCTAACTTGCATAAACATATATAATGACATAGAAATTACCGCTTTAAAGTTGCTAGATTAGATCTACGGTGATTCACATGAAAATACACTTACCATGATGTAGATCTAAGAAAAACGACTTGAAAATGATGAAACTAAGATCATAAAACTCATATACTTGATTGAATCCGCGTGAGAGATGCATATCACTCACCAATTCTCCAAAACAACTTGAAAACACATAGATCTAGATCCAGACAGCGAAGAATTTGCTCTAAAATCTTCGATTTGAAGAACTCTCTCTCTCTTGGAATGGCGTAGATCTAGCTTCAAACAATGTAGATCTTCAATCTTCACATGCAGATCTAGAACTTTAATGGGGGAAAGGTGTGTATTTGATTGAGCAAGGAAGATCACGAGCTCAACCAAATGAGAGAATGAAGAAAGTAAACTATTCTCCATGCCTCTAACCCCTTATTTATAGCCTCCCACCAGCCCACTAATGGGCCTCACCAAATTAGCCCACTAGTGGTTTAAAAAACATGAACAACCAACTATAAAACCTTAAAATAGTGATTCTTGCCAAACTGCTGAGCCAAATCTTTAGTGTGATCACTCTACGGAAAGGGAAACATCATTTCCATTCAATTTCCATAGGTCTCAACACCGGATTCAATCCGAGTCAAAAGTTATTCCCTACGCAATACTAACAGGGGCAAAATGGTTACTAACAAAATTAGTAAAAATTACGGACATGTCTCACATCCCCATAACCAACACATTAAAATATGATAATGATCCAACCCTTAGGGAATAAAATAAAAATATTTTACGATCTTCCGATACACATAACGCGGGCTGTTACATTCTCCTCCACTTTAGGAATTTCGCCCCCGAAATCCCAACGAACACAAGCAATTAAAGCAATTCTGCATGCCTATCATTCATGAGCAGCCAATTCTATCACCCAAACTAGCAGCCATTAAGCCATGCATCCATGGCTTTATCCTAGCACACAGAATTCAAACAACAACTATATAACAAGTTACAATGATATAATGATGGCACAATATCATTGGGTCATATCGATGAAGAGTTCTGGATGGGTCGCTTTCATACTCTCTTCCGTCTCCCATCTACAATCGTCGTCATCCTCACTCCTTTGTACCTTGACTAGCTTAACCATCTTCCTCCTAAGATGTTTCATGTCATTCCCCACCACACGAAGCGGCTTACGAGGTTACATAACTACGGTCTCAATTTCAAAGTCTTCGTACTACTCTGAAGATACCACCACATTCGAATCTTGTACAAACTTCTGTAGAAATGACACATGGAAATCCTTATGCACACTCGACATATTCTCCGGTAACTCCAATCTATATGTGAGCTTTCCAATCCGCTCAATTATTGGAAACGGTCCAACAAACCAAGGAGCTAACTTTCCTTTTCCCCGAACCGAACAACATGCTTCAATGGTGAAATCTTCACAAAAATCATATCGCCTACATCGAATTCCAAGTCCTTACGACTCTTGTCGGCGTAACTCTTTTGACGATCTTGGGCTTCCTTCATTCGTTGCCGAACGATCTTGATACAATCCGAGTTCTCCCTGATCATCTCTGGCTCAAGTATCAACTTATCTCCAGTTTCTAACTAATATGCTAGAGAATTGCACGACCTCCCATATAACGCCTCGTATGGTGTCATGCCAATGCTAGTCTGGTATCTATTATTATATGAAAACTCAACTAGATGTAGATGGTCTTCTCACGATCCTCCGAAGTCTAACACACAAGCCCTTAGGAGATCTTCCAAAACTTGGTTAACCCTCTCGGTTTGACCATCAGTTTAGGGATGATAAGACTACTCAAACACAACCGGTTCCTAAAGCTTCCTGCAAATTCTTCCAAAATCCACTTGTGAACAATGGATCTCGGTCACTTACTATGATCTTCGGGATACCATGGAATCTAACTATCCATTTCACATAAACTTCAGCTAATTTTGATGCTGTCTTAGTCGATCTAACAGGAATAAATCTTGCACTTTTGGTCAAACGACCCACAATGACCCAAATTCCTTCGTTTCCTGCCCTCGTTCTAGGTAGTCCATCAATAAAGTCCATCGATATCTGCTCCCACTTCCATGTAGGAAATTCTAATGGCTAAAGCAATCCACTTGGCTTCTTCTGTTCAGCTTTCACCAACTAACAGTTCATGCATTTGGAAATGAACTTTCCAATATCTCTCTTCATCCCTTCCCAGTAGTAGGCTCACTTCATGTCTTGATACATCTTATTACCACCGGGATGAATCGTCAACTTCGAGTGATGACATTCCCTCAGAACCTCATCTCTTAGTTCGTCGATATCAGGAACAACTAGTTGTCCTTACTTTCGAAGCCAACCTTCTCGATCGACTTCGAATTCTGTATTCTCTGGTTCCAGCTTCTGGATAAACTCGATAAGCTTCAATTCTCGCTTTTGGCTATCGCCAATCCTTTTGATAAGAGTAGGTTTTATCAATAAGCTTGCCATATTTCAGGTTCCAACTAATATCATGGCCTGAAATCAAACCTTGTCAAATACTCGAGGCTCTTCTATTCCGAAAACATCGCTCCCAAACTTACGTGTCTTCTACTCAGTGCACCTGCAACTGTGTTACCCTTGCTATGAGTATAGGCTATACCAAAATCATATGATGTCAGAAAATATAACCATCGTTGTTGCAGAAGATTTAAGTACTTTCGGGAGAAAAATACTTCAATGACTTATGGTCCGTAAACAACTCGAACCGAACTCGCAACAGGTAATGTCTCCACATCTTCAAAGAAAACACAATCGTTGCCAACTCTAAATCATGAATTGGATAATTCCTCTCATGCAGCTTTAGCTGTTGACTCTTGTAGGGAATGACCTTATCCTTCTGCATCAGTACTTCTCCAAGACCAGTACCACATGCATCAGTAAACACAATCATCTCTTCATTCCCACTTGGAATGGTCAACACGGGAGCACTCGTTAGTCTCCCTTTCAGGATCCCAAACGCTTATTCACACTTTGCATCCCATGTGAACACTTGGTTCTTCTTCGTCAATCCTGCCAACGGTGCAGCTATCTTAGAGAAATCCTTGATAATCCGTCGGTAATAACCTGCCAACCCAAGGAAACTCTGAACAATCGTCGCATTCTTAGGTCGATCCCAGTCCTGGATTGCTGCCACCTTAGCCGGGTCAACTGCTATCCCATTTCCAGAAACAACATGGCCTAAGAACCTCACTTCCTTCTTGTAGAAGTGTCACTTCGAAAATTTAGCTCTCAGCTGATGCTTTCGCAAGATTTCCTATGCAACTCGCAAGTGCGTCTTGTGCTCTTCCTCATTCCAAGAGTAAACCAGAATATCATTCATGAACACAAGCACGAACTAGTTCAGTTGACCTCTGAAAACCCTTTTCATAAGATCCGCAAAATACGCTGGTGCGTTAGTCAACCCAAATGGCATCACCAACCATTCGAAGAAACCGGATGGTGTCCTAAAAGCGTCTTCGACACACAATCCTTCGCCACTCTCAATTGATTAAATCCCATCACCAAATACATTTTAGAAAACACTTTGGCTTCGTGAATCTGATCGAACAAGTCATCAATCATCGGCAACTGATACTTGTTCTTCTTGGTCACTTGTTCAGCTCATGATAGTCCACACAATCTTAACGAGCCATCTGTCTTGGTTGCAAATACAACTTGTGCACCCTAATCAGATACACTCCTCCGAATAAATCCTTTTTCTAAAAGATCACGAACTTGCACCTCTAACTCTCGCTGTTCCTTAAGCGCCATCCGGAGGCATAACGATTGGTCTGACACCCTCGACCAAATCGATCCTAAACTCGATCTCACGATACAGCGGCAATCCTTTGACCTCGTCAAAGACATCTTCAAACTCATTCGCAATCCGCACTGATGACAAGTCTTCCTGTGGAATCACAAACGAATTTAGATAGCTTACGAAGACCCCGTTTTCGAGATTACATCTAATTAACACCTTTCTCCCTTCCACATCCATGACTCTCACCACTAGCTTCTCTCAATTCACTCTTTCTGCATACCTCTTGAGCCAATCCATGCCTAAGATAATCCCAAACCCAGCGAAGTTAAGAACAAAGCAGTCACACACAAAGAGCAACCATGACTCGACAACACTAGACCACGACACAACATGCACAAACTGGACGAACCCCCAACTTGATTAGTCATGATCAATGGTCTGTCACAAATCTCGGGTTCTAAACCCAAGCGACACATAAGCTCATTACAGATGAAAGAATGTGATGCTCCTGTATTGAACAAAACATGATCTGAAACACCATTAATTGAAAGAATACCTTGAACGATGACACCTTTTCCCTTTTCCTCTTCTTATTATTACCAACTTGCTGTGGTTTCTGAACTTCCTTGGTTGCAAAAACAACATTTGCTTCTTGAGGAAACAAGCTATCATGGCGAACTGCTTTTTCCACAATCTTCTCAAATGGATCATCAAGATGATCCACCAACGGCCTTTCAATATAGGTATCCAGACCCATAACAAACTTCTTGTTCTTCTGATAGAGTATCAATGTACGAACGAGCATATCTGGACAAAGCCTCAAAATCAGAAACATAATCAAGCACAAAACGACCATTCTATTTCAGCTCTACAAACTTCTTGAACAAAGTTGACTTCTGAATAGTGGAGATAAACTTTGCTTCAAACTTATCTTGGAATTGCTCCCATGAAATCCCTTCGTCTGGAGTCTTAAGTGTAACATAATTCCACCACTCCACGACCCTGCCTTGAAACTGCCTTGACACAAGCTTTCTCTTAGCTGCATCATCCAAACCCAAGTCTCCAAAAATACAAACACAAGAATCCATCTACCTCTGAACTTCTTCAGCTGGCTTAGTTCCTTTGAATGGTTTTCCTCCCAGAGATGTAAAATCCTTGCACAACTTCGCAAAATCTACAACTCTAAGAACTCGCACACCTACATCTACTGTGGCTACCACTAGAGCGGGTACCCTTCACATGAATGCTTGCATCATGGCCTCAAACATAGCTGGGTAATCCTGTGCACCGCCATTAACCCCTTCACGCACAGCCCCTTTCCTAGCAGTATGTGTTGAAGCACATTGACTCATTCTAAATATGCAAATTAGAATGATTAACCACTTGCAAGAAAAGCTATTAAAGAAGCACAAATGCTACTATACTATATAATATCATATATTATACATCCAACTAAAATATACAAATGCGTCTATCATACGTAACTACACCTTTGAACTTTGGCTAAATCGTTAACCAGAGCTCTGATACCAATTGTGATGATCTTCTACAACTCCTGCACCAAACAAGAGGAATGATGCGCTAAAAGGTGTGCCAGGCAGCTATGAATGATTATTTAGTTATGAAAAAACACATGCGGAACTTGTCGTAAATCTCACAGCACAAGGATAAAATATAATAGAATATATACAACGGGTAATATTAGTGAAGCATAAAACACTAAACTTTCATAACTAGAAAGTAATATCCATACATTTGGATTACAACAATAGTGTTATACAATTTGCCTCACTACAGTGCTCAGAGAAGAATAACAAACAGCGGAAATCCAAATACTATATAGTAGGTAAGATAATACGCAAGGCTTCTGCTCATCTCCGAATTGCAACATCTTCCTCACTAAGCTATCACCTGTCACCTACCACCTAGTCTGCCTAACCACAACCGAATGAATAGCCCAAGGTTATAAGAGGGAAACATAAAACCTTGAGTCAGACAACAGTCTTACTGAGTGATAAAATAACTAACAATCATCAACAATGAAGTATATGAGAATGGATAGATAATCATACTAATCTACCCACAACACCAGGGAAGAACACAAACCTTCCTTCTCCATATCCGACAGTGATAGCCTTTAAAATTCATTCAACCAAAAGAACAACAACTCATCCATAGCATTCAAGACAACCATTCATTCAATAGCAATCACACAACTAGTTATATCTCATGTAAACTAGCCTAATCGAACTCAACATCCCTCAAGCACAAGCCCTAGAGGCCTAAACCAATGTCAGGAAAGCACTCAAGAAACATATGTTGGACAATCTACGTGAGATGGTACAAACAGAACAACCAATCATCCATGACCGACTCTGGCTATCACCACCAATCCTGCTTCAAAACTATCGTTAATCGTATGACGACCAACCTTGCCATATGTCAAGGACTAATGGTAACCCCAGTTCTAGCATAAAGTCCATACCTCTTTCAACGATACATATGTTTGTCCAATCTTGACAACTAGGTCGTTCAATGATACCCAGAGTACTCGATCAGCAACCTTCCGGTCTTTTGGGTGCCCCCATTGTAACCCTGCTTTGAGCCTGCCAGAACCTGTGACAATGATAACTTCTTGGCCTTCTCATTTATAGTCATCCAACCCGATTACTTTTCATAACTCGAGCAACCTTCACGAGTAACCATTATCCACCATCTTCAACTCACAACCTTTGAATCCCCATATTGGTCACGACATGACTTCCCATATCGGCTACGACATGAATTACAAGGCGATCGCGGCATGACTCTTCAAGAGGTCATGATATAACTCTCCAACAGATCACGACATGACTCTCCAACCTATCATGTCGGCCCCACTATGTTGTACCACTATGTCGGTCTCTCCATGTCGGTTTACACCAGGTCGGTCTCCACCATGTCGTTAGTTTCACGTCATTTCCCCGTCATACCATGTAGGTTCACACCATGTCGCTTGCGACATGACGCACCATGTCAGTCGCGACATGACTCCCTGCGCCATGACTCCCTGCGCCATGACTCATTTCTTGGAGGAGAAAAAAAATGACATGACTCCAGATCTAACCAAAATAACTCCAAATTTGACCAAATCTTCGACAGACGATAACAACTATGAAATCCATTCATCCCAAGCATCCAAATCAATCATAAACACTTTAACAAATCATCAATAACATCAAAATAAACATCATCATCATTAAATCATAGGAAATGTACCAAATCATGTAATTCGATAATTAAACCAAAAATGATGGATCTAACTTGCATAAACATATGTAATGACATAGAAATTACCGGTTTAAACTTGCTAGATTATATCCTATAGTGATTCACATGAAAATACACTTACCATGATGTAGATCTAAGGAAAACGACTTGAAAATGATGAAACTAAGATCATAAAACTCATATACTTGATTGAATCCGCGTGAGAGATGCATATTACTCACCAATTCTCCAAAACAACTTAAAACACTTAGATATAGATCTGGAAAACGCGAAGAATTTGCTCTAAAATCTCCGATTCAATGAACTCTCTCTTGGAATGGTGTATATCTAGCTTCAACAATGTTGATCTTCAATCTTCACATGCAAATCTAGAATTTTAATGGTGGAAAGGTGTACTTTGATTGAGCAAGAAGGATCACGAGCTCAACCAAATGAGAGAATGAAGAAAGTAAACTATTCTCCATGATTCTAACCCCTTATTTATAGCCTCCACCAACCCACTAATGGGCCTCTCCAAATCAGCCCACCAGTAGTTCAAAAACCTGAACAACCAACTGTAAAACCTTAAAACAGTGATTCCTCCCAAACCGCTGATCCAAACCTTTAATGTGATCATTCAACGGAAAGGGAAATATCATTTCCTTTCCAATGTCACAGGTCTCAACACCGGATTCAATCCGAGTCAAAAGTTATGCCCAATGCAAGACTGATAGGGGAAAAATGGTCACAAATAAAATTGGTAAGAATTATGGACATGTCTCACATCCCCATAAGCAACATATTAAAATATGAGAATGATCCAATCCTCAGAGAATAAGATAAAAATATTTTACGATCTTCCGATACATAAAATATGGGTTGTTACAGCAATCAAAGACAAAAATTGGAAAGCAGCAATGGATAGTCAATACAATGCTCTCGGTGAAAATGAGAAATGGGAATTAGTCAATGCTCCAACCAACAAGAATATAGTTGGCTGCAAATGGACATATACGCTAAAGAAGTATCCAATTGGTTCTATAAATAAATATAAAGTCAGAATTGTGGCTAAGGGTTGTACATAGGAGTATGAATTTGATTTTAATCAAAGCTTCTCACCTGTTGTAAAACCCACTACATTAAGACTGGTCCTCACCATTACATTAAGCAAAAAATGGCATAATAGACATTTAGATGTCAATAATGCATTCCTGAATGAGATTCTGAAAGAAGAAATATACATTCAACAACCTCAAGACTATATTCAAAATCCCAATCAGATCTGTAGGTTAAAGAAGGCAATCTATGGGCTTAAACAAGCTCCTCGTGTCTGGTTTGATAGATTGAAGAACATTTTAACTAAATTAAACTATCAGTCTACCAAATCAGACAGTTCACTGTTTGTAAAAATAAGCAATTCGTCACAATTTTTATTTTAATATATGTTGATGATTTAATCATTACAGGTAGTACAATTACTGACATAAACAACCTAACTCGGTATCTCAATTAGCAATTCTTTATTAAAGATCTTGGGGAGCTAAAATATTTCTTGGGTATAGAAGTTACTATACATTTGAGCTCAGAATTACTTCTATGCCAAAGAAAGTACATATCAGATCTACTTGTAAAATCAAAGATGGACGGTGCAAAGTCTCAACCTACCCCTATGATCAGTGGTCAACATTTTTCTAAATAAAGGGGAAGCTATTTCTAATGTGAAACAATACAGGAGTGTTATAGGTGCATTGCAATATGCAACTATTACACATCCAGACATTGCATATAATGTTAACATAGTTTCACAATTCATGCAAAATCCATTGGATGAAAATTGGAAAGCTAGAAAAGAATTCTAAGATATTTAAAGGGCACTATGAATTTTAAACTGACTCTGAAATCCTGCAAACAACTCAACATAACAGGGTACACTGATGCTGATTGGGCTTCAAACCCAGATAATAGAAGATCCACAAGTGGGTACTGCAACCATCTAAGCAGCAGTCTAACATCATGGTGTTGTAAAAAGCAACCTAGAATATCTAGATCGAGTACAAAAACTAATTATGGAAATTGCCAATGCTACAACAGAGATCAAATAGATCTAATCCCTTTTTAAAGGAGTTAAAAATCAACATTGAAGATAAGCCTACACTTTGGTGTGACAAGAAAAGCACTATATATGTATATGCATATGTGTGTGTGTGTGTGTGTGCGCGCGTGTGTGTATATATATCTGAAGACCCAGTACAACATGCTTGAACAAACACATCAAAATTGATTTATATTTTTGTTTGAGAATTAGTTCAAAAAGGGGAATTACAAGCCAATCATATCCCAGGAACTTATCAACGTGCAGATCTACTAAAAAGGGCTATTACAACTTATAATTTAAGAGATTCAAAACTGATATAAATGTCACTGAAGCAAAGAGCTTAGACACTAACCAGGAAAGGGAAAAGCCATCCATTAACAGCAGTATAGCAAAGAATGAAGAAGCACAGTCATTCGGAGAAAAGAAGCAGAGAGTTTCGAAGTATACCAGTGCTGCTGACAAACAAAGATCGAACTTGAAGTCTTTACATCAACCAGTTTCCTCTATCAAGTCTAGAGATCCATCAATTTGCTACAATCGGCTATAAAGAGAGCAAGGAAATTACAAATCTAAGGTTTCTGGAAACCTAGATTTGAGAGGGGCTATTAGAAATGAATATGTTGCGGTTGTGCTTAACCTAACATATCGATTCATCAAACGGGTTATAAACCCAAGAACGCAAGGCCTAACAACTCTGTTTTATTTTCTTTTACATGACTGCTAAATGCAATAAAAAAATTCTCCATACAGTAAACGGCAATTACAGATTAGCCCTTGCTAATATTAAATGACCTGATGGCTCATTATTGGAGTAGACAGCTGAGCGGCACCATTTCCCAGGAAAGACACTGATAAGTGAAGGATATTACAGTAAATTAGACCAATTTTTTATTACTGCATGAAGGAAATTTTTACTGCATTTTCAGCTATGAGATTACTGTATTTGGACCATTTACTTTATTATCATTGCTCGTATCACTGTATATATAGGCATCTTGTACAGTTACAATTATCTTCTGTTTCACAAATTACAATTCAGTAATAAAGAGGAATTTCATCTATTTGCTATATTATTTCGGCAAATACATAATTCTCTTCTGAAATCGAATACTAGTCTTCTTTGTTATTTTGTAGGGTAGCCCATACACTCCACATTAGAAAATTCATTAACTAAAAGATTTAGTAGAGCCTTTCGTTTCCATTAAAGAAGTGTATGAACCATTCAACTTTAATCACTTTGATTTTCTTGACTTAGTGTGAACCATTCGGCTTCATTTGCTTTGATTCTAACAAAATCTCAATCTGTTATCACATATATTCCTTCTGTGCATGCTGATTTCTAAATACTTGGTTATTTCACACATTTAAAAAATGGCGATATATCCACTTTACCACTTTTTGTTGAATTGTAAAGATATGTCTTCGATTTCACTATTGATGCCTAGTGACTCAATTTGGCATGCATGCTTCTTTAGCTTAACTTGATAGCTTTTCCTTATCATTATGTATAAACTAAACTTCCAATGGAAGTATAAGTGTTCAACATCTTCCTCGTATAGCTTGCAAAATTCACATGTAGTATTTGTTGTACCAAAGATTCTTTGTAGTAAAATGGTTGATTGTTTTCCTAAGTCTTGCATGCTCCATCTAAGTGTATCACAATGAATGATGTCACTTTACTGTATAAGAACCACAAAGATAGATTCATATCGAAAGAATAATATTGTATGTCGGAGGACATAACCCCACTAGCAAATGTGAAGCCCAATGCATCAAATTCAAGCCAACAAGAATCAATGGTCAAAATATGATATGTGATAATACATGGTTTAGATACATGAGTTCATTTAAGCGAGAATCTGGCCATCATGAGTCTATGCCCCATAAAAAACAACGCTATATGTTCAAGACAAAACCTAATATTAATTTCTCAATATAAGAAACCATAGTAGTTCAATGAAAAGATCCTTCCTCAGTGGCGTTACAACATATAAATTATAAATAAGCAACAATCTCAAGGCAAAAGTATCATCTCACACATAAAACTACCAAAACTAAATTGTACTTTCCTTTATTATAACTCTTTTAGAAACTCTTTAAATGTAAATATATGTAAACTCCGTGTAATTAATAAGCCTTTCTGTAACAATCCTAAGATCTTGCACTCCGTGTAATTAATAAGCCTTTCTGTAACGATCCTAAAATTTTGCATTCTTTAAAGTAAAAGTGATTAAAAATAATTTTTTGGTAGAATATGAACTAGGTGTCATATTTGTAATTATTGTGGAAGTTTCTCTGAGGAGATCAGTTTTATGAATGAAGGTTATATTCAGGGAATTGTGAAGGCATAACTCTTTTAAGGAGAAGAATGTAAAGATTCTCAAATCATACGTTTATAAATCTAAACAAACAAAGAATTAACTTTTAGTAGAATATTATCTAGGTGTTATGCTTATCACCTTTGTGAAGTTCTCTTTCTAAGACGAGGAGTCTCCTATATGATTTTGATACATTTTGAAAGATTTTGAGAGTAGAAATATTTTGATTTTATTTCTATCTCAATTGATTTACAGAAATGTTAATTGCAACTTTGATACAATATTGATAAAATGTGGTAAAATGATTGTAATTGAATAATGAAACAATGTACATAGCACAATATATATAGATGCAAATTATAATGTTGTATCGATCGGCGTGGGCCTTGAATTATTTGCAGTCCAGAAAGCTTTGAGATTGATATTGGGCTTCAGCCTGTCTTCAAGTGATATATCCGATGCTTTATTGTATTCTTTATGTAGTTCTTATTACCCTCCCCCTCGAATCAATACTGAGGTTAGGGTATCCATAGTGGCTTCTTGTGCAATTTTCTTGTTCTTTCTTCTTCGAATCGTCTTCTTCTCTTATAAAGCTCTTAAATTTCTTCACTTTTGAGCCTCCAAAATCCTTAGTGTTCATTGACGAAGGATCTGAGTTCTCTTATCTTGAACTTGCTTGTTGTCTTCAAAGACAACGCCTTTGTCCCCAGATCTTCTGATTGGCTCAGATTTGATGTCCTTTTGAGAAATTCATTGTGCTCACTATCAATCTTCATGACTCTCATGGAATCTCTGAACTTAATGAAGCTTGGAGATGAAAGTGGTTTGGTAAGAGTATCAGCCCACTGGTAAATAGCAGATATATGTCTAACCTCTATACTTCCCTTCATTATTTGTTCTCTTATGAAGTAAAGATCGATTTCCACATGTTAGTCCTAGAGTGTAAAACTGGGTTTGTAAACATATAAACTGCACTTTGATTATCACACCATAGTATTGATTTGGTTGGATTGATGTATAATTCTGTAAGTATAGATTTTTAACCACTTTATTTCAGTAATTGCATTTGTAATACTTTAGTACTCTGCTTCAGTGCTAGATCTAGATACAGTTGACTTCTTCTTTGAACACCAAGACACTATATTATCTCTAATGTAAATATGCCCAGTGATTGACTTTCTATCATTTGGGTTAGATGCCAAATCTTCATCTGTATATCCAGTAATAATGTAGTTGCTGCATGCTTTGAAAGTGAGTCCATAGTTCATTGTTGTATTCAGATATCTCGATATCCTTTTTACAGCTTTCTGGTGTATGTCCGGGGGTACTGCATGAATTGACACACTTTGTTAAAACTGTATGCTGTATTTGGTCTGGTAATTGCTTCATATTGTAATGCACCAAATAGACTTCTATATTGTTTTGAGTTGTACATGAATTCTCCTCTGTGTTTAGATAGTTTTTGAATGTTAACTATTGGGGTAGGTTGTCCCTTTGCCTCATTTATTTGCGTCTTTTCTAGAAGTACTAAGATATATTTCTTTTGAGATAATGTGATTTCTGTTGAGGATTTTGAGTTCACTTCAATTCCCAGAAAGTAGTTTAGCTCTCCTAGGTCCTTGACAGAAAACTGCTTGTCCAGATATTGCACTAATTTGTTGATTTTAGTATTGTTGTCGCCTGTAATTATCAAATCATCAACATATATAAGAATATATATAGTGAAGTAATTATTTGACTTTATAAAGAGTGAGTTGTATGATTTGGTAGATTGAAATCCCATGTTCCCTAATGTAGATTTCAATCTATCAAACCATACTCTAGGAGCTTGTTTAAGCCCATAAATTACTTTATTTAATTTGCACACTAAATTATAATTTTGAATGTTGCCTTGAGGTTGTTCCATGCAAACATCCTCTTTAAGTATGCCATTAAGAAATGCATTATTGACATCAAGTTGTCTGGGTTTCCATCCTTTGCTGATAGCAATTGTCAATATAACTCTGATTGTTGTTGGCTTGACACAAGGGAAAAAGTTTCCTTGTAATTAAAGTCTTGTTGGTGTGTAAATCCTTTTGGCACCAATCTGTCTTTGTATCTATCAATAGATCCATCTGGTTACCTTTTGACTTTATTTGTCCACTTACACCCTATAATATTTTTATCTTGTGATGGTTTAACAAGTTGCCATGTCTAATTTTCCATGAGTGCTTGATATTCAACTGTCATTGCCTTAACCCATCTAACATCAGCTTTGGCTTGATCATAATTGCATGGTTCTTCATGAGCCGTGAGTGAAATATATAGTTTAGGCTTAAAGATTCCACAGTTAGCCCTTGTGATCATTGGGTGAGTGGATCTTGCTTGATTTTGATTGTTAGGTCATCTTTCTTCGTCATATTGTTGTCCATTGTTGTGTTCATCATCATTCTTTTCATTGCTAATGTTATCTTAATCATTATATGGAACATGTGACATTCTGTATTGGCTTGATGATTCAGCAGTGTTATTATCTTGTGATGTTGCCCCTTTATGTGTCTTCTCAGATTCACCTGCACTCAAAAAATCTAGATATACAGGTATTGGTTGAATATATACACTTGCATGATATAATTTCTTTGTGATTTCAATATTGCTGTCATGATAAGAAAAAATCTTTTCATTAAACATGGCATGTCTACTAATAACTATATGACCAGTAACACCTGAACATGTAAAACTTTTAGATTTTCAGCATACCCTAAGAAATCATAGGGTTTAGATCTGTAGTCAAACTTATGCTCATTGTATAGCCTAAAATATGGGTAGCATGGACATCCAAAAGATTTCAGAAAGCTATAATCAGGTTTTACCTTAAATAGTTTTTGAAATGGACTAATTCCTTTAAAACTTTGGTTGGTAACCTATTTATTAAATACACAGTTGTTTTAAAGGAATCAAGCCAGAATTTCAATAGCATTTTTGCTTGAGCTAATAAAGTTAAACCTGTTTCAACTATATGTCTATGATTCCTCTCTACGAGCCCATTCTGTTCAGATGTATGTGGCCATGTAACTCTATGAGTTACTCCCTTTTTAAGGAAACAATCTTTCAGTGGCTTATATTATGCATCACCATTTGATTGAAATACTTTAACCTGTGAATTTGTTTGATTTTCAGCTTGAGTTATAAAATGTATCACAATATCATATGTATCAGACTTATATTTCAAAAGATATATCCTGGAAAATCTACTATAAGCATCCACCAATGATATATAATAATTATATCCATAATCTGAATTAATTGGTGTTGGACCCCAAAGGTCAGTAGCAATTAATTCCAATGGTTTTGTGTACTCAGTAGCGGAACTTGTGAATGGCAATTTGTGTTTTTTCCCATTTGACAATAAATGCATAAGTATGGTAAAGACACATCATCACATTTGATATTATTTTCTACAATAACTTGCTTAGTAATACTAGCACTAGGATGGCTCAGTTTATTATGCCATACATCAAACACACTGATCTTTTTTAAGAATTATTTTCACTGAAATTATAATTCAGTGTTCTTTTTCCATCTTTGCTACAGTTGTTTTGAGTGAACTTGAATAGTCCCTTTACTTCATTGCCCTGCAACAAAAAATTCTAGTTAGTGTGTCCCTAATTAAACAGTACCCAGGATAAAATTCAAAATATATTTGATTATCCTGAGAAAATTGTGATACACTTAGAAGATTTTTCTTTAGATCAGGCACTCTTAATAAGTTTTTCAGAAGTAAATGTTTATTTCGATTTAACATACCACAACCAGTATGAGTAATGCAAATAGACTCACCATTTCCCATACAAACTGATTGA